>CM065355.1:28512598-29712598 GCA_033032245.1 Poecilia picta
TCCAGTTTTTATTCATTTCTTTGATGTAGTTTAATGAGACAAAGTTTTATGGCTCTTCCTGCAGTGTAAGTGGCTCTCTGCCCTTAGGATGTATCCATCAAAGAGAAATGATGAAATACCAGCACTGCTTCTGAACATTGCCTGACTTCCAAGATGAGCTGTAAATCTAAAGTCCTTTTCAGCTACTAGTCAAATAGTTTTATATGCAGAAAGTTCCCAGCCTTCACATGTTCTGTCCAACTTTACTTTCACTCACAACACAACACTGAGCATCATGTAGGGCACTGGTGGTTTGACCTTCTTTATGCTAAGCATGAAATATAGTTTATTTTCTGATTGATGCACACAGGATCTTGTAATCCTGTATACAGCGATGCTTATACATTTATGTTACAGACTGTCAGTGAACGCACCAAGAAAAGACTGTGACGCAAGCGTGCAAGTACAGATAGAGATCAGGTAACATCTCGAGACAGATAGTAAGAACCATGTATTGCTGTAAGAAAAGGATTTCGTATGATTTGAATAATAAAGCGACATCTTCTCCAAACCAATCTCTCTTATTAAGCGTGCAAACATCACAGATCTTGAATACTAATCAGCCCACAACATGCAGAGGGAATCAAAGCAAAACAAAATCCTGATCCTTTTTAAAGCTACAGTAGGTAACTTTTATAAAAAAATATATGTTCAAACTATCACCATGTCATAACAGTATAATATGAGACAAATCATCTGTGAAAAAATTGTTCTTCTCCACCTCCTCTCTGTGCTGCTATTGTCATCTGAAGTAACGTACCGTTTTCTGTCAAAAACAACCAGTCAGAACCAGGAAGAATAATTTTGGCGCTGTCAATCAACCTTATGAATGCACTGCTAAATGTGCTAATGGCACAGGAACAACTCACAGTTACTAGCCAGCTGGGAATGCTAACTAGCCTTAGCATGCACAGCAGGATCTGGTGAGGAAGAGAAGCAGAAAGCAAGAGGGTAGAGAGGGGGGTGTGAGTGGGGCGGGAATGAGTAGCATGCATGATTGGCAGGACTAGGAACCTCCTCCTGTTTCTGATTGGATATTTCTAGTTAGCACTGGGAGAAAGCTAAGGAGCTATAATAAAAGTTACATTCTGCTGCTTTAACTTTAAATTTGAGGCTAAGAAGGATAGTTAAGATTGTTATTTCAAAAGTCTCAAGCTAAGTTCAGTTTTAGTGACTTGCTAAAGTATTCCTACTCCTTAAATCACATTTGTCTGCATTACAACCACAACACTTCTGTGTTTTTTAATGGGATGTTATGTACCGACCAAACTGAACTGGTGCGTAATAAACTATTCCATATTAACTCTGCTAGAGTTAATTTAGAAAGAAAAAAATACACGCAAAAAACTTCACACACAGATAAAACAAAGTGTCTAACTTTTGAAAGATTGATATAAAAGGTGTCATATCTTAATATTTGCACCCTCCTTGGGTGAAGGGATTTGTCAGCCTGTTTTCCAGATGAGGCCCCTTTGAAAATGCACCAACAAGGAGTCAAGAGGGAAAGCCCTGTCTGCCCCAGCCAAAAGCAACACACTGTGGTGCTGTGCTGTACGTGTCTGAATCAGCAGCAAGATAAGTGGCTGTGCACGCACCAGCCTTGACCGTCTACGTGATTTATGTTGAGATTGAACTCGGGCCATTATAGTTTATCAGTTTTATCATCATAGCTCTGGTCTGCTCTAAAAATATCAGCATGCTCTCAGACTTATGTAAAAGATAATTGTGGGACAGATGCTTCTGATTAGCCGCTACAAAAAATCTCCAGCTACTTGACATGCAGAAGATGTTATAACCTGCACTTGTTTTGAAGAATGTGGACACTTCAGGGATAGACGTCACCAAAGTGTTATTAATATTTTCTTAAAGGATAAAATGGGGCAATGTGAAAAGCTGTTATTGTTCCGCTGACAAGGAAGTTAATGAGTGTGAGTGGGGGACTTTGCAGAGAGAACGGCAGCTGTGAGAACAGACAGTCTCCAAACATTAATCAGCATGGATTATTCACACGTAAAACCTGAGAATGCTGAAATTGTGAATGAAGCCTTTTGGTACAGAGCTCAGCTAGTGGCAAGTGAAAAAAGATTTGAGAAATTATTTCCGTTGATTTACTAGCTTCATGCAAGTATTTATTAATCATGTTCACTGATTTCCTATCAGTGATCTTGGTTCGCTCTCTCTGAGCACAGATTTCCTAACCAGCTTCCTTATAGAGCATTTTATGATCGGTGAAGTCGAAAACCTCCTCCATCGTCTAACATCGTAAACTACTTGGCATTCCAACTACAGAAAATGATAATTAGCTAATATTAGAGCCTGTGCACAGCCAACTATACAGCTACAGACTCAGGGTCTGTCTACAAGTGTAATACTAATTGTTTAAAGTTTTGTGCTTTCTGCACTTTTTCAAACAACATACAAGTTTCTTTAGGTACTTTATGCATTTTTCATCTTTGTGGATTGTATTTATTTTTGTCTATCCTTCCACAGGTTAACCATCTTGCTTACCGTGGTTAAAGAAAAAGTACCTTCATGTTTCACAGTGGTGCATTAAAAACAAACTGAGCCTTTTGCATGTTGGACAAAAGAATTGCGATCTTGGTCTTGACTATGCAGACGATCTTTTCCTGTATATTTGTTCTGTCCCTACTGTACACCCCACATGGGTTGTGACTTACCTAAAATGAGTAACTTCTTTGGCGTTACTTTATGTGCGGTGACTCAACAGCTATGCCATTTCAAGCTTAATGACGGCCTTCTCTGCTAACTTTCAGTTGCTTTCTAAACTACCCAGTACTCACTTCTTTTCAAATTTCAGATTTTTACTTTCAGATATGTAAATGAATACAACTATGAAAATTGACAAACTTGAACATAACTTTGAGAGTTGATTGGCCTGATGCATGAGGCTGTCTTGATTTTATTCCAGTAGAGAGATATGAAAAGGAATGAAATGTCACTTACAATTTGAAAATTTTTGCAAGAACTAGCTCAATCTCTCCTGTGCCAGTTTTGATAGATATCAGGTCGCGTTGGCATCTCACGTAATTCTTTTTTTTTTTTTATCAAGGAGTCTTTAGAGCACCCACAATATTTACTTAAGAGATAAAAAACCCACGTCTGACCAAATAAGTCAACACACATGCACACATACACAATCATAGTGCATGTGTCAGATTAATTTAACATATATTTGAGAAGGATTTCTACAAAAGTTCATTACAACAGTTGCATTGACATCACCATTAAATCATTGGGTTTGACTCAACTTTTCCTGTTAGGACTTAGTAATAGTTAAGTGGAATTAGGTTTTAGCTCAATGGATGTGACACATCTTATCATTTTTAGCTATCATGCCCCTGCATGTTGTTTTGAAACATTTACGTTTTCAAAAGTAAATTTATCTTTGCTGGAAAAATTATTTTGTCCTGATGGAAAATCTTCAGGGCTTACTGAGCTGAAACACAAGACATATATGAACATGCCTGAAGAAGAGGCAAACAATGAACAAATCCACAAACATGTAACCACTTGCTTCAACTTTACAATTTGGAAGTCTCTAATCTAATGGCCTTTTCTAAACCCTCTGCAAACAAGCATACAAGTTGATGCAAATTCACATTTCCACTAGACTCAGAACCTTTCCAACCAGTACACTTTCTGCTTTTATTTGTTGTTGTTTTTTTACAAACCAGTTCCTCAGCTAAATGTCTGACTTTATTTTTACAAACTACACACAGTCATAAATAAGAGCAAAGAGATTCTAATGACATTTATGTTGAATTTCAATTGGAAAAAAAACTATTCGTAGGCCTTGAACATTTTCACACTTAATCGCAACAGAAGCAGAAATCTCAGTGCATTTCACTGAGATTTAATGGGAAGTAAAATGATACATGGTTATCAAGGTGTTTTTGTTTGTTTTAACAAAATATGAAAATAATATGTAATATGTTGTGCAAATGCATTCAGCCCCTTCATCCATACATATTCAAAGCATCTTCTGCTGCAGTAACAGCTGCAAATCCTTTGCTGTATGTGACTAGCAATTTTACACATGTGAAGACTGAATGTTTCCCATTCTTTTGTTAGCAGCTCATGCTCAGTCAGTGTGAATGGGGAGTCTTTGAACATTAATTTCCTGGAAGGTGAACATCCACCTTTGTCTAAAGTCTTTTGCAGCTCCAGTTTAGTTTCATCAGAGCACAGGACAAACCTCCATAAATTAAACTCATTTCCTCTGTATGCATTTGCAAGTTGCATATGACTTTTCTTTTAAAGTAAAGGCTTATTTCTCTCTGAGTGGTATTTCAACCCATGTTGGTACAGGGTGAATTTCACTGTGGATAAATCTGTCTAACCAACTTTAGCAGCATCTTCACAAGGTCTTTGTCTTTTGTTCCAGGGTCAGTCTGCACATTTCGGACCAAACTATATTTGTCTCTGGGAATACAACGCGTCTCCTTCCTGAGTATTACGATGGTTGGACATCACCATCATCATTAGTTCAAATTATTCGTTTGAACAGATGAAAGTGGCACCTTAAAGCATCTGGAAACGGTTCCCAAGGATGAACCCAATTTGTGTTGTGCAGATCCACACTTCTCTTTCTAATATCTTGGCTGATTTCCTTTGACTTTGACAATCATGTCAAACAAGAAAGCAGTGTTTTCCAGGTGTGGCCTTAATATACATCCAAAAGTGTTTCCCCAATAAACTCACATGTATCAGTTAACCAACAAGAAGTTTCTAAAGCCATGACATCATCACCTGGGCTTTTGCTCAAAGGAAGAAATCATTTTGTTCTCCCCAAGATCTCTGACATTTAGCAAAGAGTGAGGGCAAAATGTGTATGTGTCTTTTCGTTTGATGTATGCATGCATATAGTGAATAGGAGAGAACTACTGAAAATGTCCCGGCAACCTTTGATGTGCATCCCTTTTATAAGATAAAATTTGTAAAACTGTTGCTGCCACAGGCCAGAGCGAGGGGTCAAGTAAGAAGATGAATCTCTTGTCCTCACGCAAAGCAGCGCTGCAACTGCAGGCAGCACTTGTGTTCTTGTCCAAGAGAGACAAAGGGAGTTCAGGACTTGCTGGTCCAGTTTTTTTACATTGACTGCTGAGCAGTGTGCATGCGAACAGCTTGTAAATGACAGAGGAAGCCAAGGTGTATTAAGATCAAATGCCTCAGGCCAAGGGAGTTTACACAGCCTGCTGCCATTAATCCACCCTCTGAGATTTTTCAATCTGTTTCTACCATAACCATCCCAGTCAGGAGCAACTTTCTTGTGAAGCAAAGTAAAAAGGCTTTAAACGAATTGTTGATTTGCATTCTTGAACAATGTGATTTTTTTTTTCTGCTTAAAATCTTCCTGAAATTACTTGGGTGGTGTATCAGATCGTGTCATTAGAGTAGTAAATAAATCTTGCTTTTCATTTGGTGGAAGGATGTGAAAATGATTTGCTTTTGTACAATGCAGACACAGAATGCTTCAAACATTTTCTTTTTGTGTGCATTGTATGTACATCTATGCAACCAGAAGCGTAGCTTGCTGTTTCTGCGCTTCAGAGTCAGGAAATGTTGTCAGTTTCAGTTTTTTCATCAAGGATGAGTCCTTCATTGAGATCATCAGTCAGCGGCTTCTTGAACAGCTTAATGCAGGATCACAGATAACATACTGATCAAGGGACTGGTGGCATTCTTTTGTCACTGTTAATAGGGTCATTATCATCAGAAAAGCTAAATTCTCAGGCGTCTTTGCAAAGCTATTACCAGCAGAGAGACATAAGGCGGCCTACAATCGGAAGAGGGTGCGTCCAAAGACAAGCACTAGAGGAGAAACAGGCTTCAGAGTAAACCGGAGTGTTTATAGCTCATGGCCTCAGGCACGTAGCTCAGATTTAAGAATGAGTTAGCGTGTCAAGATAGCGTGTATTGCAGCAGACCACGCCTGCACCTGTCAGGTGTTCTGTGGTATGCCTGGGTTTCGTGAGGGAAACAGTGTGCTTATGTGACTTCATGCAACGTGTGTGCATGCTCCCTCTTCTCTTCGCATGAATCTGAATTCTCCAGTGATGATAGACACAGGTGATTTACCCAATGTTTCCAACTGTAGTACATTCCCAGAACTAGCGAGAGAAAGTATTTCGTCAAAGAGGGCCATGGTTAACTTAGGAATCTTTCTTATTTTTTAGCAGAGAAATAAAATCTGAATGTTGAAACTTTTTGTGTAACCTTTAATTGTTATACTTAAAAACCTGCTGTTGTTTTTGTTGTTCATGCTCTGGTTTGACTCTCAATGTAGATGATGAGCATGAGTACCCTAAGCTTTAAAATTTGACTAAATGCATTATAATAAAATATATATATATAGAATATTCTATATAATATTATAATATTCTATATATATATTCTATATACTGTATATATAATATATGTATATATGTTTTATTATATATATATATATATATATATATATATATATATATATATATATATATATATATATATAATCTTCTATTTTATGGACAGCAAATGGGTGTATTTGCTACAAACCATAGTTATTGTCATCTCTTTTTTTTCAACCGCAATTTATATTTTGCTTCCCCTGATTCAAAGTTTCTTCTCATCATCAAAGCTTCGTAAGGCTTTCTGAAAGCCATTTAGAGTTTTTACGCTAATTTATATAAAACCTTTTCAGCTGACAATTGGAGCATTTTGTGCTGGGCATGCATGAAAAATGTGAAAATTGGTGGAGAAAATTAGCGTAATTCCTTAAAAAGTGGCATTTTAAAAATACCAATAAAAATCAAAGCACTTGTTTCCAGACTTGAGAGATACACAAGTCCTATTACTAGTTTTTTATTAATACTGTGCCTCCTTGAGAATTACTTCGGATTAAAGTACAATTTTGTTTTTGTCAACCCACATTTTTGTTTTATACAGATTTAATTTAAAATTGAGGGTAAATTGTGCGTTTGTTACAGACTTAAGTTTTTTGGTCAAAAATATAATCAGTTCAGGTGACCCTTCTGGCATCCTAAGTAAAAGTTCAAGTTGCCTAAAATACAAAAATAAAATTTCCTTGAAGATAGTAAAGTACTAAAAAAAATTACATAAGATGCTGCAACGTTTTAAAAGAAAAAGCCCAAACAACCACTGATCAATAGTTCTTGCATATTTAGATGAAAGTCTGATTTTGTGGAGACACAAAGAAATTAGAAACATCCAGGGCTTTTTAACAGAAAAGGTAGAAGGTTCAGATCCCAACCCAGGATCTTTAAAATATTTTGAAATGTATTTTTAGCACTGGCCTTTACAGAACTGCAGATTCACAGGAAAAGCGGTAGAAAGAGAACAGGGAAAGATGTCCAATGAACGGCTCATGAATCAAACCTGCTCTGTTGAGGACTCTATCGACTGAGCTTCTCTTTGTCCCATGAAACCAGGGCCATGAATCTCCACTTATAGTTTTTGCAGCCTTTTACTTAACAATATATATTCTGCTCAAGAATAAATAATCCCTAACACTTTCAGGACTTCTTTTGGCAGAACAAAGTCGTACCATTTCCTGTGAAAGACTGACGAACGCTGTGTTCATATCTGCGTGTGAGCTCAGCTGGAGCTGTCACGCACAGGTGTCAGTCAGTGTGGGACCTGTAATTGATAATATATGCCTCTCCCCTTGCTTTAACTTGCCAATATAAACTGAAGGCTCAGGACCCATCTATAAGCATGTATTATGTGCAACTGGTTCTGTTGATGCGTGTGAGTCTGCTGCAGGCAGGTGGATTTTTGTGATTGCAACAGCGATGAGAAAAGGATTGAAGCTGCACCTTCATGTATTCTAACATTTCTAACTTTTCCTCCTGGTCATCATAAAGAATATGAGCACAACTGATTTAACAGCACAGATGTTGTCATTTAATGATGCGATGACTTTGATAGGATTTCACCTCGAAGTGAGGTTTGACTTAAATCCACATTTTAGAGTTTTTTAGAATTTTAGACTTTATTTACAACATATAATTAAGGAAGATTTATTACTCCTACAATATAGCAGTTTTAGAACCTCCTAATAATATGTGAGCAAAGACAACGGGAGAGAATTGAATAGATGCTATAAAATATAATTTTAGAAATGCATATTGGCACATAATGGGGAATATTGAATGAAGAATTTTGGATTAAGTTCAGACTGTTTAGATGGCAAAGGATGGACCAAAATTTATATGATTTTAAGGTTCCCTTGAAATAAGGTTTGGTATACATGAAAAGCCCCAAAATATAATTACTATTTTTGTTTGTAATTTGTAATTTGTAATTTGTAAGAAAGACCATAAATTATATAAGTCACAAATATAATGTATACTGATTAAAAATTGGTTACTTGCTATCTATTTCTCTGCAAATTATTGCTGTGTTACATTCCCCAGGAAACAGGTGAAGTTCACAACAGCAAGTGTTTTTTTCATGCAGAATCAATAAAGAGGCACAAAACCAAAGTATTTTTTGCTGTGTCAGAACTGTCCTATTATAAATTGGTGAGGCTGGTTATTTGATATTAATCAGTATAATCATTTTTGCTGTCGCCAGCTCTTTCACTAGTCTAAGTGTGTATACCAGCAAAATCAAAATCAAACCACATAAATATACTGAAGTGAAGGGGAACTGCTTTTTTTAATCTTTGAATTTTTTTATATGTATTAAGCTCCAATTGCTAATTTAAATTTGAATTAAATTTTGTGTTTCCTTCTGAAACCACCTAAATAGTAAACAGACTCATAACCCCATGTGTAATTGAATTAAATAACTCTTCTGTGATGGCATTTCCTCCCCCCCCCCCCCCCGAGAAAACATAAGTGAAGAAACTTTCTTATGAAGAACAAGGGACACACTAAACAGGTTAGAAATAAAGATGAAAATAATCTTAAAGTACATTACTTAAATAATTACTTTTGCTGTTTATTCATTCAAACCTAATTTAACAATTTCAAAACCATGAATGATTTTAGCTTCACTTCACATTCATGTGCTTCCGTAACTTTGATCTATTGCCCTGCACCCTCAAAATATTTTACATGCAAATTACAGATAATGCTCTAAAACATGCCATGTTGTCTGGTCTGTATCAAACATGTGCTGACTTTATGTTATTTTAGGCGAGGGCCATTTTAAAAAAGAGATTCCTTTCATCTATGTGTCCCCTCTCATGGTGGTTTCTTTGAAGCTTACCAAAAAAATAATAATAGGTGAGTGATAAAATCGCAGCTATGCCAACCGTCTCTGAGAACCTGCATAGAAAGCTTGCTAAGGTTTCTTGAAAGTTAAACAAGATGAGCTATTTTTAATGTGTACGTGACAGAAAAACTGACGCACCAGTAAAGGGTTCCACCTGACGTGATAAGTCATCTACTGGATTCACTTTGCAACTAAAAAATAGAACAAGGTTGAATCAGGTTTTTATTTATAGGGGCTTCCCTTATATATATATATATATATATATATATTATATATATATATAATATATATATATATATATATATATATATATATTATATATATATATATATATACAATTAAAGGTGTTCCTAAAATTTGACAAAGTGTTTCTGAGTGAATAGACGGAAGGTTTATGTTTATTGAAGAATAAGTTATGTGTATCAAATGGTTTTGAAACTTCTTAGATGACAGATACTTTAAGGCAGCAGGAAATGTAGGAAGACAGATTGGGAACAGCATGAATGTTATGACTGGCTCAAGGTCATAACAAAACAGGAGATCATGCAGGGGTTAAAGTGTAGAAAAATGAATATTTATTAACAAAAACAACAATGGATTGTGTATATCAGTATCAGTGGTGTAATGCAAATGCTTGGATGTGTTGTATGAGTGCATATGGAAGTGTTGAAGTGCAAAAACAAAGACAAACGCAAATGTGCAAAAAGGAGGGGAGTTGAGGCCTGGCATCAAACACCACAAGCGTCTAGCAGCAGAGTGGATGCCAAAGGCGACCCAGAAGACAGAGACAGCCAGGTTCAAATACTCTGCACTTCAATCAACCTGATCAGCAGCATCTGTAGAGGGGAGGAGCACAAAGACAGACAACACACCTGCAGCCCAGCCTACAAGGCCCAGGGCCGCAACAATGAAACAAAGAATACTTCCCCCCAAATAAAGGCCTTCGCTGTTGTTATTACCACCAGGCTTTTCCAAAGTTTTAAAATTATTTCAGTACTTTTATGTATTGTTCTTTTTCACAGAACTCATAAAATTGCTATCATGTTCCGGTAATAATGTAATATTGCAAAGTTGGCTCTTGTGCTTTGCTGCCTGATTACTCAAAGAAACAATAGGGAAACATGGCTCAAAGTGATATGATCACCATATTAACTCCCTGTTGATGCCCTTGAATAGATTCAAACACACTCCAAGTTTATGGACTCTTCGTTTTGATCACACAATGCACTGTACACATGCACACACAAATATAATCGGACCTTTTGGAGCAGCAGTAACATCGTGCAAGAGATGCATTTATGGGTGGCCGCAGTGTGTCAGTGCGGAAATTCCTTTCATACTAGGAAACATCTGGCTAAGCTTTGGGAGTTGTATCTCTATTGTCATCTAAAGATGTCAGCAGATAGTTGCACAACTTAGCTCATTGTACAACATATCTGGAGTCTGGCATCCCATGAGTTTGGGTTGAAAATCTGATAAATACAGTTTTTTATGGTGCCAGGAGTCTCGGAGGACTTTGGACTTGTTTTAAAAAGCAATGGACCAAATGCCAGCAAATAACATGGTTCTCAAAACCATCACTGTATGCTGTGGTTTTCAGAGGGAAACTTTATTAAGAACTTCACAGACATAACAACAGCTTTTGCTTCACCGTCTTCTCAGAGCTGAAGTCATAGCCAACAGTCACAGAAAAGGGCCAAATTAATTTAATGTGTGGCTTCCACTTCTGAAATTAAATTACTCAAATAAATTATCATTTAAATTAGATTTTCAATAAGATACCTGTTTAAATAAATATAGGGTTGCTTTTTCATATGCTGCTTCCTGCATTTCAACAGATGCAACAGGTGTATTATTCACAATGCTACTTGTGCAATGTGAACTCTGTTGATTCCGCCTCTGCTGTCCCCTACAGTGAAGCTTCCCATTGCATGACAAGCAGTGAAGGAAATGAGATCATCTCTTTCAGTCCCTTGCCTTTCTCTTGCTGACACGGTTTTCAAATTGTTTCACGTTGTTTTTCCTGATCCCTGTTGACCTGCTGTATTGAGAGCTGTGACCGCACGGCAGGGGGCGGAGCTGTCAGGTGAGAAACCTGTAACACGCACGCCAAGGTACTAGGACACGAATACATGCTGCATGTTTCATATCAGAAAAATCCATGTGAAAATGCAGTTCTTTTGTTTTGACTGAGGGATAAAGAACAGCAGAGTCTTCTGTGTCTCACGTTAGCATCCTTCTGACTCTTGAGAGTTAAATCATTCTATTGGCTATGTTGAGGTAGTTTTATTTCATATTATCAGTTACAACAAAAATCAATTCTTTTTCATCAACCTCTGAAGATACAACACTTTACAATGTAGTTGGATCGCCATAATAAATTTCATTTATTTCAATAATCCTATATAAAAACTTAAACTCATATATTATGTGGACACTTACACAAAGATGCATATATTAAAAGTACGTATATATCTAAGAAAACATTTAGAATGTTGCATAAACACACGCAAACGCACACAGTACCTAGCTGGGACTCCTTTTGCCTGCTGTGATAAGGGAGTGATCAACCTCTGGCACTCCTGAGGCGTTAAGTAAGCCCAATTCGCTTTAATAGTGGCCTTGGCGGTCTGCATTGGCTCTGATGTTTCTTATCTTCATTTTTGACAACACCCAATAGATTCTGGATGAGATTTAGTTCAGGCAAGTTTTGAGGCCAAATAGGCACCCTGATGTTTGTTTGGCATTGCCTTTGGCAGAGGCCCTAGTATAAAAAGAAATCAGCATTTCCATAAAGCTTGTCAGTAGAAGAAAGCAGGAAGTGCTCTGTGACTTTCTGGTGCATGGTTATGCTGACCTTGTATTTGATTATACACAGTAGGCCAAAGTCTGCAGATGGCATGGCTCTCCAAACTGTCACTGAATGTGAACATTTTAGTAACTTAAAGCAATAAGGCCAGGTAAGAGGCCTCTGATGTTGCTGCTGGTTCAGTAGTAAGATTGACTACAGCCAATTCACCTCTTCCTCTTCACTTTTGAATGGATGTTTCTTCGCCGTCCTTCCAGTGCTGAGGTCACAGCCAAGACTTGTGTGTGGAGCCCATAAACATAGAAAAGGGTCTGGAAAATAAATACTAAACACCCAACACGAGATTATATGGCAGACATCTGCAACTGATTTGACTAGACATGCTAGTTAATCAACATAATTCTAATTATATTTTAACTCGACACAATTACCTATTAGAGATGTCTCTAATTACATTCTGAGTAGTATAAATGACATCTGATTTACTGTGAAGTTGTATGGAGCCTACAATTCAAGATATCTATAAAAGTTCAAATTGACTGTTAGATTATGACTAGTCATAAATAACTTTGAGATATTTAGCTTTTTGTTCTGACAATTCATCATTTCAGTTAAATATATCTTAAATAACATCAATATTAGAACTATCTTAGATGTACTTTTAGATAGACGATACATAAGACTCAACCAGCAGAAACTAAAATGCAAATATCTTGAAAGCAATAATGAGGCAAAACTAACTTGACAATATAGAACTGTCTTTTTGACCTTAAGATGTCTTGAAATGACCTAGAGATATATTCAATGCTTTTAATCTAGACAGCTTTTCTAGGTCAGATATTGTGAAGTAACAATCTGACTGATATCACTGATATCTTGAACAATTATTATGTCTGTTCAAAGTGTTTCAGATTTACTTAGCATTTGAAAAGTTCAATGAAAAGGAAAAAAAAGGTGAAATTCCTCCTTTGTCACTTTGGGAATGGGTTGATAGAAGCACTTTTAGCTTTTCAAAACTGTTTTAAGTGTAATTTATGTGTCAGAAGAAAAAAAATTGGAAATATCTTTGCTGATTTTTGGGGCAGTCTTCCAAGTTCACAAAGTTCGCCTTTTCCGTATATCCCATATTGAGCTCTTTCTGGATTGTGGAATTTTCTGAAAATTTTTAAATTCTGTAGGTAAATGTTTGGACAGCTCAATGGTACAGTAATTCAAATGTCTAAAAAATTTATTTTGACTAGTCATAATTAAGTTTTCAAAAACTTGATTTGTATTTGTATTATGTGTGATCCTTCATTTTAAATATCTTGAAAGGCATTTTGATTCAACAAGATCTAATTAAAGATATATTTTTGTTCTTACTAGTCAGAATGTAAATGGACATATAATTCAGGAAAGTCAGAATATACTGACGTGTATCATATTTTTAGATGTCTGGAAAGTAATTCCAGATAGTCAGACAAAAAAAAACAAAAACAATTTTAAGCTAAAACTGCCTGCCACATAGATCCCTATGGTTGATTTTGAAGTGTTTTATTCATTGCTAATGTCAAACCCAGGTAAGATCTGCATGGACTATCCAACATGGTCAACCCAATAACATTAAGTTGAAGTAACTTTTCCCTGTTGTTACCCATCACACTTTTTCCTTCCACCCAACTTTCCAAACATATCTTAGATATGCTGCTGTTTGAACAAATTGAATGTTGTGCTTTCATAAGTTGTAAGCCATAGAAAGGAAATTCAGGTAAATTAATTATTAAAATATAATACTGTGTGTAGTGAATCTGCTTAATGTATGTGTTTCACTTTTTTAATTAAACTACTGAAATAACTCAGCTTTTAAATTAAATATTTTGATTGAGATACTCTTGTATGTTTAAATACATATAGGACTGTTTTGTTGCGCTGTTCTCCGCATTTCAGTAGATGCAACTGGTGTATTAATCCTGATGCTACAAGAACTTTGCTTCTGCTGTCCCCTACAGACTGAGAGCGAAGCTTCCCATTGCATGACAAGCAGTGAAGGAAATGAGATCATCTCTTTCAGTCTCTTGCCTTTCTCTTGCTGACACGGTTTTCAAATTGTTTCACATTGTTTTTCCTGATCCCTGTTGACCTGCCAGAGATCGAGAGCTGTGACCGCACGGCAAGGGGCGGAGCTGTCAGGTGAGAAACCTGTAACATGCACGCGAAGGTTCAAAAGACAAATAAAAAATGCGCCTGCATATTTCATATCAGCAAACTCCATGTGAAAAGGCATTTGTTTTGATTGCAGGATAAAATATAGAAGAATATATTGGAACTGTTCACCAGGTTTGAAACTTTAAAAATACTCCGATTCAACAGTGTGAACCAGATAGTAGCATCTGTCTAAATCTTGAAAGTTTAATTATCATTTATTTTCTTCACTCATAATTTGAGTGCGTTGAAGCCCAAACAGTCCCTTACTAACTGAATATGGCCAGTGATCACTCTTCCAACTCTTTCTATTCAAATATCCTGACCTCTGACCTCTACCTCTTCCACAATGTGTATACTGCAAGAAAAAGAAATCTTGCCACATTAGTGTAAAGGAATCATGTATGTGAATTTTTGACATATTTAACTCCTTTTGAGACATCGAAAAAGTAGATTTTTATTTGCATGGCAAATAAATTTGACAAAACAAATGAAAACCTAGTAAAGTTGAGATCTTGGAAGGATTTGTTTTTGGAGTTTATTAGTAACTTATAGCACCCTCTGCTGGCAGAACTGCGTGCTTCATGATTACAAGTTGTTAAATGTGGAAGATCACTGCTTCACAGTTTGATTTACCTCACAAAGCTTTCTCAGCTGGGTTTGGCTCTAAAGTATCTAACCTGTAATTTTGGGAATTGCTTTGAAGTTTGAATAACAAAAGCTTTTATAAGAAGCATTCTTTCTCAGTGAACGATTTTCTAGTTCCAGCTATTTATATGGAACATCTTGCAAAATAGAAACAAGTATTGCTGTATTCAGTTTATTAGATTTGTTAAATATTTGCCAAATACATACAGATGTTGGCGCCAGTGCTACTGCTGTAAGAAAAGCGTTCAAATAAACTGATCTTTCATTACAGCAGCATTAAGTCACAGATTTTCTTTTACAACACTCTAAACATTGATTTAAGAACTCATTTGATTTGCTCGACGAAATCTCCACTGGAAGATCTAATTCTACCTCTGCTGTCAATATTCTGTACAAGCTCTTCTTGCCAGTCACTGATTGATCTCCAATGGTCAGAACTCGTGACTGAAGCGTGCAGCGAGAGTAACCTTTGACCTCTTTGCACAATCTCTCTAAATCAAACAAAGTTCTTTCTTCTTACTCGTCTCACAATTTTCCAGATGAACAAGATGATTGTAAAAGAAGTTTGATTTTGTGACTCTGTGGATTTGCTTTGGGCCATTATTTTTCTAAAACTCTTTCACACACTCTCAGTTTTCTGGAAGAGGCAACCACAATTTTTCTTTCAGCGTTCTGGAATTTGGGGTAAATTCAGACAAAAAAAAAATGGCTTTGCGTGTCCCACCCTTTACACAGGTATTTATGGGGTTTTCATTCCTTTGCAACTCATTCTGATCTACTTTCAAAAATAAAAAATAAAAAACCTCCAGAAAAAAGCCAACTCATGTTTAGTGTTAGTCATGAAAGCAAGGAATAAAATAAGATTTTTTTTAATATAAATTCAGCTTTCAGATTAAGTTTTGTTTCACAATTTTTACTTTTCACAAAACCATAATCAAAAGAATTCAGTATGGTACCTTGCAGCTTCTTGGAAAACTAAAAGAAAAATACTATTTTCAAAGTTTTCTATGATACATCTGCCAGGTTTGGATTATATCTAGGAGACAACATGTGCAGTCGAAACCTGTTTACATAAACAATACAATTCAAAATAAAATACTGAGTATAAAAGTGTATTTTAAATATCAATTGTGTTATATTATTTACGTATAAAAATGTCAGGAACCATCTTTTGTATTTAATTCCTGCATCATAATATTAAAGCAACAGATGCCACCAGTTTTTACATGTTGCATAGAGATTTTTTTCTAATGAAAAATGAAGCCCTAATTGATGATTGTACAGTTATAACAACAACACAACGCTCATGAATCTCATGAAATAATTCCTGAGTTTGCCTCAGAGAATGGCTGCAAAGGTCAAACCTCCGCGCTGGACACTGCAGGTGCAGAAAAGGCAAACCGTGCAGATCCAAGGTTGTAATTTTATTTTTTTATTTTTTCGTAACCAATGCCCCCGCAGGCAAGTCATCAGTGGCAAAGCAGAGCTTCCATGGACGGACACAGGAAGAGGAAGAGATGCAGACGATAAAATTAATCGTTTGAAGTGGTTCAGCTCAAAGGCAGAGCTCAGAGGCTCAGACAGGCGGGTTCATATTGTATCTTTCTCACATGATGTCCTGCACGCACAGGCTTCATACACACCCACAGAAATGAAAGGCAGCAAAACTGTGTTGGCAGCAGTTTGAGAGAGAGAGAGATTTAAAATGTCTGCTATCTCTAATTGGCACAGTTTGAAGCGCTGTCAGAGTTCCAACAAGACTCATTGCTCCACACAGTGACATTTTCGTTTCCTGTGAGGTTGCTGATGGGGTTGGGTGGTTCTGAACTAAACTAAAAGGTAGGCACTGTGTTTGGTTCTCTGGCCTCGAACGCATGGATCTCTAAGCTGGCTGTGAAAGCCTCAGGTTTTGAGATCTCCTTGTCCAGAGGACCATTCAACAAAATCCTCCTCCCCGCTGGAATGAGGAGGACTGTCTAGGGAGATTCCCCTCCGCTCGCCAAACACCTTCTCCTGGAGCTCAATGATGTCATTGCGGATGTCAGCCATCACTAGCAAAAGGAAGTCGAAGGAGCCAGGTGGTCCCTGTGAAAGAAAAAAAAATCATATAAATAATTCTCTTGATTGTGAATAATTGCATGTTTTAAACCAAATTGTAGATCATGGTCAGTACAGTTGACATCTATTCAAAACTCTGCATTAAGGTTACTTTTTTTGACTCCAGATGTCGATGTATACACTGCCACCTACTGGGAAATCAGTGTAAATTCACAGACAATTTCCTGAAACTCGCATGGCTCAAAGGCAGTCAGAAATACCTAGATAATTGCTAGGTACAGGTTATTTTACTGGGTGGAAATCCCGGTCAATCGTTTTTTTCAATTAAAGTGAACATCATGCATCACTGCCCAGATTTCATCACACAATTCTACCATTACTTTTATTCAAAAATCTCCAGCGGTAAGTTATTTTCTGAAGCTGATAGCACATGGTATAAAACACCTGTAGGGAATGTAATTGGACTACAGGAATATCTCAGTAAAAATGAGCATAGTATTAGTGAAAGGGTCTGCAGATGCCTTTAAAAACAGGAAGGATTGGGATGTGGTGAATGTCTGACTCCATATTCAGAAGTAGCAGAAGAGGCTGAGGATTTGCCTCCAAGCTGAGATCAAGGAATTCACTTAGTTATACTCACAGGGGGTCCACTGGATCCGGGAGCTCCTCTGCACCCTGTTGGTAGGAAACAGCAATAATGAACCAGTTTCTCTCAACTCCTTAGAGAATGAATGTGGTACAGAGTATATTATGACACATGCAGAGCTTCACTTACAGATATAAGAGTCAAAGTAGCTAAAGATGAATAAGAAACAGTACTAATCCAATAATGCAAGCTATCCATCTGTGCTCACTAAATATTAAAATTAAACACTTTAAAGAGAAAACAATTTATAGGTTTGATTTGGTTGGACAAGCTTAAATGTAATCCACATGAAGTCAACTGAATCAATGGAACTGGTATAATATTTACTCATTTATTTATTGTACACTTTGCTAAGAATCAACAAATGACTTTTGTGGCGAACTGCTGCCGTTGTACTTCAAATAAAGTGAATACACCTGAATAGAGTTGGGCTTTTATTAAGTAATCAGTACACAAAATGGACCTAACAGAGGTTAAGTAAGGATCTGCAAGTTATACTGTTCAACTCAGAGTTTGTGGTTAGTGTTTAGTGTTTATATGCTAGAGGGTGATTATTATTATTATTATTATTATTATTATTATTATTATTATTATTATTATTATTATTATTATTATTATTATTATTATTATTATTATTATTAATATTTGTATACAAGCTCATGCGTTATATGGATGTAGAGCAGTCAAAGTATTGCATTAGTGCAACACAGGCACCAGATGGCGACTGCAGCTGCACATAAATGCAGAGTCAAGAAGAGAGACAAAATTAAAAACAAACATCTACTTTCACAACCTTTAATCCGTCTCTTCCTGGAGCCCGGGCGGTCCCTGTTAAAATGATAAGGACATGGTATTTCTCAGCAATTTTGACTTTATTACAACATATTCACCAAATGAGCACAAATCATCCGCAGTGCAAATAGAGAGTTTTTTTTTTCGTAGCTATCAAGTGTCACATACTGTACAAAGCAGCCATATTGGATTTCGAAGTGGTGGATTGACTTATACCCTCCCTGACCTTCCCGCTGTTCCTTGGTTTTCAGAAAGCTCTTAGTAGCTTGTCAATTAGGTGACTTTTGGATTTTATTAATCAGTCTCAGATTAAGGGAGTCAGCATAAAAATATGGCCACAATTTAAATAATTTTATTTATAGGTTAGTTTGAAAATTCTGAATTCATTTTACTTCTACAGCAATGCAAAATGAAGAGTTTTTCCCATCACATGAAAACCCAGTGAGACACACTGAAGATTATAGCTGTTGTAGCCTAAATGTGGAAAATATTTAGGGAGATTTTGTAGTGGATTCTTGCTGTAGATAACAATTATCAATTGGAAGAGACAAAGAATTTATGACAAAAAGCGTTGTATGTTGCAGAGAAATCCTGTGGCATCCTTCTTCACTGTTCTAACAAACTCCACAATGAAATCCTCAGTTCTTCATAAGACTGAAAGATCTGACTTGTTTTATTTTACCTGCAACGATCACTGAAATGTGTGTCCTAATGGAGAAAACTCCACTCTCTGATTCAACGTTGTTCCATTGTGCCTTGTGAACTGTGATACCATTAAAAGATTGCCAATGTTTTATTGAAATATAAAGTAATGCATGTGAACTGAAGCAGAAAGCATATGGACCTGGGGTATTTTGGGGGGAACGGTTGTGTCATAAACTCATCATGTACTCTAGTTTTATGATTTGCATTTGTGTTTGATTAAGGTTTTGATCTAATGTACATTTAATGTTCTGAATACACCGTAGATTGTTTTTTTTATTTTTCTTACCATTGGTCCCCTGCGGCCCCTCTTTATGTGCCTGAGATCAGGTTCTGGTCCCATGGGCCCCATGTCTCCCCGTGGACCCCTCGGACCAGGTGGACCTCTTTCCCCTGGATCCCCATTGCTTCCTGGTTCTCCTGGGTGCCCTGATGAAGACAGGCAGATTTTATTTAATGGAGGAAAAGTAAAATGGAGGAGTGGGTGGTAATATTAAAGTAAAAATAAAATGCCACTCTAATTTGTCTAAATAAAATCATTTTCATGACAACATATTCATGGTTTTAATCTCTTCCATAAAATATTTTTGCATATGTAGCGTTTGAGTTGTCACAAGCATCCTTGTCATTCCATTCTTACCTGGGAGACCAGGAGCACCTGGAGGGCCAGGTAATCCAGGAAGACAGGGGCTGTCCGTACTTTTTCCTGCTCGAATCGGCTTGTTGTTGTTTGCCGGTCCAGATACCTGTCAACACACCAGAAGATGAATATGTTTTTGGAAGCATCAGCTGTCTCTGCTGCCTAAAGTTAAATTCGAGTAAGAGTCGTCTTAAGCCATGACGTTAAGCTCACTTGTCATTCCTCAGCATAAAAATAAAATATTCTTATGATATTTTTGGCACAAGCGCTTTAAATGTGGCAGATTTCTTACCTGGTTGTGCGACTGTGTGTTTCCCAGCCGCAGTTTGAGTTGGAACAGGCTGCTTTTCATGTTCATGAAATCTTGACACGTGAACGAGCAGGAACCAGCACTCATCAAGGTGTCGGACTTTCCCGAAGAACTCACTGCACGACAAAACAAACATTCTTTATCTTCTGTTTGGTGAAAGCCGCCCATTTAAACAGGATATGCACTACTAATGTTTTTGTAAACACGACTTTGAGTCATAAGAATGAGGCGAGTTACTACTTGTGTTTTAAAGAACCTGTAAACGATGCAGGTTCATCATGCTTTTCTCAGGACTAAGTTCCCAAAGGTAAGAAGTTTTAAAAATGCACAATCTTGTGTTTTCCCAAATACGAGGAAGGTTTCTCCATTGCATTTTAAAGGATCTCTATTTGTTTTTTTTTTAGAATTATAATGTTCAGGTTAATTGTCAAATGTAGTCCAAATTTCTTAAAAGAAAACTTGGAAATAGGCCTTTATTTTGGCACCATTTAAAAGGTTTTAAGCCAGATTTCAACTTTAGTATCACTAGTAGGAAAGGTGCATAACCTTTACAAAGCTGAAACTATATAAAACCCTGAGGGGTGTCACAATTTTCCCTTCAATGTTCTGTGGATGGCAAACCAAACCAAAATATAGTGGACATACAAAGGTACAAAACCTATTCAGGGCACAACTGAGAGATAAAATTGAACTCTGTGGTGTGACTCATAACAACAGTCAACTATGGGCTGTAGATAACAATTATCAAGTGGAAGAGACAAACAATATATGCCAAAGATATTTTGTATATGCTTAAAGTGCTCAGATCAATTTCAGAAAACATATGTCAACTCACAGTTGTGCACTAGGATACAGGACCGCTGGTCTGATGCCAGGATGTAACCGATGCGACAGCGGCACAGAAAGCTCCCAACTGTGTTCACACATTCATGGTCGCATAGACTTTTACCAGAGACCTCACACTCATTGATGTCTGTCATGCAAAGAGACAAAGAGAGGAAGTCTAGCTATAAATTGCAACATGAAAACCAATAAAAATCAGATAGATATCTGATATTTTACATGCATAATATCATATACACAGAAAGAGGCTGTGGAGGCTGAAACCAGAAGTGTTGACTGTTCAAATAAA
Organism: Poecilia picta; assembly: GCA_033032245.1. Lineage (NCBI taxonomy): Eukaryota > Metazoa > Chordata > Actinopteri > Cyprinodontiformes > Poeciliidae > Poecilia > Poecilia picta. Next base: position 28,533,799 of record CM065355.1, read on the forward strand.
ATCAAAATTTTTGTGTTATTAGAGACAATACATTATAGGTAAACTAAGAGAGAGAGCCATACTGACCCATGCAGTAGGGAGACTTGTGGGTGCGATGTCTCTCCCTATCAAAGCGATAACCAGGGTAACATGTGCAGACGACTCGACCAAAGTTGTCTGTGCACTGCTGCTCGCAGGGTGACGCGGCGCAAACATCCACACCTGAAGACAATAAGAGAAGACCAACTCATCTCACTGCTGGGAAACGCTCCAGCAGCTCATGGAAGAAAATATCAAGCCAGTCAAACTTATGCGACTTATTAACGAGCTAAAATCCCCCTTCAAAGATCAGAAGGGAAACAAATGTAGAATGAAAGAAGTATATGAGTACTACAATTAAATACTGTTACTGCAGTGTTGAGCTGGGTTGTGTTATCTCATCGTATAGCGAACATGAAATCCACAATCTGACTCCAACGGCCTAATTTGTGAAACTGCTGCTGCCTTTAACTCTTTAGATTTTGTGTAACAGAGCAACACAGTAATCTTTACTTTTCTTAAAGTAATATTCTTCTCATTTATGTCCATAACATTTGATTTCACCACAATGCGGATTTTATTGAAATCACTGCATTACAAACTTGTTTTCAGCCTGGAGGCACAGCACCATCTAGTGGCTGATGCAAAAAAATGTTAACCCATGTCACAAATAATGTGAAAAAAATGTCTCCTTTAATTAAAATGCAAGTAAGCCAAACTTTCAAAGTGGCCTTGATATATAGTTTATTAGTATTTCTGGAGATCTTCTAGAAGTTTTATTTGAAAATTTTAAATGCTTTAATTTACTTCTTGACTAATTTCAGAGAAAGTAAAGAAATTCCTCTGACCCTTTCAGCATAGTTTACACATGAAAGACTGCCTCTAAAACATGATGTAAAATCACAACCAAAAAATTAGAATATGAGTTCGGATATGCTCATTTATTAAATTTAAAGCACCACAGGAAATTACACGCAGCTATTAAACATTCTTTTCATTAAGCACACTTTTCTACATTAACGTAATGTATCTTAATAAATGTTTTCATTAGCTGCAATCATCATATGGAAATAAATGCTTCAAAACATCAGCTTGTGTCTGTAATCTGCAGTTAGACAGAAGTGAGCATAAACTGAATAAAAAGACGCGTCACTTTTGTTTCCTCTCAGACAAAACTTCTCTTGTTTTAGATCAGCTGGAATTTTCTGCAATTATTTCCATTTTTTTCAATTCCACATTAGAGAGAACAGATCAGTGTATGGTTTACCTACTTTCAGGTATGCACTGGCCCATCACAAACCTGAATCCATCACAGCACTTCCTCCTTCAATACAAGACAGAAGAAAATGAAATGTCAGTCCATTAGCATGATCAGGAAAAAAAAATGGTCTTTTTCAATAGAACTTATTCGACTGGATGAGGTTGGTTGTTTTTTTTGTCTATTCACAAACGATACAGTAAGTTTTAGCATAGCTACACAACATAACAAATATTTTCAAAGCTTAATTAGTCACAGCATGACAGTTAAAAAAGATTTTTCAAAAGAATAAAATTGCATGAATGAACAACACGAGTATCAAAATAGGTGGCATAAAGACCTTCCTTTTATCCGGACAAAACCCCACTGAGAAGCACATTTTTAGGCTGTTGAATAAAAAGTAAACACAGAGTAAACTGTGCCACTGCACTTGTGTTAAGAATAGCAGCAGAGAGAAGTGTTGATATCTCACATCTGGAAGTCAGAGGACAACAGACCACACAGAGGAATGTGTGCAGCTGACGGAAGTGACCTGTAGACCATTTACAGTAAAGCTGTGGAGATCTGGGGCAACAAATGCACTCATTAGGATGTCCGGCTTGCAGTTCACTCACCCTTAAACCGAGTGAAAGCTGTTATACTAGTGGAATGTGTTTTTCTACTTTCAAATTACTGCTGTGAAAGGCATAGTAATTATCCACAAAAAAAGAACCAAGTTGCTATTGGTATGGCTTGTCTGATTTCCTATCTGTCATGAAAATTGTGATTTGTGCACATCCATCCATCCATCCATCCATCCATCCATCCATCCATCCATCCATCCATCCATCCATCATATAAATTAGTAAATAAATGATGAAAACATTGTCGTCATTACTTATTTACAATGAAACATTTTATATATTTGTCATTTATTTATATACATTTCCATGTCTAATTTCATTTTCATTTACTTATTTACTTTTGAACATTCACTTATATATTTTTTTTTCACTTTTTAACAATTTAAAACCTTCAAAATTGACGTCTTAGGTTACTTTCTCATCTGGATATTTAATTTTTTGTTGACTTCTCCATTTGGTGAGGGTTAGAAGGGGTGGGGGTGTTTTATATGAAGATCTTTTCTTTTTTTTTTTTTTGTTTTTACCACATATGATTTATAATGTTTGGAAGTGACACTCGTCCAGCCAGCCCACAACAATTCACCACACTTTACAGACATTACAGCTGGAAAGAAAAAGCAAGGAAGTGGCTTAGAAAGTGGCCACGGTACAAAGATTACACATGAAACTCACGCAGACATTTGAGCAAGAGGCAGAAGGGGATTTAAAATGATGCCCCATCTACAGACCTCTCTTCGATAGAACGTTGCTTTTATTGTCCTCCAGCCTCCCTACAATGTAGCTTTAAATCACAGTGAGTCCCCCTCTATGCCTCCTTCTTGTGAATGAAAAATAACCTATAAAACACAACGGCTGGCCTGCACTGATGAGATCCAGATGAGGGTAGCTTTAATCTGCAGCTTGTAGCTGGGAGTGTTGAGAAGGTTGGATAAGGCCAGACATGGAGGTGAGGTGGAGAAAGGGGAGGGTTAACGTTGAGATTAAGACTGACACTCATTCAGTCAATCAGTCGATCCATCCCTCAGTCAGTTGGTCTTCTGAGATGAGTTAATGTGTTACAGATGCTGAAAGGTCTTCACTTTACATGAATAAAAATGTTTATCTGGTTTTGATTTGTATTATTTCTCTGATAGGACCACAAAAGTTTCAAGGAACTACCTTTTGCAATGTATCTAATTTTCAGTTTTTTTTGGATTTGTTCATTTTAAAAAGAAAATGCTGCTACTTGAGAGCCAGCAAATTGTATATAAAGGTCTGCTTCACTCACATGTTGAGGTCACTTTGACCTGTTTCTTCTGCAGAGTTTGAGTCGTCTGAATTTCTCCTTTCCCACAATAATCCTCCCTGAAATTCTTGAGGTTTTTCTCATGAAGTGTTGGTCAAGTGGGCACTCTTACGTGCTGTGGGATGACTTTATGTGCTGCTGGCTTGGTTTTGTGTACATGCTTCTTTCAAAAACAACAACACAAAAAAAATACATTTTACTACAGAGATTTTATTCTATTTGCCACTTCGAAGGTGGGTAAAGCTGGGCAGCCATATAACAAAATATAAGGAAGAATAAGAATCCTAACCTAAAGAAACAGAATCAACACAGTGAACTTAACTTTGTCTGCATCTAAATATGTTAAAGGGCCAGATATGTCTTCATTATTTCATATATTGAATAACTGAGTCTTTATATCATAAAATTGACAGAATTCCTGGAGAACTTTTTAGAGGTTGCAAAAAATAGAGAAAGAATCAGAGGCTCACTTTACAGTATGAAAATTCCTCTAATTATACAGACTTTATGTGTAACAACCTAAATTCAATTGAGCTTTTGCAGCAAGACATGAAAAGTGTTCACAGAGGTTCTTCATAAAATATAACTGAGTTTGAGCTGTTTTGAGAAATAAACCTTAAGAGACGTATCCCACAAGACCAGCAGCTGCCCCAAAAACTTCTGATGGGCAGAAGAGTGGAGTGTAGGATCAACTCTTTGTGCTTTTACTGCTGGAAGGTGAATGGAAAGTGTTTAGAGAGCCTGCAGGCCAATTCAACTTGACATAAGCTATGGAAAAAAAAGTTCAAATGAAATATAGGTTACTGTTTTGGAACTCAATCAGTGTGTGTAAAAATGTTTTCTGTTAGTTAGAAGCTTTTTATTGGCATCAAATGTAGACTATTAGTCTCATTTAAAGGCGACATTACAACATTCTAACTCCCAAGTGATGTGTGAGGCCTGGGATATTATCCCGTAACGAGGTGATGCAGCCTTTTAACGTCAGTCAGGATTTATTAATTAATGCATACGTAGATTTAGGCCAACGTCAGCATCGTATTTCTCTGATCATTCTAAACTTTCACTGGATGTTGACATAATTTCTTTTTCTCCATTTGGTTCTTCCCTCTTCTGCTCTGACTGACATATTATTGGCCTAATGTTGCTCTCTCTTTGTGGGGGTGACCTGATGGCTCCTACCATTTCATACAAAGGAATATCCATCAAGTTCAGTCAGACTTAGACCAGGACATGTGAAACCTGTAACAGCTGTTTTTATGTGAAAGAGTCTTTGTTGCATGATTGGTTGCATTCATTTAAGTTATTTAAACAATGCAAGCCACTGTTATAGTAAGTTAGAGTGAAATACTCTGAATGTTTCCCATTAGCTTCAGGTAACCTCGGACTGATTCACTGTTTTTGCTTAGATGACTTTGTATTTATAGGGAATGGATTAAATCTGATCACGTATTTCTACTGAGCTGAGTCAAATAGAGAAGCTCATCTTTAGCAGGCGGATGGGCTAAGTGTATGATCTCAACAGAATGTTACACTGGAAGAATGGTCTTATTTTGTTCCAAAAATGTAGATAACTTTTGATTTAATATGAAAGTTTTGAATTACACTGCCTTGCATGCATATATCTTGAAACTTTTCAGAACATTTTCAGATTTTACCTGTTTTTCACATCTTCAAACATATTTTGATACATCAAAAAATAGTGTAACAAGGAAGTGAAATAGGAAGGAAATAGTTTAGACTTGGTATCCAAGTTCTCTATCAAACCAAGCTGTTGGGAAGTGCTGGAGAACCGAGTTAGAACAACTCCAGTACTAAAGATTACTGCAAACATCTTGGTGCAAGATACCACAGCGTACTATGAGAAGTCTAGTAGAGTCCATGCCTTAGAAGATTCCATAAGGTAGGTAGTTGTAATCTTGTGCTCACTAGATTGTAATGGTTTTAACTGTATTTTACCCTTTGGGGTCCAAACCTGCCTCTTTGTATGATAAAAGGTTCCAGAGCCCTAGAACAGCAACTGTTCACTGGAACAGCAATGCAACATGACATTCTTGAACTGAGATCAACAGAGCTACTTTTATGTGAACTCATTCCCTAAACTGATTCTTTGGACAATGTCCATTGCATCATAAAAAGCAGGGCTGGATTGTTTAGTTGCCTTTTATTTTACTAATTGTTTACTGTACGTGTATTAGAGTGGAATGGCTGCCATGTTGAAGTTATTTACGTCTTTTTAATGCTGTTCTGGTGTCGAGTTTTGGCTCAACCTGTGTGTGCATGTTTTTGAAATTAGCAGCGCTGGGCCACACGTTTTACAGTAAATCAGCCGTTGAAAGTGTGTGTTAAGAATAAATCCGAATGAACATGATCATGTAGTCCTTCTTGGCCTCTGCTGACAGTCAGTATGGGTATCATCAACCATGACAGTTGGCTGCTGGGTCTGACAGCTTGTGTACCCAGAGCCAATAAATTACAATAAACAGAACCAAATATTGGGTATTACATTGCGCACGCTGAGATATGCACTGTGACACTTCCATTAGCTTTGACAGATACAAATAAAACAGAAATCTCACACACTGACAGCAGCAGACAGTAATAATCTTTTCGATTAATGGTGGGAAAAGGAGCCTGATCCGAACTTTGTTTTTTTTCGTTATAGGTTTGATTCAATCAAACATCTAACAGACAATTGCTAAACCAAATAATCAACGTAGCCCAAACCAATTCAGAGTATACTGATCTGAATCTCAACTCTGTCTTTTGATCTGGCCTTTTTCAAATGAATTTCTTCTATCGGTCATCTCAGCTGGTATGGAGTTGACCCAGTAAGAGGTGTAAGCAGGCTCTTGTGTAACCTCACTCTGCTGGTGCAGTTTCAGCCAAAATCAGCTTGAAAGCACGGCTAGAAACACAAAGACAAGATCCAGAGGCAGGCATGGGCCCAGATCACTTTACACTGAAGATTATGTACTTTAGAAAGTGGTCTCCTCCCACAGAGGGGATGCTCTCTATTATGGTTTCAGCTACAGCATTGTCATGATTTATTTGAGGAATTGCAGACAGGAATGCACTAAAAAGGATATTACGGAGTAAACCCTCGCTGACTTTAACCCTGGTATACACTGCCGTTGTCCTGACAGCCTGGGTGAAGCTTTCCATTAATGCTGCTCTGTTAACTATGCATAACAAGCCCAATCCTTCCTACTGCTAGGCAGAGATAGAGTGATGCATTTATGATCACCTCCGGTAAAAAGTGTGAAAAACATACAAAACAAATCTTTTATTGCAGTGGTGCAATCCCACAGTGGAAAAAAAATAAATTAAATCTTTAATTTGAGCATATGGAAACATTTCTGTCAATACTTTAGACACCCCCACCCAAATTGGCCAAAAGACAACTGTTAGTCTTTTATAACGTTGCTCAAGGTTAGAGCGACCAAAGAAAAGGATACATGATTTCTCTTTGCACAATCTCTCAGAACATCCAAGTACTTTCTTCTTCTCACCCCACAGATTACAGTAGGCAGGCCTGGATGACTATGGAAGAAGTCTGATTATGTGTTGGTGAAATATTTCTGTGTAAATTTGACCATATGTTTTAGATCATTAGCCCTCTGAAAGACATAATGATCAATTTTCTCTTTTATTATTCACTTGTTATTTCAAGCAGCCTCCATTTTTGTTTTTATACTAAGCCGGTTATACTAACCGGGTTCTAGCGTTTGGTTTTAACACTGGTTCTTTATCTGAAAAACTGGTTCAATCCTGGCCTCAACTTTGACCTTGGCCAGAGGAAAAGCTAGTTAAGCTAGCTGAAGGTGGGTATGTGGAGGCCAACAACAAATCAAAATGTACAAAACTCCAAAATTATTTGTTAATTTTGACCTGTCTGGTTTAAAAAAACAAAAACAACAAGAGCAACTATCTTCTGCTTAAACATCACAGACCTTTGAAGTGGCTGACATAGTGGCAGAGATGGGAATTTATCTAATATGGATGTTTAGAGGAGGAGGAAAGAGAAATAAAAGTAAGAAAGGAAGTAGGGGATATTGGCATGAGGAGGAGGATGGCTTTTGATTCAGGGATGACGGTTGTTATGAGCTCACAGTGTTCCCTTGTGGGACTGCGGTGGGAGGGACACAGGAAGTGGAGCTCAGTGGAGGTCAACGGCCTCTTGACATACCAGGACAAGAGCCCAGCCATGTGTGTGCCACTTTGATGGATGCATCTAACTAATGAAGCTCATACGTGTTACAGTTAGGGCATGCTGTATCCATCAACCGAGATGTAAGTGATTTATTTGTTTTAAAACCTCCGCAGATGAAGAGAGCTGTAAAACTTGGCTCGCTGCATTGTACTGTGCATGGTTGTGGGGTGATGCATTACCCTGAAACACATTAGCATGATGAGGGAGACAAATAAGACGGGATTTTGGAGGGGAGCCACGTCTTCATGTTCTTTTTTTGAAGTCGGTATTCGTTTCATACACAGACAGTTTTTGTTTGCGTCTTTTCACCGCGTTGCTCATTTACTGCTAGTTGTGAGGTGAGAGAAGTTTATAAGGTGCCTCAACTGTTTTCACAGTTCTAACTCAAAGCATGTTTAGAAAACCATTATTTATACTTTTACGTCCCTTTGGTTTCACAATAGAAGCAAGAAATTCAGCATGTTTGACATCCATCTGAAAATACTCTGAACGCTAAAAATTTCTTCTTTTTTTACATCTCAGCTTTTGTCTTTGTTGAAACTCAGCAAAGGTTTTACAGCAACTTTTTCCTAAAGATGATAGGGTGCTATAGCACAGCAGCAGGTCACTTCTAGAGGCATACATGTGTGCTCTTTTTAACTTGTGTTAGTATACATGTGATAAGGTGTTGAGTGCGAGCGCCTCCTCTCTGTTTATTTGCTCTGCCAGTCCACTTCCAGGGCCCAGGCCTCAGGGGAAGCATCAGACCTGCCATCTAACAGAGGAAGCTTTGACTGGTAGCTCATCAATTGAGGCCTGCACCACTTTGGCCAGAACACAATCCAACCTGCGCTCCTCCTTCTCCTCTCCTCTTTGCCTCAACACTCCAAAGATTGCAACACCATCTCTCCCACCCTTCCTCAAAGTTTTCATTTCTGAATGCTCATGGCTTTCAATACGACATTTTTTACGCTCATGACTCATGAGAGTCACGAGCGTAAAAAGTGTTTGAACACGATAGGCTCCATTGTTTTCCAACCTTTTTTTTTTTTAAATTATTATTATTTTTGAGGGTTGTGCTCTCTCACACCAAACCTCAGACACCACAAACCATATCATCAAACAATGCTGATGACTGAGAATGATGCAGTTTCCCACACAATTTATTGTGATGCCAGCGATCATGTATTTTATTTCAAGCATGATTTCCTGAGAAATGCTAACCAGATTTCCCTAAAACGGCGATTTGTTTTCACTAAACGTAGTGGTTTATTAAACTGTTGTGGTTTTAGGGCTGGAAAAAAAAATCTGGCAAAGTCCAAGCAGAACATTTATTGGCTTACTTGGAACATGAAGGAAGAATTGTGCTACAGGATTGCATCATGAACATTCCCCCCAGTTTTACTTCTCTTTATAGGAACCACAAAAATCCATCCAGGCATTTAGATTTAGCGAGGCGGGCTTTGCATTGGAACTATACTTATACAATCATTGATGATATGAATAAGGTGAGGGCTAAAAATGTTATTGTGGGGTTTAGGACACTGACAGTTCTCCTTGTGGTCTTTGGCCTTTGTGACCCTGTCCAGACTCAATGTCTCTGCAGAAATTTGGCATCTATAACCCACCTCTGCCCCCGATAAATGATCCACCCTGTCCAAGTCAACAACCAACCTGTAAACACATAATGTTTGAAATGCATAACTTTCAAATGAAGTATATCAGTTTTACTGCTATTTGAAGGCTGAAGCTCCCATGAACTACTACATTTTTAAGTAAAGATTAAAGTAAATGTAATCGCAGCAACACCATATAATCACCTTTCGGTGCATGTGTGGTAATCAGAGATGTTTCTCAAAAGCAAAATGCATTTTTCCTAATTTTGAGAACCGTAATGTTTATAATAGTGACAAAATGATTATTACTGGGCCTCGTAAGCTAATTTGAACTTCAACAGTTTACATTTTGTGCAAAAAAGAGAAACTTTAGTTCATTTTGTTGGGATTTTATGTGACAACTTCAACATGAAATAGCACTGTGAAGACGAGAAACATTATAAAGAACTTTACGAGATTTCTTGTAAAATAAAAATTGTGCCACTAATTACTTTTAAATATTACCAAATTTGCAAATAAATCCCCCTGTGTGTTATGTAATCCCAGTATAAACCCATCTGTTCTGTTAAGACCTCAGAGATTTGTTAGAGAACATTAGTAAACAAACAGCATTACGTCGATACAGCAGACAGGTTATGCAGAGTGTTGTGTTACAGTCTCATAAAGAGGATGCTGTCTATAATTATCTTGAACTGATTATGAATCCTTCTTACAAGTAAGGACTGAAACGTGAAATGTCTTTACTGTCCCTGCTGAAAACAATTTGATGGCTACAATTTAAACCAGGTGTAAAAAATGTGTTCATTCAAATTTTCTTGTGAGAATATTGTGAGATTATCAAAGACTGTCACCTACAAGCAGAAGTATGGTTCAGAGTTTGATATCAGCTAGTTTATTAATTTGACCAGGAGGCTTTCTGTACTGTGTAGCAACTGAAAACCAAATCGTTCAAAGAGAATAAGAAGATGAGTCTAAATTTGTGTAACACAACTTGTTTTTCTAAGATTAAAGGCAGATTAAGATGATTTTTGGGGCTGCAAAGTTAGAAATAAATCAGCTGTTTTAATATGTAACAAAATGAAGGATGTTAATGTGGCTTTTTTTAATTGTGAGGCTGATGTGAGCCACCATATTCTTTGTGGGAGGGAGAGTCTGTGACTGCGCCCTTCAGATGGAGAGCCCTTGGCAGTTTCAAGGCTTGGTTGGATACAAGATCTGGCGCTGGAAGCCAGCTTGTTGATGGCTGTAAAGGAAAATCTGAAAGTAGTAGGAGGAAGAAGGGAGTTTTTGGCGATTTGTAGAGAAATGTCAGGATGAGGCTGCATCTCTGCCAGCCATTTAAGCCTCTGGCCTATAGTCTTAAAGAAAATAAGGAAAACGTGCAACAGTTTTAATGTAGGTGCTTAGTCTAAAACATGAAACACTTCGATTTCTCCCCTGACTGTGATCCATGTTCTCTTCCCACACACAGTGGTGCCGGCACCAGTGGAGGGGAGTTGGAGGAGGAGAGCTGGCAGCCTCCAGATACGGAGCTCATCCAAAAGCTGGTCGCTCACATTGAGTTTTACCTGTCTGATGAGAACCTGGAGCACGACGCCTTCCTGCTCAAGCACGTCAGACAACAAAGTTCAATTCATCACCCAAAGCAGAAACAGTGGGGAACAACTATAAACCTTCAAGACATGGTCATGCAAACAGCTGCGTGGAGAGAAAATAACACAGCTCATCCTCTGAAAACATCATCCCCAAAGCATGGGTGGTTGTAACGTCATGCTTGTGGTGATGCCTTTCTTCAGTATTGGCAGGGAAACTGGTCAGAGTTTAGAAGACACGGAGCTAAATACAAGATAATCCTGGAAGGAAAGCTGCAAAATATTTAAAACAGGGGTGGAGGTACACTTTCCATCAGGAAAACAACCCTAAACAAACACCCGGCTGAGCTCAAAGCATATCTGTGAGTCGGTCAAAGTCCTCACCAAAATCTGTGGCAAGACTTGTAAATTGATGCTCACAGACACTCTCCATCTTATCCAAGTCAGTTTGAAATATTTTGCCAAAGAATGGACAAACATTTCAGTTCCTATTTGAGCCAATCTAGTAGAGACTTTGCCCAAATATTTCCAGCTGTAGTTGCAGTGAAAGGAGGTCCAACAGACTGCGGGGCTAAATGTTAATGCACAGTACGCTTTTCAAACTTTAATTTGAAGTCCTTTGCACCTTTCCACAACAAAATTATGCAGCATTTTGCTTTAGTCAGTCACATAAAATCCCAATGAAACACATTACAGTTTCTGGTTGTAGGATGACAACAAATGTAAAAGCTTACGGCTTTTGAACAATTTCGCAAGACCCTATAAAATAATCTGGGAAGCCAGAGTTTAAAGTCTGATAGCTGTGTGTTAGAGCAATGTGTTTCCATCGTAAGGCACGGCAGGATTTTCTGGAAGAGCATATTGGCATGAGTAGATGAATAAAAATCCAGTTATGGATTGGCAAAGCATTTCACATTAAAACGTGAGTGACAGTGACTGAGCTCCATCCAGCCGGGGGTAAACCGGGACAGAAGGGTTATAGTAGGGTGAGTGAAGTGAGGTCAAACTAATGAGAGATCACTTATGAGGGTTTGTGAGTTTTCATGAGAGACGAGAAAGAAAAAAAGACTCTGCCAAACATTTCTACTACAAAATGTAGCTAATGCTCAAAGTGATGGACCGATAAGACCTGGAAGGTTTTCCAGTTCTTGTAAATGGTCTCACTTCGGCATTGATGTTGGAAAATCCTGGAGGTACTGCAAGATTTATAGCTGTTTTCATCTTTAACTCCCTGGTTGTTCAGTGCCAAACAAGAACCCCTGTTCTCATGTTTCAGTTCTGTTACATGAAGCAGAGCTTCATGTATGCAGGCACATGCTCCCGGCAGTGCTTGTCGACATCAAACAATACATGTGACAAAAATACAGTTCCAGTCTGTTATCAATTGGCTGGTGATCTGTTTTCTTGAGTAACCGACAGTGACAGCAAAGCCATAAAAGGGTTGGAAAGAACTAATCTGGAGCAGATTATTTTTTAAAAACATTAAACGTACTTGTCCAGAGGGGTCTTCAGGTGTGCACTAATCAAAAAAAGATGGACAACGAAGCTAAAGTTGTTGGGGAGGTCTGAATTTGCGTCTGCAGCTCTATGAAGACAATTACAAAACTATTAAACGCAGGAAGCTCAACTCAAAGGCCTCAAAAATGTCCTCTCAGAGAACAAAGACAAAGAACAGTGTTAAGTTCTGGGGGAAGACCTAAACTATGAATGGAGTTTAACATGGCTAAAAGAAATCTTGTATCAAGTCCAAGTGTGAGAAAAACAGGCTTGTTAGGGTTCCCACAGCTTAAAGTTTACTGATCACGATCCAAAATATACAGGGAGAGAGAGAAAAAAGGATAATGGAAGAGAGACGATGCAAAAAAAAAAAAGATGCTAAGATGCCCAGTGGAATGTAAGCAATTTTTAAGTGTATCGTGTTTGAATGACTAGGAGTTTCCACTCAAGAGCTTTCACACAACAGTGAGACAACAGTTTGAGAGCAGGAACCAAACTTGGAGCTGTCAGTGCCTCTCTGAAGTCCCCTCAGATGGATTAACAGTAGACTGCTGGTAGGTGTAACTGAACCTCTAGAACACACATGCTGGTATATCATATGTGAAAAGCATAAAAGTGCACATATGTTTACAGTTTATCAAATTTGGTCCCACTCACTGCAAGCAGACCTTCGCAAACTAAGACGGTATTTGGCAGCGTTTCTATCCCCGTGAACACAGGTTTACAACCATATGAAGGTGATCTCATTCATCTGCACCTGTGCACACAAACAGGCTGAAGTCGATATGCTGCGTCAAATGTAGCAAATATTCAGTCCAGACATTCACAAATTGTAGCATTGTACAAATGGATCGGTGAACAGTCTTCAAACATCTGTCTGAAGGTGTGTATTCATGGCTGCATCTGTTCTTTGTTTCGTAGGAAAATGAAACCAGGTTGTGTCAGACCTGAGTCAGACTTTTTTTTATTGTTTTTGTTGGTTTGGTAACTATCACTAATTATATCTGTGTGGATGCATGTCAGATCTAAAGTGCAGAGAGTAAGTATTGAGCATGTCACTGGTTTTCTCATATATTTCTAATGGGGTTAAATTGATATGAATTAAAAATAAATGACTCTAAAGAGTAGAATGACACATGCAATATGCATGAAATACTCTGTGAAACCTATGAAAATTTAAAACATGTCAAAGGGTTGGTAAGGTGTGATTTTTACCATGTATTTATCACAAACTGTCTCAGATACTGGAGGTTCTGTCAACTTGTTTTAGACCATCGTAGCAATTTTAATTTCCTTTCCTGAAACCAGTTTAAGGTTTTTCTGGCTAACTGTGTTGATGATAAATTGATACTAGATTTTTTTAAAGGTTTTCTTGGCTCTAGTAGCCTTTATTTGTCAATTTTCACACAGGAAAACAGGTTGGGAGAGAGAGGGAAAACCTGAGGTAAAGGTCAACAGGGTGGGTCTTGAACCTGTGATGGTAACGTCAAGGATTAAAGCCTCCATAAATGGGTCGAGCTTCACCGCCGTGTCCAAATTGACCATGGTTTTCTCCTCGGTTTTTCATCAAGCGCTTCTCACTAATTTTTCCATCCATCCTTCTCATAATTACAACCTGACTGCCAGTATACTTCTCTTATAAGAACACCTCCATACCTTGATGTGCTGACATTCAAACTTTACTCTCGATATGTTATTTTTGGGTGACATTCAATGTAACTCCTCCTCTAAGCATAATGTGTGGAATCGACAAAGTTCACATCTGATTTTATAAGGTCAGCATGTTGATCACTATGTTAGTGGCTTGTCAAAATGTTTTGCAGCAAACTTTAAGCAAACTTCAGCATGCTATATATACAGTGTAAATTTCCTTAATTTGCTTGGGGTGCACAAAATACAATACTAAGGGTTTTATTTTGAAGGTTAAAATTGCACCTCAGTAAATGTGTTACTTAGATATGCTAGCTAATATTAAAAAGACAATTTCACGTCATTATCAGAGTAAACACAGAGAAATAAAGAATCTGACTGATTCAGAAAATGTCAAGCATACAATGTCTTGCTTGTATGCTTAACATACAAGCAAGACAAAGAAAGAAACAAGGATGCTTTACAAAGCTCCACTCTTCCAGGGATGCAGCATTTAGGCCCAGCTTTGTAATATCTTACAAAACTGCAAGACACGGTCAGTTTATCGAGGACTATTTGGTGGAGTTTACAGTAATCATTTTCCCAGAAAAAAAAATTATGTAAACATAAATGCACCAATGTGTACTGCAATAAAGCTGCTGATCAAGAACATCACAGGAAATTTGATGTTTCAACAGCAAAATAAAACTGACAATTTTTACTTGTTTTCTGCAATACAGCCCAGTTACATGTCTTTGTATGGATTGAGACTTTGAGATTACAGAAAAGCTGGCAGCTAATCAGTCCACTAAAAGACAACAGGGAGTGATTTGTTCATGGAGGTATAACCGTCCGTGGACACATTATGAATATAATGGGACAAACTGGCAGGTGATGGAATATGTAGAGAGAAAAAACAATTTAAACTGAGATTTAAGAAAACGTGCCAAAAAAGGAGTAAATAAAAACATGTAGAGAGCCCGAAAAGTCTAATTTTATTTTTTTGCAATTCAATTCCTTTATATCGAATTACAGCTAATCCTTTCAATCAATGGAAGGTAAAACTGTGTGGGAAAAAAACCTAACAGAGGCAACATAATGGATTGTTTTATAGCCTGTAAGAGGGAGGAACTCTGACTGCAGATCCCAGCAGACCTTACATGTTCAGCCCTGCAGCCTATGAGCCACACATGCAACATGTAGCAGACGGAAGAGGGAACACATCTGGACATGAACACACACAAATGCATATAAACGTCTGCTTCTCATCACCTGCTGCAAAAAGCAAAAAGCTTTCCACAATCACAAGCAGATGAATCACACTTTACTGATTTATTCGGCCTGTTTCTCATTCTTCACTACAATCCCCAAGCTTTGGTGTTTACATCACTGCTATAGATCTTGGCCAGCGGTCTGACTGAAGCAAGTTTGTTGCTGTTGTTTCACTCTCACGTAGCAGAAGTGCTCTGCCGTTGTCTGTTCTTGTTTTAGATATCCCAGAAATTGGAAGCCAATGAAACTTATGTAAGCAAATGTGTGGGAGAAGAGAATCATGTGAAGAGGAAGACAATTGGACTGGAGTTTCTGTCAAGAAACTTACATATTTAATTTTGGCATAATAACTGTAAACAATAAAAAAAAACCTGCTGGACTCTTTCCTAAATCAAAAGATTTATGTTGTTGGGACAGATGTTAACTAAATATTAAGTCAAGATAACTGAACATTTGAAAGGTTTGTCAAGCAAAATCCATTCAGGCTGAGGGTCAGTGTCAGTGCCTCAAGAGCCATTATGAACAGATGACTCCTACAGAAGGCCTGGTTCAAAGTCCTCTTTACAGATGAAAGCAAAGTTTGCATGTATTTGGATATCAAGGTGTCAGAGTCTTGAGGACTAGTGGAGAGGCACCGTTTGCATGTTGCTTGAAGTCCAGTGTGAAGTTTCCACAGTTACTGATGGTTTAGGTTGCCATGTCATCTGATAGTACTATGTCCTATGAAGTCCACAGTAAACTCAGACATCTACTAGAAAATGTCATAGCACTTAATGCATTCTTCTGCTGACAAACTTCATGGAGTAATTGATTTTCTTTTCAAGCAAGACTTGGGACCTGTCTGTCCACACTACCAAAGGCACCAGAAGCTGCTACGACGTCCGCGGTGTTACTGCTTTTGATTGACCACCAAACTTCTGTGACCTGAATCCCACTGAAAGCCTATAAAGAATAAAGTGCGGATTAGCCTCCCCCTCTTGAATTGAGCAGGATGTCTGGTGTGGGTAGTGGCTGAAGTCCAATGTACCTGTTAGACAGATACATGTTTGCTATGCATTTGGACAGCAATGCAGTCAACCCAGATACTTCTGTCTATCACTGTAGAACTAATCCTAGGAGCTTCCATTATATAGGTTTGCCATCTTCCTTGTGTCTTTTCCTTTGAAAAACGAGCTACCTTGAGATGCATGTCTGCTTTCAACCTGCCTGCCAGTTGGCCATCTCCCAATTTGATTTAGTTCTGCTGCTTTGCTCGCCAACTTTTGAGTCTGTTATCCTGCTCTGCTATTTTCACACACTCTCCTCTTCTGAAGCTGCTAAGTTCTCAGCTATCCTTAACTATTATCTTCATCTGTGTTCACTTTATATTTCTTTTGTTTAAACTGAATACCATTTTGTGTTTGGCATGGGCACCAACTGGCAAGCTAAACCCCCAAAATTGGATGAAAAACTACTTTTTGGCAACTAGCAATATCAGGGAAATCCATTACTGGGAGACAGACAGACTAAAAACTTTCTCTCATCATCTATCACCGCTGTATTTTCTTTGTTTTTGTGTTTTCTTTGGTGACAGTTGCAGGATCATGTGAAAGAAATATGTATCTGCTGATTCAAATTCTTAGTTTTTAAGCAAGTTTTACAATTTCCTAAACAATTCAATCACTGTTTAACTCAGTCATTGTAGGGAAACTGATATTATAAATAATAAAACAGTACTTCAATAAAAAAATGAATTTATTGAAGCACTGCAGCAACATCTGTTTTATTTTTACATTTCTAAGAAATATCCTCTGCCTTCATCAACTCCTAAAATAAGTGTTTGGCTAGCCAACTTCTTTCTCAAGTTGGTATTTGCTACATAACAAATTATGCCCATCATGTATAACGTCTACTCATTTGAGCATGTTGTGGGGTCTGGGATGAAGGCAGCAGCATGTTGTGGGCCAACTTTCTTCCTGCAATCGTTACAAACATCATCAACCCTTCATTACAACCGGCTGTAGTTCCTTTCTACCTTTCAAACAACCACCATCATTTCATTCCACACTTAAATAGGAAGCAGTCAGTCCAGATGGAAGATATGACGTGAGCATTAATCACCATTCTAACGTCACACAGTTTGTTACAGACTTTCCGTGTCAGACTCACTCTTCCGCCATACAGAGGACATTCCTTCTGATTTTACTCAAGTAAGAGTAGCTATACTTCACAATAAAAATTACTTAAGCAAAATGAAAAAGTACAGCATAAAATTACTCCTAAAAGCTTTTGGTTTTTGTGCGAAAAACGTACTCAAGTAAATGTAACTAAGTCAATGCAACTAGTTGCTACTCAACCCTGCTGAACAGCAAACTCTCTGAAATGACAACAAAAGTCTGTGGTAAGTCTTCAGACATGCTAACAATTAGCATGTCTGAAACATGCTGGACATGAGCCTAAACCTGACCTGACCTCAACCCCAGAATTAATGCTCAAGCTACGAGGCAGAAGTCTGGCTTCTGTCTTACTGGAGCCACACAGAGTCCAGCCAGAGAGACGGGAGCCGCAGAGAGCAGGTTGAGATGGAGTCCAGGCCTAGAGCAGAGTCAGTCTTAGTCAGGTTTCAGTAATGAACACTTAAGATGTTTCTGAGTGACGTAAGAGGGGTGAATGGACTTGGACTTGGGAAGGTTTCCCATAAGAGCTTCCAGGAATGTTGAGGTTTTCATCAGATCTTTTTTTAGCAAAATAAAGGACGTTAAAATAATGTGGCATGACCTCAAGAGGTTCTCTTCAGGATTTTTTTTCCTGATCTTCTTGGCAGTTTCTACATAACATTTCTTGTTATGTAGAAAAGTTTATTTTCCCAAATAAACTTTCTGTTTATTTGGGAAACAGAAAGTTCTTTATAAAGTTTACGCATATTTTGTTCACTAGATGTTTGAATATTTTCAGGAAAGATGAAAGCAAATAAGTACAATGTGACAGAAGCTTAGACGACAAAAGGAATGAATAGTGCTAAACATTAGTGCAATCAATTCAACAACATTTTAAGCAGTAGGCAACATAAAAACATTCTCACTGACTTTAAGACCACAAAATGCATGGGAAATAGTTGGTAGAGATCTTTCTAAATGACAGAAATATTTTCACAATGCATCCTTATTCTTGTAAATAAAAGCAGAGGACTATTTGGAAAAGTGAAACAGAATGCAGTTTAAGTTCGTCTAAGAAGATGTAAGCGAACGCCTGGTGAAATGTGCAATGAATCGCCTGGTGAGTCTTACACAAGTTCTAAATGTTTCAGAGAAGACAGTTTTGATAAACCCTCACCAACCTGAGCATTTAAACTCTGTTTTATAGCATCGAGCGTAAAAAGAGTAGAAATAAACGTCTCATTTTATGTCTGCTGTCCTTTCTAACCTGCATAGCATAATCAAATACATACAGCAGAACATTTCTGCAGGGTTTAAGTTTAGGTCAAAGCATCGGGTTGGAAAAGTATACTTATTTTTGTGGTTATTTCTGCGTCAGCTATCAAAAGTCCTAAAACCTGATGACAATGAAAATACTGTAGTGAAGTTAAGCAGAGCTATATTTATGGACAACAAAGAGAGTGACTGAATAAAACAGGGAAACTGTTTCACAGAAAACGATCAGATAAATTTTAGGGAACGTATGCAAGAAAGTGGCTAACTGTAAAATTATATAAGACCCGTGCAAAGACACTTCAGATACTAAACTCCAGGCAAAATGGCCAAAGTGTGCGTGACTCAGCCTTGAAAGCCTTGGAGAAAAAAATCAAGAAACTTTTCCTTGGATTACAGCCCCAAAGTACTTGCCAAACTCTTTTTTTCTTTGTTCTTATTCTTCCAAATAATTTTGCAAGTCTTCTATCATGGAATCAATCCCATTGACAAAATCAAACTATTCTTAATCGGAACAAGTGTTTCAGCTCTTTCTTCAGGAAACAATTATTTGCAGTGAGCTACACTTTCCTCATGTACTTGTTACTGATATTGGAACAATCAGACATTATGCAATTTGTTTCTTCATCTAATTAATTGTGCAAGCTTTATATCTTGAAATCAGTCCCTTTGATAGAATCCACCTTTGCCAAATAGGAAAATAATATGTTGGCGTGCCGGTTCTTTTCATCGGAAACATTTATTTACAATCAATCTTTAGATTTGGAATATTCAGTTGCAGACACACTTTGCTGTATCTTCCCCTCTCGGTTTGCCAGCTGCATTCTATGATTTAGCCAAAATTGGCCTTTGGTAAAGCTGTTTTAAGTAAAAAAAAGTGGTTAACTTTGAAAGTGTTGTGTTGTAATTTTGCAACTGCTGAGAGACATTGACCATGAATTTCCACAAGCTGTATCTCTCTTGTGAGAGAAACGAAATTTATGTTCTGTATGCATAATATTATACAACTTTCATGTCCCTGATTGATTGATTGATTAGCCGTTTGTTGACAAAGTTCAGGCAGATTTGCATGTCTTATTGCAAGAGAAGTCCAGAGATTTCCATTTTGGAAAACTTCTGTCCATTGGTTTTGGAGTGTGTTATCTTTGCAATAAAGAGATGCTTCTGATATTCTGCTTTCAAAGAATATCCAGACATCAAAGTTGAAGTTCTATCTTAAAGTAACCAATGCTGTCCTCTGTTAAGAGTAATAAGAAATTCTTCTACATTTTGGATGATGTGCCTGTCCAATGTCTGGTGCTCAAATGTCCTGCAGCAGAAAATGCACCATCATGGAAAGGTGTACACTGCCTCACTTAGGCTGATGAGTTTTACCTAGAGGTGTGATGGTAAATAAGGACAGAGAATTTGGGAGACCACAGACAGGATACACCATTCCATGATTTGGTAAAAAAAAAAAAAAAAAAAACTTGCAGCAAAGCAAAAGGCTTTTATCCCACCATATTGAAATAAAACTGAACTGGAAGCCTGTAATTTGGCTGGCTATCCAAAGAGACAATGGATTAGGTTGCTGGGAAAACCAAATTAGGAGCTGCTTTCCAGGGGGCTAAGCAAATCCAGATCCAGACGAGTTGCTCGTACTATTGTTTCCGTATCACAGCAAATAATGAATTAACTGACTAAACATTTGTTACTTTCATTCATTTCCCACACAGGAAGTTGATTGTAAGACTTGTCTTAGAAATGTTCTGCTTACACTAGCCCATAATATCTCTGTGTCCAGATGAGACTCTACCAAGGAAAGTGAATATCTGTGGGAATGCCTTAGCAACCACACATAACATAACAGAGTGGTCAGAACTTCAGCAGAATTAGCAGCAGCTAACCTGGATGCTGCCAGAACTTTTGTGGTTCTAATTATTGTTTTTGTCACAAGGAGTTCTCAACGTGGTTGTGATGGCCAAATCCATGGCCACACTCTGAAGTCGGTAACTCTTTTGTGCACAATTAATTTTTCATTCAAACACAACACTTTAGTTTTAGTAAAACATTTATTAGTTGGTTTGGATACATTTGTTCATGTTAGCGCACACATTTAGTTAACATATGTATTTATATCAACTTTAAAGTTTATTAATTTGCTTGCATAATATTAACTTTGTTTTCTTTCCCGGTACTTACCTGCTTTGGAGTGACCAGACAAAAGATGGGGGCCAGGCCTCAGCAGGCATAAATGCTGATTGGACTGAACCACTAGCTCCTGCTGGCAGGGGAAATGTGTAGTTTCTTTGTTTAGATAAGTTTAAGTAAATATTAGTATTTAAACTTTAATAATTTTCATTTTCATTTTGTTAGTCTTTAGTTTAGCCATACTTAGCTGTACTGTTATTTGTTTTGCGTTTGTAATTGTATTCTGTTTAGTTACCCCTATTGTGTCTTAATTGGTCTGATCAGCCAGTATATAAACCCCTGTGTGTCATTTCTTTGTTAGGTCAGTTATGTTTGTTTGTGCAGCCAGTTTGTTTACATTTTTGCCTGAGTTCAGTTTTGTTTCTTTGACCTCTTTTATGAGCTCAGTTTATCTTTTTGTCATTTTATAATCGGTGGGTTAAAATAAAAAACCCTATTTTTCTAATTAATATCCTGTGACTCCTCCTGTTTTTAACTCGGTCCATCACAGTGGTCAATAGTGGTCAAACACGGGTCAGTCGGTCATGGAAATCAATGATCTCTTGAGAGCAACAAATCAGACAAATATTAAAAGGGAAATGAGAGAAAATCTTAATGTGTGTCCTTTAAATATGTACAACATAAAAGAAAACTTAGAAGTATTTGAAGCAACAAAAGTATAAAAACTGTTGGGAACAAAATGATACCACTTTAAAATTGAATCTGCCCATACTACATTTTTTCCAACTTTCCTTTTTTTTGTCTAACCAATTACCTGATCACACATTTGCGGGTTTTATCCACAGAAATGAGCCGTACCGTGTTTCTTAACCAGAACGTGTTAATCAAGTGAAAGCTTAGTTTGTTGAGGTCATCAGTTTTCTATCAGACTCTGCAGGTGAGAGTGGTTAGAGTGAAGTCAGTACATTTACTCTGATCACAAACCTGCTGTAGCTGCCGGCAGCGCAGCCAATGTTGAAACAATTCACACATAAACATACGAGCTCATAGACACTCAATATCACTTGGGCTAGAGTCTGGGTAAACGTGTGTATTAGGGCCGTCACCGCATGAATGTGACCACCAGAGAACTGAGCATGAGTAAAACGGGAGAAATGTTAAAAATTAATCGGATTCACATAACTCACAAATACCTTAACAGACAAATAGGAATTAATCAGCTGTTCTGACTGGTTAGAATATAAATGTGATGCGGTGTGTGTTCTTTTTTCAAACTCATTCAAAGCATATTTGATAGTTTGCTTGGCCTTCAGAGCTAATCTCCTTGTACAAAACCATAGAAACCTATGAGCC
Organism: Poecilia picta; assembly: GCA_033032245.1. NCBI lineage: Eukaryota > Metazoa > Chordata > Actinopteri > Cyprinodontiformes > Poeciliidae > Poecilia > Poecilia picta. Next base: position 28,555,668 of record CM065355.1, read on the forward strand.
AGAAGTATTTTGTGTATAGTTCAAATACTCTTTCCTCTAAAACATCAGCTAGGCTGCAAAAAGGGTAAAAACAAAACATTAAAACTAAGCAACACAATGCACTCACAAATGAAGTGTTTCTGCTTGAAAGTAATCATGCATGTTTAAGAACCGTGATTTGCTTCATGGCTTTCTGCAAGTAAGGCTAGTTTGTTTGGAAGAGTGTGAGCATGTCGTCTTCAATAAAACCTTCCCCCAAATCTCACATTACTAGTTTGAAGCAAAATGAGTCTCATGCCAGAAAAAAAAAACCCAAAATGAAGAAAAAATGTGAAGCCTGTCTCCACACATCAGCGTTGTAGGTACAAATTTAAAATAGTAAAGATCAGAAGCCATAACTACACCTGGCAGGTTTGTCAAGCTTCAGGTTTCTCAAAATGTCTTGTAGTTTATATTGGCTGGTAAAAAAAAAAAAAAACACTCACAGCCGATAATTGTAATCCCTCTTGCAAATCCCCACACAACAATAGATGTAATATAAGGATAAAAGACAGATTTTTTTTCCTCTAGCATAAGATTAAACTGTTGGTTTGTGAATTCAGACCACATCATAAATGTTTGGAAGAAAGCTACACTTTAGTAACTCTTAAATACACACAAATTTAGCTACATGATTTGGCTTTGAAGTGAAAATCAACAAAACACTTGCAGCCAAAGCAACTGAAGCATTACTTAATACACACTAACAATCAGGTGGAAAGCCAAAAAAGGAATTTTAATATACTAATTTACAACATATTAGCATGTTTACATTTACACCAAATGGCAATTTGGAGAAATTAATAATCCGAACAGTAATGTTTTGGAACCACAAGATAAAGCCAGAATACCCCTGGTGAATAATGAGAACCACAGATGTTGAGCTGATTAGCACAAACAGGAAAAGATGTGATGTTTAAGTGCAGGGGAGACAGTTTTGGTAAATCCTCGTTCAAACTGGGGCAAACGGTAAATCGGGAACATTGCTGGATGTGCGTGTTGTACTGAGAATGACTTCATACATAGCTTAACATTTTCCAGTGGAGTTTGAAAACCAGTGAGATCTACAGATTAGAAAAGGCTTTGTTCTTTTTCATATTGCTGCCTTTACTATTTTTTAAAATAAAAATCTATTTTGAATTTTGAGAATTTGTTGAAAAGCTCAAACATTCACATTTTGTAAATGTGACATCAGGATGCATTTATCTAAATTTTTCAAACTTGAAACTTGGAGTTTAAAATGTTTTTGTATAATTGGATTAAAGTTATATTGCACCTTTTATCCAACTATGACAAAGAACAGTAACATTTATATGTATTTTTAATTTATCTGACAAAACAAAATAGAATGTTTGTGTTATGATGTGTGAGTTTGAAGTTGGACCAAAATGCAGACTGGAGTGGGGAGCATAGATCAAAAAAGAGAAGGACAGAGCGAGAGGCAGCAGCATTGATGGATATATGACTGGACTGGGCATGATGTGACTTATCGTGCGCCACACATGCGCCATTGCTGTCCATTGAGTCAACATTATGGGTGGTCAGCAAAATACCACAGTCACACAAAGAATCTGAAAAATGGACGCAATATTTAGCGGTTAATTCAACCCTATGAATTAGATAACAAGGGCTTCAGATTTAACAGGTGAGGAAAAAGTTTTAACTTAAAAAAACCTTGAACAAGTGAGCAGTGGGTCAGGTATTCTACCCTAACTGTTGCTGGCTTTCATATTGACTTTGATAACATTAACATGTGCTGTGGAGTTCGGTGTGTTTTGGTTCCGTTAGCATTAAAACAGGTCAACCCGCACACCAAGTCATCAGTAGAGCAGCTGGTTAAATCAGCTAATCAAGCACCGCTGTACTCAGGCGAAAACAATAATGACAATATAGACATCAAGCCTGACAGCATAATGTAACAGAGTGAATGTTATGTTTTGGTGTTTTTGTGTGGGAAATTTGTTTTTTGGTGTTGATTCCCCTGATCGGTAATCTCTGCTCTGTCTGCTCATTGAGCTGTTGTCTGTCAGTTGCCATGGCCAACACACAAGCTGTGTCCGAATTCAGGGTCTGCATCCTTCGAAGGACGGATTTGTAGGCCGATTACATCATAGCGTGGCGACAGAGCGAGAGAAGGCAGAATAGAAGTGTTTGGTTCTTCACCTGTTTATCAGCTTTATTGTGGTGCAATTCCTAAAAGTTAAACAAGCGACAACAAACTGAAAACCATGTCGAATTTGTAGGTCTTCTTGGAGAACATGTTACTGCCGCCCGTCCTGACAAGCACCTCCTTCCTGCTCTGGTCGCAGTCGATGAGTATTGGGTCCTTTTATCAGGAATGGTGGTAGGTGGTGGTGAGGATAGACGCAGAGACCCAGGTTATGGTGAAGATGATGATGAATTTAATAATAATAATGCTCAGAACAGTCCAAAACTGGCAGCACGACAGAGAGACTAGCACACAGCTAAACACCGGTCGAAACTGATTAGCAGGACTGGAAATAGGAGCTTAAGCTATCCAGGACTTTAAAGTTCTACTGGATAAGTGTACATAAGACACTAGACTTAGACAGGGTCTAAGACGAAGGCACAGACAAAAGGACCCCAAGAGGAACACAGGCAACAGGTGGGACTAAATACACAAGAGGTAATCAAGGGAATGAGACACACCTGGGAAGCAATCAATGGAGGAGACACACAGGAAGGAAACTAAACACAAACAAACCCTAAAGATAACACAGAAACACGATCATGGCACTCTGGAGGATTTATTACAAGATTAATTATATTAATAATTATTTCACTTTCTGTGCATAAAGAAACTTTTAAAAAGGTTTTTGCATTTTCCCTATTTACTCTGACTCATTCTATATCAAATGAAGCACATTCTGTGTTCAGATCCTGTACTCCTGCAGTAAAACTACTGCTCCTACAGCATATTTAAATTAAAACGAATGACCAACATAAGAGAAATTTGATCCTACTTGCATCTTGACAGAACTAAGACACAAAATTGTTGATAGATTTCTATCACAGAGAATTTATCAAACATCAGTTTTCTCTTTATTTTAAGTTGTATGTAATAGATATATCTGTTAACAAATGATACAAATATTTTTGTGACAGATTTCTGCTCGTCCTGCATTGGGATAAAATGGTTTTCTGGACATAACTCAAGGAATCACATATTGACTAATATGTGCTGTCCAATCCAGTAATACATATCAATTAGCAGGAGTATGAAAGACATAAAAATAATCAACTATACTATATTAAATTATATTTAATCCTCAGTGCTACATGAATGCAAGTTAAAACATTTTGCAACAAGGGAAAGTACACAAGGAACTTGGAATGAATCTAACTCTAAAGAATAGCTAGAAACAAGAAATGAACATAATAAACTAGATTCAATAAGTAAGGACTGAACTAAAGTAAAACAGAGACTAAGGAATCCAGAATGATCAAACTGGAATGAAATAATCAAAACAACCTAAGATCCTAACAAGCTGTTCATTCGATAATACTTGGACAAATTTGTTTTGCTAATTTTTACTACTTTTTATGAAAAATTTACTGTTATAGATTATTTGTTCTTGTTTTGCCCATGAGTCTCCCTGTAAAAACTGCTTTCCAGGAAAAGTGAGGTTACTATTACCACTACCAGAAATCCAGTCCTTATTATCTCAGACATTTTCCAAAAGTGGATCATCATCTGTTGTCGCTGTCCCTCTTGTTGGACAGTCAAGTGCGGGGATAGTTTAACATTTTCAGCAGAAGAGACGTTGTTCAACAGATTATAATAAAAAATAATAAATTGGAGTGATAATCTCAGACTGGTCTTGAAAGCTTGCAGTCCATTTAATGAGACAGAATTATGAGGCGGTGCGTCAGTGTGAAATTTTGCCTGGGCTAAAATGAAATAGAAAGTCATATCTGTGTTCGCATGTAACATATCAATATGGTGTAACATGAAGTCATCCACAAGGTCCATTTGATCTTGGTCTGTTTTGAATGGCAGACAAAGAAAACACGGCAATGAAAGCACAACCTCATCTAATTGGACTCCTCCAGCTCCACACATCGCTGCCTGAGCCAGAAATTAAACAAGACTCGGAGCCGTTATGGTCCACATCTGACAATAAACAGATCACATGGCCTGGCATCACCCCAGACCTGGTGCCTCATTTATTCAAGGATCTTCTTAGGCCAACAACCACAATCTAAGCCAAAGTATCTCACAGTCATATATGATTTATCATCTGCTAAGGGTCTTAAAACCTGTTTTACATCAAATATTGCATAATGTTTTCATGTATTTTAGAGTGGGGGATATATTTACTTCAACTTCTGTGATTAAATGACAGCTGCCAAAGTCAAACCCTAGAAACTGTTTAATATGGAACAAAGAGGTAAAATGTGGCCAAGAGCTTTATAAGGCCAGACTTTAAAACAGTTGCAAGTTTCCTGTAACCTTTTTAACTCACAGAAAACCAGCTTGTTTCCTGATAATTCGACAACTTAATCAGATTTGGTGTTTTTGTGTTGTGGCCTAGTTTCTTATTTTATTCATTAAGTTTGAAAACTACAACCTTCCTCTCTTGTCAGACTTCTGCTTTTTAGGTTAGAATGCAGCTCTGACCCCTTGAGGGACATGCCTTCCCAAAATGTTTCTGGAAATAAACGGAGAAAATTCTAGTTCAGGCTTTGTTTTGCTGTTTCAGAGCCAGCACAGATGGAAGCAGCAAGGCAAAGGAAAGGAATGATAATGTGCTAAAGGCTAAAAATATACCTCTATTTAATAGTAATATGAACAGAGTGATGAATAACTGAGACAAGGTAAAGAGTAGCTCCTAACGGCTAATATAAAATGTGTAATGACACATTTACAGACACCAGAAATTATTATTCATTCTCAGGAAATTAGTATTTTTTTTTTCTCCCATGAGAGTGCTAGAGTTTCCAGTCAGGGATGTGTTGTGAAGTTGTGGAAATGACACAGCAGGGTGGGTTAGTGGTTGCTGAAACCTTTCCATAACCCTGGAATAAATCAGAGTGAGTGCTCCCGACAGACATCGAATGCCACTTGTTCAGCCAAACTGTCCTTGAGCAAATCACTGCTCTGGGAAACAAAAGTGAGCTTAATCGTCGAATGTAAATGTGTATTAAGGTCATATAAAGTTAGTAGGAAATGTCAGCAGCGATACAGAGAAAAGTCACACCGCATACCTGAAACAAGTGCCGTTCTTCCCTTCAGCTCTGACACAGGAATACTCCACGGTCAAGATTTTATTATCTGGACACTCCAACCTACAAAACGAAGAACACAAGAAAAATGGATGATTGACCCCAGGTATTTCAAAGCAGTGAAAACTGCTGATGATTTTTTTTAGCAGTGCTAAAAAATAAATCCTTGTAAACAGCGTGTGGAGACGAGGAGAAAGCTGAGCCACAAAAGTCCAGGAGAGGTTCAAGTTTATTACTTGCTCCACCTTTGTAGTTTGAACTATGACCTCTCCATATAAGGCCTTAAAACAGATTGACATATTCTCAAACTGAGTTTAATAGAATTAGTTTGTTTTTTTACATTTTTTATCTTCTTCATAGTATTATTTTATATTTGTTGCTATAAATTGAACAAAGTGAATACACAGCTTGGAACTCGCCGACTGACAAGTTGTCAATGGGCCGCTTAATGACATTACTCTGTCATTAAATGGACCAAACATTTAATTAGTTCATCCCATAAAAATGTCATAGCATGGTTCACCAGAAATACATCAACTCACTTTCATGCGATACACAGCAGCTGTAAAATCGAGTAACTTTCTTTTCCTGCTAATCTAGTATAATTGATATTATGCTACTTGAAGGCTTATCTATACTAAACACTATGCTATGTAAAGGCCATGATATAGTTTCCACTAAAAGACTGACTGTAAGAAACCTGAGTTTTAAAGTATTTTAAGCTATATTTGACTTTTATTACATTTAGTCTAGTTGGAGCCTTGAATTTAAATTTATTTTGGAATTGTTTTACATTTAATAAAATTTAAAAGTGCTTACTTGCAGCTTGGTGTGATTGGACATCGCCTGCGTCACTATCTTGCTAAAAACACGACACATTTTGTGCCATGCTTTTAGCTGAAGGCCCTCTGCTATGTCTCATTCAGCTGTGCACATCTAAAGAAATATTTGCCCATTCTTCATTGCAGAAAACTCAAGCTCAGTCAGATTGAAAGAATAACATCTGTAAACATCAAATTACAGGCCTTCCCACATATTTCCCAATGGATTAAGGTACTGACTTTGACTAGGTCATTCTGAGATGAACATAAGGCATTGTTGCTCAGGTTTTATGTATAGTCTCCTTGTGCTGGAAGGTTAATGTCCAACTCAGTTTCACATCTTCTGCCACTTCTCTTATGTTTTCTTTTAGGATTGCCCTGTAAGCTCCATTAAACCTTCCCAACAACCTCATTAAACTTTTTGAATACGTTTTTTTCTGTCCTCTATGGCTTGTGAAAGCTTTTAAGCAGAATTTCTCATTGATTTCGTTCAACAATGGCTTTCTTCTTGTTTTTTTTTTTTTTCAAAATCACATGGCAAATACATCTAAGTTGTTTTGCAGCTCCCCCAGAGTCACCATGTGTCCTGAGTGCTGCCTAATGTTGTCTGTTGAGTGTTTAGTGTTTCCTTTACCTTTATGATGCTGTTTATTCTCCTCTGACACTTTCACAAACCATGAGCTTACATTACTAACAGGAACTGTTTACTCATAGGGTGACTTCTCAAATGAGTTTGTTGCAACATAATTTATTTAGAGGTTAGTAATCAGTGTGCTGAATATAAATGTAAGCTTTTTTTTCTCATAGTTTTAATAACAAAAAACGCAACCTCCCCTCCCTGAAATATTTTCATTTTCCTTTCAATCTACCAGATTCTCATCTATGGGTTTAGAGGTTTAATTTGATGTTCAGCGGGTCGCATCTGACTGACAGCCACCTCCTCACCTCCTGACCTGCTCCCACCGGGGACCTGAATAACATCCGTCACGTTATACATGAGCAGAAGCAACACTTGGCTGGCAACTCTGCACCTATAACCCCGAGGAGTTTTGCTCTCTGCGTCTCCTCGGAAATCAGATTAAACTAGACGCGCCGCAGTGCTTCATCCAGGAGGCTCCTCTTTGACAACTTGCTCGCAAAACCAATAAAATGCAGTACAAACTGTATTACGAAACTGGATCCGTACGCGCGCTCAACTTTTGGGGTTACGTACTGGCTGTTTGGAGTTTAAATTAGATGAAGCTTAACCTTTTCTGCCAAGAATGTTGCCAGACTTTGAGCCTTATAACTGTTAACTTCAGGGAGGGAAATTTTCTTTTTAAGCGCTGTGATTTTAGCCGGGAAAATAAATGAAATAGGTTGGTTATGGACACAAATAATTCGCCACTTTACCTTGACGTATCCACTGAAATCGTCGTCCTGATAGAGCTGGCCCCAGATTCCCACAGGAAAACAGCACAGATAGCCCCAAACGGTAGAAGAGTCGCACCATTAATTTGACCCATGTCCCTCTTTGCGCCGCGGGACAGATGATCTGCTGAAGTAACACTTAACACCCGCCAAACTCCTCAACTTTCATGACCCGCGTAGGTAGTGCTATTCAAAAATATCAGAAATCGTGGTCAAGTGTCCCGCAGAGGTGACGCGCACAGAGACTGCAGGATCAGTGCGCAGCGTGTCCAGACCCTATTTCCTAACTTTACGCAGTGAGCCAGACCCCTTGGAGAGCCGCTGAAGGCTTCACAGCCCATTGCGCTCCCACTAATCCCTCTGGATTTACATTCCTGCCTCCAAAGAAGAGACTTCAGGCAACCGAGGATCCAGTCGAACTGCGTAATGCTGGTGGCCACACATGCCAAGATGTGAGAAAAAAAAGAGAGAGAGAGAGACATAGACCTGTTTTCTCGACTGTAAAAATAATCTTATTTCACCAGATTCCACAAATTTGGCGCTAAATATGAATAAACGTATAGATAAGTAAATAAATGAATAAACCTGGAATGACACAAGATTCAAATTTCTTATGTGCAAAATAAAATAATTATGAATAAATTTTAAAAAGAGAGATATAGAGACTTGGTTGACAAATGTATTTTGCATCACACCATCAAGCCTTAAAGTATTAAACGACTTAAGTTAAACTTTATTTATAGAGCGTATTTCATAAAACTACTGTGAATATGTAAAACAAAAAAATAAAAACAAGAGAAAACCAAGATAATCTAATTCAGACTAATGGAAAGACAAATTAAGTAGCATTTAATTAATTCAAAATCAATTAGAGAATTATAGAAATACAAAAGTAGATTCTATACACTTTTATAGAACTTGAATGTAAAATACTGGGAATAAATAAAGCCAGATACTGTTGTGACTCATTTCAGGTCTCATGGAAGAGAGCTCCAGAAAACAGAACCATAAAAGACCTTTACTTGAAAATCCAAAGGGTTTGTGTGGAATGAATTCAGTTTGTGAGCCTCAGAAACTTCATGAGGATCAGATATTTAAAGCTCTGAAAACAATGACAAGTATTTTTACCATAATTTCTGTACTTAACCTGAAGCAAAATGAAATATTTTAAGATGGAGCACTCTGATCAAACCTTTTCTCTTTTTTCTTGTAAACTCAGTTTTTTTTTTACTGAAGTCATTGTTTAGCACTTTAAAAGTACTTTTTGCAAGCACTTTATTTAGCAGTGGACTTTAATCATAGATTTGCACATGAATAACAATTTGCACACAAGACATTTTAACTGTTTATTGAGTATTCTTAGTGGTTAGCCATGTAGCCTTTTGTTCTGGGCTCTGCACAGCTGCTCCTCATTGAGAAGTGAGGTGGTTGCCTGTGAAGGGAGGATAATTGTTACTCAGCTACTAAAACTGAGCAAATGTTTGTGCATAATCTGTTAAATGTGGAGTGCTAACAAGAAGTGACTGACCTGTCTTTTCTGTGTCCTCTCCAGGGTGTTTGGACAAATACGGTCCCAGGAGTCCAGACACCATTTGTAGGTTCCAGGAGAGGCCATTGAAAAGTGGGTGGGAGGGATAATTGTTTATGAGTTTTTGTGGTGTTTCATTATGGTGTAATGATAAAACATAAAATATTTATAAAAAGTAAGTGGAAATATTTGCCTTTGGTAAAAGGTATTTCATTTAAATGGGGGTGGAGATTGGTGAATTGAATTAAACGTGGTTTGGTCGGTCACAGCTGGGACTATTTAAGGCTGCAGTGTCAGCTGTGAAATTGTTCTTGATGCTGTGAGAAGAATAAGCCACTGCTGTCCCACCTGACTCTGCCTCAATGTTTCATCCTCACTGTAAAATCCAGCTGCAAAAGGCCGCCTTGTTACAATCCCTAATGACTTTATTCAAATGCAAATAGAAGCTAAAAATGTTCCACCTGCCAGGTACATTTTGTAATGTTTATGAAGGTGAAAAAGCGTATCAGTATGAAATGCTGCACTCAGACTAAGGAGAGATAGAACTGGTTGACGGATAATGTTTGGCTCATTTCAAATTCTGACTCCCTGGGCTGTTCTTACCACTGAAACAAGAGTGATGTATTTTTTAAATCATGTTTTATTAAGCAAATTAGTAAATAGGCTTAGCAATCAAACAAACAAACGGGGAAAAATAAATCCAAAAATTATGTAGTTAAAGTATTTTAACTGTGTTTGAATTTGGAAGTTTTGTTATTCTCTGACATAGATTGCTATGATTTTCTAAGTGTTTTGATAAAATCGTCAGGAATAAGTTTTGTTTTGAAACCAGACATTTGAGTTGTTGTTTTTTTTTTGTGCCGTATGTTTTGGAAACCAATATTTATGAGGCTAACAAATGGAAGTTAATGTGTTCATTTAATTTCGGGAGCAGGGCCACACCTCTAACCACACCTCTAACTCCTCCACTCAACTCAGTCTGTTGTGTTTTGTCAAACCTGCTCTTCCTTACCCTTTACCTCTTTCATTTAACACCTCTTTATTCATAACTGTGTTTTTTTTTTCTTTTTGCTGTAGGTTTCATCTGGGGGTTCCTATGTTGGCTCAGGAATAAATAAGAGGAACTGTCTCCCGAAGACATACCCCCACTCAGAGGGTTCACATCCCAGCCCTCTGTGATTCTTCCAGACGACCAAATCAAGATCCTCCATCCATTCATCCTTTCATCCTTTCATCCCTTCCTCCCTCTCCCCTTTCATCCTTAATGCATTCATCAATAAATCTTTAAATGCATACGTTTGTGGCGTGGTCCTTGCTAGTGAAATACAGATCAACTGATGTAGCAATATGGATCACCATCCCTAAGACTTCTTTAAACAATAACTCTAAACCTTTTTAAAAGTCTTTCTTTGTTTCAAATATTTACCTGCCTCATTACAGGTGAAGACCAACAAATAAAAACAAATGATTAAAAGTTAAAACCATTCCTCGAAATGGCGCATAATGATGTGGAATGTAATTGTCTGAAGTGTTCCTAAACAGAATTTGTAACATGGTTCTTGCTAATGGGCATTACATTATCAGCATGTTAAAATATAGCAATTATTCACTCGTGTTTTCTTTGCTATTAGATGAAATATCTCATTGAAATGTTTTGCCAGACTAACAGCCTTGTTTATCTTGGAAAGGCTGCTGAAGGTGGAGGGTAAAGGTGTCTGCTGGGAAAAAAAGAAGAAATAGTTTCTTGAGAAACAAACCTATAAGTAGATCGTTTTACTATGTAATAATTATCTAATCATTATTATTGTTGCTATAAGCAAACATGCAATCACAACCTGATTGCTTGAGATGTACGTTTGCTGTGGGCTTTAGCCTTTGACCGAACACGGTGAAATCTGATTAACCCAGTGCACTATGTTCGTTTTCTTTCTGTTCACACACGAGAAAGAATTGTGGTAATGTCAGTTCAGAAACTGTAGATCCGTATGTACTGCACCAAGTGTTTTCTTTTAACTGCTGCTGTGAAAAATGCATCTTATTTGGCACACATGTCTCAAACATTACTGTAAACCAGGCTGAAGAGAGGCTGTGTGATGTATAGCGAGCATTAATATATATTAAGGCACAAGTTATTGAGTAATAGAAGTAAATTGGAGCCAAATGTTCTGAAACATAAAAACGTAAAAATAAACATACAATGAAATAGATTTAATAATAAATGACATGCATTTTATGTTACAGCTCTCTAAAATCTGTATGGATCAACCGTGTATGTGTTATTACCTATTGCAGGCTTTGATCATGTACCAAAAATAATAAAAAAAGACATTATATATGTGTGTGAGAGAACTCTGACCACTCATACCCTCTGAGACCCGAATAGCATAGTGGTCGGTGCATCATCTGATGATGCGAGGTAACTCTGCACTTAGTGGTGGACGGTGTTCTCCCATGCCATTAAATAGAAACATCTGGCTTTATTCACAGCAAAATGAATAACACTGGAAGTACACATGCACTGTGTAAACGCCTGCATGTGGTATCCAGCACATCAAATTAAGCAGTGTGGACTCCTTTGGCTCCATTTAACTCCAGAATCAAATAAATTCATAAAATATATAAAGCAACATTATTAAGGAACCGCAGCAAAAATGGCAGCTGTTGAAATGGAGGCCTCTGCCTCATTATTGCGACCACACAGGACATGGTTTCTCTTTTTCCCACGCAGGAGAGTCTCCTTTTACCTAGGTTTGGGGCTTTTGTAGTATCTATCTGGATACAAGCCACAAAGAGGAAATGTGGGTTTCATTCGGTGCTGTGGGTACATTTTGCTGCAATGCAATATTTTAAAAGTATATTTATCAAAGGACATCTATGGAAAAACATATAAGCAAAACATTGCATCATTTTCTTTCCACTATACAATTATGCAATGCTTTGTGATGAACAATAAAAGCCTACTTTACTATATTGAAGTCTGTGACTTAATTAAAATAAGAGAAACTTTAACCTTTTATATTTCTATTTTGTATTTACCCATATAAAACACACCTACTGCAAAACAGGAGGTGAAACATCTTCTCTATCCAGAATTAACTTGTGTTTGTGAAAAAAATAGCAGTTATCTAAATGTTTTTATCGGTCAGTGGATGGCCCACTGTTGGATTGTGGGGATTTTCCTGATCTAAAACTGTAATGCCCCAAAGGAAGAAAGATGAAGTTTCCTGGCCCGTGAGCATTATTATCCCATGTAGGATTCTGAACGGCTGTCAATCTTATTTTCCAAAATAGAGCATTTTTGGAGACCACAATCTTTTGATTGTGCATAAGAGGAAAAACTAACAAAAGATCCTAAATCAACGATCATACTGTATATATATATATACAGTAATAATATATATATATATATATATATATATATATATATATATATATATATATATATATATTATATATATATATATACACACATTAATGTGACTGGACATATATGCACATTAAAGTGACTGGACTGTGTATATATATATATATATATATATATATATATATATATATATATATATATATATATATATATATATATATATATATATATATACAGTATATACATATATATATATATATATATATATATATATATATATATATATATATATATACTGTATATATATATACTGTATCTTTTAACTTGTACTCTTATAAAACCACTGGCATTCTAAAAAAAATGGTGTTACTGTACCTCCCTTCGCCAATAATGCCTTTTATCCGAACAATTCATCATATTTTCATTTTGAGCAAGTTTCAAAAGACACAGAAAGCTTTCAGCTTTGGCAACATAAAATAAGATGGATGAGCTCGTGACATAACCTTCACAGAGAAAACTTATTTAGGGGTACACATAAGACAAATAAATGTTGCTCCATTTCTAAATGCTATCCATAGAGCTCTTTGTATGCTTGTTTGATTTATTTGTGATAGATCTTTTCCACAGGAATCAGCAGTATTGTCTTCAAGGTCTAATGAGGAGACTTATGAAATATGTCCTGCAGTTTTTATCGAATGTCTGTAACTCTGTTACAGAACAAGATTGGGAATATGTTCTCCATACCTCTCTTATCAGAATGAAACCCTAACTGTTCAAACTAAACAGACAGAAATTATTTCTCAGAATCAGAACAGGTCTCCTGATGATGAAACTGTTTGGTCATTAAATTTATAACACAAAGGATTCAGGTTTTGTTTATGTTTGGCAGAAATAAGCCATTAAACTGACGTTTGGTTGACCTTTAGAAAATGAATTTGATTTACCTTTTTCTCAGTTTTTCAGTTTGTTAGTTATAGATTTAGAGACAGGAAAACGGTTCCTAACATCCATTGACCACCTTTGTGTCTCTTTAATTTCTAAGGTAAATGCCCTCAATAAAAAAAGAGAAGATTTTCCCTACTTACATCTTAATACATGGGAAATTAATATTCATAAATTGCTGAAAAAACACAACACATAAAACACAATTTAGTACCTGTTGAAATCATTTTCTGCAGCTGGCCACCAGGTTTGCCCACAACTTTGTGGAAGAATTTTTATTTATTTTTTCCCACATGTGTAAGAAATATCTAAATCTTTAAAATGTCTTACCTGTTGCTAAGAAACTCAAACCTTCAGCCCCCCACACAGATGTTCTCTGTAGGATTGAAGGCCTGGAGACACTAGCTGAGCTTTATAGGATTTTCCCTCTGTTTTTGGTCATTGACATAATGGAAGATTCATGATCCTTCATCAGTGTTCTCACTGAGGGAAGAAGGTTCTCGTTTAAGATTTTACGGCATATTTACCTGTCAATAGTCCCAAATCATGATGTTTCCACCTCACGGTGCAGCTGATGATCATCCTCAAACTGGAGGGGCAAAATTTTGCATGGTTGTCTAAACTAAGGCAGATTGTTTGTTGTTTTATGTTTCTGCATATTCTAAAGCTGGCACATTCTTTAAGCTTTGTCCAGCTTTGCAGCTCATTCCAGGTCAGATGTTATCCCAGATGTCCTGTGACAACACTTTTATTGCGTTCATGGAGTTGGACTTGAAGGAATTGGTTTAGTAGGCGAGTGTGCTTTTTCTCACATAACCATTTGCAAACATAAGTATATGTTATGCATTATACAATAGATTTGTGGTCCACAAAGGAACAAAACCAATATGAAAACAGATAAATTTCTGCCTGTGTTGAAGGGAATCAAACTGTACGGAACAGAAAAAGTAAATTAATTAGAAGTTTTGTACCCCTGTAGCTCTAAATTGCTAGTTGATATTAATGAACCTTTCCACAAAATAGAGACTATACATTTCTTAACAAATGAGCAAATTCACAAAATTAAATGCAAGCTGGCAAAAGGTCTTTAAAAAGTGATGTGACAAAGCCAGGGAAAGAGGGGATTTAAACTTGGCTTTCAAATTCTCCGAGTGCTGTTCAGCAATTGGCAGTTCAGTTTTACAAACGACTCACTGCATGAAAGGGCTTGGAAATTTTCATTATTTACTGCACGCTACATCTGTGCATTTGACAGCAGATGCAAAGCCAAAGCTTAGAAAAATCTTGATAGTAAGCTCTTCACCTTAAACGATGTGTTAGAGAAGCACTGCAATGAGTCTTTTGTCAACATTAGAAGTCAGATTTATAGATTAAGCAGACAAAACCTTTCTGTCAGCTCAATTAATTTGGGTTGAGAGTAGAATTTTAATGAGGTGACTTTATATCACGGTGACTACAAAAGAAACCCTCCGCAATAATTCCCCATACTATTTAAAGACTCTGGACACTTTAACGGCAGTTCATTAGAAGTTAAAAGAAATGTATTCTGCCCATCACCAAGACGTTTTAGAAAAGTCAGCAACAGTGGCAAACTCTCAGCTTTGGAGTGAAGTTTCACAGGTTTGTGTTTGCATTATTCTGCAATAGAATCAGTAAAATAAAATCTAAAATATGCAAACAATGGCAATTATTCAATGTAATCAGGTGGACTTTCTCAAATGGACAGTTTTTCAACAAATAAATTTGACAATATTTGACTCGAACTGAAAAATAGGCAGTTGTGTCTTAATCCTGATTTCACTGAACTGAACTGGATTGTATTGAAAGGAAATGGACTGATTTGAACTGAATTTAGATAATATATATGTTTTTGGATATGAATTGATTAAAGGTGCTAGTGAACATGAGTTGAAATTTGTGACTGATTTTCATTTGTCCTTCTTTTATGTTTGTTTTCTTTTTTAGAGACATAAAATGATGCTATCAACTTAAATTTGATATACTTTCTGCAGGCATTTAGGAAAATGTTTGTAAAACAGTCAAACCAATATATTAGAGTTTTTTTATCCTTTCAATCTTTGTCAAACAGTAAAAGCTCACTCTTAACATAATATTAATATAATAGCATAATGATTGTGGAGAAATCATACAAACTTCTTGCACCGTTGTCCTAACACTCAGGCAATCATCATTGTATTTTGAACAAATTGCCATCATCAAACACTAGTCCCCGGTTGAAAGCATAATTCATTATTGTGAATTCATAGCCCCATTTTGCCCCCATGAAAACTCCAACCTCTACTGTAGCAGCACAATCTTGTGTGATTTATAGTTTGTGAGACGCTTTGAAAGTGAGAGGCTCTCTTGGTCTCACAGGTGCACCCAGCAGTCAGCAGCTGAAAACACAGACTCTCACTAGTCTGGCTCTGACATGACTCAAGTCTGAACACATGTTGCCTTGTCCGCTACAGAGATCACTGTCTAAGATGCGATAACGCAGCCTGCATTAGTAGGAAACAGAATAAAGAGGGATTTTATTACGGCCAAAATGCAAAAAAAAAAAAAAAAAGGTTTTGCAGGTGAGAAATGTCTGAATGTCTTTGACCCAACCATTAGAGGCAGGTCATTAAAATGAGTAACAGGAGCAATGACCTCAGGGTTTCAGGTTCATTACTGCAATATTTTGAGAAAATAAGACACAAGCAGAGAGTACAACTGCAAAGATGTAACAGGATTACCCTGAATGCTCGTGGGTCAAGGGGTTCAGTTGGAGTTAGATCACCTGCAGCCAATGTCTCAGAAACACATCTGTCCAATAACTGCGTGTACTCTAACGTGCGTCTTAATACAGGCAAAAAATGATGACAGAAGTGATTGGTTTCACCTTGCCAATAAACAAACCTCCCTTGAATGTTAATCAGCCCACTTATTTGTGTGTGATTAAATTTTTGATTTTTCTTTCTGTTTTACACTTTTTTTATATATGAAAACTAAAGAACAAGCTAAAGCAAGTATTCCAAAGGTCCTTGCATTATGAGGAGTTTGTGGTTTTAAATTGTCTGTTTTTTTGTCATTATCCACTGTTATGAGTGACAGACTGGGCTTTTAAAACCTCTTGTGCAATGCTGGTATGTTATGTCTCTAATCCACTGCTCTCTCTATTTCTCTTCCTGGACTTCTCCTCCTCACTGGATAAATCAGTATGTAAATATTAACTTTATTAACTAAAATCAGAGCTAGAAACTTAACCTGCTATCACTACTTTTGTCTTGTGTGGCCCTTGTATTATGCAATATTATAAGCCTTCCAAAAATGTATGTCTTTTGGCTTTCTTCTCAGCTAACTTGTTCTTTGCTCTGGGTGTTCTATACTTCTCAGATGTATTTCAGGCACAAACAGGAATGAAATCATTAGCTACAAGCCTGTGCACTATTTAACTACTTGTAAAATTGTTTACAACTCTCTAGCAAACAGATCCCGTCCTGTGTGTGACCTCCATTAGTTTGTGCGGGTGGCGTTGTAAGTGGCTTAAGTGCAAAGCTGTTCAAACCGATGTAGGGGGTTAACCCTATTCGACACCCTGACCAGTCAGGCCAAAGAGGTGGCACCTCCCCCCCCACCCGCTGTAGCACCATCACCCAATGATCCAGAGAGATCTCCCACTTTGTGTGTGCTCAACGATTGGTTTAACGGGGCAGAGAGCATGGCTACGTCTGGAATGTTTCCCAACACGGCCATGACCTCCTTGGATGAGAGGGATTACAAGCTGTGGGAGAGGACCAACCTTCCCTTGCACGGTGGGCAGATCCTCAAAACTGCTGGTCAGCAAGCCAACGGGGTCACAGCCTGGAAGAACAGGACTAGCCTCTACTCTTCTGCAACAATCAGACTTAACAAGGTTTATGACGTTTACAAAGACGCGCTGACTGACTCCGGTCTGACTAAAGAACCATAAAAATATTTTAGATTTGAGATGGAAGGAAAACACACGTTTTTATCACTGCTGTGTATCTCGGTAGTGTTGTTAAGTAAGACCTTAGAACTTTACGTTTTCTGACTGCAGCTGTGGCTTGATTGAACAATAGTTGAAGCGTGTATTCCTGCTGAGTTTCCAGCCAAGCTCCATTCGGAATCATACCCTGCGGGCTAAATTACACCACAAGCAGACAAAAGTCAGATAAGACAATAAAACAAATTTGCATGTTTGAAGTTCATTTCCCAAGACCGATTTTTCACTACACGTTGCCAACATGCAGCGGGGTACGCAACGAGAAAAATGTGTGAATTCCCTGGTTGAAACTGCAAACTCTGGGAAGATAATGTGAAACCTTTTGTCGTAATTCAGACTGCACTGCACAGCTGTGTGGCCTGGGAGAAATATTACAACAGACAGTAAGTCACATGCGGAAATGTTGATAAAGCACTCATAATGGAAAATACAGGCTTATTATTTCAACACACATTCAGAACAAGTGTCCACAGTGCTGCCAGCAATACTGCTAAATCACTGTGCTTTAATTAAAAGTGCTTCCTACATATCTGATGTTAATCACATCAGAGAAACCCACAAACAGCCAATTATAGCTGCACATTAAATCTTATGCACCATGTGAGGTCTTCTGCAACACAATGTGACCATGTGTTCTGTATGTGTGTGGCTGAGCAACGCAAACAAGGTAAAGTGCTGCAATAATCTGTGACTAGTGTGCTCATACATTTTTTTATTGTTTTTTGTGCTGTTTTTCCTGTTCAGATGTATTATAGAAACAATACTATGTAGTTATTCATAAGTGCATTCTCAGATCAAAGGAAACATATTTATTCTTAAATTTAAAAAAATGAAATGAGTTAAGAAATCATGTTTAATTTAACTCCAGAAAAGGGCAAAAAAGATTTTTTAATAGCAAATCAATAAATCTAAATCTGGTCATTAAACCCAAATCTTTGTTCTAAAGTAGACAACATAAATCTTCTTCTTTTTTTTCAAATAGCAACTAAGATCACAACGTGGTAGCGGATTTACAAACCGAGATTTACAAACCAACTCAGAATTTGTAGTTACCACAGGACTTGACAAGAACTCCTTTTTCTTATTTATTAAGCAACACTAACCATGTTTATGAGGGATCAGCACTAAGGCTGGAGCATGTCTTTAACCAATCAAAGTGCTTGTTTGAAACTTCCCGTTGTTTTACTGTTTCCTTTCACTTACACGGCAACCAGCGCACATGCTAAACACAAGACAGACCAACAGTGTTCCTATGATCACTGACCCAAATAAAAGGCAGATTCTCATATTTTTCTTGACAGCTAAGCACGAGTAACCACAGTGTCACAGGTCAAACCTGGTAGGCATGCCCACCACATGGAATGCAATTTAAACAAATACTAAGAACACAGACCGTATGGTAACACATAATGTGTGCATTTGGTTTAACGGGGTTGCTTTGGTTGTGTTTTCTGGTTAAAATTTGCCAGTTGGGTAATAGGAGGAAACATAAAATCATAAAGGTAAAATTAAGCAGGAGCAGAATGGGACACGATGTGCGGGCCACGACAACATGCAAATGTTTAGCTCTGTTCTCAGCCTGTTTCCACAGTTCTCTGCAAATGCCGTCATCACATTAAAAGGAGGAATGCAAGTAACAAGGAAGTTGTGTCATTAGCAAACAAGTTTGGTATAGATTAAAAACATTCAATTTTCTTAATCAAAACCATAAGACGAGGAGCGACAGTCGGTCTGCTGCAGGGAAATAGAGCTGAGAAGGTAACTTTTAGCTGATAAAACCCAAAAGACCTAGTCTGTATTACAACAGGACTTGCTTTATGACTCATATCTTTGAAGTGAGAAAGGAGAAAACTCCCAACCAACCTCAAAATCTCTTACACTAAAAAAGATTTTATGATAATGACCATCAAACTCTATTGGGAAATAATTGTGTGTTTTTAAACTTCTTTCTGTTCTCATTCTTTCTGTATTTGTTAATCATTTATATGGCAGTGAACATCAGCTTTGTCGTCATAAACACTTTTAAGCTTAATTAGAATCAGTTATCAGATTGTGTCAGTTCATATTAACAATAGTTTTGTTAAGTTAATCTCATTAAAAATATTTGGGAATACCACTATTTAAAAATTAATCAAACTATGAAGTTTATTACACATCTTCAAAAAATAAAGACAAGTACGTAGGCTGGTAATAAACATTAATTATTACTATAACAATAAAAATAGGCTCACTGGTTACTGTTTAATCTGAATTAATGTGCATTTAAAACAAAAAGTCACTTCAGTTGGTCTCCAGGTGGCTGGTTTTACTGTTGCCAAATGTCTGGATCTGTTTTTAAGGCTCACTCTTTGTACCAATGCTAATTAGCTTGGCTTCAACTCAGGAAAATGTGTCCATTTTCAACTGTATTCCAAATATGCGCAGGTAAGCACCACATAGCTTATAAAGCTCATTTTATTAATTTAAAACGGTGCTTTGGCCTCTAAACCGGGTTTTAAAAATAGCAGTTTCTCATATCAGTGGTTGTTTGTGTCCCTGCTTTAACTCCAACTTAAATTTAGCACCACTGAAAGGTCATGCTTTTGTCAAACAAACCAGAGAAAAATGATTCCGGTCAGCAAAACTGAGATAAAAATTATCAAGTGTGGATTGCTGTTGTGTGGCATTTCCAACATGAACATAGTTTCTGATGAGAACGGAATGTGCATGTGGTTCAAAAAAATTGTGCTTCTGTGTTCAACAGACCTGTATGTTATGTTATCTTTCTCCTGTGATGCTGCTCTTTGTTATGGTAATAGTCACTGGCTAACTTGGTTAGCAGAGCAGTTCACTAGGATTAAAGCATCTTGAACTGTCTCACACACTGTTTGATACAACCACAAACTTGATGGTGTTTTATTGGGATTTTATGTGATAAACCAAGTTAAACTAGTTCAAAAATAATGAAGTGGAAGAAATACTGCATCTGAAACCAGATATTTACATACACTGACTAAGAAGACACAATGACATTTTTTTCTTACTAGTTAAATCTACCAAACCTCTCTTGGTCAGAAATACCAAAATTATTTCTGTTTCCTAAATGCCAGAAAACTTAGCAAGAACACTTTTTTTTAGAGTATTGTTTGCTTCTGTCCTTGAATTCAAAAGAACATGCATTGCACACCATTCTGAACCAACCCCAACTGTCAAACATGGTGGTGGCAGCATCATGCTTTGGGCGTGTTTCTTCTCCAGCAGGAAAGGGGGCGAAGGTCAGAGATGGTTGGAGCCAAATACAAGACGATCTGGGAAGAAAACCTGATGGAGTCTGCAGAAGACTTGAGACTGGGACAGAGCTTCAGCTTCCAGCAGAACAACAACCTCAAACATAAAGCCAGAGATACAATGTAATGGATTAAAACAAAATATATTAGTGTTAGAATGGCCCAGTCAAACCTAAACCCAACCAAGAATCTTTGGCAAGATCTGAAAACTGTTTTTCAAAACCATCTAATGTGATGTTGCAAAGAAGATGGGCACAAATTTCCGACACCAAATGTGCAAAGCTGGTAGAGACAAACCCTAAAAGAACAGCTGCAGTAATTGGAGCAAAAGGAGGTTCCACCAAGTATTGACCCAGCTGGTAGAATACCTTGGATGCTGCACTTTTTGTGTATAAAAACTATTTTTAACTCCTGTATAATTTTCTTTCCAATTCACAACTGTATACCATTTTGTGTTGCTCTTTCACATTGAATTCCGATGTAATACATTTATGTTTGTGGCTGTAATGCGACAAAATGGAAGAGTCCAAGGGCTACCGTATGCAAGCCACTGTATGTAAAAACATCACGTGATGCAAAAAGCTGTTGACGTGTGTCAGCTGGAACATAACTTCCCAACACTGAAACATAGTGATGGCAGCGTCATGCTGTTGGGATGCTTCTCTTTTCTTTTACAGTGATGACAATCTTTAAACTGCTTTGGAGGTTCATATTTCTGAAGGATAACAACCTTAAACATTCAGCCCTTTCCAACATGTTTTAAAACAATGGAATGTTGTCCTGGAAATATGAAAACGCTTAAATGGTATGAAAATCATCCAGTTTTCTGTCTTTGAAATTCAGCCTCTGCGTGTTTTACATTTATTTGGAAGGCAGAAAACCTGTCACAGGTTTGAGCTAGTGCTTCAAAATAAAAACATATTGTGGTCAAACTGCACGAACCCTTTAAAGTTATGATTCTAATTTAAATTCAAAGTAACACCGGGGGACTCTGCTTCATAAAATAACTGTTTCCCGCAGACTGGAACTGTTTTGTTAGAAGACTTCAAATCTAGAGCTTTTGTTTTCTGCTCCCAAATCAACACATAATGCTCCCATCTAACTTGAAATGTTTCCTTTAACATCATTGTCACATAATCATCTGATCTGTGTTAAAGGTTTGGGCCTGTTTGTTTTCTTCTGGCAGTCGAGCAGAGATGAAGTGACACAGAGTCGACAAGGTCTGCAGAGTCAGAGTGTTGTGTAAATATATACAGCAGGTCGTTTGCCTTAATACAGCAGCTTGGAAACAACATATTAATCTAACAAGCTGCAGATACAGCATATTTACTCCAAGAAAGAGGAGTTAATAAATCTATTGTTGTAATTTGTAATTCCTTTTGGTTAAAAGTTTATTCTAAAACATAATAATTGCACTTGACAAACAATGTGAAAAAAGGTTGTTTCAAAGCCTTAAGTTTTGTTTTAGGATTAAGAACAAACACAACATTTTGCATATATTTTTAAGGAAAAGCAATACACGGTTTTCACTTATGTCACAAATAAAAGTAGAAAATTGTGGCATGCAAACTTTTATATCACATTTTTTATTCTGATATGCATAAGTAAAATTTGATGCATCTCATTGTTTTCAGAGGTGACCAAACATATAGTTAAAAGATTTGTGATTAAAAATAATAGATCAGATAAAGTTGTCCACATGGTCATTCTCCTACAGGCTGGCTGTCAGCTTCTTCTGCAAAGTCAGACCTTTTGGTGTTTTTACGGATTTCCATCAAACAAATAAATGGGAAAACAGCAGAGAAAAAAGGAGAGAGGAGAAAATAAGTCATAATCAAACAGCACTTTAAAAGGAGTTCTGCATAACACTCCCCATTGTTACATTTAATTCATTGTAGTTTCTTTGTTTCGTCTAATTAATCCCACTTAAAGTCTGCTGTGAGCCCTAATTTTTTACAGCCAGCTAAAGATAAACTTGCTGACAAATACTCAGCTATTGTTTATTTTCAGGGAGGAGGGGCGCCACAAAGCATTCGGGTTTAAGGCAGCCAAATGAACTGGGTCTGCACGACAGTAACGATGAACGGTTCCAAGGTTTGTGAATTTAGAACAGTGCTGATGTTCAACACAAGCAAAAATGTCTGAGAATATCTGCCCAAATAATATTTTCTAAATACTTTGTAGTCACACTCTGGTGTGATCTTGTATTTCTTCTGTAAATGCCCACAATGTGTTTGTTTTTTATTTATTTTTTTTATTGAAATGTGGTCTTCCAAGCATCTGATATTCTCTGGGGTGGAAACGCCACTAATGGCACTCTTTCACATTGTTCTCAAACTCTCACAAGATTCTTTGAGGTTCGATAATGTGTTTCACGCTGATGGGCTTGTCAGAAAACACAACAATAGCTTTGGGTGAAAGAATCTCATGTGTTTTTGATTATGTGCTGCCTGGCCCATTGTTTACGCTGCGAGCAGAGAAACACACTGAGTCCAGCTGTTGTGGAATATTTCTGCAGCTGTAACCGTGCACCATGCCGTCCCACAGGTTGCACCGCAGGGGTCACCCATGACTGATTTGTTGCCTTTTCCATCGTCCTATTCTACATTTAGAAGTCAAAATGTCGAAAGGCTATGAAATTATATTTTTGAAGAAGGGTTTGTTTTTCTTTGAAGCTAAACTAAAATGATAATGACATTAAGTTTTAAGGAAAATCCCCTAAGAACTGTCAACACGCTTTCATGTTTGGCATAAAGAAAACGGAAACTGGATGCTTATGAATGCTAAAATGTATTGATACCTACCATTGGAGGCAGGCGTCAACCCTGCCACCCTGCAAGGACAAGCAGAAATAGATCCTGTATAAATGAAGTAAGAGTGAAGTTTAAGCATTTGTCTCCTATTTTCTAAGCACAAATAGCGCAGAGAAAACCATAAATTTAATGAAAGCTTATTTTAAAAAACAGAAAATGAGTTAGCACATAAAACCGCTCCTTGTTAATGACGTGCTGATGTTCCTTAAGGCTCCCTAAAACCCCATGCGAGTAAAAGTGGCCAACATGTTTACATGTTTCCTCCACCTGCCAGGCTCGCTCACGGTCAACTTAGTTGCACTCTGTCCACTTTCATCAGGCTGCCATTTGATCTAGCGCAGTTGAACTCGAGACCTCTGACCCGGCTGCAGTATCAAGGGCGACAGCAACCTGAGTCACTAAGAAGGGAGGGTGGAAACGTGCCAGATGATGACAGAGCAACCATTTATCACAGTCACAGAAACATCTGATAATGGGAAGAAGGAAGACTGATTTTGCTTGTGGTTCTCTGAACCTCTTTAAATCTGCTGTGGTCTACAGATGTGGAGTCTGACTGCGAAGTTAATCACTCACACACACTCAAACATCTCAACAAGACTTCGCACAAATACGATAGTAAAACCCCCTGCTACTGAAAGGTCTGTACCCTTCAGTAGCAGGGGGCACAGTGATGCATATGTGCCTCCCTATGTCTTTTAACTCAGACGTGAACAAATGTCAATAATTACTTGCTCACCTGGAAATGCCTATTAGCAGTCTCCCATGTTTAAAAACGTTTACACACAGATGTAGTCAATTTTGATTCAAGCTGATGCAATCTCAAACTTAATGACAAAGTCATGTGTCTCAAGTACAGTCATATTCAATAAAGTAAAAGCTTATTTATAACTTATTCCACTAAGTGAAACACATTCTGTGGACTAATAAATGTGGAATTAAAAAAGGTGTATTTGATACCTACCTAAAGGTTATTGTTTTTGAAAACTACTTTTAATCTGACTAACGAGATTCAGATGCATAATCAAATTTTTTGAATATGACCTCAGATTCGGTCCAAAGATGCTATATCTCTGATATCCACTAGATGTCAGCATTCAAAAGCAGTATGAGTACATGCTGATTCAAAGATTAATGCTAGTCTTGAATAAAATATCTGCCTTTTCAGTTAGTAGGATAACCGTAAATATTTATGGAAACAATTCAGAAAGTATTTATGTGCTTACAGAGTGGATGAGTGTTGGTAACATTTCCATTATGCTATTATAGCAAAAACAGTGACAAGTGAAGCAAGTACGTTGATTAAAATACCATTTTTAAGAAATAAATGGCCCAACCATAATAGATGCTATCATTAGTATTCTAGCTAGTTTTACTTTTCTGCTAATTTTGGCTTTTACGTGGGTCTTCAGCGGTTGGCTTAAAACGCTTTTGCCATTTTCACCAAAAGCATTCAGCATTCACACTTGCATTTTCATAGAAAATGCACACTTTCTAGTGATTTATTGGGCCTTTAGGTGGTAAACCGACACAAATTAGAAAATTGCTAAATTGCTCAACTGTCTTTAATCTATCATCCCTATAAAGAAAAGGAAACAAATTGACTTGGCACATCACAAGCTATGACAGCTTTGCAGAGATTTGGGTTGTTTTGGGTTTAATGTGACAAAATATAAATAAAATCAAATGGCCAAGATTTAGTTTAGTTTGGACAAACTTCTAAACATATTTTTATGTTGTGTCTTTTTCTCTTGGTAGTGAAACAAAATCAACAACAACAAAAATACTTGAGACTGTTGTTGAAGTCTGACATGTAATTTTGTGCATTACAGCAGAGAACAACATGTCCCCCCCTCTCTGGAATAGAAAAACCCTGCTGTCTCTTCAGATGAAAGCAGGTATCCTCTGACAGTCAGAAAATGTCAGGCTATCTAAAAAAATTAAACAAAGGAGTGAGTCACTTATGTGTCCTGCAGTATAGAATAGAAGAAGTTATTAAAGATGAGAAGCTGCAGATTTGCAAACAATGAATGTTCGAAAATAACAGTAGTTTTCCCATCCTCGGCACAATCTTCCACCGAATTAGGAATTTTTTCCTACCATGTTGTGCATTTTGAATTAATAAGTTGGAGTTCAGTGAGATGATAAACAAGTTGTGGATCAATATAGCCAATGTGGATGACGTGGTGGCCTGTGATACAAACTGCTCTTGTGATTTGAACCTGACATAGCTGGATGTTGGAGGTTGTTTATTTTCTAGCAGAGTAAATGCAGCCTTTGGACTTTTTTCTAAATTCCCTATTGGATCTTAATTTTTCTTTTCTTTTTTTTTATCTCGAGACAGAACTTCTGAGGGACAGAATAACATTTTCATTTTGGATTTATGACATTTGTGGCTTTCATTTAGGCACACAAAACAACTGCTAAAGGAAGCGCGACATAACATTTTCAAAAAGAAAACTTTCTCGTTCTTGTCTTTGATGTTTTCAGTGAGAAACTTTAATGTTCATCCTCAGAGCTAATGATGGAGTGATCTGAAATGATTGTATCAGCAGCCCCGCTGCAGGAACACACAGACAAAAGACTGCAGAGGCATCAGCAACATCTCATTTAGTTTGTCTCCCACAGAAGAGTGGGAACATCTGAGGAGTCAAAGAAGGGAGGAATGCTAGTATCAAATGCTTTTACAGTCTCATGCCAAGACCACAGCAGTTTTGTGTAATGATCCATGGATAGGGAGGTGTTCATTAGTGAGAACATGTTTCATATAACTAAATATGGTTTCGTCAGTTATTAAATTAAATTGCAGCACTCGTGCTGGCAGAGCCTGGAGTACCTCTATTAAGTTAGTTCTGATTGTTTACTTTTGTTGACTTCATCTCTTAGTTTTTATGTTTTTTTGGTTGAAGCATTGAATGTTTGGACAAAGTTTCCTCTGGCTTTTGATGTTGTGCAGCTGGAAGGTTTTTTTTTTTCTCTTATTTTTGTGCTTTTAGACAGTTTTTAAAAATGTGTACTCGTGGCAATAATGCATTGTTTTTACAACACAGAACAGCTGATTAGCATCCCAAAAGCAAATGAGACGGATTAGCAGTGTTTGCCAATAACTTACAGTGTCATCCTGAACGTGTTACTATGGAATATTATCTCGGCTGACCAAATATCGAGTTGTTAGCATGTCATGAAGTCATGAGACTGTCGTATTCTTCAGTCAGTGGCTTATTCAGATTTGTTGCAATACCGACCGCTACCAGAGACCCTTTCTCCTTACAGCATCACCATAAACAGTTGATTTTCAAATGTACGGGGATGATATGAGTTATCAAAATGTAATTTCCCTTAGGCATAAATGAAGTAATTTAATTTAATATGGAAATTTAAAGACACAAATACAAGGATGTAATGGAACAGGAGATGCACATTATGGATGTGCAGCACACAAACCTGCAGCAGTTGTATGATACTGTCATGTGAATATGAACTCTCTAAGACATGTCCTTGTTAAATCTCTGGCAGGAATAATGAAGGTAGTTCTGAAGGAGGTAAAGGGTCCAACCTAGCATTAGCGAGGTGTGCCCAATAAAGTGAACAATGATTTACATGAAATTACAATAAATTAGTGACTTGTTACTTTTGCTTTCTTGTGAACTATATTTATTTAATTTTAACTTGTCAAAAAAAAAAATAAACATCTAGATAATAACAGGATGTCTGAACAGTTCTTGTCACGCAGAATGTATATTTACAGAAAATGTCCACTGCTTTCAAATTTACCCCTTTAGCAGAAATCTAATATGTTACATAGTGTAAATCCAAATTATCTCCTGAGTTTGTCATTTGGTTACAAACCTTGAGATAAAAGATTTCATTAAAAAAAACAAGCATCATCTCTATTCTAATGAATCTCCAAATGGATAGAGGTGGCTCTGCTGACACCTGTTGGCCCACTGCAGTACTGACATAAAAAAATGTGTCCTTCCTTAAGATTTTTAAAAAAATCTTTGCAATAAGTAATCTAGGACCAACTTTTGTTTTCTCTTTTTATGTTACTATTTTATGTTTGCTGTAGATTATTTTGCTATTCGTATTTAAGAAACACATACAATCGATGTCAGACATTTTGGTTTTCAGTGAGCCTTTCTTCAACGTAGAATATTTAACCTGTAGCTACTTGTAGAGTAGAGATCTCCATGTGCTGTGTAATTATGTATCTTTAATTATTCCCTTTTAGGACCCCAACAGTACAAGGTTTTGTTGCAATCCCATAAAAATAAAATCAAAATGTTTCCCCAGGTAAAGAACAAAATGATGAAGAATTAGATCCCAACTATAACAATTAAAATTTAACAGCTCTGTACAGAATGATAGATATAAGAGTGTGAAAGAGGGACATTGGTACAATTACAGATGACAGAAAATAGTCACACACTGTCAACGATGTAAATTACACACAAGCATTTTAGCCATTTTGTCCAGCAAGCTTTGATATTTGTAGTTTCTCTGCAAAAAATAAACAATTCTACAACATTAGTGTAAGTTTCACAGTACATCCAGGTTGTTACAATGCTACAGTATTAAGGAATCACAGCGAAGTGATAATCACTAATGTGATGGAGTGAGATGACTGGTATATTAGAAAAACACATCATTCCTACCACCCCAGTGTGATCGGACCTTCTATAGTCCCACATATAAATGTGATTCTGCTCCACCCACATTTTTTTACATATAGTTAGTCCATCCAGTCATCCATCTGACTGGATGGCGTGCCAGCGGGTGGTTTCGGTTTGTCCTGGACTGCAGATTTCCCTCCAGTGCTCCTGTCCGACATCTGAAGCATCACCGCCAATCAGTACGCGCCCCAGAATGCTGTTCTTAGTGTAGAGACGGCCCTGTAACAATGAATCCAGATTCAGGTACTTGATGGCGTATCACAGCTGTCGTCGATAAAAGTGTAATTTTAAAGCACACATTCCATTTGTCTAAAAACTCAAACCTGCATCACGATGAATTCGAGAGCCAGCGGCAGCTGGGTGATGTCACCAGGTGGAAGGTCAAACAGGAAGGGAGCATTCCAGATGGGGTTTGGTCCACTGGCAACTTTGGTCTCTTTTGTCTCAATTATTTTACCATCCTGATGTAAGTTGATGACAACATAGTGATCTGTAAAGAAAAAAAAATCTTTTTTTTTTTTGCTTGCTAGTGACACACACCTCTTTAATTTGACCTTTGAGTTTATTTTCACCTGCTGGTTTTAGGCGACTAGTGGGATCAGCTAAAAGCTATTCCTCTAAATGGAAGTCAAAATTGAGTATATTTCCTTCTCTGTGCACTTTTTGGTTCTGATTGGCTCATCATTTCCATGTGATAACTTAGAGAACATTTTATCTGTTATTCAGTTCAATTATTTTTACTTGAATTATTTTATGTGCTTATAGTTTCAGATGGACTTTTCCTGAGTCGATTTTTGTAAAATTGTTAGTTTTTTGTTAGTCTTACATTGTTCATAAGTATATAGTAAGTATATAGTAAGTATATAGTAATAAAACAAAGGAGTGCATTTTCTTTTATTTTAACATTGTTTTCAATGTTGGAACTTATTTAAAAAGATAAATTAGATTGCATTGTTTCTATCTATAGTTTTCTTCGACAGTAATCAAATGCAATTATTTATCTTATTATTTGCAGTGAATGTTTATTTACAGAAATCTTCCGTTGCTACACTCACATAATCTAAGCAAACTTGCTTATTTCCTCGTAGCTCCCGCTTTTGCATATCTCCAGCATCACCTGGAATATATAATCACCGTTGATAATCCATTTAAGAAACCTTATTAAATTTACTATAATAGAAAAACACAGTGGCTCTAGTCCATATGTTGTGAAACATTTTTTCTTTGTACAGCTTCTCCTGCTTCCTCCAATCCTAACCAGGAGAAAATCAGATGCAGCGAGATATGGCACAGACCAGAAGGGAAATGACTTCTGGGCTGATCAGTTTCTGATTTAATTGTGCCACACGCCAAGCAAGGAACTGACTGCAGCTGGTCTAAGCAGGAGAATGACACACATTCTGACTAATTTTATTGTTAATCTGAGCTTTACCAATTAAGGAAATGAACCTAATTTATCCTTATAACAGACTAAAGGGATGCAGGCAGATTTAGCTCTAAAGTGAATGTTCCTTGTGACTGGAATTAATGTTAATACCGTGAAACTCACAAAGAAACAGTAGTGGGAGAAAAGATTATGTTGAAACCAAGTTCATTATCAAAGCTAAATCACTAAAATGCCTTTTTTTTAATGTATGCTACATTTTTTTATCTTTTGAAAGACCGTTGTCACATTTTCTATGAGAAACAAATTTTTTTTGTGATTGAAAATTTAAATCCAGATTTGTCAAGAGCACAAGTAATTATGAGCTTGTTGTTATCAAACTCAAAAGCCTATCAATTATGTTTTCAATTGGCTTTATGGAAGCTGTTAGATATTATACAAAAAGGTCATTAAGTCAAACTAAGTAAGTCATTTTTTTTTCTTCTCTCATTAACCTTCCCTACAAAGTAACTAAGCATTTGGATATTTACACAGTTAAAGTGTCCCGAGACATTCATTTTTCCTTGTTTAGGTGTGAAGTGTATCTTCACCTGGAGTTCCTGGGATTCGTGTCAGCTTGACCAAATTTTCAGCCTTCCGAACCATCACCTTGATTCGCTGAGCCAGGGTCTGGTACTGCAGCAAGATGAACAGTTGGCCCAAAGTCCGAGGCACGCAGATTGAGCTTTTCCTGCATCCCAGAGTCTCCTGAGAACTGAAACTCTGATGACAAGCAATATGGAAGATCTACAGGTTAAACAAAACAAAGATGTCATGACTCTTTTGTGGAGGAGGAACATTATTTTTTTTCTCTACAGGTGTGTACTTTATATTCTTCTGACGACAGAAAATACATAAATGACAAGTAATATCTGATTCAAGTCATAAATCATAAAATCTTCCCATTCTGAGCATTTCTACATTAAATCGTTAGCCACTTAGAGCTATTAGCTGTCTTTTTTCATTTTTCTTGTTTTCATTTAACTACCCATCAAAAATAATAGATGTTTATGTTCTTTGTCACTTTAGATAACAGCAACAACTGATGTGTACTTCTCACTATAATTTCCATCTGATTTTATGTCCACTCTGATCAGCTTGAACTGTGAAACGTCCAGTGAGTCACTTTCTGCTGTCAGCGGAATGAGCTTAAGCTCAACAGGGACTGCTTGGCGATTTTATTCAGCAAGTGTTTTTCAGCTCACTGCCGCTGCCACTACGGTTTCGCCTCAGATGATGTCACTCAAATGAACAACATCTTTTTAAGTAACAGTTCAAACTCAGCACTGGCATGTTTACTTTTCACTGTCAATGTAAATTCACTTAGTGTGTTGATCTCAACAGATTTCTTGTATATAAGCAACATAGAAGAATGATAGCATCGCCCTGCTACACATTTTGTACTGTAACATGCACATATGTTATAGGGTATGTACTTTTACCTGTACATGTAAAGAACCAAACAGAGAGTATTATTACTTCAACCTTTGCAATGAGGGAGAGTCATAGCTCCAACTTGTCTCCCTGCATCAGTCTGGTTTTACTGAAAGAGGGGTGGGGGTTAATCATAAAACAGAAATTTAAAGATAAGGAGCAGTGGTCCCTCTGAACTAGTTGAAACCGGTTTCTCCAAGATGATCCACCACACCCAGTTTCAGCTTAGAGCAGAGAGACTAACAACTTATTCATGAAATAACAATTTGCAAAACTCTGACATACATGTTACAGCATTTACATAGAGTTGTCACTGAAATAATGGAGCAATGGCCCAACAATAAATGCAGGCAACAGTATGCAAACACTGTACTGCTGAAGATCCACTCACCTTAGCATGTGGGATATTTGAAAATGAATTTGACTGCATATCTTACTTTTAGATAAATAAACAATTATCTGCATTCTTGGAGGCAGCCAGAGCATTGAAATTTAATTTATGCAAAATGCAAAATTTCGAAAGCAACTTTTGCATTCATATTATGCAACACATTGTGATGATCTATCATATAAAATTCAAATGATCTGGAAGCTAACTGTGGTTTTGCTAAAACTGTGACTCTATATGCGGACACTACATCTGTCTGTATGAAAGCATTTTTTTCAATAAGTAACTAACTGTTTAATTTGCAAAAACAAAATGCTATTTTTTTTCTCAGTCTGAGAAAAAAATGCTAATTTTTTTCTCAGACTGAGAAAAAAATTACATGAGAAACATGACATTTGCTGTGGATAGTTTGGACACTGGCATTAACAACTGAGAGCATGCAAACAAACACAGGAAATGAACAATCATCGATTGGCCTCTTCTCAAAATGCCTGTAATCTCAAAACCTTTCATTCCAACAAAATGTCAAATGGCAGATGAATTATTGCCAGTAACCTCACTGGCTACATTACAGTGATTACAAAAATGATGTAGTAGTTCATATTCAGAATGGGCAGACCTCAAAGCCGGAGCCACAGAGCCTTGACCAAGTTACACATCACTCTTCCTCTATTTTCCAGGAGGCAGAGCAGCCATGCTTCTTCTATAGCCAGGCCACATCCACCTGTTTACATTCAGCCGCTGCTCTTATCGAGACTGTGGAAGATGGGGATGGAAACCCTGTGGAATGGAATCAATAATCTATAACTGGCCATTTTATAAAGGGGAAAGGGGTAGGAAATGGGCTTTCCCAACAATAACAGTGGTTAAAGCTCTAGAGTAGTAGTCGTGACTGAATACAGTCCATTGAAGCCTCAGGCTCACCCCCCACCAAAAGGCTGTTGTTAATGCCTTTTGGCAGCGTTGCAGCTGAGTCACAGAGAGCACTGTGTGGGCGCTCATCCAATTTGTTTCACTCGGCCTGTTTGTTCTGCAGTCACTATCAACAAAATCCCCATGACTAACATCTACGGAAAACTGGCTAATGGCATAGCTGATTAGATGTTGGATGTGACCATAGATTAAATAAGTTATTTAACAGGGTGCGAGAAAACTTTTTCTATCCATTAAAGCAGCTGAGAAGACTTTGCAAAGACCTTGGGAAGACTGTTTTCTTTTTTCTTTCAGCGAATCCATGATGCATTCACTGGGACACAAAGCAAACAAAAGCAAGAATCAAACAAAAAACACAGCAGCTCAAACAATTTTTTTAAATATATCAGTTAAAATTATAGCTTTTTATTGTATAAAAAATATGGCCGTGATGAATCATTTTACAAATCATTTTGTTAGATTATTTCTAATAATGTGATATTTGTATTGTGGAATTTAATTAAAACTAGAAAAATAGCTGTTCCTGCGAAACAGCCGTGAGAATGCATATTAGCAGAATGTCTGCTGCAGAAATGCAAGAAAAAGTAGAGAGAAGCATAAGAAGTGAAGGAAAGCAGAAGAAATGGAAATAGTTTAAACAGTGGAACAGTAAAAACAAGAAAAAGTAGAGAGAAGCATAAGAACTGAAGGAAAGCAGAAGAAATGAAAATAGTGTAAAAAGTTGAACAGTAAAAATAGCATAAGAAGTGAAGGAAAGCAGGAGAAAAAAAGTAGAGAGAAGCATAAGAAGTGAAGGAAAGCAGAAGAAATAGAAATAGTGTGAACAGTAAAAATAATCAAAAAGCATAAATTTAGCATAAGCGGAATTCAGTACAAAACTAGAAAATTCCTGCAGAAATTTTACGGGGCTTGCCAATGTGTGCCCGTCGGATTTTTAATAAACGTTCTGGTGGTAAAAATGAGCAGTAATGCTAAAGAAAGCTGCAGTGTAATCAATAACCTGTGGGGAGTCAGAAGCATGTTCACTAAGCTGCACTCGTACCATTTAGTATGTTGCATAAGCTAAAATTAGCCAAAATGCTAATAATAGCATGATTGCTACTAGTAGCATGTGGAGCATCACTATCATGTTGTCTGTCATTACTTACTCCATTCATTATATGAAACATTGGTAATAAGTAAGAAAAGCGTTCTGATGCTCAGCATAGCATCAACGCTAAACTGAGCTAAATTGTAGTCCAAAAATGCTAATGCTCTGGCTTCCACAAGCCAGTTGTAAAATGTGATTTAGACTGTTAATACTATCGCTGTACCTATGACAGTGCATAGATTGACACTGTTGAAACGGCTTATTGCAAATCAGTATTACATCAACTGATGGGTTTTAAATGTTAAATGGACTGAACTTATATAGCGCTTCATCCAATCATTTCTGACCACTCAAAGCGCTTTACACTGATGCCACATTCACATGCAGCTTGGTAGGCAATTTGGGGTTGGCTGTCTTGCCCAAGGACACAGCAATATGTGACTTCTGAAAGGTGGAACCAAACCTGCAACCTACCAATCGCAAGACAACAACTCTATCCACATAGCCACAGTTGTCTGTGTTGCTAATGACTGAAGCTTCTGCCAAATTCATCACCACATCTCTGTAGCTGATCTGATTCAAAGCAGTCATCAGCTGGACTCATTGTTCAAAGAAATTCAGCACCAGACTGACAACTATATAAACTTTGCACATGTCCTCCTGACTCACGGTCTGAAATAAAAAAAATAAAAGACACTCAGTAATTGTTTTTTTCTTGAAAATTTTCAAGCGTCATACTATGTATTTTAATTCACATTCAAAAATTCAGAGAAATAATTATTTTATGTAAGCAAAATATGAATAATCAGAGGAAATATGTCTTCTCCCACAATGCATTGTGACCTCTCTGAGCCCGTTTGTGAGAGTACAGCTGCCTAGACTGAGCTAAATAGTCAGAAACCTGTGGAGAGTCAGAAAAATGTTGATTAAGCTCCTATGCTTGCAACTCTCAACATTGCCAAAAAGATCAAGTATAAAACATAACATTCAAAGGCAAAAACAGGATCAATAAACATTCCAGAGTAACTCAATGAAAACTTCTGGTTAGCATAGCGGCTAGCTGGTTGCTGCTAGTTCTGATTGACTGTTTCCGGCTGAGCGGAGTAATTATGCAGAACAGGGAGGAGAGCGATTATTTTTTAGAGATTATCTGTCTCATGTTAGGACAGCGAAAGTTTTAATACGTATGTAAAATGTATTTTTTTAGTTAGATGCTGCAGCTTTAAACAGGTTCGGTCAGAGAGTCACTAACGGGTGGAGCAGAGGCGGCTCCGTGTCAGATATTAAATATTGCTGCCTGTAGCTAGCAGCGGTTCAAGAGCAGAACCAGCGTCTTACATCGCAGCTCTAAGATTTAAATCATTTTACAGGTTATTAGTTTAGCTTTCTGACCGTCATGCTGATCCGGGTGGGTGTTTGTGGCTGCGCCGCTTTGCCTGCTGTCTGATCCTCCGTGTCTTTTTTGCTAAACTCCGTCATTGTTTTTATGTCGTATTAGCTTCGTTGTGTTGATGTATTTTGTCCGGCTTCAATTTTCCGCCACAGACACGCAAACTTCCCCATCACTCAGTGCTTTGCAGTTCAGGATCGCTTCGGATTGGTTCCTGTGCAGAGAGCAGCTGCACAGCAGGTTTGGAAATGAAACGCAGCTGATCGACAACGATCGCCGCTCATCGCTACTGGACACTGTTAATGATTAATGAGATCCAGTCCGAGACTGACGACTAATTGAAACAATAGGAAACAGCAATAAGCTAAACTATTAGTAGAAATATTTGAAGGAGTAAAACAGAGAAAAGCCAAAAGAATAAAATCTAAAAAAAAGAGAACATTTTGATATATGAATTGCTAAAATTTATTAAAGATTGCAGAAAAGCGTAAAAGATATTAAAACCTGTAGAACCAGAAGTTAAACAGGAAAGTAGACCAGCATAATGCATAGAAAGAGATAAAAACAGCACAAGACAAAATATATAGAAAGAATAGGAGAATATGTAATAGTAATTGTGTTAAATCAGTCATATAATGCTCAAAACACAAGTAGTTCTCACTACCAGCCAAGTCCTTCTCTCTGGTGACAGACAGTTCCGCCATGTTTTAGTTCTGACATTCTTCTCAACCCCCTGTAAATAAGTAGTGGTCAGACCTAGTTAGAACTACAATCATGGCGTATTTGTAGTCCAAAGCTGCTCCTCTGTGAAGCTGCTGCTCTGCTGGGTTCCGTTTCTATGGTGATTAATCCCATCAAGGTGCTGCAGGCAGAGGGGAGAGAATTCTCTGATCAAAGCAGCCAGTTTCCCACAGAAAAACCCCTTCGAACAACTTCTTCCTGTTCAGGAACCGTAGCATGTATTTGAACGCCGCTTGAAGCGTCTGAAAGGGCTATTTGTCTTCTCCGATATACCCGAGTTTCATATCTGTAACTCACTCACAGTATTAACAGTGATGAGAGAAAGATGATGTGGGCTCAGGTCTGACATTTTTCAAAATACATGGAGGAAGATACCTCTGAGCCTCGTTCCGCTTCATCGATCACAAGCTCCTGAACTAAAACCGTAAACCCTAGACAAATTTTGAAAACATTTTACCGGAGCAGAACTTGTTATCTATGTTCTGACCGACTTTCATGCAAATCGGGCGATATTTGAGGCCGTGAGAGCGAGTTAGAAATTATTTGGCGGTCAGAAATCCACTCTCTCCCACACTCTAGCGGACAGAGAGCCGCACTCTAACTTTTGGAAAAATCGAAAACTTTAGGTCGCTTGGAGACAAGTTGTGGACAAACCGTAATTGATATCGATGTACCGTCTTCACTTTAGATAAGATGACGGGCGTATCTACATGCTGAAGTTTGAATGGGATTTCTAAGTGAAATTATGATGACACAGTGAATGCTCAAAAATAGTGAATTTTTAGGATCTGGCTCCATTGAACTCCATGTATTTCAATGGAGCAAAAATTTGCACAA
Organism: Poecilia picta; assembly: GCA_033032245.1. NCBI lineage: Eukaryota > Metazoa > Chordata > Actinopteri > Cyprinodontiformes > Poeciliidae > Poecilia > Poecilia picta. The sequence continues at coordinate 28,591,992 of CM065355.1, forward strand.
AAGTGCAATTATTTCAAAAAGTGCAATAGTGAAGTTTACCAAAAGTCATAGCATAAATCTCCAGAAGAAGCTGAACGTTTTGATATATGAATTATTACAATTGGTGAAAGATTGTGGAAGTAGTAGGACTTGAAAAACGTACGGAAGTCGGAATAATAATAAAAAAGATAAAGAAAAACAGAAACACTATAAGTGAGAATGCATTGAATGCATTCTCACTGAATAAATATTTTAAAAGGAAAAACCTTTAAACTGCATTCAGCATTCAGTCTAGGTTTTTGAGCCCATCAGCATCCCTATCAGCATCTTTTTGTTGATTTGTCAGAAAATTAACTGGAATGTCCTCCAAAGTTGTTTTTCCCACTTGGAACGTGGGAGCAACTCCAACTACCCCAGATTTCCACCGGAAACTATAGACCATAAATACTCATATTTTGGGTTTTTGCCGTATGTAGGAAACTTTTAATGTTCTCATCTGTCTCTAACTCACATTTATAAGACAGTTTTTTAAAGCTCTTTTTCTATGTACCTTTTTCAGCTTGATTTTGCTTGGGATGAGCTGCTTGGTGTAGGTAGTCTTGGAGTCAGGCTCCCACTCGAACGCCTTACAGGGTAACTCCACTTCCCCCAGAGCGGCCTCTCTCAGCCCAGAGAAGTCCCTGCTGTAGACCACCAGCCTCAGGGTGCAGGTGCAGAGCTCCTCCACAGAGCCCACCTGCAGCACAAAGCTCTGGCTGACCAGGTCTGGGCAGAGGCTGCGCCGGCGAGGGGCTGTCTGCTGGAGCGAGGGGTGAAGTGGAGGGAGGCTGGCGCGAACAAATACCCCACTGCGCCTTCTGGTGTCCCCAGAAAGCCCCAGGATGTTGACCACCAAGGTGCCAGAGCTGGAGCTAAAGAGCAGGGAAAAGTGCAGAAGAGGAGCTGGTTTGGGTGAGGCAGAGATGGAGTTGGAGCCGTACTGAGGGTGACATGGCTCCCCCTGCTGGCTGTTAACACTGGGAGCACCTGATGTAAGCCGACTGCTCTCACTGAGAGCATAACTTTCTCCACTGACAGTTCTGCGCCTGCCTATCACCCGGCGGGATTTGGACACAAAGCTGAGCTTGGTGAGGGAGGGCAAGGAAGCCCTGCCGTGACTAGCAGCTTTACTGGGAGAGCAGGGCAGAGCAGAAGTACTAAGGCGCCGCGTTGGGAAAGTGACTCTGGGAGCCTGCGCCAGCTCAGCGGCTCTAGAAGGGCTGTTGTCAAATGGGAGAGTGCTGACGTCACCTTCAGATGGAGAAGAACTACTTTTGGAAGAAGGGCACTCCAACACATCGCCATCCAGCTCTTCGTACTGCTGTTTGACAGGCTGAGTACACGGAGAGCGACTTAATGTCACGGTCACACTCTCAGCGGGATGAGGGGACAGAACAGATGCTTCTTTGTCTTCAGAGGAAAGGCTTTTCTGTTTGCGACAGCATAGGATGCAGCCAAGAACCAGACAGTAGCAGAGCACAGCCAGACCCACAGCCAGCACAACCTGCAGGTGGACTAGAAAACAAAAAGGTCACAAATAGGCACAATAAAGGAGGCTAAGTAGTTTCTTTGGTTCAACATTATTTGGCATCAATTAATAAATAAACATAACACATACTAGAAAAACTGCTGTTCCTAGCAAAACAGCAAAAGGAAACACAAGCATTAGGATTATCATAGAATGACAAATGAAATCGTCTCCATAGTTTGACTCCAAATGAAGATGAATCCATTGCAAGAGGATCCTGCTTGAAAACCATTATCTTGTTTCGTCTACAATCTGTGTGCTTGATGAAATCAAAGAGGAAATGTTGAAATAATTAAAATGATATAGTTGGGCACTCTTGCAAGACATCTGCACTTGTTTTTTGTTTTGATTAATTGATTTTTTTGTAGAGTTTCAAGTTACATTTTCAAAATCTCGGTTGCGTCATCCACGAGGTGTCAAAATTAAAAATATGTTTAAAAACTAAGAATAAAGACTAATATAGCATTGACGGGTTTTGCATCACAATCCCTGATTTTATTTTCCGCATTTTCACAGTCATCTCTTTTAGTATGTAATTGCAAATTTGTTTTTTAGATTTAAAAGAGATTGGAGCCAAATAAGCTGCTGCGGTTATTTAATGTCACACGGTGGGGGTGTATTAAGATGACTCATCCTCCATAATTGGATTTTTGTGAAAATCACATCAGCCAGCGACCATGCTGAGATCAACAAATACTAAAATGTTTTCTCTGTCAATAGTAAAGTTAAGATACATCTCCAAAAAGATTAAGTATAAGCTGGTGTAACCCGAGGTGTGTTCCTCCTATAAAAAGATCATCGCATCAGGCCGCAAAAGCTCTTGAGAATGAAACCAATCAACATCCATAAAAGATGAGATCACTATTCATCAAGAGAGTGATAACTCTCCCAGCACAGACCCAGCAGCCCCATCACAGAGAGTAACTGGTGGCTCCTCTCCATTAGGAGATGAATCTACTGAGAAGCAATGAATCACACTGATAAAAAAATAGCTTGAGTCTAAATTAACTGTTAGAATAATAATAAAACCATACAATTGGTGTACAAATTTGAAATCATTTTATTTAGGAAGATTTTTTAACATTCCCTTGAGAAACTAAACTATTTAAAACTTTAAATGAACTTAAGCTTGGTGATGTTTCTTTAAAAATAATTAAACTGATTTTGCATTTAGTTTACATTTAAAAAGCAAATAGAATATTCAGTATCTCAGTTTGTTTTGCTGTTTTTTATTATAAATGATTTAACTGTATAAAATGAGCCCTGAAAAAAATACTTCTGGACGTTCTTAGTTTCTAGTGGTGCATCTAAAGTTCTCAAAGTAATTTTAGTTCAAGTAGTCCTACAAATACACCTGTTTGTTTGGTTTTTGGTGTTTTCCTTCACTTCTTTTTTTTTCTTCAGTGGTATACATAAAAACATATAATCAAAACAGAAAGGTTTTCAGATTATCTGACAACAAGAAATATGTAGGAGTTTATGAAGAACACCAGGATTTTTCTCCTCCCATCTTGTAAACCAGCTGCATCATCTGCATACAGCCAGGAATGACCATAAAGCAGAAAGGCTTACGATGTCTCCAGTTTAACCAGTTAACAACAAATACCATCCTTCCATTTGAATGATCACAAAAGATAAGAAGTTAAGCCTGAGGTACAGCTATGTGACATTTAAAAGGCAGTATCCCAATCAGCCATGCACAAGTCATAAAATGGAATCTGCCAATGTTTTTATTCACTTTATAGAGTATTTTATATACTCTATATTAGATTTACATGGCATGACTCTAGTTGATGTGACAACAGCCAAATTTGGTACTAATGAAAACAAACTAAGAATTTTCAAAAAGGAAAACGGGTTAAAGTTTTGAGGGCTTGCCTCTATATCACCATTTGTTCAGCCTAGACATCCATATCAGAATCCATGACTTCTTGTGGATTGTGAGTCATATTCTGCCTCAAGCTTAAAAGGCTAAACTCCTGTCTGAACATTTTTCTGCTCTCAGGATCATTCCTCAAGTAAAAACTGTATCAGGACGACAATAAGCCAGAACTCATGCATGAATCTATCATAGATGGCATGAGAGTCCAAATAGATTCCCCTGAAACTCAGTTTTTGAGAAATTTCTTGTTGTTTCTTACAATTCTCTGTGTTCAGTTTCAATCTTTAGGAATACCATTGACATGAGGTGACTCAGATGTTCACTAATGTTGTATTGCTAAATAAAAAAATAAAAAATAAAAACATCATATTTTGTAGAATTCTGTTGTGGAAATGGTTGCTTATTTGTTGTGATTGCACAAGTTTTGAAAATAAAATGCAGGCCTGTTTCTTTATATTCTTGCACCACCGCAGAGAATTGTTTCTTAAGCAATAAGAAATACTCTTAGACAAATTGTGTTGTTTGTCTTCTACAAACAACACAATTTTCTGCTGGACTCAGAGTCAACATTATTGACCAGGTTTGTGCACAAGCAAAGAATTTGATTTCACACACTGAGAATATAGATGCATAATACACATTTGAAATACACAAGGATTTTGTAGTAAAAAAATAAAAGTACATGTTTTTAATATTTCTCACGAATATTGATGCTGATATTCACTCTCCTGCAAAAGGTATTTTTGTCAATTTTGTGCGATAAATCAGTGATGTTAAAAAACCCCCCACTGGTATCAGGGCCACTCATTGAACATTACCGTAATGTCTAATCTGAGGAGTGCCAAATTCATTCACTTTCAGAGATTAATAGTTAAGAAGTCGCAACAGCTATTATGTTAAAGAAACTACACAGTTTATATTTATTTATCCATACATTTATTTTTTCCGTCTCATTCTCGCACTCAAGAACTTGGAAACGAGCCTGATAAGATATTTGGAATAGCCTCCTTTTATGCTTTAGAATCCGATTTTACAAAAGTAACACGTGACAAAGTCTTAGATGGAAAACATGTCCTACCTCCCAGAGAATACGACATCTTCAGCGTCTGAGGGAAGGAAGCTGGATCAGAGTGAGCGGACCATCCCGAGTGCGCAGCGATCTGACGACATCCAGCAGCTGCTTCATCTTCTGAGGGAACCTGGGTCGGAAGGATGCGAAGAAGCCCCTCCTTCTTTCATTTTAATACCACAACTCTTCTACCATATATAGCTTTCCCAGGTCTGGGAAAATCTGCTCCCTCTGCGTCGGGAACGCGCACTGCAGCCAGAGAGGCGCGGATCCGGCTGTTTTCACGGCGCACTTCTCGATCGATTCCTCGGTAAAAACGACTCAGGTCAATTTTCAGTTTAATTCGCATCTGATGTTAAAAACAACAACAAAACTCTTTAATAAGTAAACAAGTAAAGCTGGCTTTCCCTCTCCATTCCGTATTATGGAGGGGGAAACCAATTTTTCCCCTCCATAATACGGAAACAAATTAATTTACCTGTCTACTACTTACACATACAGCCACACAATTCATTTTATTTGATTTTGACTTTTTGCAACACAAAGTGAAAAAAAAATAAGTGGAAGGAAATGAATAAATACTCAATGCAACCAATTGTCATTACAAGTCATCTATACATGTTCTACTTGTGTTTAATGTAAGAAACAGAATAGAGTTGTGGAGAGTTTATAATAGGTAATAGGTAGCAAATATGGCACAACTGCATACAAGATATGTCTGTCCATCTAAATTGACTGACTGGCCAAGGAGAGCATTTATCAGATAAGGATTAAAGAGGTCCAAGCTAACTCTGGAGGAGCTGCAGAGATTCACAGAACAGGTGAAAAGATCTGTCAACTGGACAACTACACAGTAAAAATGCCAGTGTTGAATTAACACCCAAAAATGTCTAGATATGTCCAAGACAGCTGGTGTTAAATTCAACACTACAGAGTGTCACATTAACATTTACAACGATGCACAAAACATAATGTGGTGTTAATAAAGCACATAATTGACCCACGAGGTGTCTATATCAATCAAATCCAGTGGAAAATATTCAAAACAATACACAGAAATGGAAAGTTTAACTTTTCTTAAACCCATTTTAGTATCATAGACCAAAGTTAATTTAACAAAAATATGGGTGCCAATCTTTTAACACTTTCAAAAGTGTTAAAAGTGTTACTTTAACACCAGCTGACTTGGACACATATAGACACTTCTGGGTGTTAATTCAACACTTTTAACACTTTTGAAATTTAACTTTCAAAAGTGTTAAAAGTGTTACTTTAACACCAGCTGACTTGGACACATATAGACACTTCTGGGTGTTAATTCAACACTTTTAACACTTTTGAAATTTAACTTTCAAAAGTGTTAAAAGTGTTACTTTAACACCAGCTGACTTGGACACATATAGACACTTCTGGGTGTTAATTCAACACTGGCGTTTTTACTGTGTATGTGCGCTCCACAAATCTGGCCTTTAATTGAGGCCTTTTAAAAAATAAAAAATAATTTTAAAAAGTATAATAAGTAAAGCCAGATAGAAAACACGATAAATGTGGATAAAAGAGAAGCCAAAAATAAACTTCTTAGTCTATATGCAAAACACTGTGTAGAAAGAAAAACTGACACTCTACGTAACTGATGATGATTAACCTTAGAAGGGTTAAAGTCTATCTGCTAAACTTCCAATTGCCACTAGATGGCAGGAATTGAACAATGTTTTAATCCGGGGAAGAGTCCGTTCCTAATATGAAATGTGTCTTGTGAAATTTAACTTCACATTTGTTTTCCTCTAAAGGATATTACTTTTATCGTAAATGACCACAGTTTATTAAGAAAATAAAATAAATGCAATTGAACTGATAGTGGTTTTGTTTTTGAATCTAAATTAACTCTTATCTTACTGGAGCTTTGAGTCGTGGGTTTTTGACAACCCCTCCCACCTCAGTTAATTCGAGGGTGAGACACGGACGGCTGTTTATTGACTTAATTGGAATTGGAACCAGCTTTGACAACAATGTTCACCTTACTGTTGCTAATTTTCGCTTATTGTTTAAATGAAGCGGACTTACATTCACCGAGGATGGTGTTCAAATACGAAGGTAAGACGTGTTTCTATTTCTGTTTTTTTATCCCGTAAATAGACCAAGTTATCTACTCGCATCAGCTGTTAACAGGAGAGCAGGATGTTCACTGCAGTCAGAAAGTGAACGATACAAACATTACAATTGACAGGAGGAAACGGGAATCGATCTCATAACTTTAGGATTGGAAGACTACTCTTCCCACTGAGCCTTTTGTAAAGAAAGACAGCAGGCGCTATGCATTTTTAAATTCAATATAAAATCGTACTATAATGGTGGTACCATATTGCAAATATATATATATATATATATATATATATATATATATATATATATAATAGTCTACAGCTACAATATACAATATTATGTTGATAATTGCCTGTAAATGGGTGGCAGTGTGGCACTCCCCTAAATCCCCATTAAATGTACCATATCATGACAAACAGTTTTAGTCCGATCCCAGAAGAGAGTTCTGAACTTAATCTCCTGTGTTCAAGAGCAAAGACTTTAATCTTGCTTTATCTTTGTGCCTTGTAAGGGTGTAGATCTTTTCAGTTAAATGTTGTTTTACTCTGAAATACTAAGTTAACAAATGAGGGTAGTTTAACAAATAAAATGTCCTTATTATAAACTCAAGACCTGCTTATAAGTGAATATGGAGGAGCATTTTGATGTGTTTATGGAGATTTTAGTTGGATATGGTGTGATAGACAAAATAGTGCATAACAATAATATGTAGGGAAAACAGTGGTTTATCTATGCAAAAAATAACATTCATTAGATAGTAATCACCATTTCGGCTACATTACAAGAAGGACAGGAATTACAGCTGTGCTGATCAGCCTTACCCACCTGAACACAGTCATGTCTGCCCATTTTTCTTTGAAAATGAGCTCAAGCCCAATAAGTCTTAATAAAGACCCCATTTTTTAGCATCTCATTTTAAATAATCTTGTTGGAAATATTAGTCAGTGCTAATTATTGTGCCACTTTAACAGGATTTCTGCCTTCTATTTAGCTTCTTCCATATTTTCATTAGCTCTCACCCGCTTGTGTCGCTCTACTGACGAAAGGCATTCACACAGCCTGATGCTGCCATCACCATGTTTTATCATATAGCGATGATGAAACGTGTGCAGGCTGGTGTGGATATTTCCACCACAACATAATCGCTGAATGTGAAGTGAACGTCATAGAAGCAGATAATGTTTGCAATAATATTGTTGGTAATTCAGTCAAAATAAAATGTTTGTCATATGTTTAACAACCTGTGATTGCGGCATGAACACATGGTTTCTGGTGAAAGACGATTTCCCATAATACTGTAAAAGATTAGTCATGTACAGCTATCTATAGTGTGTAGTGTGATGATGACATATGTGTGTATATATCAGATACAAACCGAATAGTCAGAGGTGGGAAATCATCAGCAGATGTGAGAAATTAGGCAGCTGCTTTGTTATAAAAAGCTTTACGTTCTTCACAGATATTCTTCGTATTCATTCCACATTAAAAGCTTGGTTTGCGATTAGTTTCATAACTCCTTGTTAAATTTGTAACATGTTTTGATCAAACAGGAAAATACAACAGCAGATCACTTTGGTTGCAGATGTCGACATGTAGTGAGGCTGATATTTCCTCAACTTGTTCTTACTTGCAGAGGCTCCAGTTATAAGGTTTCCACTGCGTGAACATTTGCCAGTTCAGATTCTCTTCAGAAATTGGTCGGCTAATGTTACAGCTGTTGAAAAGACCCGTCTGACTTTCTACAACTTTAATAACACCAGGAAGGTAGTTATTACATTTTACATCTGAATAAAGCTGAGAAACTTAAGCCATTCCAGAACTATTCTATTAGTAAGATTCGTTTAGAAGCAAAGTACAAGTCCCTATATCATCTTTCACAGGTTGCTAAAGAGACAGACGTCCAGTGGAAGGATTGCCCCAGCGATGTGAGCATCATAAAGTCATTGGATTAATCAGAAGTTAATCTATTCCAGTTTCAGTTCCAAAGTTATAAAGAAAAATGTTCTCTTTTCACCCAGGGCTGCAAAATTGCAGTGGTTCATCAGAGGGACGAAGGAAAGCCGCTGTTTGTTTGTACGAGTGCGACCAAAGACAGGACATCAGATTGCTGTGACCTGGTAGGAAACTGCAGAAGTGTTAACAAGAACTGATAGTTTTGCAGAACAAGTTGTGTTGCACTTCACATGATGAGGAGAAAACAGTAGCACAGCAAATTATAAAATAATTTCATCTAGACAAATAAAAACAGGACATTTTCCTGTTTTTTGTTTCAAACTACTGGGGGGGGATGTGAGAATTTTTATTATTAAATCACATTGGGTTGCAAGATTGATTTGTTATTCCTCCTTTTTTTACAGGATTCATCAGGGTCACTCACTCATTGTGATAAAATCGACAATATTAACAATTTTAACATTAAGGAAGGTGAAAAATCTGCTCTTGATGGTGAGTTTAGTTTTTACAGTCTTTTTTTGTTTTGCTCAGCTGTTTCTGCTTTTTGCTTTATGTGTTTTCACATCCTGTCAGATTTAAATTCTCACAGGTACATTTACTCACCTCCTCCTTATAGGAGCTGCACTTCTTCAATGTCTGTGCCATTATTTGATTCTGTCAGCTTGGATCTAATGGTATTCTCTTTTGCTTTGCCTCTACTCTGTATGTTTTTTGTCATATGGAGCCTCAAATTTGAATCTGACCTATAAATGTGCACCTGTTCTGTTTCAGAAACTGATGCAAAAACAGATCTCTACCTTACGTCCTCTGGAGCTCACGAGAATGTTGGCATCCACAAGTTTGGAAGTAAAAGAGTGAGACCAGTCAATCATGGGAACGGTATTAACTCTCTTTTTTTTAGCCCTTTAACATTGCGTATTTTTGAACTTTACATTTCCAATATTAGTAAATACAGAGAGTATATATGGTGTTTAATTTTATCTCAAAATGAATCCAACTGTTTTATGAAGACCTGTTGGAGAACATTTGTGGAAAAAAAGAGCATCAAGAAGATGAAGGAAAACAGCAGGCGAAGTGGAGAAAGTTAAAGGAGGAGACCTGGGTGAATGTTCATCCTCCAGCAGAACAATGATCCTAAACCTACAACCAGTCAGGAATTATTTAGATCAAATCATATTCATGTGTTGGAATGGTTCAGTCAAAGTTCTAACCTAAATTCAATTGTGAAGAAACTTGAAAAATGTTTTTATTCACAAATGCTCATCATCTAATCTGACCTTAAGCTACTTTCCACACAAGAATGGGAACAATATTCAGCCTGTAGACGTGCAAATCTGTAGTTCTTGACCAGATGCCTCACATCTGCTCACCTGAGTTTATAATTGTGACATCAGTAAAATGGCTTCCAGCACTATGAATGCTGGGAGATGCAGTCTGATCTGTTCGCTTTAGAAAAAGGATTCCAAAATCACAGTTATGGTCAATGTTCTATGTTGGGTGGTCACATAAAAATCCCATTAAATCACATTTAATTTGGTGACTAATTGACCACTTTTGTTTTATCTAATCACATTCTACATTCTTTTGCTTTTCTCTCTGTAGAGCAGTACTATTTGGGATTGGTTCTGAGCAAAAGACAAGACGAACCATTGCAGAACAAAGTTTATTCTTTTTATAAGCAGAAAAACAAAGACACAAGCCCAGGCTCTAACATGTGGATCCCCTTTGTAAGCCAGGTTTGCATGGTAAGATACGTAAAATGAGAAAATGTAATCAGATTCACTGCTAACACTAATCGAAATCTGGACCAGGATGATTGATCATGCGTCTGGTGGCTGTTTCCAGGCTGATATGGGGGGTCCCAAGAACAACCTGCAGTTTAGCTGGACGTCTCTGATGAATGCAAGGCTCTACTGTGGTCACAATACAGTGGACAACAAACAGCATTTCTTTGAGCTGGTGGATGTGGCTACTGTACATTCAGACAGTTGGAAGGACACCAGAGTTTATGCACTGTTCAGAAATGAATGGTAAGAAGTCAACGTGCAAGAAAAGTCGCATTGAAAAGTGAACCTTTCTTATTGCTATATTGACTGAAACCAAAGCTCAGTAAAATGTTACATGAAATTGAAGTTGTTCATGTTTTGACATGAACTTAAATTAAATAATGTGCTGTTTGTTAAAGCTCTTGGACTGCCTGGAGTGTTTCTCTAGCACTATTTTAAAAAAGTAGCACTTGTGGTATAACCAGAAAGACTTGTCAGCTGTTGTTTGCATGGTAAACATTTGCAAGAATCATGTGCAGTCATGAGCAAGCAAGGCACAACTGCATGCAAACATTGTGCAAAAGGACATGTACAATATAAATTCTGAGGTAAAGTAACAGGAGTACCCTGTGATTTCTGTGCTTTGGTTTTTGTAAAGCTGTCAACATGGCCATTGCTAACATCCTCTCCATTTTGTGCAGTTGACTTTTCACAATGTTTCTTAACCACTTTCAGGTCTGCAATCTTTTTTAACCCAAGAGCCACTTCTTTTTGCAACAGTGTCTGTGTGAAACTCTGCTGACTGTCATTTCTTTATGCAGGGGCATGAGTGCTGTGTGCATCTACACAATAGGAGACATCGAAAATGTTTTCACCAGATCCCCCTTTATTGATTCAGACCAGAACGAAGAGGGCAGGAAAAAGGTATACAAGTGAAACTAATTTATAATTGGAAATGCTCCATTTGGTCTGGAGGCATCTCTGAAGAACTCAGAATAATGTCAAAAGTTAACTTGCTCCATTACATATAGAGTAATTTATCTTAAGTGTTTTTGTCTAAAATGTTTAAAAAGGATTTTTAAAACTAAAATAGTGTCTCATGTCCTACAGCATCACAGAGAAAACCACTGACTTGACTCTTGTCCAGCAGACGGTCACTGACACAACTTAAACTACCTTAAGTAGTTCAAGCTGCAGATGGTCATTGCTCAAGAAGCTGACCAGGATATTGTTGCCACACATATTGGCAGACAAGGAAAACATGTGTTAGAAAATGTGCACCAGCAAAAGGGATAACTGCTGACTTGAAGATTGAAAAGGGAGGCCTGCTTTAAGGGTTTGAGGGAAATTCTTAAGGTATGAACTACAGCTAGAGTCACTGCTTCAAAAACCACCACACAGCTGTATCCCGGACAACTGTGTCCTGGATACAGCTGTGTCTTGTATACAGGATACAGCTGTCCTGATATGTCCTGATAGAGTTATGTATTCAGGACATAGTTGGATACATACCAACTAGACATGAACACATCAGTTCATTCAGGATTTCATTTTCATTGCTTGAAACTGATGTTGATAGTTGAGCTAAGTTAACTATGGAACTAGGGACAATGTCCGAAGCATCTGATCTTGACTAAGCAGAAAAAGGATTTGACTATTTCTCAGGTCTAAAGTTCACTTTTCAGATGAAAGCAAATTTTTGATTCTACTTTATGAAGTCCCAAGTTGGTGCAACCATCTTCCAGTAAATGTTAGCGCACTCCGTGCTTCCTGTTTTAGTAGTGTTTTGTAATGTACAAATTTTCTGGCATGCTTAATTCTGGATTTGTATTAGCTAAAAGCCATTATTACCAAAATTACCACAATAAATAACAGAATTAATTTCACTCTGTGTAATAAATTAGTTCAGTAGTTTATGATCTTCTTACTTACTGAGATACGGCTCTATTCTCTAGAAATGATTCCATGTTTGCATCATATTTGAGATGCAATTACTTGAAGTTTCAAATTAAACTGGGAAGATGTCCTTTCCTGCGACACCTTCTCAGTACAAGTAGTTGAATTGTACAAGTATTTTGAATTGTAAATCAGTCTATCAGTATCTGTGGGAACAAAAAGCTTAACAGCACCTCAGAGGGTCACGTCTTAATTAGCAACAAATGAATACAGGATTTTCTAACGTATGGACTTTGTGCCTTCAGTGTGTTTCTGACAGCACCAAGCTTTCTACTAACATCCTGGGGAGAGTCGAAAAGGTTTCGGAGATGAAGGAGTGGGTGAAACCCAGGATGGACCCAGTTCTCCTCAACCATCACAACTACACCCGAATCTTTGTTGATGCTTCCCCAGGGAATCAACACCCAGTGATGTTTCTCTCTCTAAGTGAGTACAAGTTCCCTAAACTAGTTACGAAATGAGCGGAAGTTTTCAAGCAACCTTAAGAACGTTCAGATAAACATTTGTAGGCTTGTAAGTCCAAAAAGTACAGAGGAGTCAAGCCATTGTAGAGTTAAGCTGAGCTGAACGAAAAATGACCTCTGGAAACTGAAGCCAGGCTTGTGGTGCGACTAAATCGGTGGCTTGCTGTATTAGCTGATCTAATTTCAGCTTAGTTGAAATTTTTTTTTCTTAAGTCTTGGAAGTTTTCTGCTTACTGGTACAACTCTCTCTGATTAGTTTTAGATTTACGGTCATGCCTTGAAAGCTTAATTATAACTTGTGTTGTGTTAGCAAGTATATATTTGACCTCTCCCTCTTGTTGCTCACACATCAGTTTTCTTTTTAAAACAGCGGAGAAACTTGTGCTTCTGAGATGATCTAATGTAGGACCTAAAGCTAATTCAACATGCATCACTAACTCTCAGTAAAATCAAATTTTTTTGATTTTACCATAGGGGAAATCATTAGACTATGGTATTTTTGCAAGCCTGCTCACTGTAAAAAAAAACAAAAAAACAGTCAGTCTCTTATTCCCATGGTGATTTCATTGTAACGGGGAAGGAAAGCGAGTCAACAAAAACTCCGGGAAAAAAACATTGCATGGTAATAGTTTTGCATGTGACTGAGATAAATAAGCTAGAAAATTGCCCGTGCTTATTTAGCTCAGAAACTTGTGGGCAAATATATTTGCTGTCTGGTACTTTCCTTGTCAGGAGGGATTATTGGTGACTCCTCTAGAAAACCCATCTAAATGTTTTGCCACTTAAAGCTTCAGTCTGTCTGGGCTTTTCTGTAAGAGTTTTCCATGATCCTCATGTGACTACAAGAGGTCACTACTTTGGATATATTTTGATCAGCAAAGGGAAAAGATTCTCAAGTAAGATGTTTGGGCGGATGGCGGTGAAGTTGTCCTGAATGATCCAAAGCATGATGCTTCCTGCTCTGGGCTTGATTGTTCAGATGGTGTTACATCCAGCATTTCTCAGCTAAACGCAGAGAGCCAAGGCGATATGAAGCTAATTGATTTTTGTCTCTTTTGACCATGGCATTTTGTATCAAGCCTTTTCTTAATTATTTATATGTTCACTTGCAAACTTGATTGATTTGTATTAGAGGTGGGGATTTATTGTGTAAAGTACTCATTTATTTTTTTAGTAACATACAAATCAATTTGTTTTATGGAATTTTGGTTTTATAGATTTTTGGACAATATTCTTACTTTATATTAGCATTAAATGATTATTAAAAAAGCAGACTGGCTCTTTTTGGACAAGGATCTAACACGTATTTGCCTCAGTGTATGTTCTCTATGGGCTCTGTTATCAGATGATTCAAAAATATGCATGTGTAACTTCCTGGAGGTCAAACATATGCTGTGAAAATGTTGACATCGTTGTGAAGTTGACCAAAGATGGTGCCTGACTCACCACAAAGTAAAAAATAGCTTTACTGGGTATTAACACAAGTTTATTCTATCCTTAGCACAGAACCCCACATTTGTATTTCCAGTTAATAAGAACACAATATTTTAAGCTCAAATATTACATCATATCAACAAAAAAGAAAAACATAAATGTGCATAAATGTAAAGTACGTTTACAAATCGCTAAAGGCTATTTTCAAAAATGTGTGTTTAATCTGATTAATGAGCCCAATAGACTGTATATTCATTTATTTTGTCCAGTTTCTATTACTGTTGCTTATCAATAGGTTGTTCATCAAGACATGTACATGACTTTGGTTGCCTCAGGTTAAGTTTTTTAAATTACACAATAATTGATTTGATGTAATTGTGGGTTTACCTATGATTGTTTCCAAATTTCTTGTCTGGGAAGTGTTGCAGAACATTGAAGTCAAAAGTTAAAATTCATTCACACCCTTAGGGGCCAAAAGACGTCTGGGTGTGAAGGCAGGTGTGTGTCATCATCTCCCCTTTGTCTTGTGCCCTTTGACCAGGTAACGGTGCGATTCACAAGGCATTACAGTTGGAAATTCATTCTTTCATCATCGCTGAGTATCAACCTTTTAACTACTCAGCCCACATCCTCAACTTTGTCCTTAACCCCTTTACTGTGAGTAACAAGTGAACACCTACATGACTGATCCGCCCACACAAAAGAATGACTTGGTGTTTGGAATGATTTTATTTAACGATTATTACAGGTTAGAAAGAATTATGTTTTAAAAAGGTTGTTTTAATTTTTTCATAATAAAAACGTTGGTGAACCTTTGTTACAGAAAAAGCTGTACGTCAACTCACAAACTGAGCTGGTCCAAATTGACGTGGGAAACTGTGGCCAGTATGGAAAAAACTGTCCGGACTGTGTTCTGTCCAGAGATCCATACTGCGGCTGGAAAAACAAACAATGCACCTCTGAGACGAGGTAAGACCTCAAGGCTTCATCCGACCACCGATCTCTGTCTTTTGGAGTAAAAAATGATCCAACACAGAGGCTTATCAACATATCACACACTCTCTAGCAGAACATTAAAACTTTAACTATGCTTGTCACCTAAAAAAAAAAGTATTTTTCCAAAGATTAACTTGACCACTATTACCATCTGGTTAAAAAAAAGGAATAGATCAGATAGAATACTTGAGGATTATGCAGAGATGTGCCATCAAGGGTTTCAATCCTATTATTTTGTATATTTTATCCTTAATTCAAAGGATAGTTAGCAGTTCTTCTGGTTTGTCAGTGTCCATTGCCACAAAGTGTTGCTTGTATAATGACTAAACCATGTGACACATATCCGTGGTGATGAAAGACACAACAGTCATATCTGCCCAAGCCTACAGAGTTATCACTGGATGCTTATTTTGCTATGCGAGTTATAAAAAAGGAAGTTCACATCCATTGTATAGCAGTTCTTTGACACTGTGTAATATTTCAGTATCAGTGTTGACTATGTAAATATATAAAAATCATTCAGCAGCATTTCGTTTCATGGTGCGTACACGTATATCAAGCAGATGAATCTGATGACATTTTATGTTTCTTATCTAGCCAGTTGCAACAATTGTCTTTTTGTGAACCACTTTGCTGCTTAACTCTGAACCAATGCTGAAGCTTATTTGTCAGAATTCAGTGTAGCAGACTGCGCAGGCATGAAAACGTTGCAGTTTATCTTAGCTTTATTTGCACACCACTTTGAATTCTGACCAGAACTTAACAGTAATGATGATAAAATCAGGTGAACAAAATTGTAGAACAGTAACAACTTGCTTCTCTTTCTCCTATCTGTACCACGTCATGGCATTTCCTACGATTCTCACTTTCTGCATGTTTCCGTAAATTGTAGGCAGCAGAAACATTTTATAGGGATCTGCGAACTATCTGTGGAAGAACTGAAAACAATGCGAAACTTTACATTAAATCAAGGTTGCACATTGGTTATTGTGGTTTACCTAAATTCTAAAAAATGACTAACACAGAACTGGGTTTTACAGATCATTCAGCAGCATTTTGATTCATAGTGCATCACCTTTGAGGGGAAAACCGAACTCCCTGACGCCTCGCCCCAGTCTAACAATTCCCACGGAGGTGTGAGTGGAGGAAGTGAAAGTGTCGTTTTACATCAAGATAAAATTACAATCTTTTTTTATGAATGTATTCATTTCAGTTATTTACAAAACAGAGATTAAACTTAAATGTAATTACAAGATTGTGTAGAAGACTGGTCCATTAATGATTAAATAAATAATGGAATCCAACTGTGTCTAATGAACAGATAAATCCAGTTCATCCCAAAGTCGTCCAGTTAAATACAGTCAATCTGAGGGGACCCAGCTAACTGGATAGAGTAAATGACTTTCCAGTCTTTGTTACTACTATAACAAATTGTAAGCCTAAATCCAACAAAATCTTTGTTCAACTCTTTATCAAAGGAGGTTTTATTACATGAAGTTAATTCCTGCCATATTACTACTGGGAACCTTTTTTTTTCTTATGTGGTAGTTTGGAGTTACCCACAAAATGTGACTGCATGTGACTCATATACAGTACAAACAATAAACAGGTTAGTTAGTTAGTTAGCAACAGACATTTGCTTACTCTGAACAGCTAAGTGAAAACTGTAACATGCAGTTGCTGCATTGCTGCAGAGGCGCACATCAGGGGAAATGCAGTCATTTCCGTCTTTTTTTTTCTATTTTACGAGACCCTCTGAAACCGCACAACAGCATCTGCATACACAGTATGTAGTGTGACAGGTTGCAAGCTCTGGATAGGAGAGCCAAGGGGGAGGGGTGTTAGATGATTGATTATGAAAACTTTCTTCACAGCCTTGGGTTGGTTTAAGGCCACTGATGCTTGTGGGCTCAAGGAAGGGCTGACAAAGGGCGATTAACAGAAGACAGTGAGGGAAACTTATTAACTCTTGGAATTAGCATGGGGTACACCACATGTAATTCTGCTTTGGGATCAATGAAGTATTTTGCAATAGAATAAAGTTCGACTTACAGGACATTATAGTGGCTCACAATAAGCAGTCCCTTACTGTAGAGCAATAGCTGACAGGTGTGCAGTTAAGATACAATTTGCATTTTTAAAGATGGCAAGCACTTCATGTAGCATGACTGACTGACCTTACTTCTGTTTTGCAGTGGTGCACGTCAAGATGTCGTCCACGGAAACCATAGCATTTGCTCAGAAGACCCAGCATCACCACTTCCACGCTTAGCTGGAGGTACTGACATATTTATGAGTGTACTTGCCTGTTTTATTTAAAATCAAGACTGTCAAGTGTAAATGTTTAAAGAAACAGGACTTTGCTTTGGGTTCAAGGTGACTGAGGTAACTACCATTAACATCAATGCATTCAAAGTATTTTTATTGTTTCAAAACATAAAAAAAAACTAAAGAGCTTTTCAGAAATATGCCTGCTTGTGTTTTACATTCAGAAAACAGTCATTTTACCTTTTATAGCAAGCTCTAACCAGATGCTCTTTAACCAATAAACAACAACAAGCCAAAATGAAATTAATTAGGTCATGCAGGGTTCTGTTTTTCTCACGATGTGATCCATCTTGTGACTTCCGTATTTTTTGGTTCCTCTGTCATTTGACTTATCAGCAGCTTCTTCTGTTTGTTGAGAATTTAAAGCTTCCACTGAATTAATCTAGTTGTAAATGTATGACTTTGCATGATATTGCCCTGCTGATAGTTTGATCATATACTGTACAGTTCATGGATACATGCAGGCAGGGACCCTTAAATTACTGCATTAACAGGCATGGAGGTGATTCATCATTATTCCTAATGCACAGCAGTTTGGTGTTGGTATACATCCTGCATATCTGCTTGTAGATATTGTAAATAATCCATCTTGCTAGCAATGAAATGAACTTTAGCATAATGTAGCAGAATCTTTTCTTTATTTAGCTCCCATAACTACCATCTCAGTCAGTCTGCTCTCTGCAGTTAGCTATGCAACACCTCCTTTATAACAAGCTGCCCAGAACCTCTGTATAGCCTCAAAGGCCGTCCTTATCACCATCAGAAACTGAAAAAAAGAAAAAGAAATTATCATGGAGCCGAAACTAAATGTTTATTTTCCTGGAGGAAAAAAGGCCACTCTGAATGTGCACTGAGTCACTCTTGAACTTCCATGAAGATTGAGGATGAAAGTAGCTCATTAAATGAGTAAATAACGTAAACCTCCCAGTCAGTGTCGCGGGTCTTGTTATCAAGAGATGCAGGACTGTGTTATCTACAGTGGGATCATAGGAATTTACTGGGCAGCTTGCTTGAGTCATTTACTCGGCTGGACAGCCTGAAACACACTAGGTGAAAACAAATATGATACATAGCAAATTAGATGAAGTTTCTGTTACTTATGGTTTTGACTTTAACTAGTGCTAGACTTCCCTTTAAGTCTTTAGCAACAGGACTACTGTTTTTGTTTTTGTAAATACTGTTATTTTGTCTTAAGGGAACTATTTTCTTTGGCTTGGTCACATCTTGTTCTCCTGTGGAAAAATTTTTTTTAAGTGCAACAAATGTTTGGTCTCCATTTAGACCACGACTATTCAAGTGTGCTGTCTGTCCTGAGTGAGATTACCTTATCTCACATCCTCTGATTACTGGTGCTAAGAGAGCTTCCTGTGTTTGAGGAGCTGTCCACTATTACGGCTGATTTCAGCATCCAGAAAAATGCCTTCCATTTGGCTTTTATTTGACCAACTTACAAATGTACAAATATTTGGATTATCTCTGTTTTTTTCTTGTTAAACCGGTGTTGTTCTTACCAAACACATCCGATCCAATGAAAATGTTTCTTGTTCCACATTCTGAGTTATTTTAGCTGTTTCCGGCTTCTGTTAAGTCTTTTTGGGTTTCCTTTTTATTTTTTAAAGGACTTTGGTTCCCACAGCCTGACACCTGTTCTCAATTTTGGTTCTGCAGCTCCTCAATATTTTGAGTTTATATGATGTTTTAGGTTCATCTAACCTACTTAGAATATCCTCAAAGGTTTTTGACAGGAGGTTAGGCTACAATAGGTCATTGTTGAAAAGCTGGGTGTTAAGAAAAACACTGTAGTCAAGCATGTTACTGGAAAGTTGAAAAAAGTTCACGAGCAACAGTGATAATTGTGGCATAAAGAAGCTTGTGCATGGATCAAACTGATCAAGTTGTAAAGAGAATTTGATCAGCTAAGATACTTTTGCTCAGTAGACTCTCTTTTCAAAAACTATTTTTTTTTTCATTTGGGAATCAAAGTCCCAGAGTTGGAAGGAAGAAGCTCTGTAGGGAAATTAACAAAGACATGTTTAAACTAAAGGTGGAGATGACAAAAGGAAGGAAGATCAATGTCAAAATAAAGCAAGAGGATTATTAGTCAACCAGAACATGGAACATAGAGAAACAAAGGAAATATGAGAAAGAAATCTAAATAGAAAAAAGGAACTCTCTTTTTTGCTGCAATGGGAGGTTCTGTTCACTGACAGATGACGCTTATCAGTATAGCACACTTCATATCTGGTAAAAAGCCCAATCTTTAGTGGCCTAATTTCCCAGTAACGACGCAGCCACAGGCTTCTCAGAATTACTTTACATATGCTAGGTTACCGTTCTGATTGTATCTAAAGAGAAGTTGTATTTTAATCACAAAAAACAAACGCACACAAAAAAATCTTCTCACTGCATCAAATACACAGTTTGTCTGTACAAACTTTACAGAAAGTAGCACCTGTAGAAGGCAGGAAATTAAATTGTGGGTTTTAATTTCCGTTAGAAATAAAAATATAAATGTGTAGCTTTTATTTGCACTTACCCCAAATACGGCTTTGTAGAATCATATTTTACTACGACTGCAGCTGTGAGTCTTTAGCCTCCACCAGCTTTGCATATCTACAGACTGAAGTTTTTTACCTTTTTTCTGTTTAAGCAGCATAAGCTCTTTCGGAGTGAATGGAAAGTATCTCTTTGAACATCAATTTTCAGACATTATCAAAAAGGTCTAAGCACATGAATATGTTTTAATTTCAACCACACTTTTGCGACTCCGGCTGCACGTGTACGGTTATCTTTCTAGTGGAATTTTAAAACTCTTCTTCACTTTCCAACAACTTTCCTTCCACTATTGCCTCGTACTTGGCCCCAATTATCTTCTCATGACCGATGATCAGCTATTAATGAAGTGAAGGCATGAGAACTAGATAAGCAAGAGACTAACTAAAACAATGTTATTTAAATAAAACATGACTAACAGAAATGGGAAATAACCAAAAAATAAAAACATGACATCAGGACAGCTCTATTCCACAAGCAAAGAACCAAAGAGTATGAATGGCAGAAACCTGTTGAGCATAAAATCACATGACAAACACCACAGAATGATGCCACCACATTTGACTGCAGATGTTCGTCACCACCAAACTTTTTTTTTTCTTACCACAGAACCTGCTTACACATATCTGGTGTCCTATAAAATACTTATTTTATTAAAGTATTCTTTGATACACTTTTCGCCTTCTTATTTGTAAAAAGATTGATCAAATATGCATAATTTTTAGTTCACTTCACAATTATGTGCTACTTTGTGTTTGTCTACCAATGAAATTCCAGTTAAATTTCTTGTAAGTTTATCGTTGTAATGTGCAAAACACCAGGCTGATAAAACAAAGTGAATATATTATCTTCTTTCTACTGTCAGTAAAACGATCTCATCCTTCCTGTTCTGTTCACAAGCACCAAGCTAAATAACAAATTAATCAAGGACACATTTTAGAAACAAAGATGCAATAAATTCTAAACTCATATTTTGTTTTTTTTTTAGGCACCAAAAGTCATTTAGACAACTCAGTGAAAATTGTCACAGTTCCCTCTGAGTGCAGCTACTTCGCAAGATGTCCAGTGGCATCCCATCATGCCCAGTATACCTGGAAAACTCCTGGAGGCTCCAGTTCCTGTAACTCGGGGGACGGCCAGTGTCTTCTGCTGATCGACAGCATGACTCCCAGTCAACAGGGAGAGTATAAATGTGAGTCTGAGGAAAAGGGCCATCGAAAAGTCCTGGCACAGTACGAGCTGAGATGTTCATCTGCAGGCCAGACATTTGGTCCAACTGTCTGGATCTTTATTGCAGCAGTCTTCAAAAGTGTCTGGTTTTAGTACTGAGCCTTTAAGCACATTTTTCTTTAATTGCAGCAAATTAAATCTTGAACAAGATCTATCAGAGCTTGAGGTCGGTGTGGTCAAACAGGCTAGACAAAGTGAAAATATTGTTGCAAAAACGAAGAAAAATAATCACTGTGAAACGGAGTCAAAGATTACTTTAGCAGCATGTTTAGATGTTCCTTTACGTTATTTACTAGATATTTTTTTTAAATGCTGTTATGGACATTTAATTCAAGATGGTCATTATTGATGTAACAGTGTTAAAATGTGCTTAGCAGCTGCTAAGCACATTTGTTAAAAGCTGAGAAAGGGCTTCAGGAAGTCTATAAAAGGACTTCCTTTAACAGGTCCTTTTATGGACTTCCTGAAAAAGTAAGTCCATACTTGGACTTTCTAGCATAGACTTTCTGAAATAAGAAGTCCATACTTCCCTTTACAGTACAAAAAAGAAGTATGCTACATCCATTTGCCACAAAATACAGTCTGAAATGTTGAAAAAAAAATAATTCATTTAATTTACATTTACCTGCAACCTACTATCAACAATTAGTTTCCTTTTGATTGAAGAGATGATAAATTCTGATTGGGGCGATTATGAGAGGGAAGTGTAAACACGAATTATGAATCAAGACAAATTTTGTGACATGCTACAGCAGCAGAGCCACGCAGGTGCAGAGAGGCTCAATGTTATCATCCTCCTGAGTAAATCTGATGAGGATCCAGTCATTTGGCTCTGGAGGAACTGCCCAACACACACTTTCTATTCCTCACATAACTGCACCAGGATTAGGATGAGTGTGTCCTGCAGACATAGCTGCAAGTCAGGTCTAACATGCACTTACACAGCCAGATTCAGCTGTATGTGCAAGTGACTAAGTGATATCTAAGGTGAAGGGCATGATTATCACAGTGAAAGTAGAAAGTTGTTTTTAGTATTTAAAGCTGGGGCAAAGTGCGCTCCAAACGTCTGCAATTCTGCAAGAGTTCAGTTAAACTGAGTTGTTCTTTTCCATAATTTAGGAGGAAATGTAAATTGCTTTTGCAAATCTACTCCTCTAGCCATAAGGCATTTTGAAATTGTACGAAATGGAAATGTTGAGATATGAATATGTTTTGCATCATTGGCGCCTAACACAAAACAAGATGTTTACTGTTTAAAGAAGTAGAACAAGTTTGAGTAGTTGGTTGCATGACCCCACTTTTTGACTTCTGAAGTGTTGAAAAACTGGTTGCTTAACTTTTGATATCTAAGGTTAAGTAACAGAGGACACCAATCAAATATAGAAAAATATTACTGAATTAATTC
Organism: Poecilia picta; assembly: GCA_033032245.1. Taxonomy (NCBI): domain Eukaryota; kingdom Metazoa; phylum Chordata; class Actinopteri; order Cyprinodontiformes; family Poeciliidae; genus Poecilia; species Poecilia picta. Next base: position 28,614,677 of record CM065355.1, read on the forward strand.
ACACCAATAGCTTCATGAGCCGAGTCAAAAGTTCAAAACCATTAGTTCAGCCAGTGCAACTTGAAGTGAAACGGTGAAAGTGAAATACATGATCAAGGTGAAACTTATAACTTCAGTCAAACATAAAAATAAATAGCAACAACCCTTCTTTGAAATAGTTCTGAAAGTGCCATTAGAAATTCTACATATAAACTAGAATAAATAATAAAGCATGATGTTGCTCAGAGCACAAAAGCATAAAATTAGACTGAATAGATCTGCCAGATTGGATTGGGCACATTGTGGACAATATCCAATCTAGATTTTTTTTTCAATATCCACATCAGTGTTTATATTAATATCGGATCTGTTAATCTAATTGGAAAGTATTGTTCTGTTTGTCTTTGTGAATAGATATTTCGTTTTCTTGATAGTGTTTTTTTTTTTAAATCTTGATCAAAGTAATTAAATACTGCTGAATACACAGCAGCATCTTGCTGAATTAGAATACCACTGAGTCTATTTTGCTCAGAAATTCAATTCACAAAGAGAAACGCATATAGTTCGATTACATATGTAAAGTGGTTTATTGGAACTGTTGATTGTGATGATTGAGACTGTCATGATATTTCTATGAACTTATTTCAGTTTTCAAATCTATTCGACTGCAAGTGACAATCATCAAAATCAACTTCTAGATATGTTTAGTTAATGTATATAATGAGCTTCAGCTGTAGAAATGATTTACTTCAATGATATTCTAAATTAATGAACTGTATCTGTCGTTATGATGCGATGATTTCTCTCCTGTCTCTCTCATTTTGTTTGTTGTTAATATTATTTGTGTCTCATTCTTGCTATGCCTTGCTAAAAAGGCAGCCTGGGTGCGAGCAGGAGTTTTAAAAACATGATTTCAAGCAGGTGACTGCCATCATAAATTATTATCATCAGTATTGGCCAGAATCACTGTGTGGTAAAGATGAAAAACCTTAATCAAATACAATGCTGCAAACATTGGTTTCTCCCAAGATCTTACTGTGAAAATTAACACCTTTGTTGAACCGTCCGGCAGCAGAAACATTGATTGTAGTCAAAATATTGCAGATTTTATATCAGTATTAACGATCCATTTTTGTGTTTTACATATGGGTTTAGTTTCAGAATAACCTCATTTGTAGCCCGTAGTTAGTCATCACAAACCCAACAATAAAATGATCATTAATATTGTGTTTACATTTTTAAGTGTCTTTCAGTGGCTTTTTTTTTTAGTGTTTAATCATATTTCCAAATAGTTGTGTAAAGTTTTATCAGAAATCAACTGGCAATGTTGTACATTTAGACATGTTGGAAATATGTGATGTTGAAAATATAGCACAGTAGCACCTAAACATTATAAAGTTATGTAAATTGACCAAAGCACAAAAATACAGTACTTTGCAATTACATTACACTCCCAGTGAACCATCTTTTTACTGGTTCACTGGGAGAAGGTGGAGGAGCTCAATCTTTTCACAGATTGTTTCATATTCTACAAATATGTAAAAGTTTGGTAAATGTTACATACACCATCATCAAGAGAAATGATCTGTGCTAACCTGTGATCTTAATAATTCACAAATATGTTTATGTTGTGTGTGGTAAATAACTATAGCACTTATGCTGGAACTACCTCATTGGCCATGACCTTTGAATTCCACCGCATTGAGCCATTCTGTATTACTGAAGGACTTTTTCTAGAGAACTGAAAAGAACATTATTTCTGAAATGTTTATAAATATATTTTTCATGCATAGTGTAAGATAGCTGGGCTAACGCTGAATATTGCAGTTTGTCATTATTATAAAGAGTGTCACCGGAGTGGTTTGAAGTTTTTAGTGATGGAGTGTATAAAAAAAGTGTACTCTTCTATAAAGAAACAAGAAAAAAAATTATATTTTTAATATCTCAATCATGTCTTGTGATATTCTTTCCTTCTACCATTTGAAGAGTAATCCGGGTGATTGTAAGATTTTTTAAAAACTTTCAATATTTAATTGTTACTCTGTTGATAGTGCCTTTTAAGAATCCTACTTAATAAAATATTTTCTTAATTAACAAACTGTTTTTGTTTTGATTCAATCTTCATCATTTGCTGTTCTGAGTTAAATTGTCTTTGTGATGCATAATATCAGAGACTCAAAAGAGAAAGAAATATCCCAAAAGATTTGCATTGGTGGCTCTACAAAATATTGACTCTGGGTGGCTGAATATAAATGTAACATTTTTGCAGATTTCTGTTTTTTTTTTTTTTTTTAAATATGTCATTTTACTTTGCAGTGTACTAAGGCAAAACTAAATTGCATTTAATAATAGAAGTACTATATTCAAATACAGGTGCATTCCCTGTTAGTTCAGGTACATCTGGCACAGCCTTCAAGGCTACCGATTGAAAACGGAGAACAATTGCTTTTCTTCTGATTGCCAAAATGTCCCGTGTGTCTCCCCTCTCAGAGTTTGTTTAAAGGGCCTGGATTTCCAAAAAAATACAACCGAATCATTGTTTACAAAAGAATGCTGCCAAGACTGAAGTGACAAAAAACCCCCAAAAAATTAAAAACAAAACTTCTTTCTTCTGAAATTTACAAAGGTTTTTCATGCTTCTCTTTTCTATTTAAAATGTTAATGCTGTCTTGTTCTTATTAACGATACCAGACACAATGGTCTGTCTTTACAATAAAATAGACCAACACTTTGAAACATCTGTCCTTTTTCATCTGAAACTGCACAGCATATGGAACTATGTATTGATCATAATTCAGTTCATTTATTTATATAGCGCCGATTCACAACAAATGTCACCTCAAGGCACTTTACAAAACACATCCAATTTATATACAGATATAGATTATATATTCAGATTTGATTTACATTATGTCCTATTATGGGTAACCCCAGATTTTACGAGGGTGTATTTTCTTTTCCCCATGACTATATTCTGCGTGACACCCGATTACAAAAAAAATGGATATGTAGCTTTAGCTGAAATTGGCTAACAGCAGTAAGTGTAAATCTATTAAAAAAGAAACACGTCTAGTGATTTCAGAAGAAATGAAACAGACACACAAAAAATACGATATAAAGTAAAACTTTATCATGACATACAAGTTTAAAGCCCTGAGAACCATATCTTTATATTAACTAATATGAACAAAACTGAATGTGTGAAAACCACTTTGGAAAAGTGCTCCTCTTAAATACAATCAGCACAAACCAGTTTTTACAAGCATTCTTGTGTTTTGTTCCATTTTTTGTTTGCATTAATCAAAGAGAAAACTATAATATCAGTAATATTATTGTCATGTCCATAATAATAATTATAACAGTACAAAAATATGCACAAACCCCACAGTTGAATTAATATAAGGAGCATTGTACAAGCCAAAACAACATAAATTTGATAAATGAGGTATTTGATAACCACTTGCATATGCACCTGTTTAACACAGATCAGGCCAGTCCTTAAACATTCGAAAAGTGTATTTTATTCCAAAAAACCAAGAGACCTAAAGGTTCCTCAGACTTCCAACTTCACAGCTTCCTGAGTGACGAGACGTCGCCATGCAGTTAGTGACGACAGAAAGCCTGAAATAAAACATAAAGCAACTCAAAATAAAAAGAAGCAACATGACCGGAGTTTTCATCAGTACTCGTCATTTGATGCAGCTTCGTCCTGAGGTAGTGTTGGACGACAGGCACGTCACACACAGCCAGGAAGCCTCAACTAAAGCAGAAGGGGAGAGAAGAGGAAATGACTAACCGACCCTCAACACTTCCCACTCTCTGATCCGACCTCGAGCAGCGCAGACGAGACCGTGGTTGTGCCAGTAAACCGTGAACTGTGCCAGCCTCAATAAGTTTCAAACTGACTCCATTTTCAATACGCTGACAGTCACTTTAGGAATTAGCAGATAGAACACTGGCGCCATCTGCAGGCTCTTTAATGTTACTACAATAATGCTCATAGAATAATATACTAAACCTGCTTCCACACACTCCCACACACAAAACACAGAAACGTACAAAGGCAGTGAGGCTACTCTATCAAACAACCAATACAAACCAAAAACTAAGTAAATGAAACCGACAGTTTGGACTTAATAAAAACGTTTCAGTTATGCGGTTTAGATGATTTAGCTAAACAATTTCAGCCAAGACAAATAAAACAATACAAATAAATATCAAAACTCATCTGGTAACAGTATGAATGGTGGAAAACATCTATCCAAAACGGCAGGTGATAAACCCACCGAACGTTACCGGCCTGAAACCTGCACTGACCAGATCTCACCAGCAACTACATTAAGGCAGCATCTATGATTCCCTCCTTTACGACTTTGTTTTTGACCAAATAAAATGAACTGCGTGACCAAAAGCTGCTAGATCGCACATTTAGTGGCTAAGATACAGTCGAGCATCAAGACTGAGCCTCACATTCAAAGCAGGAGAAACTGGAAAATCTATTTTTAATCCTTATGAAGAGTCTTAGAAAAAAAATAAAATAACTTGAAGGAAAACATGTCTTATGCCAGCTGTGTCTGGACCACCAGGAAGTGTGTTTTGGCTGGAAGGAACTGAAACTGTGGGGCATTGCCTGAGCTTGCAGACAGGTGGTGTGTTCAGTGCCCCCAAAATATATCTTGATTAAATAAGCTCAAGATGACATGAGACCTGGCTTTTGTTCTGCATAACACTTTAATCTCTCCTACACAGCCAGCGTATGACCATCCTTTCATGTTACACGTTTAGATTCGATTTAATCCATTTTAAATTGTGAGCAGGAGAGTGAAGGCATGTCATAATATGTGAAGAACAGGAAGCACTCCACCTGACCTTAGTTTTCACAAATATTTCAAAGATTATGTTGCAAAAGGTTAGGTGAGACTTTGTTTTGCAGTTCAACAGACTGTCGGACCTGTTTTTTGATGCACCTCAGCACGTGCAACCAGGATTGTACGAGGATGACCAGCCGGACTAGTCTTTGGTATCTAGCTGTGCAATAACCAGAAAATCAATGTGTTCTAACACTGGTCACATGATTGTACACATGCATTTCATTTCAAAACGGCCAAGAAAGAATTAACTGCAATTCCTCTGTTCGCAATCAAATCTCACAATCCTGCAAATCTGTACAACAGTGAGGAACGAACATTTCTGTTCCTCTTCCCTGAAAAAAAAATAATAAAAATGCATATATCACTTCCCTTAGACGAAATCCCTCCACCCCACCCCACCCACCCCAAATCCCACCCACTGGGAAAAAAAAATAGCAGGAAAAAAAGAATGCATGAAACAGGGTCTATGAGTAAATACAGCAGAAAGAAAGCAAACCCCTCCCAACTCTTAATTTTTTTTTTTCGTCCCCAAAACCCACCCGCAGTGTGTCAGTACATCCATCTCAGTTTCAGTTCAGGCAGGATTTGGCTTCACAGCCGAGGTATGTAGTGTCGCTCTCGCTTTCAGAGAGTCTAATGAGGTATTTTCTTTTCTGTTTTTTTTTTTCGTTTTTTTTTCTTTTTCTTTCCTGAAACAGTCACGTAGTCTTGTGCATTCTTCACGAATGAATCTTCTTTAAATTACTAGTGATCCTTGCGGTTGTCACTTTGCTTCCTGAGAGAGATGCCCTCCAGAAGAGAGAGGCCAGTGTGAGGTCTGGGAACTACTTACTGGATGAAGACGCCGTCCTACTGGACATTCAGGTGGAAGAATGCAAACCAAAATACGGGGTTGGGGTGTGGGGGTGGCGGGGTGACAAAATGGGACCGTGTAGCTGGGTTTGGAATGCCACAGTAGGTCTGATTAGAGACGGGGGCTCAGGCTCTACTGGGCTTGTTGGTGGACAAGAGCTGCTGTTCCCCCCTCCAAACTTTGTGCGTTAAGTCGTTAAAAAAAAACAGGCCTGTGAACAACTGGACTAAATGTGCATCTCAATAGACAGAAATATTTTCAAAAAGTTAATTTATTTCAGCGCCTCAATTCAAAAAGTTAAAGTTATATTATGTAGACTTCTTGCACAAAGAATCAATATATTTCAAATATTTACCTCTGTTAGTTTTGATGATTGTGGCAGGGATGAAACCCAAAAATTCAGTTCCTCAGAACTAAATAGAATCTATAGCTTTTAGTGCAGAAAAAAATGATAATGGTAAATGGTATGGTAATATAATAATGGGGCAGACTACTTACAGCACAGTTACTGACTGTCTTGTATTGTGAAAACACAAAATCTTGCCAATTATTTTTGGTCGAGTTTCTAGTGCAAATATCTTAGTGCATGTGGAATAAAACAAAATGACCTTAAAAGTAACTTCTCATCAAGACACATGGCTTGTTATGAGTAAATAATTCCTTAATACTGATAATAAATTATTAGTTTCACATGCAGATTATTTCACTTATATCAAGAGAAAAATGTCTCATAAGTGAAATAATCTACCAGTGAAAACAGGATTTTTATATGAATATAAAGGAATTATTTACTTAAATCAACCTCCAATATTTTGCCGAAAAATGACTGGTAACTTAGCTTTATCTCATTTCAAAATACACTAAATATATTTTCACTAGAAACTAGACCAATAATAAGTTTTCTAAGTCTATTACAAAACCTTTTGTGGATGAAAGTAAGCCACAAAAGCACTTGATAAAGAAGCTGGCAAAATCTCATAATCTCAGCATAAGGGAAGACCAAAGGTAAGGGAAAAAAAAAGTCAATTTAAGAGCTTGGGGAACTACAGCCTTGGTCATGGCTGTAAGATCCACCGACACACAAAGACTTATTCAGGACATGAACAAGCCATCTACCAAAACATTTTAGCTTGGCAGAACTTGGCACCTTTTCGCATTGCTTAAAGTACCAGCATGCGCCTTAATGAACACAGCATCACTGCATTCGACTGGCCAGCAAACCACCCTGACCTGAACTCCACTGAGACCCACCAGGGTGCCGTTACGTAAAAGATGAGAGACACCGGAGCCGATAATGGAGAGCAGCAGAACCGCAGGCTGATCACCTCCCTGTCAGGTCGCATTGATGGGAGTAATTCATGCGAAAGGAGCTTCAACTAGGTATTGAGTGGACATATTTTCAGTAGGCCTATATTTGTACATGAAATACTTATTTTTTTTTCTGAGAAACTGAAATATGTTTTTTTATCATTAGCTGAAAACCATAATCATTACATTAACTGATACAAACACTTGAAATGCGTGACTCTGAGGCGGTGGATTTCCCTTTTTGAATTAAATTACATTTTCAAAGATACTTGAATTTACTGAGATGCTCCTGTATAGGTTAGTGCTTCCAACCTTCGTAAAGGTCTTTTACTGAGGGTAGTTGTGAAATGAGGTATTTAATCTGCCGATCTACAGCATCATCTTTATCATTCACCAGTCTGAGTTCAACACGAGGCTACAGTGTGTCACAGACCTGAGTGGCCTGGGTTGGAGGCCTATTGCTGTGAGGTGAGTGCGCTGTACATGAGGTTCTGTTGGTGAGAGATACCCGACTTCCCCTGATTGCAACAAGTTTAAACAGAATACAAAAATAAAGTTGATTCAGGTTAAATAGTCTACAGCTCCTGAGGTAAAGACACCACTGCAGGTTACTTGATTTGAGGTATGTAAAAAGAGAAAAAAAAACTGAAAACAAAAATCATTCTTAAAAAAAAAAAAAAAAAAAAAAAAAAAAAAAAAAAAAAAAAAAAAAAAGACAACAAAATGGCAACAAAACCAACAAAATGTTCTAAAATAAAACTTTTCAAGTTCAGTTGTGAATACGCCTGTCAGTGGGTTTTGGCTGAGCTGATTGTGTTTAGCATGTACACTAGGATTAACAAGTGTATGAGTGTGTAGAATGTGTGTTTTGATTTGTGTATATCTACGCGTGTGATTACTTTAATGTAGAGAAGTGGGTTTTATGTGATATTCTGGGGCTCTATGTTCATGATTGGACAGCCAAAAGGTTGACAGGGTTGTTGAGGTATTTGTTGTGCAACAGTTTCTTATTCTTATCGGTTTCTCATTGTACTGTATATTCATGCTGGGGCCTTGCCGTGGAGCAGCGGCCAAGGGAGCGGGTACAAAGGAAAGCTCGAGTTAGGGGGAACCGCCGGGCGCCAGCTCGGCAGAGCCGGAGCCCTTGGAGGAGGAGGTGGAGGAAGGTGTGGGGCTGAGGGTCTGGGCCTGGGGAAGCAGAGAAGCCAAAGCTTGAGCTGGGTCCAGCAGGGGATGATGAGGCGGCACTAGCAGCAACAACAGGCCCTGGTGCCGCGCCGGACCTCTGGGCAAACAGGGTTCCTGAATAAAACAAAGAATTTCCACAGGCTGTTTTTGATCACTGCCGGAGAGAAAAGTACAAATGAAAGGTTCTGATCTTTTTCATACGCACCAGAGTAGATTGTGCCGTTAACCTCCACAGATACAGTGATGCTGGCATTTCCATTGGTGGAGATGCTAAGAGACATGTCCTGCTGCTTCTCATCTAAACAAACACAGAAGCACTTCTTATTCCATTATCTGTTCACAGAACATGCTCATCACTTCAATCCCAACATTTTTTCAAACTGATTTTGTGAAGTGTAGTGAATACTGCGGCTACGTTCATACTCCATGTCTTGATGCTCGATTCTGATGTTTTGCTGAAATTTGATTTTTTTTTTTAGTCACATTCCATTCTACTAATTAAATGCAATCACATGTCTGTGTAAACAATTCATGTCTCCAATGCGACCTGCAGGCACAGAAGAATGGGCTGTTTCGATGTCACATTGCTTACAGAAGTAATAATGGAAAGAGCCATTTTTGTATCGATTTTAAGGTTTATTCAGTAACGGTAGCCAACGGTCGGTATCATCACACGACAACAACACGAAGGAAACTAATGAAAAGGATGCACAAGTAAAGCAACAACCTTTTGACTGCCACGTCTTTAGAGATGTCTGTCTGGATGTGTAGTCAGAGCCAGGAATACACAGACCTTTTTGTAAGTTCATAAATTGGCATTTTCAGTCGTTATTTACATCCTGGTTTATAGATGGTGTCATGTCAATAACATGAAAGATGAATAAATAAAATGAGACATTCAAATATTTTGAAAACAACTGGATATGTAATCAAATGGCACAGATCAGATTTTTTGGGGTGAAAAGATGGGAATTGGGATGTTCAGTATGCCGTGAAAAAGTCAGATACGGGTCATAAATGGGTAAAGAACATGCATTTGGGTCACATTTGCCTGCTGTCTGAGCCCAACAAATCAACCTCTTAACCAATTTTTCCCATTTTTCTACATGGCTCCTCCAAATATCCTGGCAGACCTTTAAGGTCAAGTCACAATGACCTTCAGGTCTTATGCTCAATAAATGTGTCAATGCCGGTCATACATGTGGATGTCTTTCAAATGAAAACTATCTATTTTCACCGACTTATTTGACTGGAGCTGGATAGTACATCAAATTGCAGTTGGTTTGGTAAAATCAGTGTGTTCAATCGCAAAGAACTGTTTGGAAGGTTAGGATTTTTTTTTACAATGTCATGCAAGCACATAATATTTTTGGCTTGCTAGATGTACCTTCACTATCCTTCACTCCCACACTGTAGATATTAGTGGTCAACATGCTAATTCGTACATAGCGTGGTGGGTCATTGTTATAATGTAGTCAATATCATCACAGAAATAGCCAAAAGCCAGCAGTAGCAGGAGCTTCCAGTGCCAGAGGATGAAAACTGAATCTGAGATCGAAATAGAGCTATTGAAACCCTGGAGCAGAAACGCATGTTGGCTTTGAGGAAACAAAACGCCTCTTCTGAACCAAAATGGTTCAGTTCCTCAGTCTATTCATATCAGTTCTGGTGTTGGAAACTCACAGGTTAAATTTGTTTCTAAATTGTTCCGAATTCTTCCTGTTTTTTTCCTCTCTCTGACTGAAGAAGTTCATAAGTTCAAAGCTTTAAAGCTTGTTTCTTTACTCTCCCTAAGAAGATGGCAAACCACTGATGACTATTAGTTCTTTAATCAGTTTAATTAATATTGTTGAAATTCAATCTCCCAGCCATTAACGTCCTCTTTTAGCTTCCATAGGTACCAGATAGTGTAGAATCAACATCGTCAGTTTGTGTGTCTCTTTTTCTATGTTAAATTAAATCATTAGTAACTAGACTCTGTGATTAAAGAGAAAAATTATTCTCAATTTTGTAAAATAATTCTTGGAATATTTCAATGTCAATTATGGTAAATGTGAAATTATTCTTGATTGAAAATAAATAAATGTATGTATTTTTTTTATAATTGTTGATAGAAATGGTATAATAGGGAGGAAAGAATGAATCCTTCAAACCAAATTTTTGATAGATTGTGGGCTTGATTAAGTTACATCAACACAGGAAAAACAAAGTCAGTAAATTTACATAATTTCAAATAAGATTTTTCACAACCTTGGCAGCGCTGACCTCTGGTGGTGATGGTGGGGGCTCCCAAGCGCAGATTCATGGGCATCTGGGATGCCATTGCCAGCAGGTTATGCTGGAAAGCCTGTTGCATGAGGCGCTGCTGCTCCTCTGCCAGGCGGGCCATCTTTCTCTCCGGCCCCTCTCCTCCCCCACTGGTCTCCAGCTTTTCTCTGAGCTGCTCCAGGGTGGCGGCTCTCGCCAAACCAGCCACCTGCTGCTGACCCAGGGACAACCCAAGAGGAGGTCTTGCAGCCATGATCGCAGGGGTCAGGTCTTCTAAATGATAATAATAATAAAAGGAAAAAAAGCAAGTGTACATAAAACCCGTGTTTAACAATCGTGTTGTAAAACTGAAACAGGAACAGAAATCAATTCAATCTGAACAGCTGCTTTGTGATCCTGAATATAATGATGCTTCAGATTCTTTAATTTTAGCTATTATTTTTATACTTCTTATTATGGCTTTACTTCTTTTTTTTTTTTTTTTTAGATTGTCAGCGAGTTCATTGAATCCAGACTTTAAGACTATGAGGATAAGACAATTCTGCACTGGTTTATGTCACACAGAGCCCAACAGCTATTACAGAAGCTCAAATACTCATCATACATGACCACTTAAAGTAAAGAACTTGAACAGCTCATTACTCAAGTCAAACCAAAGACACTGCTAGAGGTCAACACCTCACATTCCAACCAAGGCGAAGCCACATCAGATAAAACAACAGCATAATGACAGTTATCAGCAGGAGTCCTCTTAATGTGAAACACAAGCTTCAAAGTTCATAAAGTGGCCTCCCCCGTGTGGGAAACATGTTATTTATCATTAAATAGGAGGGGGCTCCCAGTAGCCTTGGGCAGAAAAGGTTCGCAATGGACTCTTAAACACCTGGATGGATGACATGAACTTGCTCTGACAGTCGTATTCAAACAGTAAAAATGTACACACACGTTTACGGGGTGATGCAGTATAGAGAAAAGCTAAAATGTGACAATGTTCACATATTTTGTCTGATAGCAGTAGGTAAAGTGACATTATGAATATGGTAGTTTGACAAACTTAAGAATCTTTTCAGGAACAGATTGTCTCACAAATTTACGTCAGGGTCAGACTCCGAAATCCTCAGAGAAGTGTCAAAAACAACAACAAAAGACTCTATTGGAGCTTGTTGATATGTAAAAACTAAATTAAAAAAAAACTGTACAATTGGAACATAATAATAATAATAATAATAATAATAGGCTTTATATGAAGGGTTGAACAGCAAAATGAACCACATTTGGCAAAAATCAAAAAGTACATAAGCACCGCAGCATAGTGATTCTGAGGTCATGATCTGAGCTTGATTTACAGTCGAGGAGCTCCACTGAGGTTCTCAGTATAAAGAAAGAGATCAAGAGATTAGACAGTAATCTGGCTGCTCAACAGCAGAATGATGCCAAACACAGAAAATCTATATCATATTGGCAGCAGAAGTGTGATGTCCAAATTTGGCAATGAAACTGTGAAAAGATTCAAAAGGCTGAAATTCTAACAAAAATGCACCAGAGTAAGAAAAGAATCCAGGTTCTTTGCAACTATGTGAAGGACTATATGGGCAAGATGCAGTTATCAAACACAGCGATAGAGGGCAGTATTTTTCTATCAATAAGCAATTTGGCACAAGACAGACTTGAGCCATTTTTTCCACATCAAAGCAGCTAAACTCTCCCAAGTAGTAATTTACCCAACCTATAAAGTCATAATTGATTTGCATCTTCCCCTTCCAGCACCAATAAACAGTTTGAAAGCATGTGTATTTTAAAGTGGAAAAAACTTAAGCACTTTACTTTCAAACCTTTTTCTTCAGTTTTCCAGATTCACATTACAGAAGTTGAACCAAATTTGTCATGTTGTAGAACTTAAATAACATGATTCTGTGCAAGTTGAAATGCTAACCTTTCTTCAGAGAGGGCCCTGGAGAAGCCTGCAGGCCATTGAGGGCGACTGAGGTCCCGGCGCCAAGGCCTGCCAGATGCATCTTGGGAGGTGAGAGGATGTGGGGGGCTGTGCTTGGAGAAGGCGAGAAGCGGAAGAGGCTGCTGCTGTAGCTGGGACGACGGCCCTCGCGTCGGTTACTGTCGATGGCGGCTTGCAGCTCGCCCGGGGAGCTGAGACCTTTCCTCTCGCACTCGTACGGGTACAGGTATTTCATGTACCTTCACAAGAAAATGCAAAGTTATTGTTCGACTGAGAGAAAGCCTTCCATCAAAATCAAGCATGTGAAAAATGCACTCATGTATGTAATGTGTTTGGAGCACAAGTATGGTTTTTATTTAAAGAATGTGTTTTGTGAGCATATAGAACTGTGTTTACCCAGTATGAAAATAATGCATTTTTCTTTAAATTAACTTTCCCAAAAGCATGTCTGGAATAATGTTGCTTTGCAGCTGAAACAACACGTCTCATTAGGTGAAGCCATTTTTCTTCTTTAGAAATACAGCCCACAGGAAATATTTTGATGTTTTTAACTTTTTTGAAAGCTTTTGTAACACAAGAAATACAAACTTCAAAAGTTACACAGTGTGTATGACCCACATTAAGTAATAACTCATTCAGCTTTGGAGAGTCGTCCTTATCAAACATATCACCTGCAATTCTTATGGAGTTTTTCTCTACCAACTTTGGACATCTAGATATTGAAATGTTTGCCCCTTCCCATTTACATTTAAAGCACACAACCGTAGCGTTTGAAGTCTTGCAGCAGATTACTAAGTGGATTTAGCTCAGGACTTTGACTATCCCATTCTAAAAAGTGAAAATACTTTGATCTAAACCATCTTATTGTAGCTACACCCATCTTCTCATCAAAACTGAACAATTTCCTTGTCTGGCTGAATAAAAGCATCTGCATGATGGGACTAAGGACATTCAAGATAATGTGGTGAGGATTTTGCATGAAGATCAAAATGTTGACATTAGTTAGAGATCAAACCAAAGTTTGTGGCCATAAAGTGGCAAAACACGGGAAAGTTTAAAGGGTATCAGCGTGTTTTTCTACTCTTCTTATTTGATTATCTAAATTAAACAAGATATTCAAAATATATCCAGCATAGATCACACACTTGGTTATCAAATTTTGAAAACGTGCATTAGCTTTTTTTCTTCCCTAATTCCATTCCAATATGCACTTAACTCTGTTTCTGATGAAGTCTGATTTTATTTTCCAGAACATCTGAATTTATAGCAACACCTGGAACAATAATGTAGTTTGACAGGCTGAACTGGAAACATGCTTGGATCACATCACTGCAGCTCTAGATTTATGCTCTATTATGTTTTCCATCCCATAAAGGAAGGAGAGCATAAACCGGCAAGAGCAGCAGTTTCTATCATGTAAAGTAGGTGAGCAATACTATACAAGAACCTGTCAACATAAAAATATACATCATGTTTCTTAAAGTGTAAGAAGATAAAGAGGTGTTACTTCTACCAATGGGTTTCCAAAAAAAAAACAAGCAAACAGGAGGTTTAGTCTTGGCTAAATGTGTAAGCTGTCAGTCCAACCCCACCTTAGTCACTTCGTACTCTGACCCAAATAACATCGATAGATCCCACAGATCAATGAGCTTTGGGTGTGATGTAATGTCATGAAGATCCAAATAAACACAAAGACAGGAGATTATTTTCCCATATGTGTGTACAAACGCACATTTACTTCAGCAGGGTGTAAACAGAGCTGTTCCTCAGCTTTGCACACGACCATCAATTAACCCAGCCAAAGCATGGTTCCCTTTGTTGTCTGTAAAGACAGCTGCACTGATTAAAACAGGAGGAGATCTCATCTAAAAGACATGCGTCACACGTGAGCACACCTTAATACTGCACGCATACATGGGAAAGGTGTTTGCTTCCAGTTTGAAGGTTACTCGCTTGACGTTCTTAACTTAGTTCCAGCAGATGAAAGTAATTTGTTTCCTTTCCAAACAGACAAAGACTTACTGTGTGCGCAGAGTGAAAGCTGCGCTGGTGATGGATGTGGGCAGGTTGAGTCCCTTGGTGATTTCTCTCCAGATCTTCTTGTTGATAACCTCCACAAGGCCGCCTTTCTCTGTTACCAGCTTGTAGAGCATGTACAGATCCAGGACCTGCTTGGCCATGATCGGAATACGATTGACCGGGGTTCCTACACAAAATATATAAACAAGGTACATCAATACAGTATCAATTATTTATGCAATTTAGAATATCTTGAGCAATGGTGACTGGTTTAGGAGCCATCTAGGCTTTTTCTGCAGACAGAATGCCAGAACAAGAAGAATCCTGCCATTAGCTCATCAAACAATCAATGCTAAAACACCTAGGATTATTTTTGACCTCTAAATCCTGATCTAAGTGCTACTAGGATGATGACAAGACGAGAGTGGTGAGCTGGCTGCCCCGCACATCCATTAAAATTGGCTTGAAAACAAATTAGCTCCGTTAAGGCAATCTGGCTTGACCTGGAAAAGGGGATTCACAAACAACACAAAGCAAAGCTGCTCGAGACTTTTGATACAGATGCATTAATCTTGTGAGCAGCTTATCTGCAGTGAAGCTCACTGGGAACGTGTGCAGTGGGAAAACGAGGAGGAGGCGGAGGAGGGAGGAGCACCGGCCGCTTCCCATATGTGACGGTATCAAATCAAAGTGCAATGGGCAATAGTGTAAGCATTAAATGGGAGGAGGGAACTGGGGATTGTGACAACCTAATAATCCTTAAGAACCAGTGGGGAGGAAGGAATGTGGGCTCCAGGATAGGCTGGTATAATGAAGCTCATTTAGAGGATTGCGCCGAGTAAATCCACACCCCTCTGTGTAAGTGCCGGACCCGGTGCATGGAGATGTGCAGATTTGCCCTCATAGGTAATGCCAACCAATCCTTTAGCCCCTCCTTGGACTGCTCTTAACCTGGGCTCATTAATGACTTTATAAAATAGCAGCGTGATCGGACCATACAGATTAGCCCTGATTCATTTTCTTAAGTTAGTAACATGTCTTTAAGCCATGAGCAAGAGGCCAAGGTGAGCACATGGTCCTGTGGAGTGGAGATCAGGAAAGCGACTCTGACCCTCTGAACATGCCTTAGTCAATGCCAGTGTCTGGGAGACAAGCTGATTTCTAGTTAGGAGGCGTGTTGGATGCGTTTGAAAAGAGTTAAAGGAGTTTAATCATTCAAACACAAACAGGAAAATGAAGGTGCAAATAAAAAAAAGTAACCAAGTATGCAGAGTGATTAAACATTTTTGCAATGTTCTGTATTACAAACACAAACTTGAATGCATTTTATTTGTATCCTGTATGATTTACCAATGCAATGTAGTGCTTAGCTAGGAAGTGGAGGAAAATGGATGCAGTTTTCAAATTTCCCACAAAATGAACCTGGCCTGATAATCAGCCCCCAGTCAAAGTAAAAAAATCTGCAGAAACACTTCTTACAGGAAATCCAGTTAAAAGTTTTTTTGAGGAAATGGCACAACTAGCTTAGCACATGTAAAGGTAGATTTTCTTCCCTCCACAATTCTGATCTCCACAGATCAGTCATTTAAAAAAGCCCATCTATCAAGATTAGACTTCAGCCATTGCCAAATTTATTAATGAACTTTGACTAGGCCACTACAACATAAGTGAATCTCCAGTCCTATCTCATTCGTTTGCTGCTTCTAATAAGTTTCCTTGCAGTATCACACTGCATGTTTTACTGTTGGGATGTTTTGTTTAGGGTAGCAGGCAGCATTAATGTTTGATGAAATGTTCTGCATGTAGTCCAGAAGGTTCAAATTTGTTCTCATCTGATCAAAGCACATTCTTAGAAACCATGAACCTTTTATCTGTTTCTCTGATTAACTCTCTTCTTGCCTGGCCTGTCCGTTTAATTGGGCATGCATGTCTCGGTAAGTTTACTTTTTCCCCATTTTCAGATGGTAGATTGACCCCAACCACATCATAATCTTCTCCACAATTTTTCTCCATGACCTGTCTGTTGTGTTCTTTGGTCTTGGAGGCTGCTCAAGTGCACACCACACTTTTCATATTTTTATTTCTAAAAACCTTTGAAACCATGCATCTTTTTTCTGCTACTTCTTGTTGGTCAGTCACATTGCATTTCAATAAAATATAATTAAGTTTGTGGAAATGTCTTTATCCAAATAATAAATACCACTTAAGAACAATATAATTAGGGAAACAGTAATCAAATGGGATGCTTATATTCAGAAAATATTTTATTGTTAAGTAACAAGTTGTTTTTTAATTAGGAAATTAACGTAAAACTATTTTTAAGCTATTATATAGATATGTCAACATCGTTTTGTTATTAGTAGGTGAATTAAATTTAGTAAAATTCAGCAGCAAAATAATAGTTTGAAAGCAAATGATATTTAGAAACTGTTAATGTGGAATCAACGTCAGTAAATCTTTTCATCTGGTAACGCCATCTTTTCAACAATTTGCTTCATCAGTGGCCAAGGAAGCTAGACAACTGACACACATAGAAAAAAAAAACAACACTTTTTGCTTCTGGGAACAAGCAAAATTTCCAGAACAAGCCTGGCTTCAAGCTGCAAGTGCTTTGTCAGTTATCTAATGCAGTGTTGGACATCAATCCTGCATTAAACAATTAGTACAACTACAGGGGTCAGAGATCAGCCAGGGGTTATTGATGTGTGAATTAAACTGCAGGTCAGCAGGAAGCCATGTTTTCATACTAGCTCGCTCGTGAACAATGACAGAACAACAAATGAGACACAGGAGCGCTGGTCCCAGAGTGACAGGCCAGCAGTTAGTTAGCTTTTAATTCACGTCTGTGCCTTTGTCACCATCTGCTGTCAAATCAAAATCTGATTCTGTGTAGCGGCTGTAGCCATAGAGAAACTCAAAATGTTTCATATTTTATGCAAAACAGAACAAAGCTTGCAGTGCAAATATGGCCAGCTACTACATCTTTATATCTAAAATGGTTTAAGTTTCACATTTCAAACTCTGATTACCTCACATGAAAGACCTGAGGAAAACAGTTACAATAATATAATTGAACAAAAATCACATTCACAAGACTTGATCAATTAGGGAGAAACTTCCCGTGTTTGAAAGAGCCAGTGCACTGCCTGGCTTTGCTGTCCAACATCTGCTGTTTCAAACCCTGGAGACATCCAGCTCTAATTAGAGCAGCCCAAAACATGTCTTTTGATCAGTAAAACACACCACCTCTGCCCTATAGCTGCTCTAAATGGCTGTTTTTATTCACACATAAAGCGTATTGAAAAATGCTGTTGAAAAAGCCGGAGATACAATATGATCATCGAGGCTTCTGGAAGGCAAACTGCTGGATACTTCATCTCTCTGTGAAGCACCGATTTGACCAGCCGCTTCGCTCTGAGCCAATCTGTAATTGGCTGCAGGCCTCACCTCCCATCATCCTTTGCCCCGGACTGATTTTCCCCCAGGGACAGGACCATCAGGAGCCTAGTGATTAATGGCACCAGGGGTTAGAGGTCGCTCTGGTGGGAAGTGCCGAGGCTGAGGGCCCCTGAACCACTCCCTAAGTCCTTCCTCAAATGTCCACAGCGAGCACCAGAGCCACACGGCTGACCTTCAAAAGCCTGGTCTTCAGGAAGAAAGCAGGCAGCAGCCCCTTTGAAGGATTCATGTTTGGAAGTGTGTGGGTGTGAGAATGATCAATACCTTCACCCTATGATGTATGCCTGCAAACTGCATTATATAATGAATTTTTGTCTCTGAAAAACTCACAATAAAACATGTAACCAGATGTTAACCCATTCTGTCAATCAGAGAATGGAGCAAATTATCAGTGCACAAGAAAATTAAACAAAAGAGCTGCTTGTTTGACTAAAGCAAATGTTATACAGTGAGCCCATCAAAAACAAGGTCATTTCATCTGACCCTTGCCCTATTTTTAGCTGGAAACAGCTGTTCACATTAAAATGGACTCTATAATAAATCAATTGGGCGCCCCTGACGCCAGTGGTGGTAAATTAAATATTGCTGACTTCCCTTGATGGGCATTCTTTAAATAATTATGAGACTGGGCGACAGCCTTACAGCGGCCAAAACACAGGAAATGAATTTTTTACTGAATGAGAGAGCTGGCCGGTGTGAGGTTTCACTGCCATCTACTGTGAAAAGCAACAACAACAAAAAAAGATAGTGAAGAAAACAAAACAATTCATCCCTTGCTGCTTACTCACTGAGAAATTCAATATTCTTAAGTCATAATCAAGACAAAAATATTACAAAAAAAACAACATAGAAATAGGTAAAAATAGAAAGGGAAAAAAATGGGGTGAAATGTGTCCCTCTGCTGCCTTTATAAGGAAAAGAAGGTCGGATGAAGGAAAAGGAAGGGGGAGGTGTAGTAGTTAGCCAGCTGGAGAAAGACTGGATTATGGCTGTAAGGAAGGTGTCAGCCAACACAAACAGCCCCGGGCCTCATGGCAGCGTCTGAGTCTTTAAGAGCACCGACACCCCACCACCCATCCACACCTTCCTCCTCGTCTTCCTCGCTACCCCAATCACGACATCAACAAGTAGATCAAACCCAACTGTAATTATGTCGGCATTCACATTCTTTTGCAAATCCAACTGATGAGAAAAGGTTTGAAGTTTGCAACCTTTTTTTTGCATACAAATTGTTTGTTAGTCTCTGGGATTGATTCTACAGGTAAAGGTAATAATTGTATTTATATAGCACATTTTCAGCAACAAGACAATACAGAGTGCTTTGTATGACAGCAGAACCAACCACTAAACCTGCTGCTGTTATTTCAAACCGTATTACAGTCAGGACATTCCCAATACTCTTGTAAAAGGCATTTAAATAAAACAAACAAGTTAAAAGTATGAAATATGACTAGATCAGATTGGTTTCCATGGAAAATATATCCATATATGGTACTACCACACATAAATGCTAATGTAGAGTACGTAATGGCAATAACATACTCTACGTTATTGCCATTACGAGTACGTTACATGGGACAGAAATTTTTCTTGTCAGAGCAAAGCAGACACGTTTCTCTTCACTCACCAAACAGTGTTTGTTGGAAACACTTTTCCCCCCAGAATTCTGAAACAACTAGAGCGCCGAGAGAATCTATCTGCGTATCTTAGCTCCCAACCACTATATGTGTAGCATTAGCTGGAAGGGATTTTTCTTTAAAAACAAATGGTATGTTGCTATGTTTATGCCTGTACACTGGCTTACAAAGTTTGAATGTTATAAAAGGTGATCTTAGAAAAGTTTTTAACAACTACGTAATAGCATGTTAAGTTACACTGCAGTTAAGTTCACACACTGATTATGTGGAAGAAAATGAGACTTTCACAGTCACGGCGCTGCTCCCAAAAAGAGTACAAACTATTGCGGTGACAAGTTGTATGGAGAAATCACACTCATGGTTATTAGATCAACTATGCCTGCCACAATAAGTAATAAATTAGTTAATTGCATGATAAATTAAAACAAGCTCAATAATTTCTATTTGCATGATTTATTGCATTTCTTTCTTCTCTCTCTCCTTCTACTAAAAACTGGATGATAAAATTCTTCAGTCTGGTGGTTCGGTCTCAACTAGTGATTGTTGTTGAACAATTTGTGTTGACAAGAACTTCATAATTCATTTTTCCCCCTATTTTTGTTGTTCTTTTTATTTATTTTTGGATATTTCAAGTATTTTTCTGTTCCAGTGTTAAATGCTGATTAGATTTTAAAGTTTATTGATCGCCAAGAATGTGTACTTGCATTACTATGCCAAAAGTATATTACTTGAAAATATTCTCAAACTGACAATGTTATAGTTCATAGCAATAACTTCTGGGACAATTAATTGTCCAGAAATATTTGTTACTACCTAAAAGAGCTGGTTTCTTAAGTCTCCACATTACTGCCATCAGTAATTCTCCTGACTTTCTCATCATCACATAACTTCTATAAATCTTTAATTTTTGACCAAAAACATAAAAATACTGCTAAATGTATCTCGACATCATTGCTCTTAATGCTAGCTTTTTCTATTTCATGCTTCCTACCTTTTATTTTATTATTTTTAGACATGGAAATAAATATTGTGCCCTAAAAGTCTGAACAAGAATTACATGGGGAAACTGCAAAGTTGCCATTGCCTTTCAAAAATCCTCTGCAAAGATGATTTTTTAAAATGTCATATCCATCCCATCGTTCTGCTGTCAATAAGAGAAAATGTTAAAGATTAATAAACTTTCATTCCTCATAATAAAAGGCAAAAATATTCACAAAATTATTGGTCGATTTCTAGTGAATATTCACTGATAACCTTCCAAGTTCTTTAACATCAAACACAGAGACACTAACAGAAGAAAGGAGCGTCTGGTTTCCACATGCTGGGTGTTTACTTTATGCATGCAGACCCCGGCTGTTAAGTTTATACGTTCTTATGTCGGGCCACCATATTGTCAGGACCCTGCTGTATGCCGGGGGTTGTTTGTTTTATTTTTAATGCATGGTCGAGGACATAAAAGGTAAAAAAGCTTTGAGTGCATGGAATTTGCTATCTTTAGTGCAAGCAGAGCCACCACTTGAATGACAACCCAATTTATATCATGTGTTAAGATATCCACCCCTCCACATAAGGGAAGTTAAATGTAATGTAACACTATATAGATACATTGCTATTCTGAGCATGATTTAAAGCTACAGCTGGTTAACACACACACAGTGACAAACAGAGAAGGTGAGGGACTGTCTTCTCTTAAATTCTTCAATATAAGCCAGTCAATAATCTCCACAGATCTGGCTGTATGAGATAGAGGGGTCCTGTCATGTCAATATGTTCAAAAAATCTTTACTAACACAGGCAGAAAGGTGGGTAAGTAGAAAGAGGAACTACTGACGAGAGGGGGGAAAAAAAAGCATAAAATGTGTTGATGGTTGAATATGATCCACACTGAGATAAACCCTAAAAAAAGAGCATCTCCTTTACCCAATGACCTTTATGTGCATTTAGGCAGGTCAAACAGGTTTAACAACCCCAGAAATGTTAACGCTATGTGCATACATACATGTGAATTATAAAGGTATTATAAAGCAGCATAGTTTCCTTCATTAGTGAAGTATTGGAGCAAGAGGTCAGATTACTTCACAAAGACAAATATTTTTTATACCCAAGCGCTTTGCAATATCTCTCTATTTTATCAATCAATAAATTCATTAATTTCAGGACCAGTCTGGCTTTCTTTCAGGAATAAAATCCAACAGATTCTTCTCTTCAAGTTGTGTCAACAAGGCCAATACTAAGGAGGAAAACGGTAAACAGTCAATAATGGAGGAAGCTGTATTTACTAAAGAGAGGGCCAGTTATTACACTGAGCAGGCAGACAGTAAATAGAAGAGCTGTCTTTCAGGGCGTGAAAAAAAAAAAAAAAAAAAAAAAAAAGAAAATCTGACATCTCTCCAAACAAAGGTCAACACTGGAGCCTTCTGACTGTATACATGGACAATAACTGAATTGCAAGCATAAAAAAAATCCTACCTGTAATAATAATTTACATAATTCTTAGAAATAAAGTTACCAGGTTAGTCCACTGTTGTGACAATGAACAGCATAGGTATTAATGTTACAACAAAAAAGCTCGCTTTGCAGGACGTGGTTCCACTTAACAGTTTTGCTCTGCTCCATTTTCCATTGCAGAGCTCCTTAATGGAGACACAATCAATGTGCAACTTTTTATATATGTGGGTTTATTAGATCGAACTAATTCAGCTGTGCAAAAATGACTTAGAAGTGGAAAAAAATAAAGGACGACACATAGGCTTTTTAACAAGTTTGTGACAGACTTTTAACACGAGCCACAGAAAATGTTTTGCAAGTGATTTATAATGTCTGAGTGCGACAGAGTTCATCTCTGCACAGTGGAGGAAAAAAAGAATTGATCTTAAAATCCATATTTGCAGTTAATAAACATGCTCATGCTCATTAGTCATGTGGAAAATATTCAATTTCGGTGGACAAATGAGATACCTGTGATTTATGCTGTGAATTGTGTCGTGGATTTTCAGATGACTTCATTAAACAAGGAAGTGTTTCAGCGTGACAGTTGTTAAAGTATTGATGATTCCAAGCAGCCTGCAGTGTTTCCATGTTACGATGCAGAGCTTTGAAAAGTATGTGTGACTTTATCCACTTTGGGGACGCATTTTGTGGATTGACAAAAAAATATATAAAAATAATCAAAATTGGAATATCACACCAATCAGGGAATCATGATGGTGTCTGTGGTCTATGATGGTTTTTCTGCTTTTCTTCAAGGCCTGGACAACTTTCTGTATTTGTAGAAACCACAGAAAAATATCCTGAAGGAGAAACGTGTCATTCCTCTTTCACCAATACAAGAGACGAATGACCTAGAGCACAATTGCAAGTCCACTTCTAAACTTTAGCCTTTGTGTAAAAAAAAAAAAATTGACACTTAAGTAAAACTTCACAGAAAATGCTGGTTAATTTGTAATCTACATAGTTAGTACAATCTTAATATTGACTTTGTGCAGCTCTAATTTAGATGATTTGAATAATCAATAAATTGAATAAGTAGTAGACAGATTTCTTGACTAAGTTACAGTCTACAAAAGGAGAACCAAACAAAGCCTTCTTGTGCCACAGCTTAAACCTTGTAATGAGAAAGCTCTAATGGAGTTTTAACAATGACCTGACATTAATCCTAAAAATTGCTGTTGGCAAAGAATCTAAAAGTGAATTGTTCAACTGAGTGATGAGTCAGGGAGTTTCTTTCTGGGAGTTATTACAGCGAGCCAGCAGCCAGTAAATAAAAGAGCTGTCTTGTGCGGTGTAAAGGAGAGAAAAACTGGCGAGGCTCCAAACAAAGGTCAGCTGCTGCAAATCTCACTGTGTCTAGTCGAATCATTGGGAAGCCTGTCAGGCTGCACACAATGACACCATTAGCAACTGAATTGCATGATTAGAAGCTTTTCCGCTGCAATTTGGCAGTAAATCGTTCTTACCCATAAAGACGATAGATTTGTTTTCCATTTTTTAATGCTGTGAGCAGTGAAACCTTGACAGGTTTTCCAAGTACTTTAAAAACAGTGCTAGATGTCAGTAGTTGCACAAAAAGGAGAAAGAAAGGGAGAAATATGACTCCTTCTCCATGGGTCATAACGATGGGTCACCTGGTGAAATAGGGGGGAAGGGGGATTGAAAAGGTTGGATGGCACGAAAAGTGAGATGGCCTCTCCAACTGTAACCCAAGTCCCGTCAGTCCCCTGAGACCCGGCAGATCAACTGACAGGACCCCAATCAGCAGCAGAGGCTATGGAGCCAAATGAGAGATGGATGGGTGAATGCATGGCTGGATGGACATATTGAAGGATGGCCAAAGTGTAATCAGACACAAACTGCTACACAAACAAGTTGTAGAGTATTTTCATTAGACCAATTATCTCAAGAGAAAGACCAGAGAAGCACTGAAAAGAAAATTTGCAACAAATTGGAAGGTGATGTATTTGGATGAAGAAAGGGAACCTACAGATAATGCATAATGCCTACCATATTCTCCTGCCTCCATTTTTTTATGTGTAGTTAACTAACAGAAATAATCTATTTTAATTTAAAACCTTTAACTTTGGGCTTGTGTTTAGTAGAGATATTGCTTCAATACAATCTTGCCTATGTTGTGAAGCGCACCGGTCCATACTGCAGTAATACCCACAGAGGCTGCAAACAAATCTAACAGAGGTCATTAAGGTCAAACACTTCAATTTTAGTTTCACAGGAAATGTCATCAGAATCCAAGGTTGTTGTCTCTATGGCTTTTTGAAAACTGTGATCTGGCTTTTTGTCTCGCTTTTGAAGTAATAACTTAATCTTCTCGGAGTGCAGATATTAATGGTGCTTAAAACACATTTTCTTGCCTCGTTTCTTTTGTCATCATTACAATTTTCTGTGAGGCTTAGTAACTCAGACATTAAAAATTACAGTATCTATGATGTGCAAGAGCAATCAGAGACCATTCAACTGGCCAAACATATTATTGCCTGCATGGCACTTTAAATATTTCCAACAAAATATTGCATCCAAACAGTCCTTTGTATTTGAAAAAAAGTATGGACACCGATCTTGCAATGGTCAGTGTGGTTCAATAAATATTGTGCTGAAGTCCATAATTCTCTGATTTCTTTCCATTATGTTGCACAAAGAAGTGTTTTGAGGTTTTGTCTTGGCATAAATTCAAGGATGAAATTCAAATTTGAGTTCATAATGTGAGCTTTCCCAACTTGTTTACACACAAAATGTAATGTATGCATGTGTGTGTAAAATTAAGAAATTAAAAATAATGACAATTTCTCAAATGAAATCAAGAAAAAAAAACATATGTTGTTTAACAAATAGAAAGAAAATTTTGATATCACACATTAACTAAAACTAGAAAACTGTAATCTGATTTAATTTGAGAGGGTGAGGGAAAAAAGATCCTACTGTATGGTTTTATGTAATTATCTTTCCTACATATAACCAGGGGTTATCTTGTGATTCCTTTTTGCTCAACTCAAACAGAGAGACGTAAATAGGTACATTAGGTACAGTTTTCTCTTCTCTTTTCAGCAAAGTTGCATAATACAATGCAAGTTGCTTTTTTTCGCAATTAGGATATCACAAAAAACTTCCTGGTATGCAACATCAGTTGCCTAATTATTCAAATACCTAGCAGTCAGGCTCTATATGTAATATATTTGTTTAGTGCAGCCTAAAATCTTTCAGTCTCAAGAAACCAAAATTTCATTCTTATCCCCCCATACCTCCAAGTAGCTTTATAGATTTATTGTTTTTGAGTCAGTGTTTGCTATGAACTCAAAGCAGACAAATGTTAGTACTTTAGTCGTTTGTCAATTCATCCCAAGTCACATCATTATTGCAACATTCACCAATATGATCGCACGTAGCATGTTTTCCTAATGTTGTGCAATCCTAGTTTTCAGCAGACGAGACAAAAAGAAAAAAAAAAAAAAGAAAAATTTAAACAAAACCAAAGAGCAACGACGGTCTGCTTCACCCACTGTTTTGGTGTGTTTATATGGATAAGTTTAGATTTTCAAAACACCTGGTTTCTCAGAAACATAAAAGATGACCTCTGCTCCATATTTACATGCAATGGAAAATTTAGAGAGAAAAATAGCCCTTTAGTCTGACCCTGTAAACAGCCGTCTTTGATGATGGAGCAGAAAATGTCGAGAATGCTTATGTGACAGCAACATAACAATGGACTATCAAGGGAGGAACTCTGGCAGTAACTGCAGATTTTTTTCCAATTTAAACAAAAAAAAAAAAAAAAAGAAAACACCTAAAGCCAGAGAGAATAACACAGTCTTGCACGTAGATGAATGTAAATGTGAAGTCAAACAGAGAAAAACATGCATAGGAATCTAACACAGTTTGCCAACACTGGTGGTAGTTTAAAAGTTTCAAAGGCAACACAGGAAAGAGACATGTTGGTCCTTGAAAGCAAGCTTAATAAAACAGCTAACTGCTTCAGTCAATAACCACCCAGATTGACAAATAAAGCCATCAGCTTTATTTGGAGCAGTGATCAATACGAGAGAGACATCTGCAGCTATACGTCGAGGAGAAAGACAAATATATTTAAACAAAGGAAAGCGCATGGGGGGTTTACACAGCCATCCAGGAAATTTTAACTCGCATCAATGCAAATTACTTTTGGCTTCTGGAATCCATGACACTGTGTTAGGCATTTGTCTTTTAGGGCATTTAATGAACAGGGGCAAGTATAACAGAAGTCTATTATTATATTAAGATCTTTTTTTCCCAAATAAAACCTCAAAAAACAAACAAACATGAGAGAATGCATTGTGGGAGATTGCATACTACAATTTCTGAAGACTACTTCAAGAACTACAGGATATCCACTTGTTGTTAAACAAACAAAATAAATAAAAACAATCCCACATCAACATAAATGTCACTGACAAGAGATCGTAGCATCTGTGCTTCACATCCACTTGGGCCCTCGTTTTCCATTAGGCCCCTTTGCACTCACATCTTGGTGTTTGTGCGGCTCATGGAACGTCGTTGCAGAGTCCGCACTGGAAGTGAGCTCAGGGCCATTGTATTGGTGTAGGGCTCCTCTGGGGGCTGTAATGCATTTCATACCATCCATCACCGGGGTGTGGAGGGCAGGAAACATTGCTTTAAGAGCACACACAGGACACAGATGGAGAAGCAAGACATGCAGATATGCAGAGATAGCAGAAGTTTGGGAATTTGTTGATCAGAGGGGGGATTCTGGGAAAATAAGCTTCTGAAAGCCTCCAATAACACAATTTCTTGAAGATCTTCTAAGATTGCTTGCAAATACACAGCACAATGAATAAAAGAGGACAACTAACTAATAAGGTGTCATTATGATGTTGCTGCATGCAAATATCTGTTTGCGGTTCTCCTCTCTGCAGAGCATGGCGATTAGGAATCTTTCAGCTCCGCAGCTTAAGTTCTCAAACCTTTGTACATTACAGCCGTAATTAAAGATCGACAGCACTGAGGCAATCTGTGCATGTTGAAATGTCTTCCCAAATGAAAAAGGAAATAGCAAGGAGGTGAATGGGGTTGGGGGCTGGGAAGCAGAGGAAAGGACATAAAGAGCTGCCTTGGCTGGAAAGAAACAGAAAATAAGGTCTTAAGATTTCCATTTAACCTCCCCCCAAACACAAGCATAAAAACAAAACCATCAGGAAAACTACTATTTCCTTTTGTTTTGAAGGAAGAGCGTAACCCTGAAGATGTAAGCTCCACAAAGACGGGGCTGTAATTTGCCAGCCACTGGGTGGAGTGCCACAGAGTTAAAGATAATGTCAGCACCCAAATATATCAAGATGGAAGCCGCAACATGTTTGATCGCAAATGCTGGGGGAGGATGTGTTCAAAAGAGAAGTTTTGCCTCTTTTTAGAGTTTTCCGTGGAGCAATGATTAAAAAGCTGCGGCTGGCGTCGCTGTATCATTAAGGTTGCCACCCTTTCCTGAAAGTAGGACCCCTGTGCTCCAGCTTCTGGTTTTCTAATGTTTGCCTGATTGTCTTACTGTCTGACTGGTGAGTTCAGGCAGCTTCAGCCTCCTGACAAAGTGCCTTTGAAAGGGAAATGAAAGCGCAAGGCCTCGTTTATGCTCAGACTGGCTGATGTCTCCTTTAACCTCTGCTCAGTCACCCTGGCACCCTGTCTGCCCTTGTCTCCTCCTGTGGTTTCCATGTCTGCCCTCTTCATCCCTTATTCTCCGTTTTCTCTCTTTTCACACATTAAGACACACAACGGCCTCTCCCTTGTCTGCTGTCCGTCAAGGATTCCCTATCAAAAGCGCTGGACCCCACTTATTTAGAGATCATTAATCATGCAGTGTAGGACAGGAGGCCCTTTAATCCAGTCACTCCCCCCGAACCTGACCAAGCAGGCCGTGGTGCAGCCCTCCACCCTTATCCCCCATGGTGTTATCAAGTTTCAGTGGTTGTAACTGTAGCACAATAAACAGAGAGGAAAGCAGCATTTGGTGGGGGTAAAAGAGGAAGGGGCTGGAGACACAAGACAAGAAGAGAGGAAAAATTGTCCGTTACATTTTATTGCTTCACTCCGAGTAAAACGTGCTTACCAGGATTATCTTTATGGAAGAATACTGGATCCATCCAATAGCTGTCTAAAACCAATCAAATGAATCTCTCTGCAATAGAAAACCTTTTTTAAATGAAAAACCAACACTTCATCTAAAATGTGCTCACAATACCTTGTGCTTTTATTGTCAACCAGGTGCTGCCACTTTCCAGAAGTTGTGGGGTGTTAACTAAAGGAAAATGAGGCCGTATCAAAGAGCCAGCGAATGTTCCCATTGTGGTGTGGTGTTTGTACAGAAGTCCTGCCTGTTACGAGCACCAGTGTGAGGCTGACCAGGGGAGTAATATAATGCATACATGGATCCCCCCTGAGCCCATTCATGGTGTAATTGGTGTGGACAGAGCTCTGGGTCTCTGGGTTACAGTTGGGGAACTTCCTCTAATGTCCTGCTGGGAAGCCACTTTTCCCACACTACAAATCCCATCACAGCTGCAACAAAAAGCTAAATCTGGACAAATGTTTTTTTTTTTATATTGGAAAATTGGCAAAGGAAGATTTACGTTTATTTGTCCTTAAGGAATTTTATTTTGTTTTTCAAACTGTGCATAGCATAAGTTAACCAACACACATCATTTTCATTGTAGACAAAAAGAAACCCTCATTTTCAAGAAACATAATTTGTCATTTTTGCGACCTTGATAAGAGCAACAAGGAGATCTTACAACATTTCTCACAACCTTAATGGTTCATCGTTATCTTTCATATTTTTACAGCTATTTTCTAATGCTTCCCTAAAGCATTTCTTTGGCCAAGCAAGAGAATAAGGCTCAAACATACAAATCGTGCTTATGATTTCAGATTTGAACAAACCCAGATCTCCTAGCACCTCAGAAAACAAATGTTTTTTGTTTTATTTTTTAAACTAATTTCATGCATGTTTTTTTGCATATACATGTGAAAAAAAAAATTTCACGTTATATGCAGAGTGATGGTGCTTGAACCTGTTTACTGTAAAACGCTGCAGAAAATGCAACAAGAAATTCAATTTAAAAATGTTTTGATTACCTCAGAGTTTGACAGAAAATTAAATTAAAAATCAACATTGGCAGGACCTCAGAGTAAACTTTAAACCCATTTTGAGTGTGAAACTGACCTAAATTTAACTTCCCAACAGTTAAAGTAAAACTTTATGATGTATGTAGGCATTTTTCTAAATAAAATGAGTAAAAAAAATATTTAAAAAGTCCCTCCGAGTATAAACTGACAGTGTTGCAGTCGAACAGCTCCGACTGTCAATTAGCCAGTTGGGAGACAAAAGAAATCAGTGAACTCTCCAAACATAAGCTCTACCAGGACAATGACATTCTTTAGAGCAGGAGTAGAAACTGCAGGAAGAAGACTCAGCCATCTATTTTCAGTGTCAGTATAGGTGTTTAAAAATGAAGTCAGAGGAAACACAAAAGGGTTGTAAAAAGCTGTGCAAAGGAAACTGAATTTCCTTCAGCAGCATGTTGCCTGTTCATTCAGGCTGACACAACGTGGAGTGAGTTGTCAGTAGATAAATGGAAAATGAAATAATTACAGCAAAATCGCTTTTCCTTTTAGAGAATCTGATTCTCTTTGTCTCACAGGAAGCATCATTAGACCCTCACACTAACAGTGCTAACCAACAAATAAAGATATTAAAGACAGTTTAAAATGCCAACTCAGTAACCTTTTGATTTTGTGCTGAAATAATAGTGGAAACCCTCCATTAGCTGCAGAGCTGCGTAACGCTGACTGCTTTCTTGCTCACACACAGTGTTACTGACTGTTCTAATATAAATAATGATTCGTTATGAAAATGGTAGTTTTATCTACTTTACAGTTAAAATCAATAAATAAGCTTTTGAACCAATAAAATACAAAATAAATCAGTTTCCATTTTAATCATATCAAATATTAACACCAGTAGGTTTTATTTTAACAAAACTACTGCCATTTATTTGGAATGAATCCTGCAGAAAAAAGTTGAGGAAATCTTGTGAAAGAGTAAATTACATTTCCTATCATTATTTTTGGTTTCATTTTATTTGGAGCGATGCCTCTTTTTTTCGGAACCTGAAGTGTTTTTCAGTCGTTTTGATTTTCAGTGATGTAGAGACACATTTCAGCAACTTTTGGGTGTTTTTGAGAATTTTCTTCTTTGATTGTGAATTTAAATTAAGACCATAATTTTTTCCCCCATGTAGTCAGCCAGCAGATAGACAAGTGTGTTATTTCTGATTTCTTAAAGGAATCAAAAATGGATTAAAATGGTATCTGCAGGTCAGAGCTTTACAAAGCTCAAGCTGAATCTATACAGTAAATACAAAGATATAAATAAAAAGGAAGAGAAATCACTTGCCCGGTGACATGCAAAGGTTTTTTCAAAGCTAAAGGAAAAGGAGGAACTGTTGTATTTAGTCCCCTCCCCACACCCTTCTGTTCTTGACTGGTGATTTCAATAAACAGGAGCCTCTCTCTTTGGCTCTGTCCATCACAGTCTGTGGCCATTAATCATCTCGAGTGGACAGCGCTGAAAGGCAGTTGGCAGCATCAGTCTTTTTTCCCCTTCATCATGTAATCCAGCAGACTAATTTACACCAGCCCTAATTCGCAACCCCACTTCTTTTCCCAAGCACCCCCACCCCTTTCCACGATGACACAGCAACTGGTTATCCAAGCATGAGAATCCCTCTCCAGCTTAATCGAAATCCTTAAGGCGGTTAATGGTGACAAGCCAGATTGAGGCTTTTTCCTTCCCTGCAGAGTAGAATTGAGACAGGAGAACCGTAATGAATCTAATGAAGAGCAGTCGTAACTCATCAGGGCTATGTAGACTCCTCTAATGTGGGCAGGTCTAATCCATTTATATGACATGTACATGTCAGGCAATTAGCTAATGTTTGCTCCTGCAACAAATAATTAATATATACATGAGGTTCTTGGGTTGATTAAGGCTGAGATCATGCTCAATAATTACTAAACAACAAACACAACTGAGCTCAGCTGTGAATGCAAAACAAGCTGCCAGCAGAAGATAAGAACTATTATGAAAAGTTGGTGAAAAGGTAAAGGGTGAAGAGGCAGATTGAGAGAAGCTTCTGCTGTATCTGTGATCCAGAGACCATCAATGGGCCCCCTCACACAATTTAGGACAGCTGCTGAAATTCCTCAACTATTCACACACACACACACACACACACACACACACACACACACACACACACCACACACACACACACACACACAACACACACACACACACACACACACACACACACACACACACACACACACACACACACACACACACACACACACACACACACACACACACACACACACACACACACACACACACACACACACACACACACACACACACACACACGTTTTTAAACTGCAGAGGCAGGAAATGGGAATCCCTCGTAATTTTTCCTTCCGCTGTTGCTTTCCTTTCAAGACTCAGAGGCCCCTTGTCAAGGTGGGAAAAATCACCTCACCATTTGTGTCTCCCATCTCAAGAGTCTACTGAATTTTGCTGAGCCTCACAAAATAAAATAGTATTTCTAAACTTTTTACTTAATAAATTAGATTTGTAAATAAAATTTTTGATGAAACTGAAAAGAAAATGAAAACAAATTCTAGTTCTTTTGTGAGACTTTAATGCAAAAGATGTGAACTCGGAACTTGAAAAGTGACAGTTCAATCAAAAATTAGGGTTAAAAGTCAAATAAAACATTTTAGAGCAATGTAAAAATCATTAAAGTATGAAATCACAAAGAAGTTTGCCCACAAATGAATACAATTTTAGGTAATCTCCAGAAGCTGCAGCATTTGTTGCTAACTGTTGACCCTTGCCCTCCTTCACTACCTAACACTTGTACAAGATGACACAGGAACGTGATCCGTGGAAGCCGACTCCTCTAACGCTTTCTGTAACACACACCAGAAACATAATTTGGCTCAAACTCCTGAACAGATAAACAGCACAACTCGTATTGTTTTTAAATCTAAGCTTAGGACTGTAGATGTATATAACCAGGTTGGGAGAAGTTGAGAGAACTATGTCTAGAGTACAAAGATGCCACATAGGACCTGAAAAACCCAAGTCTCTCTGGCTCTGCTCAATCCATTATAGTCCAAACAAGAACTCCAGGTGTCAAGACCAGATCAGGGAGAGGTCACTGTTTTGTAGATGCTGCTTTGGCAAATGACGAGCTCAAAAATCCTACATTTGTGTGGCATGATTTTGTAAAAAGAAACATGAGTCACGCAGCCTGTAGCTAGTTTTAGTCTGAGATTCACATCAGTATATGTAGCCAGTTTTGGAAACCAGCCACCCAACAATAGAATGATTACGTTTATTAAGAGATTGTTTTGCTTGCATCTTATTTTTAGTGCTTAACTTTTTTATACTGTGTTTAATCCTATTGATGATGTCAAATGTAAATATGGATAGAGCATCTGAGGACTAATGTTTATAGAAAGTTTTAGAAATAAACTTGAAATGTTTCCACATTTAGGCGTCCCAGAAATATGTAACATTCCAGGTTGAAAATGTAGCACACTAGCAACAAAACATACAAGTAGACATGAATGGACAAAAACACAACCAGGTATTGGTATTTTTTTTTCTTTAGCAACAAATACTTGACTTTCTTTGCCAAGACTGAATGTGCCAGATTCACACAAGTTTGTGTATAACTACAAAAAACAGAAGGACATTTCTTCCTTAAAAATGTAAAAAATGTTTCACCAACAGAACTTTGAAAATGTGGTGAGCATTTGTATTTACCCTCACCCAAGTAAATACTTTGTAGAAAAACCTGACAAGTACATTTCATGTTTCTGTGGGATGCATCTTTACCAGCTTAGTGCATATAGACTGCAATTTCTGCCCATTTCTCCCCAACACTTCGGTTCAGTCAGACTGAATAAGAAGCATCCGTAAATACATTTTAAGTCCTAAAACAGATTCTCAATTGGTTCTAGGTCTGAGCGATTGCAACACACCACTACTCTTTGATCTAAACCAGGGGGCTTTAAATTCAGGCCTCAAGGGACGGTGTCCTGCAAGTTTTAGATGAATAAAATGGCTGAATCTCCTCCTCGGTATACAGTCAAGTTCTTTTTAGTCCTACTAATGACCTCATTATTTGACTCAGGTGTGCTGAAGAACAGACACATCTAAAAGTTGCACAATACCAGCCCCTGAGGCCTGGAATTGAAGATCTAAACCTTTCCATTGAAGCTCCGGATGCATCTTTAAGGTTGTTGTCCTGCTGAGATGTAAAGTGCCAGATCTTCAGCAGTCTATCTCATCCGATAGCAACTTCTAAACAAGTACTCTACTGACTATTACTTCTATATAGATATCAGAGTGAAGGGGGCTAAACACAAATACAAATGTAGAGCAAATGTTTCAGATTGTTTTGCGAAAAGCTTTTAAAACAACAATCACTTGTAGCATTTGAAAATTTTACAATCTTTTTTGTAGGTCTAGCAGGTTAATTTCTGGTTAAATACACTGAAATGTATAGTTGTAATGTGACAAAAGATGAAAAGGTACAAGGAGTATGCATAAACCAGAGCACCACTGTAATCACAATGAGATTCACTGTGGGAGATATTACTTAAGCCAAATGCCTTTTTTGGCAGCAGGTTTGTATGATGAAAGTCTTGCTGCATCAACAGTGGGGATCTGAAGGGTCCTATAATTTGTGCAGAAACAGTTCATGGTCCCTGAATGCCTAACTCACAAGCATTTAAGCGAGTTTTGCCAATCCCAGATCTACTTCACTCTAAGGGTCAGCTGAGGCAGAGCTCACCTACTGAGACCTTATGGCCAATAATCTTAGGACTGTTGGCCAGACATGTTTTTGCCTATGTGGGTGTATAAAATGTAAAATGTTTATGATGCTGGTAAGTGACACTGCACTCTTCTTAGACAAAACAGGCAGAAAACAAGGTGATAAATATTCAGTCCACACTGAAAATATGAAAAGTGAGCAAGTCCCTCCTATTAGTGAAATACTCTTAATGCAAACACCACAAAACATCCTCCTTTCCTACTGTTGTTCTGACAGACATGTAAAGAACATTGTAAAAATTGTTGGGCACTTCTCTTTTTTTCAGAATGACAAGGGTTCTTGCAAATTCTTAATCCTTGTTAGCCAATCCAAACAAACCTCCACTTTCTTCAAGAGTTTTGCCACAAAATATTTGATTCCATCTGTTGCTGCTGCTGAATGTTTTATTCCTACCTCGTTTCTGCATGAAGGTAAAGAGATCATCCAGAAATTCCTTCCTTTTCGGATCACTGTCCAGCTCATACAGCTGCAGAAGGACACAGAAACATATCAGGGAATAAAATGCAGGTTTTGTGGCTGCTGAAAACAAGGATGCCTTAATACAAATTTCAGTGAACCGTGTCATTTTTAGGCCCAGATTTTGTTGACTTTAACAAGCTCACCTTAGCGAAGTCTCTGGAGGCTTCTCCTCTTCCTCTGTTACTGTCAGCTTCATCTGTCCATCCAGCACTGCCATTCTGAAACACAACAATTAAAACAGAAAACATAAACGGTCAGAAAAAACTTAGAAAAAAATTATGCCAATCAAACAGAGAATTTATATGAACAAAGGTGGAGTAGAACCAAAACAATGCATCTCAGAGACATATCAAATTTTAATTGCTGTGAATGAACTCTGGATGTTATTTCTTCCAAAAATGTTCATTGGATTCTTTTCTTCTTACTGCAGGTCAAAACATTTGTGCTGGACTCAAGGGAATAGAAGACAAAGCTATAAATTAGCTAAAAACAAACATCCAGCACTAAAAACCGGTGGAAAAAAAAAAAAAACTAATGTAAACTCTGAGCTAAAGAATGCATTTATCCAGGGGTTGAAAGAGCAACTTCTGGAGTTATTGTACTACTGATCTCTTAAATCCCCCTCCCCCTTCATCCTCAAACATCTCCATTTGACCTAAACCATCTGCATCTGGACCTGCCCTGCCCCCACCTATGTCGTCCGACCCAGCTGGATACACCGGCCCCCCATCCTTCAATCTTAACGCAGCTGTGACGGGTGGCCAAGTTCATAGAGTGTAGCTGGCTGTCAGGAGGGGCCAGAGGAGGGTGGGCTGGTCACTTGCCTTAGCGTGCATCTCTGCAGGCCTGCACATACGCCCAAATACACAGGCACAAATGCGCAAAGGCTAATCATCAATGTGTGCATGTTTGTGAGTGTAGGAAGGGGGCAGGAGGGGGGCATAATGGCCCCACAAGACGGGAAGAAAGAAAATAAAGGCAGAAAGGAGTGCACGGTATGTGCAGACCAGGAATGTCTCTTAAAGACAAAACCTATAAAAGCATCAGGAATCAAAACAAGATCCTTTTGGAGGGAGACGTTAATAGCTGCAGTGCGGGGTCTAGTTTCAACCAGGAGCCTATTGGTCAGTGGCAATTACAGGCCCTGAAATGAGAGCCAGGAGGGCAAAGGTTGTCAAGGCCTCTGAGAGCAAGTCATTTTCACCCTCTCACTCTCGTGTGTCTAACTGTTGTCAACATTCATGCACCCTAAACAAATATTCATCAGCCATCAACCTGGACAACCACTGCAGATGGTCTGTTTCAAGGTTAAAAGATAAACGCATGAAGGGTTGTGAAAGACAGGCAGTCGTGCCACACACACACACACACACACCACACACACACACACACACACACACACACACACACACACACACACACACACACACACACACACACACACACACACACACACACACACACACACACACACACACACACACACACACACACACACACACACACACACACACACACACACACACACACACACACACACACACACACACAACACACACACACACAAACTGCTTTTATGAACGACAACATACATAAAATATATATGTCCAACATACGTTTCCAAGGCAAACGTTTTTAAGCGTTGAGTGTTAAAAAGTGCTAATGTAAAAAACACCTTTTGCTGTTAAATTGCATAATCTATGACATGTGACAAAGATTACTACTGGTTGATCATGTGGACATGAAACATACATTGTGTGCAAAGGTCTATAAGGCCTCCAGATGCAGTGTAATTTGATCGCTTTTGTTAAACTTTAACCTTTATGAATGATTATGACTGAAGATACTTCAGATTTTAAATATGCATATAGAACCTGTCTATAAGTTTCTGACCTTGTTTAGGCAGGTTTGCAGTTGTGCTGTTTGAAAGCTAAAATATATTTGCATTGGAAAAAACATACTGAAAACTAAAGGCTGTCTTCGTTCTGATAATTAAAGTGCTATTTAGTATACGCTGCTGAGCATGAAAGTAACAGTTGATGAGATCATGACAAACTAATCTGAAATGCTGTTTCACAGCACTCTCCCCTTGAGGAAGTGCATCCCCACAGCATGGTTCTGCACCCACCAAGTTTTACCATTGAAGTGCAGTGTTAGTTTTCTTCCATACATGTTTGTTGTGTTCCTTTGGCTGCTTCTGGTATTAATGCTAGGTTTATAGTTGTGTCATTGTGCATTTTTCAGGGGAAAGGTGTTGTGACATCAAGCGAGAACAAAGGTCTAAAGCAGTGGTCCTCAAACTACGGCCTGCGGGCCGGATTTGGCCTGCCCCCACATTTGGTCTGAACAATACCAGAGAGCATTTAGTTTTTTTTTCATATACCGTATTTTCCGGACTACAAGCCATTTATTTGTGAATTTTTCTTCAACAACCAGGGGGCTCTTTAGCAGGAAGTGAATCACTAGTAGTCTGGTTACTTGCGCGCCATCACTGAGCCCACAAACAGCAAAATGAGTCAGAAACAGATCAGATGTGTTTGGAAAGTTTATTTTTCAAAGGGGAAAAGGCCCAGAGAAGAGACAGGAGAATGGATTTATCCGGGACCGGTAGGTGAGTCTCACATTACAAGCAGCTCCCAGATGGAACCGTCTCGTTGCAGAGAAACAAGCTCAGGGCTCCGTTAGTCGTTATCATGAGTTAAAATTTTCATGAAAGTAAAATGTTTGATTTTGTGGCGCTTCTGTATCTTATTTCAATGGGATATATAAACGTTACCATAGCAACCAGAGTCAGAGCGTTTGGGCAGTGGTTGAGAGGAGAGTTTGTGAGTCTTAAGTCTGGTTTAGACGGAAAGATTTAAGAATTGTCGGCCGATTCTCCAAACCTCTGTGACCACAGAGCTGATAAAAGTACAACAGGTTCGATTGGTTCGCGTCTCCAGTCACACGGCAGGAACCAATTCCAGTCACGAACATCCCAATTCCAGAGGATAATCTAGTAAACCCCCAACATAGCGGGAATTTAGAATAACCAAACAAGGATGACGATGTTGAAGTGATAGTTTGTGGAGTCATTTTACGAGATAAAAGACGTAACAAAAAGAAAAGGCGGTGGATGAAAGACGACGGGAGCAGCCGCTCTGTTTGCTGCACTATGACAACAAAATGTCCAAGTCTTGATCGGTCCGTGGTAATAAAAGGTTGGGAACCACTGATTTACCACATGCTAGTAGCAGCACGATGGATCAGAACTTTTACTGTTACCATTCGGAAACTACCGTAATCAGTTCTGTTAAATCTAATTTTGGCAACTTTTTCTTTTTCAACCATAATAAATGTGCTATTCAATTGACCTGTTATGACTCAAATGTTGGGTGTCCACCTCCCTCTGCTGCTGCTGCATCGTTGAGGAAAACCTGGAGCGGCAAAGATATCTGAGGCTTATATGTGTATGTTTACTGGTTTAAAAAAAAAAAAAAAAACTTTGGGGTGGTGGTTTATAGTCCGGTGCGGCTCATAGTTGGGAAAATACGGACTATAATCCTTCCTGGATTTTTTCTGTGAAGAACCCAAAGAGGATTATTTGATTGTGCTTTCTGGAAAACAATATATTTTTACATTTAGTCTCTCCTGCAATCGTCACACTTTTTCTGTTACAAACTGACTCCGGCCCCCCACCAGAGAAGGAAAATGTTATGTGGCCCTCACAGAAAAAAGTTTGGGGACCACTGGTCTAAAGTAACCGAGTATTACTGTGCAGTCAATGTCAGACTGAAGTCTGTAAAAGTTACATTTTGAAACTGACAAATTTGTTAAAAGGACAACAATAAAGAAGAACCTGGTGTAAAAACAGGAAGATGTTTAGAGAAACAAAAGTTTAGATCAACATGCAACTCATTGCATAAATATTTATTTAACTTTAACTACATTATCCATGAACTAAAAAAAAATACTAGGCTATATGACTTCTTTAAAGCAAATGGTCATTTTGATGCAATAATCAATCAGATATTCCACTTTTGACTTCCCAAGTTCAGCTACTGAAATGTTTTGAATGTGAAACTGCTTTTATTGAATAAAATACTTTAAATGTGCAAAGCAACTCAAACAGTTTGTTTATATCAGGAAATATTGTGGATCAAATGGCACATTTTGTTGAAACAGAAGAAGGAACAACTTCTACACCTGGCTTTATTCAGACTCCCTTAACGTCAATGACAGGATATCTGATCCAACACCCTCAACAACCAAAGGTTTAGTGGCTGATCAGTCTTGGATGACCTAGTCTGGCTGGAGGTGCAAGTCCTGCTGTGGAGGGATCCGAAGAACCGAGCAAACAAAGAGCTTTTGTTTAACAAAGAGGCCGGACACAACTGAGTCAATAAGAGTCACCCTGTTTGGACTCCAAATAAATGCTTGTTTTACATTTTACAATACATTGTTTATATGGAGTAAAGCTCAGTCAGAAGTTAGTCTTATAGCATGCAAGTTTTGCATCAATATCCCTGTTTGAAATCCAAAATTAAAAACCTCAGGACATCCAAAGCTGGGAATAAAAGAGACCACTGCCGTTACCGTTTCTTAAAGGGATTACTCCTGGCTGATTGAAGCAGTGTTGTCAAAAAGTGCTTCGAAGCCCAAGAGACATGAGCAACTAAAATTTTATTTCGCCTCTAATTAAATAAATATGCTGTGATTTACAATTAATTTTTGCCTCTTTAATTCTTTGCTTTGTTGTATTTGTTATTGAAATTTGCTTCATCTTATTCGTTAATAAAAGATATTTCTTCAAAAAAAATCTTACGGAAAATGTTAGATTTTCCATGCATATCTATATAAATAAAAGCTTAAAACATTGATATAAATATAAAAGCTTAAAAATATTGAGACATTTCCTATTTTTATAACAGTTAAAACTAGTTTCATACAAGCGAAAACCAACTTTTGCTTCTTGCTCATCCAGGAGAAGTGAATGGTGCAAGACTGTGACTTGCACTCTGTTGGGTTTCCTCAAATGTGATGAATAAACTGAAGTTGACTGCATTGTTTGGTAACTAGGATCAATTTGAATATACACAGTCCAGTCACATTAATGTGACCACCACGTACTTTCCACTTCAGAGTTAAATAACCAATCACAGAAGGCGGGTGGCAGCACAGTGCAGTTGAGCGTATATAAAGGGTGTGTGTGGGCTTCGGAAAACATTTCAATCGTTGGCGTAATGCAGAAACGAAGCGATTTATCCGACGTCCAAAAGGGCATGATCATTGGCTTTCGGGCCAAGGGTGGAAGCATTTCCGAAACGGCTGAGTTTGTGAACTGTTCGCGTGCCGCCGTGGTAAAAGTGTACCGTGCATGGCAAAATGGGACTGTCCAAAATCAACGACGTGGCAAATGTGGTGCACCACGGGCCATAGATGACAGAGGCGAACGACGGTTGCGGAGATGCGTTCGGGCAGATAGACGGGCTACCGTTGAGCAACTGACCACTAAAATGAACCAAGGGGCTACCACAAGTGTCTCCCAAACCACTATTCAGCGAACATTGCTGCGTCTGGGCCTCCGAAGCAGACGCCTGGTTCGTGCACCTATGCTGACTGGTGTTCATCGACGACGAAGGCTAGAATTTGCACGCCAGTACAGCAGCTGGACGTCCACTGAGTGGCGACAGGTAGCGTTTTCAGATGAATCGCGTTTTATGCTCCATCGGACAGATGGACGTTGGCGTATAAGGCGTGAAACCTCTGAAAGGAACCACCCTGCAACCATTGCAGGAACGGTCCAAGCTGGAGGCGGGAGCATTATGGTCTGGGGAATGTTTTCCTGGCATTCTCTGGGTTCACTGATTATTGTGGAAGGCACGATGGATCAATACAAGTACGCATCTGTCCTTGCGGACCATGTCCACCCCTACATGCGCATTGTTTTTCCTCAGGATGATGGCATCTTCCAGCAGGACAATGCGAGGTGCCATACAGCTGCCAGTGTACGTGCGTGGTTCGAAGAGCACCAGGATGAGTTTACCGTCCTCCCCTGGCCAGCAAACTCACCTGACTTAAACCCAATCGAGCATCTGTGGGACCATCTCGATCGAGTTGTTCGCGCCATGGATCCTCAACCGCGTAATCTAGCGCAGCTGGCCACGGCATTAGAGTCGGCATGGCTCAACATCCCAGAGAAGACCTTCAGGGACCTAAGTGACTCTCTTCCTGCACGTCTCGTAGCAGTTCGCTCTGCGAAAGGTGGTTATTCTGGCTTTTGACAGATGGTTACATTAATGTGACTGGACTGTGTATGTGCCTGACTTTCAATCCGTCTGGGTGCATTACATTGACATTTGTT
Organism: Poecilia picta; assembly: GCA_033032245.1. Taxonomy (NCBI): domain Eukaryota; kingdom Metazoa; phylum Chordata; class Actinopteri; order Cyprinodontiformes; family Poeciliidae; genus Poecilia; species Poecilia picta. The sequence continues at coordinate 28,655,477 of CM065355.1, forward strand.
GGTAACCGGCGCTGTGTAATAGTTAGTAAACTGAGATGACACCTAGGTTGAGTTTCAGATTGAATTCACTTTGTTGATCATTGAATTCATAATAAATCTGATTGGGTGATTTGTGGACATTAATGTCACTTAATGTGACTAATAGTTTGCTTCGTTATATATTTACCTATGCCGTCTCTGGTGAAGAAAACACTCACATGCACATACGTGCAAAATAATTATAACAGGAGCCATTAACCAGGAGTAGACATGTTGGCTCTTGAAATGAGACCTTGGTCAGCTGAGGAATGTTAACACCATGTTGCTCCTTGTAAAGTTAAGAGAGGCTACTGATGTGTTTGGACCGCTCCTTATGATCAGTCACCTCAGCCCCCTCATCACATCCACCACTCCACCCAGAAATGACTTTAAAAAATAAAATAAAATAAAAATTCCCACACCTTCCCACTTTTTATGGAAAATGTGTACATGACTTGACATGCCTATTGCATTTAATAACTGTTTTATTGAAAGTAATGCAACACCAACATTTTGTACAGGAGTGTTGCTAAATGCAGGATTTGTCTGACATCCATCACAACTAAAACTGTAAAGACATTTGTTTTGCTCTCAGCAGAACACAACCTCGCAGCTTAATGTACACACACAAAAATGCAGTTTCATATGGAGTCAGTATGGGTGTGACTAATAGGAATTGTTTGTGTTGAAAACACTGGTGGATACATGTACACACACATATATATAACAAACACCTGTCTGAGTAGTTCACAGCTCTTTACTAGAGAAAATTACATTTACCTTATATTTTTTGACTGGCTTATCTGACAAGCAAGGCTGCATACAGCAATGGTTTAAAACGGGGGGAGGGGGAAGTACACCCTATGAATCAAGAGCTAGTTGAACTGCCCTTAGAAGGTATAACCTGAAGTTTTTAACAAGACTAACTGTGGAAGAATGCCCACCCATGTTTTTAACAAAGTTGCATCAGTAGGTTGAGGTTTTCTGTCAGTCATTTCAGGACATTATTCCATAATCAAGTGGTCCATTTAGTTCCACACTTGTGAACTTGTCTTGCTGTTTTCTCCTTTGAGAGAACAGACAATGTTTTCAAACAAGCTACATTTCCTTAATTGATTCTTAGTGTAATGTGGCGAGTTTTTACAGGTAAAATAAGTTCTGCTACTTGCATTTTTTGAACACTGCAAAGTTTGACCTCTAGATTAAATTGCTAGTAATTCACAAGATAAACAGAAGTAGCGTGAAATGTTTTCCAGTTGTAGGTAATATTTTAGTAGTGGTCTATGACTTCATTAGCCTGGTAAAAACCAGCCTTGTGCTACTTTTTGCTTCATACAGAGGGCAATCGCTAGGCTATGAATTCATGGAATTATTTAAAATTGTTGCTCCCAGACTAATGGACAGCAACAATTGCTTCTCCAAAGGCACTGCTGATGTCTTTTCTCCTGTCCTGTCGAACAATGATTGAATAAATTGATGGGTGGTTAATCAGATGCATCTTCTGGCCTCCATCCTCACTTTTAAATCTCATGCAGGAAGCTACTGGACTGTGCTTAATCTTTCAACATTCATGGAAACTTGAATTTGAACTTGAAATTCTATAAAGTAAATGAAAATTGTTTTCAACTAAAATATGAAAAAAAAAACTGTCAAAATGTTGCTTTTAGAATAATTTCACCTGTGTCTCTGAAACATGCTGGTGCAGCCATGTTGTATGTCAATGAGTAACGCCTATTTTGTGTCTTAATTTGCTTAGGCTTTATGAATATCACGACAAGCAGTCACTCTGTTCTTTGTGTAGCATAAATGCAATGAGTTTCCAGTTTGATTGTGCAAAACAAGTGTGACCCCTGTACAGTTCAAAAATAATTAATAATAAAGAGAATTGTAAATAGTCAAACAATACATAGCTAGCTGTAGCATTAGATAAAAATGGGCTGTTTGTCCAGTAACTAAAATTAAGGTTTTAAACAAGTTATTTTTAAAATCATTATGCATGTCTATTCTATATATATTCCTAAGGTTGATTTTACTTAAACACAAGGGAAAATCAAGACCTCTACAGAAATGCTATGCTGACCTTGCCACTTGTAGCAATGCACGTCAGTGCATGCTTCTTATCTTATTAGAAAATCAAATTTGCTCTTTGGAAATATTTGAATCCACAAACAATACAGACAGCCACGGTGTCTGTGTTGTTCTGTGTCTAAAGAGATGCTATTCATCATTAAGGCAATAATAAAACCACAGATTCCCACTGTTAACCTATAAGTAGAATAAAGACAAAAAGGTATGAAACATTCTATACAATAAGCCCTTAAAAATAACCAAGTATTTCAAGTCTATGTATTTGAATAAAAATAACACAATGCTATATATAACATTATTGCAACAGTCACAACAATATGTTAGATCACATTACCAGTGATGTGAACAACTGTTTCCATTTTGTAAGCAGCTAGATTAAGGACCAAAGCATTCTTGTTTCAAATTGTTGTATAAAAACTGTAATACAGGGAAACTGTGATATTTTACACAAGATTATCATGCAAGACTCTCATAGCAACTCATGCCTTTCATCTATGCATATGAATTATCTGCACAAGCTGCCATATGCTCAAACAGCCACTGTGTCTGTTTCTCTTGTGCTGTTAAAGGGTTTACTGGCCAGGCAGTGGGTGGCCTAATTACATTATGGCCATACGTGACCAACTGGTTCAGTGCCAAATCAGGGATAAGAATAACACAGCACTAAAAGTTAGCCAAAGATGGACATCATTAGGAGGAGACGATGGAAAAAAAGGGCACACTTCCACAAATGTCCTTCATGAAAGATCCCCCTTATTCAGTGTCGGAAAGGAAAACCACCAAAATGAAAATTTTGCTAACATGCAAATATTTTTAAATACACTTTGGATCATTTCTGTACTTAAAGATGAACATTGATCAGTAAATCAAAATGTGAAATAAAAAAAATTAGCACATTTTCCTTGATTGGCTCCAACTTGTGATCCAATGGTGATGATGGGAAAATGAAAGAAAACAATAACTAAAAAAATAATTTTGCCAAAATTGTAACAGGGAGTTAAAACCTCAAAGACAAATGGATGCCAAATTTGGCCTGATGGTTGCATCAAATGATTAAACAGCATGCCTGTCTGCAAAAGAAGGCAAGGCAGTGAAAATGTGGCAGAGTGTTTAACTTCCTTAAAAAATGTATGTGAAATGCAGACTGAATTGTGTATTTATGTGTCATTATTGTGATGTTTTATAGCAAACAACCTCTAGCAGGATGACATTCTTCATTGCACTCCATCAGACAATCCACATAATACTCTCCCACATGAATGCTAATGCATTTCTTGCAGGAAATTGTACTTTGACACCATAGAAAAATGTCCAGAGAAGAGCCACCATTTTATTGAGGCCAGGCATGCTGGAACAAGAGGGGTTAATGGCTGCTGCTTGGAGAGCGGGGGGTGGATGGCATTGATTGCTCAGGATGTTGACAGCACTTTTCCAATTTGATAGTGCAGCTGTTATTACATGAAGAGGCTTACCCTTAATAAAAGCATCATGTGATTTCTCTTCACTCAACTAGCTCTTAAAGACTGAGATGAGAAGACATTCACTGTCCACTTTGGAAATACCAAAAATCTAATTAAAAAAATAATGTAAGTACTTTGTTGAAATAAAGGTGACCCAGTGTATAAATAGCAGAAGTTTCTTGCTACAGCTGACCTGGTGGAAACAAGTAGCATCACATCTGATCTAAAACATCTGTTCAAGCAGCCCACCACTTTAATCCTGTGAGCCCAACAAAAAAAATGTATGAAGGGTCAAAAACACGTCTTTGCCATGTAAGGTCATGTTAGCCCTTAGCCATACCTCAAAAGCCCTTAAAGCTAACTGTCCCAGGGTACTGTCAGGGCTCTCTGTACCCCACCCTACAGAGGTACATGCCAAATCCCCAGGGCCATAGCTATTGAACACGCAGCTCAAATCAATAGCCCTGGATGTGCAAACACAGGGAAGTCCCCAGCCCCCCTCCGGACGCAATCTCACTGCAAACGTCAATACTCATCATCCTCAGTCATCTACCACTACACCAGGGAAACTGAGATGAGGGCTGGATCATAGCTCCCAGGGTGACCTGATCGCCTCCAACAAGACATCCTAACTTCAAGTGACACGGTTAGGGTTTCCAAGGGAAACCTTCATCATGTTGCAGCCATCTATAAGAAACTGTGTAAACAGCCACACCTATACTCAAAGAAAACACAATTCATGCTCATGCAAGCTAGATCACTATAGCAACCCTGGGCAGTAAATCAAAGTTAACCAAATGCTGCAGTGTTCCCAGTGTGAGCTCTGCCAGAATGGACTGAGGTGGGAGGGCAACTTTAGTGAAATTCACCAACATTCCTGTACCCCAGAAACAGGACCTAACAATAACAGGATAGCCCCTCTCATCCCACAGGTACTCTTAACATCTCATTCCTAGACTAATCTTTTTTAGCCAAATTGCTGCTTGTCAAAACAGCTCAGCAAGGAAAACCTTTCAAACAGACATGGCAGCAGTAATTTAATCACAATCTTGGCCTTCAGCGTAAATCTGGACCACAGCCAATAGCAATGCTGTGAATGGAAAGTAACATTTAGAGGGTAGATTACAATTAAAAGCCTATTTCTGGTACAAGTTTAGAAAGTCATCACAATATCCAAAATAAATTGGGAAATAAGTTTTATACTACTATTAAATAGATCTGTGGTTTAAGCCAGGTTTTCCTACTTTTGAGAATTAAACACAATAAAGGAAAGCAAAACGCCATTAGTTTCATTACCTTCAGTTATTTTCTTCAATATATTTACACAATATATTGCAAATATACAGTCATTGCAATAGCAATGTCTGCAGTATTCATATCGCAAAGGACTATTTAGAGTTAGTAAATCCCATGTGTTATGAACTTGAATATAACTTGAATATAATAGATTGTTATTATCTGTAACTATGGTGAGTAAGGAGACAGAGTCTCTATGCCAAGTAAAATAAAAAAATAAAACAAAAAAAGAAGCATGATCAGTTGAGATTAAGATTTTCATGTGCTGAATCTGAAGATGCTACACTGACAAAGTTGTCTATCAAGAACCTGGGAGTTTTTATTATCATAATTTTTTACAGAAGGCTAAATGTTCTACAGTCACAGCAAAAAGTAGTTCATGATTTTAGTTCCTGTACATGAAAAGACAACTACGTCATCAGTAGTTGCCTTGCCAGTGAAACACGTATGCATAAAAAGCTAGCTAGCTCTAATTCAGAAGACAATCTTTATGCAAAAATAAATGTCAAGTTAAATCGATGATAAAGTTTAGAATAAAAATACTGGATTATTTGAAGTATAAAAAATAAGTGACAGAACTGAAACAGATCTGCTTTCTCTCCCAACATACCTGACAAAAGCAGGGTCTGAAATAATTCAACCACATGAAATAACTGGGGTTTGATCAGAAAAAACTCATTGAGGCTCTTCCGACTGGGAAGTGTATTAGGGAGGGGGGCAGAGGGGATCACATCTTTTACCTGCTAACAACTGTAAAGGATTTCACAGTGAGCTGGCCACACGCTACCATCCACCAAGGCTCCGGCTAATCGTGATCCCATGTGCGACAATCAGGAAGTAAATCTCACTGGCAGTCAGGAACATATGGTTTAGTTCCTGCTGACAGCCACGTCCACTCATGATTGCACGCTCTCATAAGAAAATATTAACAGCATTTCTACAGATCCTATGAGATCAGGCTGATGAGATCAGGGAGGAACAGAACCTAAAGGCATTCCTGCCCCTGAGTGTCCAGTCATGTTTGTAGCTATGAGAGATTTCTGGCTTTGGAGGGAACAGACATAGTGGCGGGGACAAGGGGCTAAACGTCCAAGAGCGGAGCATGTTGCTACCTGTCTTGGCCTCAGCGGTGCTGCACCTCTAAATAGGCCACTGAAAAACAGGCCTCCAGGCAAGACCACCCCTCCCTCCATTAATCACTCCAATTACAAAGCTGAAAAAGAAAGACAGAGGAAAGAGGGAGGGGGCAGACAGGAGACACCTACAGGCAAATGGGCAGGTAGACGAACATACAAAAGAGAAAAATAAACGTGCGCATTTTTCAACAATTTATTTGCCTTATTCAGTTTTTAAACCGCAAACAGAAAGAGGTTGCGAAATCAATCACTCAGAAATACAAATAAAGAAAAAAAAAGAAGTCGATCTTGATATTAGCTGCAGAGTAAACATGTCTGCTAGTAACCTGTAAGTCTGGTTTGCCAAATAAACTGAGTGCGTTTGTTCAGCTCCAGCCCTTTCACCAAGACACTACATTCCACAGGCAGAGGCCCCATCCCCCATTACACTAGATGGCCCCTTTCGTTGCCTCACACAAATGCAACGTTTATAGGGTGGTGTGGCCAGGAGTTCACACTCATTGGTTCAAAGAGCCTTTCACAGGCAGAGCAAATATTTTAGTGAATCACATCTGTGCCATCAACTACGGCGCTCCATAAGTTAACCCGTTATTCTGCGGTTACCGGGCCAATCAGAAACTAGACCGCAGAGACTAAATTTTTCCAACTACTAACAAGAAAGGAGCTTCATGGGCCCCCACTTAAGGATAATTTGGTTTAGATATTTTGTTTCTGTTCTGTGAAGTCTACAGTGACGGACATAATAATTTCTCCAGAATGTTTAAGTAGCTATTTTAAGAACAACTCAAATTTATGTTCCAACTGTGCATCAAAGCAGAAATTTTACAATACACCAGATCCCTGCCTCTTTCTGTTAGGACTTATATTGCAAAATTTAAAGTAGCTATAGGACACTTCTCTTGCGTCACTAGCTATGGCTGAAAATACCTTGCATATCTCACAGCTTTCAAATGGCAAGCATCCACCTCACCCCAAAGCTAATGGTGATGGGAGACATCGCACAAGCCTGATAGGTCTTTATATACATTCTCAGTCTACTGCCAGTGCCAGTAACGTGATACATTCACAATCAACAAAAAAAACTTTTAATTACATATAAAACGACAGAGGTCATGGCGCCTGGAGTCAGATGTGTAAATGGCTTCTTTGTGAGACATGGTTAAGAAGTGTTGGGGGTGGGAGGACTTCCTCTGTCAGAAAAGTTACTGTTATGACCGCCTCTATGAATCCGGAGTATCAAATGTTCAAACCATAAGCGCAATTCACAGCTTTTCAGAGGAGTTTAAATCGATAGGGAGCGATTTCTCCGCTCAAAGCAAGAGGTATCTGTTTCCTCTCAGTGAGCGTTAAGTGTACAGGGGCATTCCAACCCTGACAGGCCAGCACCCCCCTGGGAACCAGGTTTGGATGTTGCTGGCCGTCACGCATCTGGAGCTCATCTCCAGAGGCGGCAGGGAGCTACATCTCTACTGGATGCTCAGCAGATTAGAGCTGATCTGAATGAGTTTTGAGCTTCATAAGTCTGCTGAGGACAGAGAATATAATGTGTGTAAAAGTGCAAACTATAGAGGAAAGAAACCCACAAAAGACACCAATACTATTACGCAATGCATAGTCTCCTTTATAAGGAATAATTAAAAGCAGAGGTAATCCTTGAGGTGACAAGAAAGACATCAATCTTGTGAGGTAGAATTAACAACCATCTGTCAGAGATGAACCAATCAGGCTTTTCCTGATTGGCGCCAATGTTCAGTTTAACGAACATTGATAGGGGTGGTAGTTTTAAATCTAATGGAAAGTCAAAGAGTTACAAGGTTACCAGCTATGCAGGGAGGATTTGATCAATAAAAGGAGCTTTGTTTTTAGCTTTTGCAGTATTTGATCTGCTAATCTGTCAGAGTCGATCAAGAAAAGACTGGTAGAATTTGGCTGACTTGTCCCTTTTGAATTAAACAAATTAATATTTTGTAGAAATTATGCAGTTGGTTGTGGAAGTTTATAGCACCGAATGTAGCACTGCAGTACGTCTAAAAAGGAAAAGCAGGATTAAAAAAGAGTTATTGTAGCAGCAAAGAATGTAAAATAGGAGAAAATAAACAGGATTTAGAGAATGTGCTTTAACAGCAGCAAAAGGTGTGTCTGCAGTGCAGGGTTTGTGTTAATCAAGCTCAAATGAATGTTGAAATGTGCGTATCCAAATCATGCACAAAGCTATCAAATTGCAAAAGAAAGTATTAAGCAGGGGGCGTATCATTTCCTATGATGATGGTGTATTTAAAGTGTGACACATAAGAATAATTTTACATTTAAGTCCATTTCATCAAATGAAACAAAAGATCCATGTATTCAGCATGTGTTATTCCACCTACCTTTGAAACAACCAATCTTATAATATTTTCTATTTATGCTGAAAGCAATGGGCAGTCTTAGGTTTTTCTAATCACATTTATAGAGCAGGAAAACCCGAGACGTCTTTGTTTGACCAGATGGCTGACTAATCAAGGCCAGCTCCACTGGGAGTGGGAGTGTGTTTGCGTGTGTGTGTGTGTGTGTGTGTGTGTGTGTGTGGAGGGGACATTGAAATCTGCTTCAGACATTATCAGAGCTTAATATGAATCATCATATCAGGGCTTTAGCAACTGGTAAGCATTTGTAGCGTAGATTTCTTTTTATTGCTAAACATCTGGACAATAAACACTAACATTTATTTTTGCCAAAAGAATGAACTCTGTGTTGAATCTCAAGTTCATATTTGAAATTTCTATGTCACGCTTTAATCATTTACCACTTTGGCTTTGAAATTATTGACTAAAGTTTACATAGTTCATAGTTCCATCCAAAGTGATTGTCTATTAACCAGAACTACTACAGGTCAAATAAAGTTGACTTTATTTTGGACATTGCAAATCTGCAACATAAAGTTATAGATATGCAACATAGAGTAACATAGATCTATATTGCATCTATATTTTTTATAGACTTGTTGGAAAACATTATGCTTTGCAATAATGTAACTAAAAATACTCGGACTGAAAAAATACAAGACTAGGAAAACTGTGCTTATGCGATCCTAGTTCAGCAGAAATACAATGCTTAACAGAAGTGAACTTACAGTTCACTTCTTGTGTTTTTTCTTTTGTGATTCAGGAAGCAAGCAGTTTTAGAGTAAAGGGCAAATGAAAATATTAGAGGCTGAGCTGTAAACAAATTGCTATTAGTGTAATGTGACGTTTCCTGGGTTAGAGCCAGGAGATTCTTTTTCTTCCTTCCTGCTATGGTGGTCTCTCCCGCTTACAAGACTTTGATTACGCTTAGTTTATGTTTGAAGATAAACAACATAGCCACATGCTACTATAAACTGCAGGAAATTTTGGCAGCCAGTGCAATGCTGACCAAAAAGCAGGGAAGCAACAGTGTAAGGAAAGCCTTCTGAAGCACTTCCAACTGCTTCCAAGTGTGGCTTTGTGCCAGGTTCCAGTCAGCTGCTGCGTTTATCCAAGTGCCTTGACACAGTGGCCCAGTTAGAGCTTACAGGCCCCGGAAAGCAGCCTGGAGCTGAGCCAAAGCAGTAGCAGAAGAGGACCCAGAAAGCCACTAACAATAGACAACTCTTGCTGCACACCTCCATGTCAGCTGCAGGGTCTTTTACCAACAAAAAGAAGTTTTCTATTGAAAGACACTAAGGCTACCAAAAAACATCTTAAATGTCTCTTTGCTCACTGATGTGGCCTTGATCTCAGGTGCATTGTGCCTTTGAAACACTTGCTGTGATGGGTTTTTGGATTGGTTCGTTCAGTACATCTTGACTTTTACAAATATACAGTCAGCAGAAATGTCAAGTAATACGGAAAACTTTGCACAGGCATTAAAGTCCCCTTAACATTTTCACAATCATGTACCAGCCACATATTTTAACGTATCTTACTGTAGTTTTAGGTGACAGACAAAAAAGTAGTGCACAATTGTGAAGAGGACAGCAAAATAAAGTAAAACATTTTTTTAATGAATAAAAAAAGTGACACATTTGTGTCTGGCCCAGACTTTGACTGCTTGCAGAAATACATTTCATTTTATTTTGGGTTATGTTTCTACCATTTTTGCACATTTTGCTGATTGTGACACAAATATAACTTTAATCTAAATTATTTCTGTCGTTCTGGCAGTATGATTCAGGTTGTCCTGCTGGAGAGTGAATCTCTACTCCAGTCTCAACATTTTCAGTCACAAACAGCTTTTCTTGCACCAACAGCTTTTCTTGAGTGATTTTATACAATTACTTCCATTGATATTTCTACCCAGTCTGATCAGCTTCCATGTACCTGCTGAAGATGTGTTGCTTTTTCACCACACGTTAAATTTTTCATATCAGCCAAAACTTCCATTTTGGGATGCTTTCATACTATGACAAACCAGGGAACTCGACATATCGAGTAGGGAATGCAGTCAACGTTATTTGCTCTGGTTTATTTTAAACCTACTTCTTTCAAAGTGGACTAAACTGGACTATGTCATGTAGTTACAAAAGCTGTTCACCTTACAGTCAAAACACAAGAATGTGCCCAGAATGAGCAGGTGAGGCAACAGACCATTGAGTGCATTACTCTACACATTTGAAGAAAGTAGCAAAACAGAAAAAGACGCTGAAAAATTACGAACCGTTACATGGTTACGCAGAGCAAGGTATAGCCAGGATATGAATGTTTCCACATCTCATGTATACGTCTAGAAATCACCTGTCACTTCCTCCCTTTGGCTCACAGTCTCTCATTTGCTCTCAACATAGATAGGCAGTTTCCTTTCCCTCTGCAGACTAACCGCACCACGGTTCACTTGGTTCGTCGGTATCAGACAACGGTTGAGCTTTTACACCTGACTATTCCAAATGAAGATGGCTGAGGGGACAAACTTAAAACAGACCAATCAGATCTCTTGCTGTGTAAAAGCACGGCTGGTCTCCATCCAACCAACTCTCTTACTGTGTAAAAGCTCTCTTAATCTTATCTGGACAGAGCACCATCTTTTATGCATTTGCTCTGGTCCCTACATGGGTTTTGGCCAGCTGCCACACGCCTTTTCATTTTCTTTCAACAATTCAACAATCTTGCTACTCTTACACAGACTAATGGCTTTCCCAACAGATTGTCCCCCCTTAAGCTGTGGATCTCTGTTGCTCCTCCGGAGTTACCATGAGTCTCTCAGCAGTTTCTCTGTTTTAAACTCTCCTTGTAGGTTAACCGCAATCGCTTGGTAGGTATGGAGTTGCGCCATATTCTTTCTAGCTTCAGATGAAGAATAAACAGAGTTACTGCCTAACCTATCATTTTTTCCCTTGATTCATCTGGTCTGTCAATGTAGACATTAAAAATATGCACAGTTGATTGTGTTGAATTTTTTTAGGGCCAGAAGATTAAAGTGGGTAATGCAAATGTTTGGTATATTGCAATCTCTTTTATCTGGTTAAAAAAAATAAATAACACCATTTGATATTTCTTTCGGCTCACAATTATAAATTATTGTGTTGGCTTATTTAAATCAATTCCAATAAACTACATTGAGGATTTTCACATTTCAGCAAGTAAAAATCAAAAACCTGTCGACTAATACATTGAAGGCGTGGTACAGTTTGCACTAATAAAGCGCTAAGACTTTCAAATTTGTTCACTAAATGTGTAGTAAATCTCCTTATTCTGCAAGAGGGCAAAAACAACATTGAAGGCATCCACCTCCTTTCAGTTTTCCTTATTTAAACATGGTGTCAAATGTCGACAGCTGATTTCCAATTCAAATAAAATTTGGATAGCTTGAGACTACCAAACTTCTTACATTGTTTTTTTTTTTTCTTTTTAAGTTGAGTTGCCATTTAATCTTAAAAATTTTAAAAGAAAGCCAACTTTATAATGTACTTAAAAGTAGTTCCTTTAAAAAGCAATTTAAGACGTTATTTAAATTGCTGGAAAATAAAAGTGTCAACACAAAAATTTAAAGGCGTAAAAGATATAATTATTGTTGCTTCAAAAACATACCTATATTATACTCTGAAAAATATCTAGCTTTCAGCACGTCAATTCTCCAAAAAGCTCGCAACATTTAGTTTTTAAATAGTTATATAAATTAAATTCCATATCAGACTCACATAGAAAATTTATTGTGTGATGTTCTAGTCACCAAGTTCATAAATACTTTACATTCCAGGAGTTTATAATTTATTCTCTTCATAACAGACGGTGCATACAATACTTATTGTGATTTTATATATATATATATATATATATATATATATATATATACACACACACATACCACAATGTTGTCTGTCTATGTGGAAACTCATGGAAACTTTCAGCAACAATATCATAATGGGTAACATGACCTTGACCATGTTTCACTGCAGCTGCCGAAGGCGTTGGTGGATGTCTTTTTCTCATTTGGCTTCCCCCTATGTTGTTCGCCTTCATTAAAGGACAGGTGTTGAGATACGTTTTGTGGGAGTGGTTGTAAAGCATGAATGAAACTGGCAAAGCTGTTTGTGTGTGTGTTGAAGGGGGTGGATTTCGGGTTTACTACAAACTGATCAAATAACAATGGACCCGAGTATCTCAGTTTTCATTGAAGGAAAGTCTATCTCCAAGGATCTGTTTAGGAAAAAAACAACATTTTGTTCAAATCTACAGCCTTACAAGTAAATGTTAATGTTTTTTAGCCTAATTAAAAAGGAAACGTGCAGTCTACCTATCAATAATCATGCTTGTGAATGTTACATCAGATCAGTGGATCAGTAAAAAGAAAAACCAACTAGGTTTACAGGAAAACCCAAATAGTTGTAAGAACCCATATAGTTCTGTGCTTTTGGGGGGGAAAGAAATAAAGAAAAAAAATAAGCCTGAAGATTCTCTCATAAATTATTAACTTTGCCCCATTTTATGTTATTGTTCATGTGTCTTGAAATGATTCACTGCTTACTTTGCATTAGAGTTGAAAGGTAAATAAGTTATCTGCATGCTGGATGGTTGGATTGCATTGCAAATCCCCTCCTCCACCTCCTGACCAGGCACGAATAGGTTGATTGCATCATCCATTATGTTATGTGTAAAACTAAAAGTTCAATTCACACAAAATAGCAAGGGGTTGCACTTTACTCTCAGCTTTTTACCTATCTGAGTAGACAAACCACTAAAAGAAAATGTAATGATTAATTGTTGCAGTGATTTCTAACCAATAATATCATTGATAATGAACCTGTTAACTGATAAGACAGTAGAGGAGCTGAACAGTGCACCCATCAGATAAAGCACAGTGGATGTGCTGCAACGTATGGTTGCACAACCGCTCCTTATATACAGTAAGATTTCCATCCATTTCTCAAAAAAGTGGAAAATATCACCCGTCTTGCTTTGCTACCTGTATGCAACATGTCAACAAACCCTTTAGAAGAAAGTTGTCAATTGAAACATTCACTAACTAGCCGCCATACCATGATGCAAATGCTCTCTTGAAAAAAATTAGACCGAATGTCCATTAGATTACAATGTCAGTTATGAACAAATTCACAAAATGAAAATAAGTACTTTTGCATTTGAATGCTACTGTATGTTCATAAAAAAAAAATCAAACACTGATTTAGTACTACATACTAAAAACCAGAAAACCAGCAGAGACTTAATAAATGGGAGAAAATCTTTTCATAAAAACACAAGCAGTCAAAAGTTTATTTGCATTGTAGTCTTACAAATGACTCATCCAGGTAGAAAAAATAGCTACTGCTAACAGGACTTTAGTTAATATAGAACAAATCTGGAAAAGACTGACTGAAAAAAAAGAGAGAGAGAATCACGTTGTAGTTCAGTCAAAGTCCAGACTCTAACCTGATTTAAATCTTGTGGCAGAGCGGAACCTTAAACAAATGCCTGTAAATCATGTAGCAACTGAAGCAATGTTGCAAAGAAGTGTGGGGCCAAATCTCCACCACAACATAGTGAGACACTGATAAGGTCATGCAGAAGACAATTAGTTTAAGTTACAGCTGCTAAAAGTGTTTCTACAAGCCACTGAATCATGTTGTGGGTTTAAGCTTAGTGTTTTCTCCCACAGTTTGCCTTTTCCTCATGGCTTAGATTTTATTAAATCAATAATTGCATGGTGTAATGTATGGTACGTTTTAAACCAAACTGTTGTCTTTTTCCTATTCACAATTATTGCACTTGTATATTTATAATGTCTGATTTGTCTATATATTATACTGGTTGAATCTAGCATAATGGTAGTGTAGGAGATTTTTTTTTGTTCGTTTAATTTAATACGTCAGGGCTCAGTTGTAAAAACTCTGGGAAATTCCCTATGTGCTGCTTTACATTTTGTGGTATTTATACTGGGTCAAAGACTATGAGAGAGTTGAGCTGAAGGTCTTATGTAGCCCTAGTCCTGGTTGAGACTGAATATTTTTATTTTTTTATTTCTATAGAGCTATCCCTTATTTGCACTCAGAGGGCTTCAAGTGTGTGTGTTAACATTCACAGCAGTATAGCGACAACAACCTAATTAAAAACCCTGGTGTAATAACATACGGTATCCACAGATTAAACAGAATAAGACCACATTTTCAGTAAATAATTGTCAAATAAAAGCAACGAGGACAATTACTTATATTACGTTGCGTAAGCATGTTTACATCCAAATCCTGTTGTATCATGTAGATGTTTTTATGGCATTTTGAAACTGGTATTTATGTACTGTGCATAAATACCACAGTACAAAAAAATGATGCAGGAGTCAGTGTAAAACATAAAGTTGTTTGGCCAAGAGGGAGAAATATGATTACACCTGAATTCCCCACTGAGGAACAATAAAGGATATTTCTAACTCTTTTCTAAATCTCTGTTCAGAGATATGAATGTAATGACTTTGAATATATGAGTATGATTCACAGGTGTATCATATTCTTTTGTTATCATTTATCACTCATGAACATCAAATAACTGAACAGAATATCACTTTTTTTTTTTACATAACATCAAAACCGTAAAAGATAAAGTTGCTACTGAGGCTAAAATAATCTAATATTCTAGTTATTAGCTATGATAATTTTATATTTGACAATTACCCATTTTAATTTTGATGCTCATAATTTTTCTTAGATATAGAGGAGGCATTGTTTTAAAAAGGGTTATGTTAATAAGAGTAGTGGATAGCTCTCCTTTAGTTTTCAGACAGGGAGGGAAAAGTGCAGCTGTCTTCTTTAAGCCAGCTGTCTGGAAGTGCACAGCAACAAGTGATTTTTTTTTTTCAATCTGTAGTCAGCTGTACAATTACACAGCATACTCCAATTACTGAGTTGAAATGAAACAAAGAATGAAAATCTGATGATTATTTTGGTTATAAGCAATTAACAATTGATTATTTACAAATAATACTAGTATATTTTTCAAGAACCAACACAGCTCGTCGCTTCATTCCCAAAACCTTAACCAGCATGAACCCTGAGGTTTTGTGTACAGATGGCAGAGTCATCACTGACAAACAGGCAGCGCCAGTAAGTAGCGAGCTTGACCAGGGCATGGCGTGACAGAGGTCAAAGGACTGCAGCCACTCTGAGAAGCCTCCCCCTGTCTGTGAGCAGATGTGGGGCTTTAGAACTCAGACAAATAAAAAACCCCAACTGTCTCTGCCCTCAGCAGTGGGGTACTCCCCTCCAGCTCCTCCCTTTGAGGCACTTTGGCTTTTTTTTTACCCCCCTTTTACAGCCCCTGCAGCACTGGGTGAAATGAATTGAAAGATCACCAATGAGAGGCTCAACAACCACATGGACATGCACCCAACCACCCTCATCAAACCCCCTGTCTCTTGTTGGGAGCCCCCAGTGGGAATGTTCACTGTTTGAAGAGTTAACTCTTTAATTCTGTCTGGAATGTTTCCTCTGGGTGGGGCAGTGTAGCGTGCAGAGCCAGACCACTAACCACTCTCCTACAGCCCCTCTGCCCCCTTCATCTTCCTACTAAATTCAATACCTCTATTTCTGGGAGGGGCAGTGGAGCCACACTTAGCTGTTAAGAGGTCAGCACAAGATAAAGCTGTTTAATGTCAGAGTGAATACAATTTTGTTTTAGGTTTTTTTTTTTTTTTTTTTTAGAAAATCAACACTTAAAAATAACATTTATTTCAATTTGATACACACCAGCAGCTTTTGAATAAAAAAAAAAAACAATTATCAAATCAGTGGACTGCAAACTGTGGCTACAAGTGACTCTGAATATCTTCCATAATTCCTCTTAAATAGTTTTACCTAAAAATAGAAAAAAAACAACTAATAAACAACTAAAAACAACTAATTTTTTAAGCAGAGATTGAATAACAAATGCAAGTTTTAGTAGTTTCTTGTTTTTCTATATGGAATAACGACACTGAAGTTCCACAACAGAACAGCAATTATTCTATTATTCTGTACAAATGATTACATTCCAGATAGATCACAATTTCAATGATGATTGAAACATGACAACATCAATGTAAAGATTAATCAAATCTAAATGTGGTTGAAGGGCGTTTAGGGGCCTGACTTTCAACGCCTTTGTTTAGGCTAATTTTGGCACAACCTGTGGGTAAAAAATATTTACCAGGCTAAATAAAAGGCAGGTCAAACTTAAATAGTCAAAAAAATGCCTATGGACTCCACAGGCATCACTGCTTCCCATTGTAATGCATGGGTTGAAGCTATAATATAATATAAATTCTATTAAAAAAAAAAGAAACAAATGTGTAACACTAACAATGCTTTGTAGACCTACCTCTTTTACATGCATGTACGGTCTTCTGTTCTGTTTTTGTACTTTAAGTAAACTGTGTGGATTGAGATTTTCAATTCCCTGTGTGGTTCAGCAAATTGTGCAAAGAAAGATATTCCAGGCCTCACACATTATAGTCACTCTTTGTTCTGACCAAGCACTGCAACAGGTTTTAATGGACCGCAGCCCTCCTCATTATTTCTCATTTGAATGGCCTCCATTTGCAGGCAATTTGTACAAGCAGAGGTCAGACAGTAATTCCAATCTTATTACATCAACATAACAGGAAGTGCAGTAAACGGAGTAATACTAAGTACTCCATTTAAAAGCCACTGACAGTAATGGCATCTGAGACAACATTCGGAAAGAGAGAAACCAGGTCAAGTTGGCGCATGAAGTGGGGCACATCGACTTGTACTGCAAAACTACAGACTGTGCTTCCAAAAACATACAACGCTCTAATATAGTGTTTTTGCACACTGATTGCAGAACTGTTCCACTTTCTATTGTCAAAATAAGAGCATTGAGTTCATCTCCTAAATGCAATTTCCTCCCCATTTGTGGAAAATGAGCTGAAAACAATGCCAAACATTCCTGCCTCTTAAAGCTTACACACAATCCTTATCGATCTACTTGCTGCAACCGTGCAGCTCCCCACTTCCTGACTGATGTGTTGCTGGGGCGACAGCTAAATTATGCAACGCTGCTGCCTCAACAGACAGGCTTCAGTGCATGAGTAGGAAAAGGAAGGCTCAAGAGTGGCAAGTGTTCCCGTGCTTCGTCAATAGCAGATACCCAATTACAGGGAGGAAACAGATTTAGTCCAACATGGCCAATACTAGTCAAGCAGTTTTCCTCTTTTAAATGCATTCTTTGCCTGAGTTGTGGACAAATCTCTCCTGGAAAAAGTTTTCAATGTTGCATTCATTAATTCAACAGTTATAAATTACTACTTGTCTTTTTCAGTTTTCTCACAAATAAAAATTGTCTTTCCAAAAAGCTAGGAGTACAGATATTATCTGAACAGCTAGCGCTATGCCTGCTCACAAGATACAAGGCAAGAATGAAATTGTGTAATGTCTTCCTAAGAACAGCCTGTCTTAATGTTTCCAGAAATTACATCATTTAATGTAAAAAAAGCACAATTTAAAATGAACTTTCTAAATTTTAATTGTGAAATAAACTCAGGTAAATCTTATGACTGTGAATGATGTGAGATTTACTAATATCAGTTTGAGATTTTAGTAATCAATACAGATTCATACTGTGTGAATTTAACAGTAAAATAAAATTAAAAACTTACCATGAGCGCAAAGAGAATATGCTACCTTTGCCAAGGTAATAGTTACAATTACCTTAAATTTATATTAGTTTATTTATGCAACACCTATTCAGGACAAATATTTTAAAAAAAAGTAACTCAAGGACTTTATATAGCAAACAGATCCAGTCATATACTCTTAAATTAATCTGGTCATAGAAACTAGATCAATTTGTACATTTCTATTTGAGTCTTTATTATACAATTCAGTAAAAATGCCAGAGATAGTGCAAGAAGTTTTCCATTTGTTATATGTAAAACTGTGGTGTTTTAACTCAAGGGACTGTATTGCCAGAACAACAAAATGTTTTAAGACCTTTTGATAATCCATCAAAAGTTTAGCAATTTTGATATTGTAATATTTCTTTTAATTTGCTTATCCACAGAAAGCATGCAAGGCTCTATGAAATCCGATAAGATTATATAATATGTATTTAAAGACTATGCTTTTTATGTTGGGATTCATAAAAAAATAATCTGTGATTTCACTATAAAAGAAAATAAGATAAGGGAAGAATATTACATCACCAACCCCAACCCTAATCTTTATCTGATTTTTTGCTAACCTCAAAGCAGCACATCAAAGAATATGCCGTTTTTATTGTATTTACAGGCTGAAAAAAAGCTTTGAGTTAAAATATTTCCCTAAACTACAACATTTTCTGTCATTATTATGGTACCCAGCAAATAGGAATAAATTTAGTAACACTAACTGACCAAAAACAGGAAAAGTTTAGTCTGATTAATTAACAGTGAAAACAAAAGGGAGTGTCTTTTTATATTATGTCTGTAAACATCTGGTTTCCGCAGTAATGTCCAAAGGAAAAATAAATTTATAACCACAAACAAATTACAGTAAGGAGAGGTGGGGTTTATTCACATGTGGATGCTAAATGACAGAGGTCAGGTAGTCTT
This sequence comes from Poecilia picta, assembly GCA_033032245.1. Lineage (NCBI taxonomy): Eukaryota > Metazoa > Chordata > Actinopteri > Cyprinodontiformes > Poeciliidae > Poecilia > Poecilia picta. Next base: position 28,674,486 of record CM065355.1, read on the forward strand.
CATCCCGGGTGCTGTGGCTGCCCAGCCCGTCTCTCGCTCCACACGGCACCTTTGTGCATCCTCTTGTTTGACATTCATTTACTCTGCTGTTTAGGAGAGGGCCGAGGTCACCATGCATACATCACTGACACGAAAACACTGGTTAACATGTCTGTCCACACCCAGCTGCCCTGTATAAGACATTCACATTCATTCAAATAGGCAGGAGTACTTTGCTGCAAGATGGATTATTTGTAATGCCTGTCAGTCAAATTGTTTCAAGGAATTAGGGAAATCTCATTCAGTTACAAGCTATATTTTGACACACAAAAACTGATAGATTTGGGGGGGGGAATGGGAAGAAAATTCATCAAATTTAGTTAGAAAATCATATTTTAGAGTCATAAAGCCATTGACTATTAAATGTTATGAAACATTAATAAATTGAATTTGGCTATTCCTTTTGTTTTTTCCAAAGCAATTAAGGAAGAATTTTTTGATCAGGAAGAGGAAACACAGGTTACGCCACAGTTAGCGCAACTGGAATTCAACAACCAGAGAAGGGAAGTGACTTTTTAGGACTAAACCACATGTTGTGGGGAAACTAAATCAGCTTAAAGTTTGAATGGAGGGACAGATTGTCTCCCTGGAACAATTCCAAAAATTCATATCAAATTACTGACGTGTGCAATCACTGTATGGTTTCTATATAACTTAGGCTATTGTTGAAACAGTTGTTTAGAGGAACTTTCTGGTGAACATCAGAGTAACAATGATGGTCAGAATCGGAGCACAGATAGCAATGTCAATCTGAATGATCCTACGATTTTAGTATTTTGAGATATTTTTGTATCTAAGCCTCTGTTCTTTAAGAAAAATCTCCTTTTCTGCCTCAGCCTCTTGGATAAATCAGCAGATAAACCTTGAATTTATGAGCTCAAATTCAAGTTGTTGACTGCCATTACTACTTTCATCTTGGTTGGTCATTGTCTTTGTACTGATGCCTGAGTTTGACATTAAAAGCATCCCAGTATTACTCTTCACACACTTTAGAGTTGTACCTTCTTTTTTCTTCTTACACTTTCCCATTCACACATTTGTCAATTTTGGTCATGGAAATGAATACGGTCATCATAAGACAAGTTTGTGCACAGTTAAAAAAAGAAAAGTTGGTGAGAGAAGGCACTATGCAGCTTGGTTAAATAGACATAACCAATTTTAATTACCTAATTGTTCTGGATAACATCAGGACCTAAACATTTTCTAAATATGGGTTGCGAGGCTCCAGCACCACGGTGATATCTCTTGACAGCATTCATCCACCAAGTGCTTTAGATAAAAGTCTCCATCCAGTGTGACAGGTCACATGAGACACACACAGACATGTTAAAGTAAGAGTTAATCTAAAGAAATATCTCCTTAGTGAGTCATTCTATCTCTCCCTTGTCTTTCAGAATATTGCAAATGTCCCTTTCTAAAATTTAAGATATTTGGTATTTGTGGCATCTGTCAGGCTTGACTCTGGTCCTTTGAAGACAATAACAAAAAAAAAAAACAACACACACACACTTCCCCTGCCTACACGGATCCCCTCCCCCTACAGCAGTGCAACCTGAAACTGCCTGAAGAGATGAGCCGTCATTAAATACTGCAGAGCTGACATAATGACAGGAAAGATAAAAGAGAGGAAACAAAAAAAGGCCAGACCAATTCTCTTCCCATAATGCCTCCCCAATCCCCAGGCTCTGGTCACCTCTAATAAAAAACACCAGGCCACACATAGGACACTGGTCAGCTACAAGTTGGTTGCTACAATCTACTGTGCAGGAGACGCTCAAAGCCTGGCCAGCGACATACTAGTATTTGACCTCAAGGGAAACAGTAACCAGTCCAACCAATTTGGTGGAACTTGGTTTCTCTGAACTGAAGGAGTACCATGACCGGTTTTCTATTGTCCAAAGCTAAATTTGGAAATGTGGTTAAGAGCAGTTGTTATCTTTAGCCCTAGGACCTCTACTTGCATTCACAAATATTAATCTCCCTGTGCCTGCCGCCAAATGTGCATGGGCAACATGCCCACATGGATGAACACACCACACGCAACTGGCCCAAAAATAATAGTTTGCAAAACTGGGGTCGTGGATCAGATCTCAGTGCTAAAGTTTTTATTTTTATGTTATGTTAACAGAGGTCACAACAGGTACATTAGTTGAATTATCTAAAATGTTTTGTTTTACCAATCTGGATTAAAAATTCAAAAATGTTCAAATCTTTTGCTCCGAAAGATATTTCTTGCTTTTATACAAGTACGTTTCTTTAAAAAAAAGTCCATGATTTGTGTCTACTTTGACAAGTATTTCTAAACAAGAGACGCACTAATCAGTCTACCACTAAACAAAATTGAGTAATTTCCCCATTGCTTGGCTCTGACTGGCAATAGGTTACATAAAGAATGTCTCCTGCTCAATGAATACAACCTCCCCCAAAAAAACCACAAAAAAAAAAACACTGAAATTACCATTAGCAAATGGAAGCCTGACTGATCTATTCTTAGTCTCCAGCCAATTTGAGAAAAATAGAATGCCATTGTTTCCAGGATGTTTAATTTTGCATTCATCGGCTGTTTTGTTCTTTTGTATAAAAGGAAAAGTGTTGACAGAGTAGGATTTAAAAAATAAATGAATTAAAAAAACATTGTACGATTGTAGAAATAAACTACAATACTGCACAAAGAATTTTTCCTTTACGCACAATAAAAAAAGTGCAGTCTTTCTTGTGTGTGTGTGTAATTAATATTCAGTTGTGACAGCAGTGCAAACCTACAGTTACCCATGGGATAAGATCTAGTCCACATCAAATATCTAAAATCCAGGTGAAATAATTCAGAAAACTGACAAGGGCTGCCTGATGAGTGAAGCAAAAAGCTCCATTTCACTTTCACATCAATTGAACACCTGCATGTAACTGCCCATCTCATCCTTGGACAATGGGCTTTAACAACTGAAGTTGGCATTAGAGAAGCAACAAATGACAGCAATATGAATATAATAGTGCAATTTTCATGCAATCCCCCACTTCACACCTACTCGTCAACTTAGCTCTGTGACCACCTCCATTGGCAGTGCAGAGCCAATGAAGGCTCAGTTCTTTAACGAGTCACACTGAGATGACAAGGAGTGATCTCTGCCCAAGCTTGAATGCGTCTTTGGAAAGAGGCATAAAAAAAGTTGGATGCAATATTTTTGGGGAGGATGAGAAAGATGGGACATCTGTGATAACCTTGAGTAAAAAAACAAAAAATATATACTAGTTTCATAGTATTAACACAAAAAAAATCATCTATGTGAAAATATTTATTATTTTAACTTCTTTATATAAATCATGTAAACACTTTAAAAATGTTATATTTCTTATGTTGTGCTTAATGTGAAGAATATTACAGTTCTGTCGTATTATAGAGTAACACTGGGTATTAGCTGGTTAATTCGAGCTTTCTGCTCGGTAGAGTCTGCAGTTAGCTGTTTAACAGTCGTGACAATCATCAATGGCCAAACAGCTTTTTTTTTGTAATAGTGATGAGTTCTCAAAACATGACTGCATGCCTTTTAAAATCAGAAACGTGTCAAAACCTAAGATGAGAATTATTGCATCTGTTTTCACCAACACATTAACAATTTGGATCACCAAATGTTTTTTTTGGCTTTCCCTAAAAACACTTAAAATTGGGATTGATATTTTATATACTTTTTTGCACCACTGATTCAGTGAGGGAATGAATATATGAAACTAAATATTGTTTTTTTCTTTAGTAATAAAATTGTCATATTTAATGCAAATAGTGCCTTAAAGTAGCCTACATGATAATGGATGGCTTCTATCTTTAAAAGAATTATTTCTGTTTGTTGTGTTATGACATAAAATGTTTCTCCTCATGTGTAGGGTTTGAAATCCTGTTAATGCAAAACCGGAAAGCATGTCAGAATGACCAGAGTTTTCTTTGGGTGTACGGAGTAAAGTACCACAGCGATGTCCAGCACTCACTTATTTATATGCACAGCCTATCGACTTGCTGAAAAAAAGGCTACTATATCACCAAACTAACAAAAAAGGCACATTTAGCCATTTGATCATAATTCTTTTGCAGAACCAAATTGCAGAACTTAAATCGGTTAATTTACTGTATCCTCGCTAACCGAGCAGGAAAGTCAATTAATAAATGAGCTAATATAAACTCATTGTACTTCAATTGTTATTATAAAAAAGCAGAATAGTAAAAATGTACATTTCCCATGATATGAACAAAAAATTAGTGTTTGTTTAATGTCTTTCCTCAAGTATTGAAATGACAGTAATAAATGTAACAGATTTGTTACAGAACAGTTGGAACAATTCTATCTTTTTGTTTTAAGCAAAACTCAAGATTGCTAATTGAGTGTTCCACATTTGTGTGTAAATATTATGACAACATGATATTTTTTACCGAGTTATCATGCAGTTAATACACGATTCCTGGCGCTGCGTCCCTGAAAACATGTCTCCCCAGTGCAATAAATGGCCACTGCCTTTAAATAGATAATAATCATCCTAACCATCCATCCAAATCATCCTAGCCCACTGTCCAATCACATGTTCTGTTACACTGTCCACTTCTGCACAGCTACAGCTTTTTATCTCACTTACAGGCTCCTGAGCGCCGTGTTTAACCTGCTCCGTCTGCAGCTATGATGTTAAACCACATGGCGCTTGGCTCGGTTCCCTCCTGACATGTCAGTGTTCTGTAACACGGTGCTGAGGCAATATTTACCTTCAAGGGAAAGTTCACTTGGCACACAGCCGAACCTCTTGGGGTGGCTGCTACTGTGTACTACATCCAACCTTTCCACCCACCCAAAATCATCAAGCTGACCCAGGCAGCCACCCACAGCCTCACAGCAGCAGCACTGCCCCGCCTGACTCCGCTGCTTGGACCAGAGCCAAACCAGAGCCCGAGCAAAGCGCCAAGAGGGACAAAGAGCAAGATACACACACTCAAAATGTGAGTGCAGGAGGAGAAAACTGGCGAGCGTGAACACATTGCACCTCGGCCTGGCAGTCTGCCAAGGCTCACTCAAGAGGCTCTTTTTTTTTTTTTTTTTTTTTACCCACCACAAAAGCCAATCGGCGGTCAACCCCCTGTAGAGATTTGAAGTGTTTTACAAAGATACTCCCGGAGCAGCGCACGACGCAGTCAAGATTAAGCCGTCTTTCCCAGCAGGGGGTGTTAGCAGAGAAATCACACTAAGCTCACAAAATTTAACAAAAGACAGGAACGTGTTCGGAGAGCTGGTATTAGCAGAGGAAACTCAATATTTAGAGGACATAACTAGGAAAAGAGCAAAACACAATTTGCAATCAAGAAAGAGTAAATGGGGAAAAATGCATCATAGTATCAGGAGCCACACAGAGGAAGGAACTAACCTGTCTGAAGTGGTCATCAAATCCCCAGTCGGCCTGTCCATTAGGAGAGGCAGACGAGTTTGGCCCTGCAGGAGACATGCCCTCATCAGGTTCCTGCTTCACTCTAACAGGTGGGGAGGCAGCTCTCTGGGGGGCCGACATGGAGTAGCCTGCGAACGGACGGGCTGGGATGCGGGAGGCGTTCTGTTGCAGAGCCAGGGTCTGCTTGCGGAGAAACTCCAGGCCGCTGGCGTTTCCCTCGTCCTCGTCGCTTCCCTCATCCCCCTCCATCATCTCGTTGTCGTCATCCTCATCCCCCGAATCCCGGCCTCTGTCCTCATCCTCCTCTCTTTCCGAGTCCACGCTGCTCTGATTGGACACCCGAGGAGGCAAGCCGGCTGCAGGAACGCCTCCGGCCATGCCTTTGCCCATGAAGCTTGTCCCGGAAGCCCGGGCTGCAGCCAGTATGGCCTGCTGGGCTGCAACCTGCTGAGCGTACATGATGTGGGCCTCTCGCAGCTTCCGTTCCTTCCTCTCCATTTCCAGACGGGCCTGCTGCTGGCGCTGGAGCTGCTCCATCACTGCCTCCAGCTTCATTCCCCCTGTAGAGGTGCTCTGTGGAAAAGCCACACTGGGCTCCTGAGACATGCTTGGCTGTGGAGGGAAGAGAAAGAACCAAAACGAACAGATGAGGAAAGCCACTCTCTCCGTAAAGATACGTTGGCAACAAATTTGCATACATACAACAAATTTCTAAATAACCAAAAAACATGGTTTCAGAGGTACAAACATTATTAAACCGGGTTCAAAGTAAATTTTGCTGTAAAATACAAAAATAGTAAATCCAGGACATTATGCGCTAGAATCAATACTAAAATATTTCCACTCTTATCTTATCCTTTTTATGTATACTCAAATACTGTAAATGCACACAAACTCTAAATATAGGAAACTAACAACCGGGTGTTAAAATGACTGATACAGACAACAAATTCATTTTTAAATAGAAAACAGCACATAGACGGCAGATACATATTGACTGCTATGACTCTTAGCTCCATGTAAATTTGTTGCCGAATCTTTACCCAGGAACAATTTCTCTTGGTTATTTTGGTGAACAAGTCCGACATGTCATTTTATTAAAATAGTATTTTAAGATTCTATTTTCACTGATTGTGTGCTATTTATTATCCCGCTGTGGAGCACTTTATAACGCGTTTCTTCCATTGTAATTTGACTGCGATGGGTGTTTTTTTTATTATGTAGTTTTCATAAATTCTAAAACATGAAAAAGGTCATGACTGCTAAAGTCTTAAATTAATTAAAATTTTTGTGTTACACCCCATTTTATTTGTGTTCTAATCCCCATTGACTTTTAGAAATGTGATAGATTATGACCCTTGACCAAGACAATGCTAAGTGATGTCCTGCTGATATTATTTATTGAATTCATAACCACATTTCCCTACATATACGAGCAGATAATGGAAAATGACTGGACTGCTTTTGAAAAATTGTTTTCCAATCACAGGGTTGACACTTGACAAGGGTGCTGGTCATTTATCCCTCTTACCCACTCAGCATTGGCTTTTTTTTATTATTCAAATTCATACAAGGAGGTGTTTTGTCCCCGTTTTGACAACAAATGATTTCCAATGTTTTTTATGCAAATTGGAAGGTCTTCTAAAAGAAAATAGGATTATAAATTCAAACATTTTCTACCACCAGAATGTCACATAGATTTACTATTTTTGATTTGGTCAGTGGTTGTGTTTCCAGAGTCATCTGACCCAAATTGGGATTACAACCAAAACTCAAAGGACATAAGAAGCAATAAAAGATTATAAAATCCAACTGAATTAAACTATAGATGAGCCCAATAATCCATACACTTGACGTAAATACTCATCTGTAATAAAAATAAATAAATACACAATAAATAGGTACAAAATTTCTTCAAAGACACGGAGGAGAAATGGGGGTACAAAGTGGCAAAGGGGTCAAATTACCAGGACGCCCAACTTTTCGAGCCTAAATAGTCAAACTAAATTTAAAACCTAGGAAATGGCAAAAAGGTGAAATGACCAGAACCCGGACTGGTACTGGAATCGTCAAAGAGAGGGATGGACACAAATTTGACATAATAAATTAAACTATAATCATATTACATTAATGTGAAAACTGTCGCCAATTAAGTCCTAGGTTTTGGTCAACATTATTATTAATAGCAAACTACCACTAAAGTGGGGGGTGGGGGGGGAAACACAGTTAAAGCGCCTCATCCGTATTAGAGCGAGTTAACTGCCACATCCTCAAAATAACGTGGGTAACATACGAGATAAGGTGGAGATAACATGCAACATGCCAAAGTCAGCGAACTTACGCTTCTTTTTTTTTAAGAATACAAATCAAAAATGTTGCCCCAGCTGCAATAATAATAATTAAAAAGAAAAAAAAAAAAAAACGAATGAAAAGTAACCAGCTCTAAAGGTCATGTTACCTCTCCAAACTTTGCTCTCCTTTTTCTTTGGGGGAAACTACGCGACCAGCAGCCACCTCCTCCTCTCGGCAGCGTGAATAAACGCGTGAAAACCGAACTCTCGGAGGGCTTTTCTCAGCTCGCTGCCAGCTTTAGAGAAGAGCACAGCCACAAACAAGCACAGCCACCACTCACCATTTGCGCCTTGCTGCTGCTGGAGTTGTCCACCATCCCTCCTTCCTTCCTTTGGGGTTTTATCCTCCTTCCCTCGTTTCTGGCACTCGTTCAAACACTTGTAAACACACACGCATGCGCGCGTGCACGCCCCTCAGATTCCGCCTGATCCGCCGGCAGCAGGAGAAAAAAGGAGCAATCCGACGTTTTCTCCTGGGCCAGTTCTCCAGGTTTGCCCGTTTGTTTTCTGTCCGTTTTTCCGCCGCTTTCGTAAAAATTCGTGACTTCCTTCTTTAATAGATAAGGGAGCAGGGTGGTAAATGATCCAATCTCATACCTCGGAAAGCGCTGAGGTAACTCCCTGTCGTTTTTTTTTTTTCTCCAGTGGAGTTGACACACCCCCCCGCCCCCCCTCCTCGCATGGCGCACACCAGCGTTAGACCCGCCCAACGACAAGCAACAAGTATTTCGATTTAATTCAATTAATACATGCTTTTCATTTGACAGTAATTTCATTATTCCTCAACCGTCAGAGGATTACAAAGAACATGTTTGCGGTTATTGCGACAACGTCATAATTATGCCTTATTTTTTTAACTAAATCAAAATATTAAAAAAAAAACACAGGTATTGCTGCAGTCGCTTGTAGCCTATATTTTTGAAGCGGACGTGTACAGATTTTTTTTTATATATATATATATATATTTTGAGTGTATACTGTAGATGCACAACGTACACATTTTGCTTCTGTAGCATAAAAAGTCTTTCAAACGACATTGTTACAAAAACTTGGAAAATGTTTACCTCAACAGGTAGTTCAAGCAGCACAGCTCTATGCTGCCCCCTTCAGGAAATTAATGTCGGTAATTTAAAGTTAAGCTTATGTCCATATTCTTTACACCTTTACGGATGTGAAGCGTTTATTTGTTTTAATTGTAATGGTTATGATTTAGAGCTAACGCAAAATGTTGTTTATCAGAAAAGTACATTTGCATATGATCAATAAAAAATACAATTTAATCGAGAAATGTCAAACTGTCCAATACACCTTGCAGTAGATACGCTTAACATATTTGAAAAACTGATTAAATTAGGATTTTAGGCTTAGTGGAGAAGTGGTTTGCATTTTTCTTGTTCTGAGGCATGTAATTACGACAAAATTATTTGAAATTTATATTTGAAAAAGGAGCGATTTCCCCTCATTTGATGTACAATTTGGTGGTTTATAAGATAAAGTAGAAATGTATTTTCAAAAAAAAAAGTGGAATGAAGGATCTTAATTAAGCAGAAGTCAGTGAGAATATGTTTTGTTTGATCAAAAACTTTTTGAAGCATAAAATATTTTTTTTTTCAAACCTAAGCATTTTAAAAGTTGAAGTATCTGGTAATACCAATTTTCATTGACCTGTTTAAAGTCAGAATGTGTTTTTTCTAATTAAAAGAAAGGAAGAAGTTAACGTTCACAATGTGTTTAGATAATTTGAAAGCTTATCCTACTCATCCCTATAGAAAGTAATTGGTTTAAATGACATGTATTAGTCTGGATAGCCAATGCTTTAGTCATCCTGTTCTGAAAGAGCTGCAATTTCACATATTTAAGTGGTTGAATAGCACAAAGATTGTGGTAGTCCAAAAAGAAAGAGGTTCCCTGTAATGTGAATTCTTCACACAGTTCACACTGTTACTTTCAATGAACGCACAAACCATGTTAATTGCATTTTTTTATTTATAATTTAAACCAACAGAGTACAATGGGAACAGAGTATTTACAGTTGTAAAACAAACAACAAAACATTTTATTGCATTCAGCACTCAATAACACAACCTTGTCACAATGTTGTACAACAAGCAGATTGTCCCATAGTTGCATAGTACAGGTGAGTCAAGTGTACTTGCTACTGGCAATTGGTGTTAAGTGCAAAATTTAATCTACATCAAAACACACCACAGAGAAAGAAATGGGGTTAAAAAATTAATTTAGTAGGTCCATATAAAGCAGTCTGCTCAAACCAGAAACCTGCCTTAAAACGATGAAATGTAAGGAGGTTATGCTGCATATCTCAACTCTCCAATTCAGGATTTATGACCCGCTTTCAGCTCTTCCTACATTGTCCTAGCACAGAATTTTGTTTTTCATCTAGTCCTATACTTCCTTAATGTGGTGAACTGTTTTGATGTGCATATATGCAACAGTAGGTAGGACGTTTTTTTTTATCCTGCCTGTATTATTTTATTCTCTGGAGCGGTTGTGTAATTTTCAAATTTAATTTTTAATATATATGCAAAAGTCTATCTGATCTCTGTGCATCCGGCATAAAAACCTCCTGAGACGGAGAAGTCTCTTCATCGCTGACAAATAGATGGTGTTAATAGTTTTAAAATGCATCCAGAAGTGAAAACGGTTAATGCTGTAATGTCAATGACAAATACGTTCCGACGTGTTCGAAAGCCACAAGCATCAGAACACAAAAGCAAATAAATGTATGAATACCAACACTAAATGCAAATTATATTAGAACTGTAAATAACTTGTAACAGGTATTTCAGCATAAACTTAAATACAATGATAAATAAATAATGTAACTCAAATCTGATGTGGAGACATGTTTTGTTAGGAGCTGCTTAAACCAGAATACTACACAGATCAAAAGAAATTTACCTTTAGGAATCATTTTGTCTGTCTTCAGTCTCTTCAGTACATTTATTTTTTTAAAGTGTAGGGCTGTGCCAAGCGCAGTCGTCAAAACTACATTTTGAACCATAAACAGCAGCTGTACAATGTCCCAAATGTATAAACAGAGTGCTTCTTAGTTTGCTGCACTTTTGTTCTGAGTTGCATTTGCTGAAACAGGTGCTACATCTGTATGGTCACCTTGCTATTTAGAGTTTCGAGAGAGAGGAGGAGAGAGAGAGAGAGAGAGAGAGAGAGAGAGGAGAGAGAGGGGAAGAGAGAAGGAGAGAGAGAGAGAAGAGAGAGATAAAGAGAGAGAGAGAGATGAGAGAGAGATGTAGATTATAATGACAGGGAGTAAAAATAAGTTAAGACTACAATTGTGCACTCAGGTGCTGCCAGTATTCCCATGAGGTGCCAATATATCATTTAACAGTTACAGATAGACAGCTGATCGTTTCAGATTTGTCAAACTTTCCACACAGCCCTTTCATACTGGTGGGTATTCTAGGGGTCTACAGACCTGCTCACCATGGAGGAAATAAACCAGCCAGCGCCTCCTTGAGTCAACATTCTTATCAAGAATGTCGAAATACTCCATCACTCAACTCAGACCAGTGTCATAGTTATGGTTTGTTTTGTGTAATGCTGCAAGAACATGATAAATAAATACAATTAGTTAGGCTTTGGAGTCACAGTGGATAAGGCTTGCTCTCGTGTCCTCCTGCATTCTCACTGCAGCTGAGCGATCTCAGTGTCCAATGCTTGCTGTCCAGCGTCAGGCCTCAGAGCTGGACGTCCTTAGGCAACATGCAGCAGCTGAGCTGCATTAGAAAGAAGAGCTTTGGCCCCAGCGACTAGCGAGCTGAATAACGAGTCAGACCTTCAGAAGGTTCAGGTCACAGCACCGACATCACTGCATGGGGCAAGACGGGCACTCGAAGCAGCAGCACATAGAAGAACCCATGGCTTTGGGGGGAATCAGGTCCAAGTCCTCATCATCAGGAATCTCATCCAGGTGGTAGCCATCCTGAAGCAGCTGTTTGCTTAAATCAGGATGGACCTGGAGAGGGAAAAAAAACAATACACACTGCACTAGAACCTCACAGAACAGCTGAGCTAAAGCTGATAAATGTTAGTGAGTTTACTAACATTTATCTGAAGTTATTTTTATTCCATGTAGACAACTGATGAGGGAAGTATTTGGTTGTTGTTTTTTTGACAACTTCCTGAAGTTTTCTGCCTGATTAGATCGTGATAAAAGAACTTGAACACTTTTTATCCAAATTTTTTAACAAATAATTGATAGCTCTCGAGTTACAATTTTAAGGACTAAAACATACAGGATAAATATAGTCGTGTTGTAGGTTTATTGACAAAGACAAGTTTTAAAAATAAAGGGATTACAAGTTTAACTGGTTTGTCGAGAACATACTTGCCCTTACCTTTTGTCTGATTCTTCAACTAAAAAAAAAAAAAGTATAGCAAGACATTTTTAGACATTTGCTATGAATCAAGATATTTCAGTGTTTCCCAGGCCAATCACCAAACAGAACTAACTAAGGGAAAAGTGGCAGATTCTGATGTTTAGATGACTGACTGGGGGCTTCTCTAGAACTCATTTTTGAGAAGATTGTTAGTTTATCATGAGAATATAATAACATTTCATTTGCATAAAGCTGCCAATCTTCCTGGGTGTGGATGTTTCAAGTAGTTTACCTTGAAGTGAGATTTTACAAGGCTTAGAATAATCCCCCCCCCAAAAAAAACTCAATTTAAAAAGACCTTCAGATAGCTTCAGTTAGTATATTAAATAAAAATAAAAAAGTTCATGAGAGTCCAAACAGATGACAGGATGATAGACAAGTTTGACTTGTTTTTAAGGAGTTCCAGGAAAAAGACTTCTAGTTCCTAAAGAGAGTCTATAAAAGCTAAGCTGAGAAGAGAAGAATATACATCCAGATTAGACACAGGTGGACAAGTCTGCACCGATCTAAAATATGCACCCTCTGGTCGTACACCACCACGGGGTACATCAAGATATTCTACAATTAAAAACAAAGCCATTTGACAATCACAGCGAGACCGTCTGTTTCCATGCACGACAGTGATCTCACCCAAATGAAAACTTATGGAAGAATGAGAGCAGCTATTAAAAAAAATACTCTGGTGGGGACCCTGTATAAAAAAATCCAAATGCATAAGCTCAAGACTAACATAGGACATAAGGCCTGGCAATTTCTCTGTACAGCATATGTCGCATATCACCTGAAACGAGGGAGAGAAGAAAAAGAAAACAACTATGCACATAAATTACTGTGACATTAACTCAATGACTACTGAGTAAAAAAAAAAAAATTAAATTGTCATCTGTGACGTGGCTAATGTGGTTGTTAGTTGAAATAACTCAATAAAGTAATTTTCTGTTAGTGCTATAACAAAAACTGATTCATTTATCTTTTGCCTCCCATTTACTTTAAAATCTATATATCCGTTACAGATGTCCTGCAAAAAAAAATTGCACAATAGTTTGTGAATAATTACTCTGAAGGCAAGGCTTTCAATAAACCACTTTCTTAATAGTGTGAAAAGGTTCACACAGAGGATAAAAAATGCACTAACTGACTTAATGAAGGACCTCGGTGAAAAGGAAGCAAAAGAAAACAAAATGATCTTCCCGCAACCAGTTTGACAATGTGTCAAAGAAGAATCAGACAAATCTGAAAAATGTCCAGTGAGACAAACTCACCTCGGCTGAAGAGTATCCTGAGGAATACTGCTCAAAATCAATCTCTTCATCACTGTAAACATCAGGAAGAGAGACTGTGAAAGTCATAAATTTAGCTGTTAAAACTAAATCAGCAGTGCACCGCCAACTTTACAGCATTATACGGTTTTAAAGAGCATTTTGACCTCAAAGGCAGCATCATCGGATTGAGTTATGCCTCTTTCTGTGTGCCCCACCTGTCTGAGTCTAGCGCCACCAACATTTCCTCAGCATTCTGGCTTAAAGCAGCGTAGCCCTTGTTAAACTTCACCGTCCTGACAAAGAAGGTACAGAAAAATATCTCTTTAAACATCCCTGTTTCGTGTGACATGATTTAAAAAAAAAAAGCTCCTTTTCTCTTTCCTCACCTCTTGACTCCCTGTCTGGGCTGTTGTGCCACTGGAAGACCAGCAGAGAGGGCTTTCTTCTTTAGCGCCTTCCTCACCATCTCCCTGTGTTTTCTCTTTGAACGATCAAAAAGAATAAATATCATCCTTACGCTGACAGATTGAAACCAACAACCAGATTATTGATTAAACCATACTGAGATTCATCAGTGCTACTGTGCACATATTCTACTGTATAATCCTTGACTGTTTAAAGCCGGTCATCTGCATTCTACGACCCCGGATAAAATAAACCCTAAACATTCTAAAAAGTCAGGGACTTAACCGCAATGAAATACTTAAATACAACTGATATAAATAACTGATGGTTTATAGATGTAATTTAACCTTGTTCTCATCTCTCCCCTTGCTTTATTAGTGAAAATGCTCACGTAGTTTGAGGTGGATGGCTGGAGCTCTGGACATGATGTAAGGTCCTCTCTTTTCCACCGGCCGGATGCCTCCGTCTGGAATCTTAGGTCTTGCGCTGTTACTTGGTCCCTGAAATTTCACAAATTCAAACAATGAGGGTTCATACAGCCGGCGCTTCAGTAGAACGGATTGGATCAAAGTATATTTATGTGTAGGAATCATAGTCCAGTCATTTATCTATCACAGACACTCTGGCTAGACTTGAAAATTGATTTTCAGACTTTCCATTGAATCTGATCAAGCTTGAGATATGTTGCAGGACAATATTTTCAACCTCTAAACGTGTAAAGATGTTAGGAACAAATCTAAAGAGTTGGAATAGCTAAACACAAAAGCACAACACACTGTCAAACTTTAATTAACACAAGTTAACTTAAGAATCAATGCAACGTGACAAAATATGTTAAGGTTGGAACTTTTGAGTAAATACATGAACTTATGATTAAGAGTGTTTATTTAGTGTTTACATTTGATGAGAAACCTATAAAAAGATTATGGGGTGGGGTTATAAATAAATAGCACTGTGTATCTGTGGTTGTTGTATTTGTGTTAGTTTAGCTTTCATTATAAACCCTAACTGTTCGAACAGGAGAAAGCGGTTGAGAAAGACGTATATTTTATGTCAACCACCAGCCTGGAGTTAATTGTCATATATATAAACTCAGAAGCTTTTATTTGAAGCTTATCTAATGTAAACAACTGTCAAAGATGACATGCTAGGCTAGCTAGCTAGCTAGCTAACCTCCCAGTTTCTGTTTTCATCCAAGCTGTCGTTGGACTAGCTTTAGCTCACATTACCGACAAAACTTGTTGTTCCTGCTGCGCCTCCAGGAGTGTGTCCTTTTCAGGCTCCTCTATTATGTCGTTCATCATCTTCGGTTTAGTTGTCACAATTTATTCCACAACATAGCTATGACACTAGTCCCACAGGAGAGGGACCTGGTGATTACTTTTAGGCACTTCTGTTAGCCTGCTAGACTGTTGCTATCACTGTTAGCCAAGGTCTCTACTTCCGGGGGAAAAATAGATAACGACTCCAGAGTTTAAAAGATTGACCATAAATAATGCTAATATATAAAAAAATAAGGTCAAATGCTAGCTAGCAATTAATTTTAAAACACTTGTAACAACAAATAAAGTATTAAATTACGAATGCTACAGTGATTCTTCTTTTACTGTTAAGTAAAAACTACCCTGCTTTTTAGCAGTTTGTCGCCATCTAGTGGCTAAGAGAGTGGATACATGCACGGAATTATGGTACACTTAGTGCAAGTGTTTCATAGAGCTCCTGACATAATTTACATATAAATGTTTTGTCAGGTTTCATCTGAATTACTGAATCAATGTAGAATAGTAAGGAGGTGATAAGCCTGTGACTTTGTTTTACAGCTGTTCACAGATTGCTGCATCTTTGGGGCAACATAAGGAAACCAGCCTCAGCGTACAATATGCTCGAAAACAGAAAAAAAAACAACTAGTAAATGGATATGCTATCTTTGAACTTCAGAAAACACAATGACCCAACACCTGATCATGCCAAAATCATCCCAGATCCTGGAAACGTCAAACTGAACCTCATATTATGGATTTTCCTAGAGACTCTAGGACTTTGATTTCCAAATAAAATGCAAAAAGTATTTCAATATGACAAGGGAATGTTGGATCACTGAGAAACAATCTGTAGGCTACAGTTGTCCCTTCTACTTCTTTCTTTCCACTAAGTTCCTATCGATATTTTAAATGCAGAACTCTGAATAGCAAGATTCTTTAGCAGTAGATTTTTTTCTGGCATACACTCCTTGTGAATTTTGACAAAATTGTCAAATTACCGATCTTTCCTTTGATTTTGTTGCACAAGAACAGTAAAAAAAACAACTTTCAGGTCATATGCAAAAATGTTCCTAAAAACCTGATGCCTGAATATATTTATTAAGCACATTATCACACACTGTGCTGTGTTTATTACACAGTGTGTGCAATGAATCCGAGCTTCACTTTAAAACAAATTTCCTTTTGTGGTATTCTTATTTATAACTCAGCACTTCTCTGGCTTTCCTCCAATGTTTTTTATTATCAGCACATATTACATTTGTAGTTCTCTTTCAAGTACATAACACGTTTGGCAATTGGTTTTTTTATTATATCCATTAATTTGTACAACAGCACAGAATGTATTGAATCAACAATATAGATTTTCCAACAGGGGTCAGTCGGGAGAATCATCACTTAAAAAGGCCTGAAAGAAAAAAGAGAAGAGAGACATGTTTTTACCCACAGGTATTTTTATGTGCAGCATTCCAGTTTTACCCTTTGAGACAGTCAACAAGCACAACATGGGTGTGAGCCAGTGTGTAGTGTAAACACCCTCTCACCTCGACAGTCTACAGCTTGTCAATTCCAAGCTCCTCTGGTGTTGAGATGCCAAGTTCTGTGAGGGTGGGCTTCAGCTCTTGGATCACGTAGGGATAGATTTCTTTGTGGGGACCTGCTTTGTCCTGCACACAGGTGAATATGCTTGAATTTATTGCAAATTAGACAAGTAAATTTCAGTACACTAAATACTGGAACAATGGCATTTCCGTGACTCTCTGATTGAGCTTCAGTTTGGAAGTGCTAGATGAAAAGTTCAGAAAAGAGACTGAACTCTTGCCTTAGCCAATGGAGGCAGAGAGACTCACCTTGACGGCTTCAAGGATGCGGATGGCGCTGGCGAGATCGTTCAGCCTACGACAGGCTCTTAGTGCTGAATCCAGGATCTTGGGTTCTGGGACCAGGTCATATCCAATTAAAGTGTTCATTCCTGTAATGGGTAAAATCCTTGTTATTTACCAGCCAGTAGGTATTTCAGAAGTGACAGTCTCACTTGGTGTCATCAACAAAGTTTCCTCCACAGTTAGGATAATATAAAACTGTTTGTTTCCTGTTAGAAGAATTACTATATCTATTTCAGCCTCAACAAAGACAAACAAGTGCAGGCATTCCAGGGCTGCTTCTCCCAGTGTCCACTGAGTTAACAATAACAGCCTAATACTAACTTAAAGAAAGTTTTTTTTTTTGTTTTTTTTTGGGGGCGGGGGGGTTCCTGCAGGTATTAAACTTCTTAAGTTACATTAACTGAATTTGCCTAAGGCTTCCTCAGAAATTCAGTCTTCTCGTGGATCTGGTGAAGAGTCTTAAAAGCTACACAAACCAAAACATTATCAGCAAAAACACCAGGAAACTCTTAATGACAACAGCAACAGTGCAGTCACCTTTCCTCAACTCCCAGGCATCAATGTCAGGTTTGCTGAAGTAGGTGACCCAACGAGAATCAAACTCCTCTTCCGTCTCCACTTTCCCATGGGAATAACATCTGGATGCCAGGGGAGCTGGGGAAAAAGTGCAGACTTATTAGAAAGCAAGACCGAAAAAAATAAAAACAATGACAAAATCTCACCTTAAAAACAACATCTGATTTATTTTATTTAAATAAGTCAGGCATTTAACAAAAAAACTAAACTTAAAAATATAGAACAACTAAACGAAGAAGCTCTAAGTGCTTGTTGTGCTGAACATTTTGCCTTCTACTCTTGATAGAGTAAGACAAGAATAAGAAGCTGTTGTTGATGGTTGACTACCATCATTACACAACCAGCCAGAAATATGGTGCTTAAGTTGCATTACTTTAATCGTCATCATCTTAACAGTTTCTCAGCCTTGTATAAGAAAAAAACTTGAAATCAGAGGAACAAATTTTCAGCAATTGTGAAATGTTACCTTTTCCTCCCTTTTGAACCTAAGCGAGACAATTCTTCAATTAGCTTTTGTATAAGTTGTCAAAGTTGGAGGGACGGTCTCAAATCAGCAACCTTCCCCATGATCACATATGCAACAAGATAATAAGTCTTAGTTAAAATTAGTTTTAAACTACTTTCCTGGGAAAATACATTTTCAGTCTTTATAATTGTAAAAATGCTTAAATATGTCACATTCTGTATTTAATCATCAGACATATTAAGGGTTTCAAGTTACCTGAGCAGGTAACTTTTCAAAATCCCAAATATGTTTACAGGCTGACGCCAGAAACAGACCCATATCTAATTCTTTGAATAATAGTCATTTGTAATGAGTGAAAAGCTACAACTACTTGCTCCAAATGACGCATACAACACTTCTTGATCCCACTGCACAAATGGTATTTATTGTCAGACGACAAACTAAATCTGAGTCTGATTTTAATCATCAACTGAACACTTTTGATGAACTATGATCCCAAATGAGCATTAAAAGTCCTCAAAGAAAACAAAAATAAACCAGCAGTAGTTCTCCACCTACTGTTGTGTGCTTAATATTGCCCCCCATTACTTTTACTCAGGGGTGAAACTTGTCAGGTCAGGACGAGAAACAGAAGGTTGCTTCCATTTCCATTAAAATCTCAACTTCTCCTAAAATAATTCTGCACTTTCTTCAAGGTATTATACACTTTGATTCATGACTATTTGATAATCCCATTCATCAACATAGACTCTTTTCTGTTTCTTTTAAGTGGATAAAAAGCTTTTCACCTGAGTGGGATAACTTTACATTTTGATTAGGCTCCAGGGAAGCTAGATGAATTAAACCGCGGGGAAAATAAAACTACAGAATGAGTGTTGGTCATAGCTGTGTTAAACTGCCGCTACCGACACTTCTGAACTGACTAAACGGGGTCATCACAAGGTCGAGAGGCTTGTTCTTCAAATTTCATTCCAGGAACCCAATTAAAATACAGAATGAACCGTAAAAGAACAAAACACTGATAATACGAAACTAACAGAAACAGCTGCATTCAATAATGCTTCAATGTCACCCTGTGTTAGCTTGTGGCTATATGCTAGCCCAGCAAACCGATCGTATTCAAAGTTTTACAATAAGATTTTGTTGTAGGTGTAAAGCGGAGCTACGTACCCGAGTAACCGGTCCGTGTCCGAGCCACACTTCGGAACCCTGAGGTCGATAAACGGGAGAGAGCTCGGAGCATGGTGCCGAACAGGAGATGCTAACCGTCCTGTAAGTGGTACAGAGGGAGATTCTGGACGGACAGACACGATGAGGGCGCCTGTCGTCACGTGATTCACGGAGAAAGCCGAACGCCTCTACGTAGAGGACGTCGACCTGACGTCATTTCTGGAACGTGAAGAATTAATTATTTATATTTAATTAATAAATTGCGGTTATTATTATTTATTATTATTATTATTATTATTATTATTATTATTTTATTATTATTATTATTATTAATTAAATTCTTTATTATAATTTAATTTATATTTATTAATTAATTACGAGTGCGGATTGATTTTTGAAAGTTCTCTCCAAAACCAAATAAGCTGAGGGCTTTGAAGATGAATTCATGTTCTATTGAGTCAAATGCTTTTTGAAAATCTAAAAATAAAATAAAGCTGTTAGCTGAAATCATTTCTGGATAGTCAAGAACCAATCTTATGTTATCTATGATATTCCTTCCAGCCATAAAGCCGTTCTGAGATTCCTCTATAATATCACTGAGAACTTTTTTGATTTTTTTTGCTAAACAACTTTCTAAAATTTTGTAATCACTGTTAAGTAAAGAGATGGGGCGCCAATTATCCAAGATTAATTTCGTTAATTAATTAATAACCACAGTTACAATAGGTTAAATACTGAGGAGACATTATTATTATTATAGTAAGCATTTTGTCTCCTCTCTTCTTTTCAATATGTACCAAGATTATATTTCAAACTATTACTAAACTATTACAAATAATTGTAATAAATATAGATTAATCAAACAGAGATACATTTCAAGCATTTATACTTGGTCTTGTGATTATAGTTTCTCTCATTTTTTTATTGACGTAAGTAGGTTGGTATAATGATTGGGTTCAAAGACTTTTGTTTTAATGGCACATGCTAATTAAAAGTGTAATTGACATGCTCACCACCAAACATCTTTGGAACCTTTCATTTCTCCCTCACATTGCCTAGAAAACTCACCCTGTACAAAGCTCTCTTACAATATTTGCAGAAATCATTCGGTTTGTTTGTTGATGTTGTCTATTTAACAGGCTATTTTAAGTGTTTGGGGCGTTTTGCCCTAAAAACAAAAGAGCCATATAAGTGGTCTAAATCAAAATTGCATCTGCATAAACTTCCACTAGGGGGAGACTTTGCATTAGAAGTGCACAAATAAGTATTTTTTTCCCACAATGTCTTGTGTTTCCAGGTCTAACTGCAAAACCCTAACTCTGCAATCATTTATATTAAGAGTAAGAAGAAAGAAAAATCACAGATTAAATTATTTAGCATCAATATATTGTCTTTCAGTAAACTACAAATTGTTATATCTTATGGGGATAAAGTGAAAGGCAATCTTCCACCATTTTGTATTTGCATGTATTGGCAAGTGCAATGGGACTGGTATTACATGTAACTAAGTTATAGTCCATCAGCCCCATGTGTGGGAGAGAGTGTTTCAGTTCTTAGTGACGTGGTGTTCTCTAATCCTCCCTAAGCCCAGAGCAGCACTGTGGATGTCCATTAGTGTAATGTGCTGCTACTCATCTTTCCTTCTTTGTCTCTTTGTTAACCTTACTTCTGTTTTTTATTTCCTTTGCATCTGAATTTGACATAAATTAATATTATTATTATAAATAATTATTGCTCATCTTCCTGTGGAGAGTGAGCAGAATACATATTAAAAAGCTGGTAAAATAAGTATCAAAAGTGTCAACGTTTTTCTCATTTGAAATTTTTCTAATGAGGCCATTTATGTACATTTTATACCACAAATGGTGACAGCAACCCAAGTCATCCAAACTCAAAAGGATAAAAACAAATTAGTCTATAACTGTCAATTTGAATAAGTGTTGAACTCATTAAAAGTTGTGCAGCAAGGCAAAGACTGCTAAGAAATTAAAAATAATCTGTCAGTATTTAGAGAGAATTCCTGCTGCTATATGCATATCAGTAACACATGCTTTCATATTACCTGATGGTCTATAAAAAATCATTTTATAGACCATTTTATATCATTTTGATGATATTTTAATATAAATAAGCTAGCAAATCTTCACAAGTTAATTAGTATGCTGCCAAGCAATGAATCTGAATAAGATCCATTGATTCCATTCCCTTTATGTAGGGCTTTACATTGTAACCTTACAGCTCTCTTTTGCTCAGATACAATGCAACAAAATAGACAGAAAAACTGGATTTGGTCCTACAGTTTAGATGGTTTTATTGGCATTTAACAAGGTACATATTATTTTACAGTGATGATCACAGTCTGGAAAGGTAAGGAGACACAAAACTGAGTGGCACTATTGCAAACAGATATAAGCTCCTTCTCTGTTTATGCTACAGGATGCAGCATACCGTTGCCAAGTTAGGATGTTTTCCTGGATAAATGAATTATTTCATGCTTTGAGAAGCTGAAAACATGCATAATGCACTTGATACTCTATTGCTTTGGTTGTGGAATGGGTCTTTAGTTTATGCAAAGATGTTGCTGACACTTTTTAAAATGTGCTGTATACTTGGACTCACTGCTGTAGGTCTTTGTTACAACCTAATATTTGCTCCCCGATAATGCTGTGCAGACCACAAACAAGTGAAACTGTTACTTGTCTCATTTCAAAATGAGCCTTCTGATAGAAATATGTATTTTAATAGACTTTAATGCATTAATAGATAATTAAACTTTGCCTTTGTGTAGTAAAATTAGGTCCCTGAGGAAAATGATTGCAGTGTAACATCTGTGGCATTAAATCGTTATAACACTCTTTCAATAATAAGATTGGTAATTCACTGGCATACAGATCAGAGACAGTCACATATCAGGCAAAATTTATGTCCTATTATGCAACAATAAGTTTTGAGCAGATTCACATCTAGATATGTTTATACAGTGCTCAGTGTTTACGGTTTATACAGCCGTAGCATATAGCATAATATATCCCATCTGATTAATACGCAATGCGTCTGAGGCGGAGAATACTAGAATACCGAGACTGGGAAAGGATAATGTGGACATAAGGTTTACAGACAGTTTATTTTACACAAAAACTTTTAAAAAAAGAAAAGAATGAAGAGAGAAGATGATGAGAGATCAGGGACACAGAAGCCAGTAAAGATGAACTATGTACAGCGTGGATAAGACTGGAGTGGATGATGCCTAACTGTACTATTTAATCCAAAAAGTGACGTCACAGAGCAACATTGACAACAAGGTTAGGGATTGAATGGAGTGTTAGGTAGGTGTAGGGGCGAGAGCAGGGGAGGGAAGCAATGTATGATATGTGCATGTGTGCAAACTTCTAACAGTATCATAATAAAAGCATGACTGTGCAGCGCCTGCTGTCGGCATTTGGTGTTGGGGGCAGGGCTGGGTTTGGTTGGTGTCACTGGGGTTTAACAGGGATGAGAGCACTTTAAGCTGCCGTTTAGCCACTGCCCAGCATCTTTGTTGCACGCTGGTTGGCCTCATCAATCCTGGTCTTGTTGGAATCAGCCTGAAAGAAAAGCAGCAGTTTTTACGGACCTCAGGATGTTTAGGTTAGACAGAAGTAGATACAGAGGTATATGGAAGGGTTATTTCAGTGAAGGTATTATAAATCGGAATGTAAACAGATCAGATATTCACAGGGCAACGTGTAAATCAGATTTGGTCCATTAGTGTGTTAGAGTCAGAGTAAATCTGCTTGAAATCAGTACATAACCTTATGTTCAGCCTGTAATCCATGATACACATGATTTAAATCTATGTATTAGCTAAATTGTACCTTGTAGAATTACATTTTTTCTTTATTTTATTGATATTTGTTGGTGTAAGAGTAATTTTTAATGCTTTTACCTGCGACAGTGATCTGTATTTGTTGAAAGAATTTCTATTTTGTCAGCTTATTTTCTAAGAATAGAGATGTTCTTTTCTTTTGTAATACTTTTACATGGAGACTGATTTATTTCAACCAGATAATTTATAACAAAAAAATAAATAAAGGAAATAAAACAGTAACAGGTTAAAATGTATCTGATTATTTCAAGTAACCAGATGCCTGATTATATGAAATAATCAGGTAACATGTACCTGATTATTTCAGGTACATGTATAGTACTAATATGAATGAATGCAGTACCTTCTCCATGATCCTTTCAATCTGGCGGTTCTGCGTGTCGATCTCCTGGCCCATGTCTAAGGCCATGTGACGCAGGTTGCCAATGATCCCGCCCACCTGTTCCAGGTTTTCATCCATCTCATTCTCCCGGGCGTCGTCTGTTACCCTGCAGAATACAAATTATTGTGACTTATTGTTTTTGGACCTAAAACACGAGATACAAACTGCTAAAAGTTATGATAAACCAAATTTGTTGAAATTTAAAGGTGCAGTATTATGCATTTTTCAGGTTCTTAGTGCTATTTTATGGCATATAAAAATGCCATATTGAATACGATTTCAAAGAAAATTGGCTTCATAAGTTGATGCTTTGAAATTGGTCTCTGTTTCTTTAAGAAAATTCCGCTCTCTCTCTGCTTTATCACATCAGTTCTCTATTAACCCGTAAATGACATTTTTATCAGCATTGCACTGAAAAGCAGCTTGAATAATGAATTCAGCAGATGTGCAGTTCCATTAGGTGTTTCCTAATTGCTGCTGCTGATAGTCTGAAGGAGCTCAGTGGAGAAGTCGCAGGAATGCACTGGTTGCCAAGGGAAACTTAAGGATTTCTCAAACATGTACTAAAGAATCAAAGCAACACTCCAGGTATGTTTTTGATGAGAGGATAACATTATGATATAAGGCTCAAAAAAGTTGATTTTACATAACACTGCCTCTTTAAGTTTTTGCAGTGCATCATGCAACTTTCTTTTGATGTACTTACAAAAATACAGGATAGCTGGTACATTGTGAAGAAGAAAGAGTAACTCCAAGAGACAAAATTATTAACCAGCATGAAAAAGCAAATTCATGTACGTTAAGTATCTGCATTTATAAATAAACAGCAACACATGTTCAAATCTGTCTATCTTGAGTATTGATGAATCTGGAAACAAGACGCCTACACACACATTTACAGAATGTACGTATACCTGCGGATGAAGCCCCACTGATGGCCATTTGTTCGCGTTCATCTACAACTCGAGCCCCTGGCTGGCTGTTCACCACTCCGTCCTGGTTTGCACCCCAGGCCTGGCCCCCGCCCTTAATCCTACCACACACACATTTCAGTCAGGGCCACTGGAGGCATCAAAAAGCTGTAAATGTTGATGAACGTGTGTGGTAAGCGTCTGTATGTTAACTGGTTAGTAAAAGTGATTGTGCACATCTTTGTTGGTCCACATGTGTTGTTTGTTCACTGAAGTGCGAGTTGTTAATGTGCATGCATGTTTTCCTCTATCAAAACATATATGTGCATATATGTTTAGAATGTAAAATGGCATGAAGCTAATCATTCTAACAGAAGCAGCATGACAAGCACATATGATACACAGTCGTTACATGCATTTGCGGTATGTTGGTGAATAATTGATCCAACACGCAGATCAATTGAACGTAAAAAGCTGAAGTGCTGCTTACATTCAGAAAGAATTTCAAACACAAAAAACAATTAGCACAGAGAAGATGACAACATACACACACACACACAAACATGAAGACCTGTAGAGTGGACATGCAGAGACTTGGTACACAGTGGGAACAGGATCAGTCACATGCTGTAGCTATCAAAGAAAGCTGAGCTGTTAGGTCCATGTGGCAAAAATCCCCACAAAAAGAAAGAAAAATTACATAACATTATCATTCTGATTGGAAGACCAGCAGTGATTAGCCCTTCATTTCATTTGGATGGATAGAGCAATATGATGATGCATCACATGCAGTCAAATAAGCAAGTTCAGTTCTTCTTGCTCGTTTTCTTTTTAATTAATTAAGCACCTGTGAGATGCAGGTCGCTGACAGGAACACTTTCATCAAATTGTTGACGGTGGTAAGTATATTTATCTCGATTTGTATTTGATGACACAATTTTTCATATATCATAAAGCATAGTAAGAGTATTGCACATTGAAGTAGAATTAATAATGCAAATGAGCAAAATCTGGAATCATTTTGATCATTTCCAAATTATTCCAGTTCACCAGACCAAAGTGCACAGATTGTGTGAAATATGGATCAACAAGTATTAGTGGTGCACATACACCACCTTGGCTGTGGTTTTAAGCAAACTTGTGGTTTAATCTCCTCTTGGAGGGTGTCAGTAAATGCCTACCGGATAATCAGTAGTCAGGAGTCTTTTCCATCATTGTGGAGGCCATAACAACTACATTTGCTTTTTGTTTTTTTTGTTGTTTTTATCAACTGTAACCTATAATTACCAACATGTTGCCTTGTTTGTAATAAATCATTAAAAAATGTCCCCTTTTGAATTCAATAACTGAAAAAAAATCTTTTCACTGGCATTCTCAATTATCAAGCAGACTTTGTTAGTGTTGGTATATCACACTTATCAGGTGATCCAGTTAGACTGTTAATAAAAGAAAATGACGTCTCATACTGTTTGACCCAATGCTTTCAATTCATATGAAACATGAGAGTCTACAACCACAGGGTTACATAGCAAGTGGGTAATGGAAGAAAGGGACCAAAGAGCTATAGAATATACAAGATCTTAAACCAAAACAGTAACATATGGAAGCTGAATCAAAAGACATGAATCCTGAAAACAAATCAAAAATTATGTGCCAGCTGTTGACAAAAACTACAAATCCTTTATTCTGATCCCTATTGTGCTAATTGGGAAGATCAGTTATTGACTGCAAGGATCCAGTCCAGCCCAGTTTTGGAGAAAAGGATGATCTGTTGTCAAAATACCAACTGTGGGATTAAATGCCAAAAATTTTAATTAAAAACATTTTGTTTATACACATCAGAAAACAACAAGAAAACAAAGCACATTAAACCATTAGTCCGGTGCACTGGAGAATGTGTTTTTTGTACTGTCAAAGCACCAAACAATACGTTTAATTTCTAAGTTTGCATTTTAATTATGTCCGAGATCTCATAGCTCAAAAGAGATAACATGCTGAAAACTATCCATAGCAAGTAGAAAGTAATTATATGTAAAGTTTCTGAAATAGTAGGTATAAGACATTACAAGAAGAAACTAGGGAAATTTGGTCAAATGGAGACACCCAATAAAAAATGATCAAAGAAAACTCATCAAGCATTGCCAAAAGCTGGTAGGTTTCTCCTATTTCCTTCCTTTTTTGTAGGTCACTTGTGTTTTCTATAGCTCTGAGACAGTACATTAAATAGAGTACATGCATTGGTACACAGGTGTAAAATGCACAGACATGACTCAATGGCCATAGTTTGGCTGTTGTGGGCCAGATGTAAGGGACTCATTTGAGCTTTCAAACTATAGCTTTAACTTGAACATTTGAGTTCAGATCCCAAGTCAACTTAACTCCTGTGGAATATTAAAATGTAAGAAAGTCTTGAGGAAGAAGACTGAGGCGTCATGTACTTAAAGTTTGTAATCTTGAATCAATGTTAGAGTAATGTTACTTAAATTTAACAGATCACCTTAGGTTAAAGGTTCAGTGTGTACAACGTAATGTTATCTTGTTTGCCCAAGTTGGACACTTAAATAAAGTGAGTCCCCATTCAGTCATCATTGAATAATTTTCTATCATCTTTAAGCAGAGTGATTTATTTCAATTGACTTATTAGGATTTTGTCTTCATAACTCTGGCCCTTCAACATGGACAATAAAACAGGTTTTGATCATTTTCACATTGCATACACTGCCAAAGTCCTGCAGGAGAGCAGCATCTCCATAATTCTGGTCAAAAGAGAGTATGAAGTGATGTAATATCTTATGCTCAACAGCTATGCTGACTTTAGACTTGGGAAAATACAGTACTTCAAAAAACTTGTCTTATCCAGCAGCCATTGTACAACACATACAGCGGCAAACCCAGGCTGTGGTTGCTAGGTAATGGCACTCTAATTGTTAAGTCTATTGTGGCTTAACAAGTGGAAGGTTTTTGAAACTGCTCATTTTCCAGACACTAAAAAAACATGAATTCATTGCCTAAAATGACTGGGCTGTTTTTAGAAGCAGCTTTTGAACCCCTAATGGAAGAACAAACAAATGGAAAAATGTGAATTTTGCATAATAGGCCCCCTTTTAAAAACTATTATAAGACTATAACACTGATTCTCATAATTACATGACTTTATGTTAAAAATTGTAATGAATAGTTCACATGAAATTTCTGGCATCACAAATTTCAAAATGCTTCACACTGAAGCTTTAATCACGACCATTTAAAAACATAAATTAGACTAGCGATCTTTTGATTTTTAAATGGACACCAGCATTACTATACTCAACAGATTTAGTTGAATTGTTGCTTGGTTAAGTATACACACGATGACAAGACATCATGCTACTGGGTAGGAGTGAAGGATGGACTTAAAAGCTGGGTCGATGTCGCGGTCGAGATCCTCGTTGATGCTGCTACCTGCTGGAAGGGAATCTTTCATCCATTGTGGAATGAAGGGCTTTTGATGGCAACCGTCACGGAGACTGGAGGGCAAATACAGCACCAAAAGAACCCTTATGCACATGCAAGTAGTACATGCTGTATGCATGCAATAATCATTGGGTGATCTTAGTTTTAATTCAGACATGCACACGTGCCTGTGCATGCGGTGCTTGTGCCTGTTCAGACAGTGTGTCGTTGTGGCTTCAGGCCTGATTGCTCACAACACAGATTACCATGCTCTACACACCAGAAGCAGGCAGATGGACAGAAAGGCAGGTAGGCACTGAAACACATGCATTCGGGCGACACAGGCAGCACCTACTTGTTACAGGGACATGAACATAGACCACAGAACTGTCCTAGATTGTTCAAATTCTTTTCTGCATCCATCATGTCCTTATTGATTTGGTCCATCCCCTCCTCGATGCGCTCCAGTTGTTCTGATTAGCAACACATTGTCATTTATCCCATCACAAGAACGAAAGCACATAAGAAGAGAAGAGAGGTGGAAAAAAACGGAAAAGGGAAGTAGAAGTGGGGGGGGGGAGGACAAAGGAGAAGAGACAAAAGAAAAGACATAGACTGTGACAAGAGAGACATCAGACATCACCATCACCACCACCACCATCACCAGCACTGGACAGGCAAGAGCTCGAGGCTCCTGGCCGGTACCTACTTTTTAACACATGGGCATATCAGACCACAGCACTGTCCTATATCTTTTAAATCTTTCTCGGCCTCCTTCAGGTCTGCGTTCACCTTGTTCATGCCCTCCTCCACACGATCAAGTTGTTCTGGTGAGGACAAAGGCATGAGAGCAGTGAAATGAAGCTGACTGGTTTGTGTTTAGTTGGCGCTCTACGCTACAGGGCGAGAGGCTAAATGCAGATGGCAAAGCGGACAGCAAGGACTGAGAGAGCCTCATATTTACGCTTGTGCGGAGGATTGAAACCAGACGAACTCCAGCGGTATCGTCTTTCACTTTCCATGCAACTTTGTCTCTTGGATTGTTTGCGATTGCATCAGCTTCTGTTTTCCATCCTACCTCCATTCCGAAGGACATTTTGATTTTCTCAGAGTATTTCATTGAGTGGCAGCAGCTGAGTGCCTCATCCAGAGCTGCATTCGAACATAAAGACGGTTATTCTGCCACTTCCTCTGCTTCACTGCTACTGCTCATCAAACACAGCTCAAGTAGAAGACAAGAGAGGGAGAGATGAGGAGGAATTTATGACTGACCCAATGAAGTAAACCTTAACAGCTGAAGAGTGTGAAATAAGATCTCAGGAAGATAAAAAAAAGAGTATTTAACTGAGCCAGAGCAAAATGTAACAAGTAGTTTTTTATATAAACTATGTATTCATAACACTTCAACTTCCTCCACAGCTGCAACCTTAACTGTATTTTCTATGTTTTGTTATGCGACAGGTCACCATAATGTAGTGGTTTATTGTGGCGTGGAAGGGAATTGATAAGGTTTTCAATATTTCTCACAAATAAAAATCTGAGAAGGGTGACTTGTGCATGCATACATCCTCTTTTAATCTTTCAACCTTATATAAAAGTGCAATGGTTTCAACTGCCTGCAGAAGTCACTTAACTAGCAAGTATCATCTACCTGTGTCTAATTTAGTCTCAGCAAAGATACAACTGATCTGTGAAGGTCTCGTTGGTTGTTTGAACACGTTAGTGAAAAAACATGATGACGAGAGAGAGCACAACGGCTGTCAGTGAAAAAGTTGTGGAGAAGCTTAAAGCAGATTTGGGTGATTAAACAGCATCCCAAGCTTTGAACATCTCAAGGAGCACTGCTTGACCTGTCACTCAGAACTATTAAAAGCATGGCACAAGTGCAAACTTGACATCTCACCACCTACACTGACAAGCCGAGCAAGGAGGGTATTAATTAGAGAGTCATTTAAGAGACCAGTTACTCTGGAGTAGCTGAAGACAGGCACCGCTCTTAACGAATGCATAAAAAATCAGGCACAACCTAATTATAAAAACTGAAACCCACACAAACAATATAGGTATAAATAGCCTCTTAAAGAACTACATACAGTCATAATTTTATCACTACACTGTTGTATTCTGTTAAGAATAGCTATTTCATCCGTAATATCTAATTGCAATACAGTGAAGGTGCAAGTATGAGTTTTGCACTTCACAAAGGGTCTTAATGGAACAGTGGTGATAAGAAAGAAATGGTTGGAGGAAGAAAAGCAGGAAGAATCTCCCCTTTGCAGTTTGCTGCAAGTTATTTATTGGACACAGCAAACATGTAGAACAAGGTGCTCAAATGAAGCTAAGAGTGCACTCCAGACTCTACCCTGAACATACTAAATCCACAGTGAAACCTGGTGGTGGCTGTGTTATTCTTTGGAGATGCTTTTCTGCAACAGGGACAGAGAACATGGGCACAATTGATGGAAAGATAGATGGAGCTAAATACTGTACAGAAAACCTGTTGGAGGCTCCAAAAGACTGATCTCCTACTGAGCGACAATTGTAAAAAGGTTCACGAGTCATGAGATCTTTTGCAATAAATTGTATGCATGTACCAGTATCAAGAACAACAACATCACTTTCTGAAAATGAATAAACAAAACCCATCAATCAGTCAAAACAAACACTTCCTCAGCTGTTTACTCTCTACTCTCAGATATGATCTTGTTTTTTTAGAGTCTATTATAATTACCATCAAGTAGAGGAGACCATTTGGTCCTCAACAAAAAATGAGGTTTGGGTATTATTGATTATGCCTCATGTAATACAGGAAATATCACTTAGTTTCATTTCCACAGAAAAAAGAATAACTGTTCTTTTAATCTGGACCTAAGCTGCATATTTTAATTTGGTCTACTGACTTGATAAATGCATTTACAGAGCAAGAAAAGCGATATTTTCTTCATACAATTACTGACGTACATATTGAAGCTTGTTACTGCAATATAGTAAAACAAGAAAACGTTTTAAGGTACTGAATACTGGTGCAAGGTACACAACATTACTAACAGTAGAATAAAGTGAAAGTAAAACTAAAGAGAACGGTGTAATAAAACTACTAGAAGTATTTTATTTCTCAAAAAGTTACTAAAGTATATATAACTAGTTAATACCCACCTCCAAATAACAAAGAGAACAAGAATGCACATTTTTCTCATTCTCACCATAGACAGCAAATATAAACATTTAATAAAAGCAATGGGTTGTCTTGTAATTAGTAAAACGATATTATAAATTTCATAAAAGCAGCTGTTTTTATTGGGCATCATTGCAGTTTGAGAGAACATGGAAAATTTGGAGTTACAGGACGATCTCTAAACCAGAACCATAATCCATCAGCTGTCAGTCTTGTTGAAATGTAGGCCGTTGTGCATATACGAGCCAAGCACTGAGGGGCTCATTAACGTCTGTGACACCTCCACCACAGGTAATAGATGACTGGAAGGAGTGACATATTTTCTCTTATGTGTGAGCTTCATGTGTGCATACAGCCTTGTGTGTAAAGGGCAAAGGGATTAGTCACACCCCTGTTTAAAGCCAAGCAAGGCTGTATTAATGATGACATGCCTGGCAAGCTTCTACAAGCTCTTTTTCATGCAACAGGAAGTAAATAATGGGTCAAATCAGACAGGACCTCTAACAGCCTCTGTCAAAGATGGGAGATTGTGGGAATAGTCACACCATTACTGCAGACACAGGCACATAAATCTAAACATAAAACAAACCAACAAAGAGGAGAAGAGCAGAGGTCCAAGAAAGAAAACAAACACTGAAAACATCATGAAGTGGAAGATAAATTGAGAGGGAGATAGGGATCAGGTATAGGGGACATTAGCTTGGGGGCGGAGGAAATTAAGTCTGAGAATTGATTGGTGTCCTGTGATAACAGTGGTTAGCTGCGCACTGTAGCAGCAGTTCCTCAGAGAGGCAGGAAAACATGAGAGAGGAGGATAACAGGCTATCTGTTGTTTTGACAGGCCAATTAGGTTGCTCTGTTAGAGACACAGCAAAAAAAACAAACACCCTGCAAACATACATGTCTTTCATTTATATATCGGTATGACTTTTAGTGAGAAATGTACTCTTTCTACTCAAGTCTTTAAACATCCATATGCTCATTTCAAAGTTAGGTAATTTTCTTTGTGTTTGTCACAACTTTTCTGTAATGGAAACCTTTATCCTTTGTTGTCTAATGCAAAGGTTTTAGAATAAAACAGGACTTTGCATTGTTTGGTAGTAACTTTCAGTGAAAAACAGCCACAGTTAGTAGTAACATTATTCTTCACATAGCCAAAACAATAATATTTCATTCCTGACAAAAAATATTTTACTTAAGAGATGCATCAAGAAAGCACAAAAGTTCCTTTTCTTTGAGACTTTGTTCAACATTTATCTCATAGCATTACCCTCTGACTGACTATCCATGTGTCCTTTAAGCCTGGAGTGCAGGGAGTTGTGGTTGAAACATACATCATCAGTTTTTCTGACAAACTATCCACAGCGGATCACTTTGCTCTCTGCAGCAAACGGATAGATTGCTTTGTTTTCTATCCGTTGCTGAGAACACATTTTAACCTATTCCTAATATTTTAGCACAAAGAAGTGAAACTGTGTTTTATTATTGAAAAGTGATCCTGATTATCAATTAAACAGGCTGGTCCATCTGTGCTCACTGTCAGTGGATGACTGCACAAATGGCACATCGCATTCAGAAATGAATAGATTTGTACACATTCATTCATTTGTGCGATGTTTGGATGTTAAAACAGCTGACAGAACTTTGCTCTGATACTTCTTATCAATTGTTAATATTAAACAGACAAATTTATAGAATATAATCTTCAGTCAGTTAAGATCTGTGCAATGGAAGACGAGATTTACTGGCCAATATTCCCTGAAATGGGTCAAGTTCCCAAAAACTGATCCTCCACATTATATGGCTGTAACATAGACTTGCTAAAAACCTGAGAGGTTTCCGATGTGACATATGTAAAAAAAATCTTACATGTTACAAATCTAGCTCTACGGGTTAAAAATGACTCTAAATGCATTGTCTATGGTCACTGATTTTTACTCGACGATTAAAGTATTTTGTCTGACTGAGTGCAGGATGAGGCAAAGCAGAGAACTAGTGCCACAACAATATAGAGTATAAACTTGTTAGCCGTATTAGTGCAGACTCTGGTGAATGTTAGTGTTCCAGACATTGACTGAATAAGACATAAAATAATTCAAATGTGTCTCATATTCTAGCGTTTCCTACATGCAGCAAGAGCAAATCAGGAGCAGGGAAAACTGGATCAAAAATAGTGGTGTTCAGCAAACTCTCCTTTTGAACTTACCTCCCTGCTCGTCCAACATGACCAGAGTCCTGATGCCGGCATCTTTACTCTGACAGATGGGTAGACAGAGAAATGAAGAGGGGGTATCAAGGAAAAGAGACAGAGGGAAAAAAGAGGAATAAAAGTGAAAGATGAGTACAGGCAAACCAAGCAGACTGGAGCTGAAATATCAGGACAGCAAAATCTACTCACATTACGATTTGAAATCACATTTAAAAAGCTGATCCTGCAGAAACACCTTGACTGAAAACACGTCCTGACATTGCACGTTTCTAAAAATGGTGAGAACTATCTTATGTTTAGACTAAAGCTGATTAAATTTTATGTTGAAATCTATGTTCCTTTACTCGTGATTTGTATTGTCATACAAATGTAAATAGCTTCTTGTAATTTTAGGGATGTTTGTTTATTATTTTTTTCAATGTGAACATCTAATATTGTATTGTATTTTATTGTTTGTTTTATGAAAAGTCTTTCCAATAAACAGGTCTTATGAAAAATTGGAACTTGTTTATGTAACACTTTAAAATCCTAGAAACAGAATGACGAAAAGATCAAATGTGGAGTTTCTCAAGGCCTTGTTAATAAGCTTCACCAAAATCAGATAATAGTGATTAGAAAATTTAACAAACATATCTTTTTGTGTCCTTTTCATTACCAGTTAATAGAGTGTGGGTTTACAATAGACACAGACTGTCATGTTAAAAATATTGTCTGAATAAAAGGCTTCCTTGAAAGCAGTTTTGTGTGAGCTTATTTTCAAAATTGTAGGTTATTGTAGTATAGTTTAACTATGTCTCCATAAATAAATTTTAAATGCCACACGCTGCTCCCAGAGTTCTGGGCAACACGAGGATAATAGATCACATCCCACTAATCCTTAGATGACTGATCTAAACCCCTTTTTTCAAAAGATGAACCTTTAAAAGGGCTGAATTGTTTTTCTGATTTGTATTTTCTGATGCTTCAATTTTTCTGTTTCTGCTTTGATGTAATTCTTGTTTCTAATCTAATTGTCCTTATGCGTCTTTCTGTAAAGCACTTTCATTTACAGGGTCAACTGTACTGAAACAATAAACTTACCCTGCCTTTGCCAAGTGTGTCCTTCAATTTTGAGCTAAACTAAGTCCACTTCCAAGTTTTGAACATTGGTAATCTGACATTTGAAGCCCCTTTTTTGTATTTCAACTTCGCTTGTTCAAAATATGCAACATTTTAACCAAAACCTTTGGTTAAAGTTGCTCGGACATTAAAAATAGGAAAAACATTGCACAAATATATTCCTGCATTTTCTTGCACAAATTCCTGGGAAGAACTTTGTCATCGGAAGGTAAATGTTTCGTCTGTTTTGTTCCCAGAAAGTCAAATGCACCGCTGTTGTAATAGAACATTCTGGTATGACTTAGAAAGCTGGCACAATCTGAAATATAATAACACATGTTCCCGCAACATGTGCATGTGTTGTCGTTTCTCTCAGCAGGAGCTTCATTATCTAATATCACACTTCAATGAGTGTACAATAACTATGCTAACCACCGTGTGCATGCGACTAAGCAACAGTTTTGCACTCTCCAGGATTCTGTTTCACAACAGATATTAAAGTCCAGAGGCCATTCTGTTCATGCACGAGTTCATTTTGATCAAAGTGTGCAGTGACCTTCTTAGAACAATCATAGATGTCACACAGGCACAGATGTGTCTTGTATATTTATGTCACACAAATTGACTGAAACAAATTCCTGCCTTAGATTGGAATGAGTGAAATAATGTTTTGGTTGGCTGGTGGTGGTGACAGATTTTTATTTCAGGAAGACTGAAAATGTAATTTAAAAAAATGAAAGAAAGAAAGAAAGAAAGAAAGAAAGAAATGGTTTGTTGAGTGCATTGTGATCAAATCAACACTTGTGGGTGTTCAGCTCCGCTAAAATTTGCAGGTCAATAATTTTAGATGAGAGAGCTGCTTGTTTACCCAGAGGGAATCATGGGAAATCACAGACAGGTTGAGATTTCAAAACTACAGGACAGGATATCAGACTATGCCAGCTGGCATAATGTGAGGTGACTTCACTCTTCCATGTACACCCAGCAAAACGCACACACATGCTCACACGTATACGCAGTCAGGTTTTTCACACCTTACCGTGAATCACTTGGTCTTGTTAAGCAGTCTTCCCAAAATAATCATCTAAGAATATGCATATGAAAGGTGCTTTTCATGAATATAGTAGAAATATTTTTCCTTTGCTTTTCATAGCAATGTCTAAAGTAGATCTCCATATTTTTTTTTAAATAAAATAAACTGATCTATTTTCCTGATAAGGCACAAAACCAAAGTCCCTTTGTTCACATAAAGTGGATGCATTCATCTATTATACGCAGATGTCCACTCTGTGTAACAGACAATAATATTGCTCATTTTGTTCTACTGCAATTCTTTCTGGGACACATACATCCTTAAATGAAAGTGGCTCCACAAAAGCTCCACATCAGCCCTCGGCTATTTTCACATTTAAAGCTGTCTAAGGTGTTTATCAGGCTCATCACAGCCAGTTCATCCAGTCAGTTTAATGGGTGTCTGTGGAAGATTAGATCAATCCAAAGATGGCAGAAACCACAACTTATATAAAGATCCTTTGGGATTCATTGTGGTTTCTGTCGTCTTTTAATTAAAATAGATTCTTGTACCGATCACTCCAAAACATTAGTTAATTTTTTTTTTTTTTTGGACTATGCAATTTAGAGATTTCAAATTGACATGTTGGGTTTTGGACCACACTTAAGAGCAATTCCTCAGTAAACATCCTAGATATTAGGACTGCAAATGAGAAGAGATAAGATGATCCATCTTGTCTTAAGCTTCCCAAAAAGAAGTCTACAACTGTTGTCTGGAGTCTTTTTTTCCACTCACTAAGTCACTCTATGAGCATAATCTGTAATGTCATTGTGAGATTAAAGAAATTACATCACATCTATAACTCTAGTGGTCAGAGTTGTTTTGATCACAAAAGAGGAGTGACTCCTTACCTGTGATCTAAGGCATGGTACGTTTGGGGTGAAACTAACTCCTCAGCCTAATCCCATTGCAAATGACTAGATGTTAGTTCAAATGGTTGTACCCAAAATGGTGAAGAGGCAAGGTGACCAGCACCTTTCTTGAAATGTCTTTAACCTCAACACAAGATTCAAACTGTTCTAGCAAATGGTACACCAATGAAGTCAGGAAAATACAGCAAAACAAAGGAGGCACAGAGCATCCACTTAAATAATTTCATTCTCACCCAGCTGGGGTCAAGAGCTTGGTCAGAGGGGGGGATGTGTCATGATTTGTATGGTTTGTGGTGGTGAGGATGAATGCTGAGACCCTGATGATGATGATTTGATAAGGAGAAGCTCAAAACAGTTCAACACAGGTGGCACAGCAGAGACGTAGTGCACAGCTAACACCAGCAACTACTGATAGACAGGACTGAAGACAATAGCTGACGCTAACCAGGACGTTACAGTTCTACTGGCAAGCAGACACGTGAAAACAACTGAAATTAGATGAGGACCTGACAAGAGACAGAAACAACAGGTGGACTTAAATACACACGGGGTAATCAAGGGAATGAGACACACCTGGGAACAATCAAGGGCTGACAGGACAACACAGAGACTCAGGGAAACAGGACTAAACACAAAAAATCCCAAAATAACTGTACAGAAAAACACGGATCACAACAGGATGTGATGTAATAATTAAAGATAGCTGTGTGTTGGTTATCTTCACAGAAGCCCGACAACTACTTTACCTTATCTGGTAAATTTTGAACAGAAAAATAACAAATATGTGGGCCCCAAACACCTGCTGCTGTTGGCCCAGTACTCGGCTGTTAGACTCATCTTTAACGTTCTTAATCCACCAACCTAGGTAGAATTTTTTTCTTTGAAAGGTTTTACAATAAGTGTTTCAGAGGCTGTGGAAGCTTGATATCCTTAGATACTTTTCTCAGTATCTTTCATACTCTCATTTCATTTCCTGTCCATTTGATGTGTGCCTCGGTCTCGTTCTCCTTATTAATATCCATCCTACACCCGTTTATTCACTTTTCATTCATTTTCTTTCTCTTTTTTTCATTTATGGTCACTGCAGGCCTCCGGTAAAGATAACAGTTTTCATAAACACTTTATAGTATTTTTTAAATTAAATAAAAAGCTCAGCACATTTTGACACTTTTTAGGAAACACTTTTTAACTTTATTTTTTCAAACCGTACTTCTGACATAACATGACTAATAGATTAGCATAAATGTCAAGAGAGACCCATTTGCTTAATACACTGATTAAAGTATATAAAACTGGAGAGTATTTTTGGATACAAACCTATGTTAATCATTGTATTTTATGTTAACATGTATTTTATATTATCTAACAGCTTAGGAAATATCCTGTAAACAATCAGTCTCAACTTCTATGACCTCACTACCATCAAAACAAGGGCTTAAGAACCTCCGGTTTCTCCTTACCACTCAGGAAGCCATCTTGGTTCAAAGGTTACAAAATCTGCTTTCCAGCACTTGTGGCGCTCACAAACAGGTTAATCTTCTCATGACAGAGAGAGTGCTGAGCTCTGAGCAGAAACCCTGAGATGAATGCTATCCATTAACCTTATCTAGCAAATTAAACCTTAAAGTTAGAAGGATTGGAAAAAACTTAGCAAGCTGGTTGCTATTTTTTAAACATATTTCATTTAGGAACAGTTTGGATTAAAACCAAGCCTGGCCAGGCCTAAGCAAACAGATTTGAGATGAGAAACAGATCAAGTGTGTTTTCACTGCTCTGATTGGTTATTCAATTAGCACAAGCGTCACTGTAAGCCCTCTGTGCAGCGGTCACAGTGTACGAGCAAGTGCTTACGGGTATCCCAGAGGATCACGGATGTGGGAAAGCCATCAGCTGAATCACTTTGTGACAGATGTATAAAATACTGAATGCTGTCAACTCAAAATGTTCACCGCTGTTTATATCAACACTTAGAAACAGACCAATCTCAGGACATTTTAGAGATGATTGGAACAACTAAGTGGCCTTCTCCTGGCATTAACATTAAAAGTCAGCTATTCATCTAGTCAATGAAAAAGTCTTATTTGTGGAGATGAAAACAGGTCAGGTCAGCTGCAGACCTTACTCCATCCCCTGTTTTGTCTCATTAAAATATATCAGCTTGTCCAGAGGCTGGAGTCAGATTATCTGACAAAGCCTCAGAAACAAGAAGTCCAACATGTAAGACTGAATGATTATAGAAAGAAAATGGAGGAGGAGATATTTAATCATAAGCTTTAGCAGAAAGAACAATGATATAATTTACCAGGATGTGTTTGAAGCTGTATATTGTATGTACTCATCTTGGGTTTCACAAAAAAAATACATCAATCTATCAAACTGTTAATTAAAAGCTGTCCATCAAACTGAGAGAGAGTTGTTGATAAATGAAACTTTCTTCACAATAATAAAATCCATTAGCATTTCTTTATTTTGGTTCTGACATAAGCAAAGCCTTAATCCTAACACAAAACTAACCCTGACAACTAGAACTGCTTTAACCTTCGTACTATTGCTAGCTTTTCCTTTTTTGTTACATCTTCTTCCTCTTAAAGCGAGATGAGCTGGATCAAGTAGTTGCAAAGAAGTGATTCATCTCTTTATCTTATATTGCAAATATTCATTCACACATTTTTAGATGCACACAAAACATCAGGTTCAACGTGAAATTGGCAAAATTATTGTGTAGTTGCGGATTACAAAAAAATGTGAGGTTGAAAGGACGCTTCGAATATATGACCTTGCTACACTTGCAAAGGACAGAAATGAAAATGTCACAACTGATCATCACGTGGTTTTGTAAATGCTAACAAAATGCATGTGATTGAGTGATCAGACTCACCTCCTCGACCAGAGCCAGCATACGCCGAGTGCTCTCCAGGGACTGTAAATAGAGAAAACAAATCAGCTGAGAGTGCACAAAAAGCAGATACAGTGCACAATCTGCAATACATATCACAGGGACATCTCAATGACTTTCTATAGAAAACAAATTCTCTAGGAGTCATTGGTAATAAGCTGGAGAATAGAAAACAAATGATGTGGACAGATCTCTTGTAATGTAATTAACACAGGTTATTTCCTGTCCTTACACTCATTAATTGTGAGATTTTTGCCTTTTGTTTACTAATCCTTAAAAGCCTTCTCCAAAGTCATTCATTTCTTAAAGGGATTCCTAAGCCCTCCTCCCTCTTTTTGTTCAAAACTTCTCTTGTCTAGTTTTTCTTCTTCTGCCTCTCTAACTTTTTAAACTCCATCCATGGCCGCCTTTTGGCCCCTGCATTATCTTCTCATGAATTTTTAATGAGGCCGTTTGAGCCATCCTATTATTCTGATGCACTGAATTATCTGTTCTTCCTAAGCTCCACTCAGCTCATTAAAAAGGCCAAAGTTCTCCCTAATCCCACCTACAACAATTTACAGTTGCAAAGAAAAGAGACTTTCAGAACCAACTGCTGAAACAAGAAACTGTTGAAGGTACTGTGTCTGAAAGTCTGGGAGCTTTGGCAGTACATTTGTGTGTCCTTACAAGAACAGGTCATTTTGAAATGTCAAATTATAATTGGCATGTCACAAAGCAATGCTCTTTTCAGTGCAGACCATATTTAGCCTCACATTCTGTGTTCTGTCTATCCCCTGTGCTATTCTTCCACACTGTTACATTGTTCATTCTGATTTATTTGTTTCCTGTAACTGCCAGAAACTACAGCACATGTAGGTTATGCTAAAATTAGGAAAAATACAATTGTGCGTCCTTAAATAACTTGACTTATGTGTTTTTGAAAATATACCTCATCAGCGATCTGGTCTGCACGTGTCTGCAGGTCGGCCAGCTCATTGCGCATGTCCGCTTCATCTGCCATGATGACTGTTGAACTTCACTTCAATTAAAAGACACTGGAGAGAAAGAGAGAGAGAGAAAGAGAGAGAGTGAGAGAGAGAGAGAGAGAGAGAGAGGAGAGAGAGAGAGAGAGAGAGAGAGAGAGAGGAAGAAAAGGAGAAATGTTACTATTGTCTTGATCACGGCTAAGCAGGAGGGGAAGACATTTTGCTTTGTATTGCTCTGCTTTCATTCAGATTACCATTATTTATGTCTCTTTAAAGGGTTTTGAAATACTATTGCCTTGTTTTGTTAGTAATTGATTTCTTAGGTTTGGATATTTATAGAATGGGATTTTTGCTCTTCATTTAGCTTCATCCATTTTTCACTGAACTTCTCATCTGTCATTATTGAACAAAAGCATCCCCATAGCATGATACGTCTACCACCATGTTAAACCTATAGGGGACAGTCAATGCATGGTAATGTCACATTTACACTGTGGAGCTGAATTATAATTATTCAGACACAGAGATGGTTTGAAGCATTCATAGATATTTGTTAAGTACTTAAACATGTGACCTGAACTGCACAGACAGCTTATTTGTCTTTCTTTCATTAATAGATTTCTTCTTGCCATTCTTTTTGGAGAGCATAACTAATATTTTTTCTGTTGATAGATGCTCCCACTGTGTTTCTCAACAGTTCTAGCTCTACTTTCGGTAGGTATCTATGTAGGTTTACAATTGGACACATATTTAACAATGAATTACGGTTTAGATATTGAACAAAGTAGGAGTCAACCTAAAACGTGTGTCATATTAAAATCTGCTCCACTTATTCTATAAAGAAATTCTAATTAAGCATGTTAATCTAACAGTGCAGATAAATACAAATATGCCTTATCTCCAAGTATTCTCCAACTCAACTTACAAAGACTGATGACACTCTAAGAAATACAAACAAATGGAATTACAAAGTCAAGATGCAAATAATATATATATAAAATCAGAGTTGGGATACATATATATATATATATATATATATATATATATATATATATATATATATATATATATATATAGTTTTATATAGTCATATATATATATATGACTCTCCAGTCATTACCAGTTTAGTTTAGTTCAAAGAGATAAATGTGGGACCGCTCCTATATTTCGCTAATATTCTAGCATTTAGCAAACAGATACATTTGGTTATCATAACCAATATAATGCAGGAAACATTTAGCCGTATTTAATATCAAACAAGGCGGGTAAAAAATGAACTGTGAGTATAGATATGTGGTTTTAACTGCATGTTACTACATAAAATGAATACAATTGTTGAGGCATTGAATACAGACTGAAGAATATCAAAACGAACAAGAAAAAATGTCAAGAGGATTGACTGCTAAGTGGAAACATGAGTCTATTTTTACTGTAGTCATGTGCATACCCATGCACAGATTCATTGGTGGTGCACACCATGAAAAATGGATGTGCTTGTTACTCTCTAGTTTGAAGGAGGGACATGGAGTTCAAAATGGAGGCAACAAAGGCTGAGGGGAGAAAAAAAGAACCCAACTCTATTCCAGTCTGCCTCACACTCTGCATCTGTCTCACTCAATAATTAAGACTTCAACAAGACAAATAATGTGATCTGCTCCAATCAGAGCTCATTTGGGAATATAATGCATTTTAGTTTCAATAGCTGAACTCATACTAGAGCATTTCTGTTCCTGTGTCACTTGATTTAAATTTAACCACCCAGCAGCTTGCAGCTCGGGACTCATTAAAGCTTTATGTGATCTAATCTACTTCATGATAGAGTGTATAAAAGGGACTAAGAGTCGGCTGCTTTCCAGAGACTGTCAGGGAATGTGTGGAGGGTTTTTTTTTTTTTAGCCAGACTTGGAAAAATTTAAAAAGGGAACCATTTTGTGATGCAATAAGCCATTGGCATAAAATTATGTAAACAAATTTTAGGGAGACAAACAGAGAAAGCAGCTTGTCAACTGTGATGGTTTGCAGGTTTTTGAGACCTGGGCGTTAGTTTCCGGCTCCTCGCCCGAGTTTATCCGTCAGTCAGTGGATCTCTGAGGTGAGCAGACAAGGTCAGTTACAGTCACAGCTGGATGTTTGATAAGCTATCTCCTTGCTCTGTCTCACCTTCTGTCCTTATTACTCTTTCCTCCTTCCCCGCGGAGTCGTCA
Source organism: Poecilia picta (assembly GCA_033032245.1). Taxonomy (NCBI): domain Eukaryota; kingdom Metazoa; phylum Chordata; class Actinopteri; order Cyprinodontiformes; family Poeciliidae; genus Poecilia; species Poecilia picta. The sequence continues at coordinate 28,716,820 of CM065355.1, forward strand.
CACCAGTTAATAATTGAGCATGTGACGGGAAAGAAAGATGGAGGGAGGAGTTGGGGAAAAAAAAGCCCACCTAAAGTGCTCCTCTCCTACATTCATGCTCCATGTCAGTTTTTGTCTGCAAAGGGTGGCAAGAAAAACACTGAAATATTTACGTTGGCATTTTTACCTTCAAGTTATTTGACTGCTTATGAAATTTTGACAAGTTTTTATATTAGCAACACTGAAGGTAACCACAAGCTGAGCAGGAAAGAGCCACAAATGAGCAAATTAATGCACTATTTTAATATCTGAGGCTCTTTCGTGTGTCTATGGATGCTATGCAACAACTTGGTGAGGGAAAAACTGAACCAGATGGATTAATAACGCACAAGGAAGCAGGTGAGCAATAAGAAGCAGAATTTACAGGTGGTTGATTAACAGCTCATCTGACAAACTGTTGCCTGTTTGGTAGGATCAGATGCATTTTATCGCACCACAGATGAACTTGCAGTTATGATACAAAGAGCATCACTCACATCACATGTGTCTAATTATAGTGATTTAGTAGAAAATTGTATATTCCATACCAAGTAAACAACCAGCAGAGTTGCAGACAATCTTAAAGTGCCGGATGACATTATTGAAAAGTAATTCATAAGACAGCTACATTTTCAAAAGTAAAATAAACTACAAGCAATAAAATTTGCAACAACAAACGTGAAGTGCTTAGTAATCCAACTCATGAAAATTTCTGTCCATTTCTATATAATCTAATTTCAAAATGTTTTCTTATTGTGAAAATCTTGTATTTATAAATGGGAATTTAACAAGTTGAAGAAATTACAAGTAGAAGAACTGACTAATATTAATGGTAATAATCATAATGGAATATTGCATATTCCTCCTACTACCATGTTTAATTATTATTATGTATTAACTAAGTATTGATTAATTTAATGTGCCCAAATAAAAGAAGTGTAATTTTCCAGGTGCTGTTAATCCAGCCTTTGTATTTTTACCACTGTTTGAAGTTTTGACTTGAATTCAAGAACTTTATAAATGCTATAATTTATTCATGCTACTTCTGCAAATAAGGTGTTTGCTTTTAATGTAAATAATAATAAGACTATGATTAATTTAATTCTGCATATGCTGCTTCTTATGTTTGTCTAATTCCTGGGCGTTTCCTAACGGTAAGGTTGTCATTCAAGCTCTTGTGTTGCCCTACTTTTTAAGGTCTAAGAATATGTATCTATAAATATATTAAATATTTTCCTGTATTTCTGCCAATATATGACAGCTGGCATAGAATGTATGCAATGGAAATAAATAAAAAAATATATTGTGAACATATGAATACCAAAGAAGATATGACAAACATTGAGCAATATCATTTTGCAATTATATAATAATGAAACTCTTCATTACCACATTATGGGTTATGATGCTGTGATGGTAATGGAATTAGCTTATTGGACTGTGGATGTAAAGGTTTCCCATTGTAACTTTATTTTCCTTTGCATTGCTACACTTGTAGCAGTAAAACCACATCAGGCAGAATATTACAGTAACAAGTCCAAACATTTATCAGAGGAAGGTGACTAAGTGGTAGTAAATTATGATTTACTGGTAGTTATAGTGACTCATATTACTGCATTTACGCAAAACAAGTCAAATCTGGTTAAACATGCACTTGTGTTTGTCCAGCTTAATCTAAACCAAGTTGTTAGTCATCTCTTTTTACCATGCGCTCTCAGATACTCAATCTCCTGATGCTCCTCACTGTGTGCATCCTCCCACTGATCTGCTGTTATTGATCCAATGCTGATTGATTTTCTCTTAGCTGTTACACCGCTTCCTGTCAACTCACACACCCTCAGCACAGGTTCTTCGCATTTCCAGTCAGATTTCAGTTCTCATTCTCAGATTCTTCAGTTTAATAAAACCAAAATAAGAATATTTCTTCCCTTTTACAAGTTTGCACGGTAACACTTTATTTGAAAGGGGGTGAATAATACTGACATGATACTGCCATAAACTCCTGTCATGAACATGAATAAGCCTTCATGAATATTTATGACTGTTGTCATAAAGCGTCATTCGGTAAATTATGGAACTTTTAATACAAAGTTGACATTATTCAAAATGTCTTTGTTATGACAACTTGACATTAACCAAGAAATCAATACTGATATAAATTTGTTCTAAACGTATTACTGTCTGCACTTTAAAAAATTAGGTAACTTTATGTTATTAAAGGTAAAGTTTAAACAGTAATGATTTCTTGGCTAATGTCAAGTTGTCATAACAAAGACATTTTGAATAACTTTGTTCTAAAAGTGTCATAATTTACCAAATGACGCTTTATGACAACAGTCATAAATATTCATGAAGGCTTATTCATGTTCATGACAGGAGTTATGTCATGTTTATGAAAGTGTCATGACTGTCTTATTCACCCCCTTCAAATAAAGTGTTACCATTTGCACAAATTTGCATTATTAACTTTTAGTTAACTAAAATCCTCCTTTAGTCCTGAAACAGCTTGTGCCGTTCATAATGATTCGCTTTAAGACTGTAGTTTGCAGCAATCCTAGTTAGTAGCAGGTTTTTTTTATTGTTGTAGTCACCATATGCTCATTTTGACATCTAAAAATGTGAAGAGAATCCAAAACAATAAATAAAGTAAAAAGAATACACTACCAATGCACATTTATTTGAAACACTACCTTAAGATCTTTAAAATACAGTACAAAAAGTATAAAATGACTATTCAGCACAGAATACAAAGAGCTACAAACAAAATAGCAATCCTAATGTTTTAACTCCTGACAAAACTGGTAAGAAGATAGATTAGAGAATGGCAGCCAAAGGATACTGTTTTCATATTTTCAAGTATTTCTGATTAAGCTTATTCAAATTTCAATTTCAGACTCACAGTGTTATTTTCTTTTGCCATTCCTTTGACATCATTTTTTGAATCTTAAAGTCCTTTAACATGCTACACATGCTTCACATCCAAACATGCATCTGTAGTAAAAGCTGACATACAGCAGGGTCCGAGGGTCCCCATCCCCCACATGGGCCCTGCTAGCCATCACTTGTCTTGAATGACAGCTGCTGGAAGGACTGTACTGCCAGGCTCAGCCCATGGAGAGATTAAAGTCAGCAGGGAAAGAGGATTTAGTCTCCACTGTTTTCTCTTCGCTCCCTCTCTCTCTCTTTCTCTCTCTCTTCCTCTCTGTCTCTCTCCTGACTTTATCTCCTGCCTTCTTGTCTCTTCTTCATCTGCTTTCCATGCCGTTTCTGTCTATAAATATGTCGCCTGCATTGCTGTATATTATGAAAGACTTGAGTTGAAATGTTTTCTATTAACTTACATAAAAGTCTGTTTCTTCATCACTATCTGACAAATATGCACAGAAGTGAGTCCACTTGTGGCTGAACGCAGCTGGTGTTGGCTTGTTCTTGGAAACTGGGCCAGATATGGAGCAGGGCTGAGCAACAAACCCAAGCACAACAGCAGATAGAGTCAAAGAGACACTAGAGACACTAAAAGGGCAACAATGAATTATTGATTGAAATATTAATAGCATTAATCCTAAAAGCTGCAGAACTGAAAAATTTAAACTGGTTTGGCAACAGTCTTCAGAACAAAAATATAGGCCCTCAGTAAAAAAAAAAAAAAAAACAATTGATAGAGGAGAGAAGCGAGCCAAGGAACCAAAATGATTCTATGATAGTTTTAGTTTTATTTCAGATTAAAGTCTCATCTATAGTTCCAAATTTAGCCTGTTGTTTTGTTGTCTCTCCTTGTGAATTTGGGTAAAAAGAGTTAATTTTCACATGCATTATTATTTACACCTGTCTTTATTATAGTCAGTCTGACTCTACCAGGCAACTGCTTTATTACCACCAGCTTGTTATGCACAAAATCTTTAAGAAGACTCTTAAAGATTACCTTTTTTACATTTCTGAAACTTACTGTTTACTCAATGCCAAATGCTGTTTTCTTTTAATTATGTAAAGCCCTTTGAAATGCCTTGCTGCTGAAATGTTCTATACAAATACAATTTGATTGATTGATTGATTGATTTAAAAAAGTTACAACTGTCTGACTTCACATTGCTGTGTCTGCAGCCTGCAGCCGGGTGTGAAGCAAACATCCTGCTGCACAGTTAAGAGTCAGTGTTGGGATGAAAACAACCAGGCCCTTGTTAACTGGGATCATGTGAACTCTATCTCAAACATAAACCGTTCAGTGTTTCCACACGTCAACATAACTAGAAAAAAAAAATGCTAACTGTGAATTCTTTTCTTTGTAAACCCTCCGAAAAATCATTTTCAAGCTTTATTTATCCGCCTTGATCTACAGAGTAGCTGTCTGCAGCTGACACTACCTGCAGCTCGGCAGGGATGCGGGTCTGGAAGGAAGAAAGGAGCCATGTTAATTATCCCTAGCTGAAGCAGAATGTAATTGTCATGATAAACTGACTCGCCTTTGCAATGAAAAGGCTCCTATCAATCAGGAAGCGTGTTCATCCCAGATAAACAGTGTTTGTGAAGGAAATGGGACATCAGGACAGTGTGGCTGCCCTGAATCTCACAGTCACGGAAACCAGGTCAGATTTTCAGTTGTTTGGCTGCATGTTTCTCATGGGTTTACAGAGGCGCTAACCTAAATCTGGGGACTTTTAGGGAAGCTGCTTCATGCTTGTCTGTTTCTACAGATCCTTCCCAGGTGCAGAGGGAAATGAGTCGGAAAGCACAGCGTGAGTTGAAAATAGTAGTGCTTTTTCTGGTACTGCTTTCTTAGTCCAACTGCATGTAAATTTATTTCTAGCACAATTGCATGGCACAGAGTGAAGTAACACAACTGGCTTTCTGAAAAGGGAAACCTTCAACTTTGCTGTGACATTGTGGAAGAGAAATAAAAGAAGTGGATAAGACATAAATGTAGTATTTAAGCTTTGAGAAGACACTGTATGATTTATTTGAACAATCTTTGGCCTGCTGTACACACAGCCACACGGCCAATTACCTCATAATTCATGCAAAAGAAAATGTACAGTAAAGAATTAAAACTGACAACCTGTGAATGTTAAATTGAATAGACAGCTTTTCCTAACTTCTCCTTTGTGTTCTCTTAAGTGAAAGTCACATTGTCCACAGACTCACCATGTCAGGCTATTAATAACAAGGGTTCTGTGAAGGGTAATGCCTCTGCACAAAGACACTGGGTGGGACCAGCAACACGGGAGTCTTTTGGTTTATTTATTGTTCTTTGGGTAAAACTGAGCCAACATTAACAGTGATTTGTTTCAAAAACTGTTCTGATGTTGTTATGATGGTGGTTTGTACTGAATTGTTAAAGAAATATGCTGATATAATGATTATGCAATCTAAAAATAGAAAAGTGACATCCATGACATGGACACATTTGATCGGTTTTATCACAAACCATGCTTGAGATTTCTTTTACTTTTTATCCTACCTAAATTAAATGCTCATTTTTACTTTTAAGCAGTACTTTAGGTTGCTCCTGATAAACAGCAAAAAAAAAGTATGGTTATAATGTAAAAAAAACTGAAAATGTTCATGGGTTGTGAATAATTTTCATCAGATAAACCAACATCAACATTTTACAGTTTCACCATTTCCCAGATTTCCATGTTAGATAATCAGCAGTAAATCACTTTGAGTACTAAAAACTCTTAAATAACTTTGTGAAAAGCAACTAGTGACGATTCCAATCTCTTGGAGAAAATTTCAACCACATGTATCTGATATTTATGTATGAAATGCTTATATTACAGCAACTTTGATTTTTTTTAAAAAAATTGTTCCTTTTACCATCTTAATATATTTTCAAAATTGCCATTGCAGGTTACACAATCAATCCTACTTCAAACTGATTAAATTGTCCAAACCAAATGAACACACACAGATTTAACTGATCCAGTTCACAGAATATAACTCAGTAACTATATCTATTCACATACACACTTCACATACTTCTCTTACTCTTTGTTACAACAACACCAACATGATCAACACTATAACAATATTTTTTTTTATCCAAGCACCAGAGAGGTTATACACATGTAAAATCCTGAAGCATACACACACATCCCAGGATATATTGCACAGTTGTTACTACAATGTCAAGTTGGGTTCACACAGAGGGAACGTAGCATTCATAAAAAAAGATTTCTATGGTTAAATTGTTATTATACGTATGTTGCAGTTTTCTAATTATAACAACCAAACCCCCAGAGCAAACACACTGTTGACCTATACTCTGTAAATATACCAAGATCTGACCCAGGCAGAGAGCAAGAGGAGAGCCTGAGGGCTAAACTATTCAGACCATTCACCCACCACTTTCTGCCTCACTGATGATATATTATGCAGCTCCAGTCGTACAGACAGAAAAGCTTGGACTAGCTTATTTTACTCATAAAACGGGCAGATTTATCAAAACAGCAAAATGGTCAGGAAAAAATGTAAAAAAAAAATTGTAAGAATGCAATGAATAAAACATTGAGTGGATTAAATAGCCTGACATGATCAATCTTTACTCTCTGGAATATTGAAAGTTAAAGAAGTGAGGCGACTTTTACACATTTCCTTCAAAACACAGTCAACTAAAGTATCAGTTTATAAACTTGTTTTACTTTATAGTTCATGTATTTTAATAAAGTTAAATTGGGTTCATTTCTCCAGCTCCAATTTGCAGTAAATGTTATCATAAAGGACATCACAAAACCCTTTGAAAGACAAAACAATTCACGTCCAGAAACATATATCCAAATCAGTCCAAAACAATCCCATCATACAGACAGATTAACATTTTTTAGATCCATTTCACTTCCATCCTAGTTTAAAATCCTTTTTATGAGATGCTAGAGAAACTCCTGGAGTGATTGCAGCATATAATGCATTACTCCACCTCCTTCACCTGCTGCACACTGCCTGTCAGCTGAGTAGTTAGAGGAGTGTACACTTTTCCCTTGCTTACAAAAAAAACTTTTTGTTGTTTGCGAAAATTGTCAAGAAAAATTCAAAAATGGATAGCTTCAGTCTTTTAGGACAACATTGTTTTGAAACAGCAGCTATTAAACTACATGGGTCTTGTAGACTTATACAAACATGAATCGCATTTTCCGGTTGTCCACTTGACATTACTGTGCAGAGCAAAAAACTCAAACTAGTGTTTGTAAAAATTGTAGAAATGTTATTTAAATATTTTTGCCAGCTATTTTAATTTGCAGTGTTTAATTTTAATACTGCTCTGTATCAAAATCTTCCTGATTTCCACTCTGGTTAAGCACAACGTTTGAGTGTGAGAGGAATAAGGTGATTTCCTGCCGACTGCAGCCCCTGCTGTGACAATATGGCCTCCCTGAATTAAAGCGTTCCCTATGGAGAGGCAGGAGGGACACACACAGAGAAATCTGCTGTGGAAAATTACAGATGAGATATGGAGTAACTTACATTAGTAAAAAAAAAAAAAAACTTCTCAAGATTTTGTTTTTAGACGAACAGGTTTGTTTGTTTTTAACTTGGAAAAAACATTAAATAAAACATTCTCTTTTTCAAGGTTTAGAAAAACAACAAAGACATACAGGTTCTCCCACTGAATGAAAACTCCCAAAATACCAGGTTTGAGTTTTAACACTGTTAGAGACCCTAAAACAAAAACAGACAACAGTTTCCCAGCAGTCAGCGATGTTTTGTCTCATTTGAGCAGATTGTATTTCCGCCATTTATTTGTTATATAATCCAAAGGAGAGACAGGCGGGAAGCTACCGCAGACAGTGTATAGTTAAGACAAGCAGATTAAAGAAACTGGCAGAAAATAAAGTTCTGAAGAGACGAGTGAACACGCAGATGAAAACCTTAACTTCTGGCACTTTAATTGATTTTCAAAAGGTTAATCATATCTTTTGACAAAAACAAGTATTTATAGCTGCCACTAAGAGCCTCTGTCTTTAATTTCATGATCGGTCAATTAAAGTGAGTCTGTCAGCATGCTACCTATAAAGCAGAAAGACGGAACTGTGTGCAGGCAGGCAAACATGATAATGTGGGAAGCACAGGAGATTCAAAGCAATCATTCAAGGCCTGCAGGGATAATCATGGCAAAGTCCCACTGTCCCAGTCACAGAGGATAAAACCCACTGGATTAATCTGCCGTCACACAGAATACACACACAAGCATGGAAATACTTGCATAACCATGAACTACTCTTTCTCTTAGTCTCTTCTCACTTTCTATCAAACATTTTTCCCTTTTCCGTTCCGTAACCATCTCTTGGTCACTTTAGCTCAATCATAAACAGACCTGCAGCTCTCTGCTATAGCATGCACATATTCAAGATGACACCTGTCAACATGCTGCTCTTTACATGGTTGTCAATTATGCATATCCGCATGCATCGTCTTTTGAAAGGGAGAAACAGAGCAATGAAAAAAGTGACTCTTCTTGGCACCGATTAAATGTTTCAGATGACAAAGCAAATTTCAATAATGTTTTTGTTCTGTGTTTTACTCTTTTTACACGTTTATGTTTAGCATTTGTCAATGCTTGCTGTTTTCCGAATCGGTTATAAATTAAGTTTGGCTAAAAGATGAGAAGTTTCCTTTATATGGGTGGAAGAAGGTGTCCAAATCAACCTGACTCTGCATGAAAAAACGAATTAACTTCTGCTTAAACTTGCTTAGTGGAAAAAATTGTCATCTGACTTTTACAATAATTGGCAAAAAGAGTTTTAAAGCACTGTGGAGGAATTTGAGACACTAATTTTTGCAGAAACATTGCAGGGCTTTCCAGTTGTTTTATTAAAACAATTCATGATTTCATCAATAATGACAAGTTATCGGGTCAGAAGGTGACAAAAAAAGCATCAAATGTCTGTACATGTGTTGGTGTGTGTTCCACCATGTTTGAGTGTTAACACGATGTTCTTTTACTCAGAATTGTGTGATGGATGTAATGGGATTAAAGTTGTTTATAATCGCTTCTTCCTCGTTTATGAAATTATAATATAATAACTGCTTTTTGCATTTGTTAAGTTTATTCTTATCTGATATTAAGATGTATTTGGTCATCTGAAGCAACTGACTTTGACTGACTTTTTTTTTACACTATTTATTGAAAAATATTGAATATGCACATAACTCAGCACAAATGTATGCATTAAAAACATTGGTTCTCTCATGATTTACATATCTCTCTCTAAAACAGGTTAATATGTTCTTCCTTAAATGGGAATTATTTGCCTGTTCTTCTTGCCCTGAAGTCAATAACTTTGCCTTCAAGGTAACACAGCAGCATTTCTACAGCAAGAAGCAAGGAAACAGGTTACTTCGGCTCTGCCGCTTCATCCTGATCAATGAGAGGAGATCATGTCACAATTTCAGGGACCTTAGAAATTACAGGCTGAGGGAGCATTAGAGTTGGAGTACATGTTGTGTGTGATTGAAAGGGGGGGGATTTGTTTGTGTGAGAAAAGAAAGAGGAGTTGGTGGCAGAGAAAAAGCTCTGAACGCAGCTGCCACTTCAGCTCGCAGAGGACAAGAGGTGTGAAATGAAAGAAAATGGAAGAACATGCAGGGCTTTTCACCAGAGGGCATTGTGTGGATCCCTCATGTTCAACAAATGTATGAATTTTACTCCCTGACACATGAAACACTCAAATATTGTGAGAAGCATTTTCACAGTGTTGCCTGTTGACGCTTAGGATCAACTGAGAAGAACTGCAATAATGTCCAAGCAACCAAACGCACAGATATCTCAACACAAGTTAAAAAGGTGCAAAAACAGAGGTCATGACATTTAAATATGAAAAAGAAAGTCTCAAACTATAAAACAAAAGTGTGGCGAATGATCGGCAAATTTATTCTGACAAAAACTGTGCCATCCATTGCAACCATTGCAAATGTGAGCTTTAAATCTTCAAACCTCACAGGTGAGCAACACGAAAATGTGATCAATCCACCGAGGTGCTAGGAGAACGTGTCCTTGTGGGCATAATGCTTATTTTTAACAGATGTGGCAGTACTGGACTGGAGCCTGGTGGTAATTTCTCACCTTTTTTCTGGTGGAGTGACGGAGGAAGAAGAGGAAGAGGTGGCGTAAAGTGGTTCTTATGTGTGATGACAGCAGGTACAATTTTCACACCAGGAAGCCGGTTTTATGTTCAGCCTGGTTTCTTCTATGTCACAACATTTCAAATTGAAAGAATACGATGAAAAGCTACAGCTTCTCATTGAAACGTTGGGAATGTTTTTAGCAATCCAACTGAAAATATTCTCCCGTGCACAGAGCAGGTCAAACTGCATGTGTAGCCTACAATGACTGTTTTCCTCTATCTCTCTTCAAACTGTTCTTGCTGGACCTTTTAAATCCATTCTTACTAAATCTCCAAAAATATGAACGATTTTGTAAGCTATGTTGCTTTGCTAACTCAGAATACACAGTTAATCATAACGTTAGTTTGGTGACTTATTTAAATCCTGGATAATTCCATGCTTCTAACTTTCTGTCTAAAAATAACTCCAGCTATGAGATTGTATTTTATCTGCAATTTGGATTTGATTACATTTTTCGTCTTTCTCTAGTCTATTAATAGAATCCATGTTTCCTCAGGTGTAACATGATTTAGCTCACGTTTCCTGAAGTCCTCCTCCTCTGGAGGCTCAGTCTCACCCAGTCTAATTTGGTTACAATTAATACTTTCATTAACATCAAATGGCTTACTACGTTGTCTGGGTCACTTGGTAACTTCCTTTAGCAAAATATCTTTCTTTGTGTCAGAAGGTGACAGAATCCCAGAGCAAAAATTCAAGTTTGTTTTCAGAAATTCAACCGTCAATCGTCCTTTACTTCTTTTATGTGATATAATTTTTTTCAATGGATTGATAAAGCAAACATCTCACAGACTGTTTTTTTTTTTCTTTATATATTATGAAACTGATTTATTTTGGTATGTTAGCTGAGCATTGCTGATCAGTTCTGTTGGTTGTAAGTCAGACTCCTTCTTTACTCTGTATGTGGGTGTTCATTTCCTGTCCTAATTGAAATATCTACTTGTTTACTCCTGGCTACAAACATCACCAGGCTGCCAAACGAAGGCAGAATACGCAGCTGACCTGCTTAACACTCAGCCTGAGCCTTACATCCTCACTGGCATTACCACGAGTCCAGACACAGAACAGGAAACGGGGATGGCCAGCATGCTGTTTTTAGTAGTAAAAGTTTAAATTTGTTCTGAACAACTATTGGCAGCGTTTATCTGAGTGAGGCTGAGCATAACTCTGTGCTTGTATAATTTCACAGCTTCAGAGATGATAACTTTCTACTGCATGTCTTCATCAGAAAGAAACAGGAACAAACCAGGGAAATCTGTGATGTTCTTGCTTACAGCTGAAGATTATCTGAAGCTCTCGTGAATCCATGTTCAGAGAAAGTTGTTGGCCATGATAAGTTAGGGAATCATGTTGCTTAATTCACTGCTTCGGTTTTGCTTCTTCTACTTTTTCAACCTTGATCAAAGCTCCATGGAAGAAGAAATGTGTGGCTTTGGGGTTTTTCTGGATAAATCAAAACGTACTATTCTAATTCAGCAGTTTTCTGATTAGCTGTTTCCACCCTGGATGAGGCTCCGGAGATACTGATGTCACTAAATCCATATTTTTTGCCCCATAAAAATTTTCTTGGAGAAGTGCAGCATTTCCTTCTGTCAGCCACTGAAGGTTTATTACTGGAAAAAGAAAGTCTTTCATTTCTATTGTTCACAGCATGCTTACTCAGGAACTTGAATCTGACTCTTAGAATGGATTGGAATTGAACTAATCTCTAATTATCATCAAAAAGGTTGCTTTAAAAATAAAGTGACATTGGCATACATCACACTTTTCACCACCACAACAGAGGAAAAGAATAGTGTCAATTGTATATCATATACTCCCATTAAATGTTGTAGAAACAAATAATGAATCAAAGGCACATCCTGCTAATTATTCAAAATCATTTGCAGTGTTGCATGACATTAGGTAAAACATGACATCGATTTACCTAGTACTTGTGAATACTGATGACATTGATTGCGATTAGTCCATATTTTCATCAGATTTCATTCTTTCATTTGTCCTCACCACTCTCCATGAGCAGTTGGATCATCAGATCTGAATCAGATGTGGTGACAAACAGTGAAATTTCATCCAAGTGGCCAAATGGCCCTTGATGGCAAATAGGGTTTGAACGCATAGCAGCTGAAACCTGATAACCGAACAAACACAGCAACGAAGAAAGACCTTTGTGAATGCATGTTGCACATGCTGACATGTAATTATTGTCCAGTTTTAATCTAAATCTGACAAAACTGACAAATTGTTGGGAAATCTATCAAACTATCAATAAATCAATCAAATTCTATTTGTATAGCACATTTCAGCAGCAAGGCATTTCAAAGTGCTTTACATAATTAAAATAAAAACAGTATGCAACATTAAAATAAACAGTATGGAAGAGAAAGATTTTTTAAAAAAGAAACAGTGAGAAAGAGAATTAAAAAGAAATTAAAAAATAAAGAAAACCATTAAAGAGATTTTTAAAAGGGTTTTAGTTAAAACGCTGTTTACAAGGATTCTCAAACCCCAGAGTTTTAGTTAAAACCATAAGCAACTCTAAACAGGATGGTTTTAATTTGAGATTTAAAGGCACTCAGTGTTTCAGCTGTTTTACAACATAACATAACAGAAATAACACCATTTCCCCAACATCTCTTTCTCATCCATGACGCAACCTTTAAAAACAGCTGAAAACATGTAATTACGGTACATGTCAGGCGACAACTTGCTATCTTATGGCAAATTTTTTTTAACTGACATATTTTTTTCTTTCATGATTTACGCCAGAAATTAGAGGGATGTTGCTTTTCTTCGTTAACTCGAGGAAACCTCATAGGTGAAGTACCTCTTGTTTCCTGACTGTAAGTGTGGAGCGTCAGCGCAGCTGTAGTTCACTCAGACTCGGAGCTGTCCAGGGTGCTGAACCACATCCACTTTACCCACCTCTGCAAAATCCCCGCAACAGACAGGCAGGCCCAATGGATTTCTCACAGAACGTGGGATTAAGTAAAAGATCCACAACAGTAAAGAAGCGGTATCATAATTTGTCCGTTACGGAGTCACTAAATCAAATTTCTGTAAAAAATAAAATAAATAAATAAATAAATAGAAAAGAAATAAAAAGAAATCTCAGCACTACTCACGAAAAAGATTAATTGTCACAGCATTTCACATATGCATCTGATAAACAAGCAGCTACTAGTGAACTTATGAAGCGCGCGCGTCTTTGAATACTTTTTTTAAACTTTTATCGGTGCGGGTATATTTAAATGTCAAAATGAAGAGGAGGGAGAAAAATGGACGGAGTCAAACTTACCTGCTTAACTTTCTTTCTCTCGTCTTTCCGTTGTTGTTTTGCTGTGAGTGTGGGCAGGATGAAAATGTCTGTCTGCTCCAAAGCTCGGTTTAAAGGACTAACCTCGGTGGAAACACACAACCCTCCCCCCTCTCCAACCACCGCGCTACGCCTGGCGGATTTATACAGAGCAACTTCCGGTTTAGCCTTTGCGAAATAAAACCAGCACGGGAGTCAGGAAAATAAAAACTGGGGGTTTTCAGAGGAGGTGGAGTTACTTAAAGGTACAACTAGAGTAGAAATGAAATCGTTCAACTCAAAGGATGTTTGATTTACAGATTCAATGTTTGACAAAGCATTGGTCTGTAGAGTTGAATAAAATTTTACAGCATTCTTTTCAAACTTTTAGTGATAAGAAAGGAAATTATCTTGCAGGCTTCTTCCACTTCACAATTCGGCACTACTTTGCGTTCTTCTGTCACATAAAATCTTAATGTTGTGACAAGACTTTTTTTTCGGAAATGAGGAGGAGCTGGTATGGATACTTCAAAATTGAGTTAAAAATTGACTTTGATAGTTCTAATGGAGCTGAGTTTTTTTTTTGTTTGTTTCATAATTTGTAATAGTAGTAATAGTATTAGTGATGGTAGATGCTATATGATTTAGAAAATGGAAATTAAATTAGAAACACAAAATAAAAGAAAATATGCAAATATTGTACATTATTTTAGTTTTTAGTATACAATTATGCCTATGAAAGAACATGTATGCTACTTTAATACTCGCAGCAAAATTACGCTTTCTTAATTAATATACACTTTTAATCTGAAGAGCCGGACTTCTAATTTCCTGCTTCCCTGAATTGTATTTGCCCACAAAATGGCCGCGCCCTCTGACGTCAGAGGCAGCGGATAAAAGGTAGGGCATCTCAGCCCAACTCAAAGCCATGTTTTCTTTCTACCTCCTGTGAACAGATTCTCCTCTGTCATTTATAAACAGGATCAGGACGCAAACTGGATATGTTTGCATATTATCCTAAACCTGGTAGGTTAGTAGACAAATTTCAGGAGGATTTAAACACACCAAGTTAAAAATAAAATTTAAAAAAGTGCTTTTATTTTCAACAAAAAGAGTTAAATCTAAACAAGGGGGATTTTAAAAGGAAACATGCAAAAGCTGCTCTGCTTTAAGATTCAGTGTTGAAGTGACAAGTGGCTGCGATGTTTTCAGTTTTCTCCAGTGCTTTGTTTCTCCACACACACCTCTGACACCCTTGACCTTCTTTCCCTTTGTCTGAACTCAGCCTTCTGAAAAACATGCACTCCAGCATTTCACTCTCAGCACACAGGTACTGAGTGCATTCGAAAGCGGAGTAGTTTGGACACATTCTGCCATCTGTTCGCTTTCTTTCACTCCAACTCAGAACATCACAGTGCATTTTTTTTTTTTTTTTACTCGGTGCAAGAGCTGCAAAAACACTTAACCACCATCACATCCAGAGCAACGAGATTTCTACTTGAAGAGAGGCGTTAAAAAGGCAGACAGTCCAATGATCTCGCTGCATCTCTTTTTGTGTGCAAGTTGAAACATGCTGATTTTTACAGCAGCTCGTGTCTGCATTTCCATAAACATGAACCTGGACGGTCCTCCCTGTCCTTCTGAGATTGCTCAGGGTGCGCACAGCTGTTTTCCCCTGGGGCCCTTGACTTCATACGATCAGATTCATGAATTTTAAATAGCATCCAAGTGACACACAGAGGAACAAGCAGACGAGAACACTGTTTTAAGATGGGGTGCTGCCATATTTTTCTGGGCTTTAGACAGCACAGAAGGCTCCCAGCAGCCCCCACATTATATGAGATTAGTGAACATTGCATCCCACAGTAAAAAAAAGAAAAGAAAAGCAAAGCAATCTTACATTTTTATACATCGTGTCTTTTATAGCACGCCACAGGATTCTTTGTGGAGGTTTAAACTACCTCAACCTTCATCTTGATACTTACGTGACTTTTTTGGAGCTGGAAAAGATCACATTTTAAAGTAGATAAGTAGATTTTTTTTAAAAAAAAGTTTAAATTCCTTTCTCTAAGCCAATTGTTCAAGATTTGTTCCTCTATAATGATCATAATGGTAAAAGTTGCTATTCATTCATTTATTCATTCATTACCAAATTCAGTGTTGCGTTTGTTCTCCTTATTTGCTGTTATTTGTTTTTGTAATATTATATAACAAAAAGCTGGTTGCTGAATATGATAGTCTAATTTTTTTATTATAAGAATATCAGATTGTGATCAGTTTCTATGTGTCCAGCCCAGATCTTCATCTTTCTGATGCAGATCAAGTGGACTTACTTTATTGTTCCACATAAAGCTTCCACCTAACACCAGGGTACGGTAATGCGACGTAATAAATATACTGCTTGATAAATTAATATGAATAGCACCCGTAACAAATAAATGAATAATAAAAAAACGTATTTGAACTCCACTAGGAGGTCAAATAAATGTTATTTTGGGATGTTGTCGGTAAAAACTTAGCATAAATCTTCCAAAGCATCAGAATCATTTAGTCCATATTTGTCACTGTGGGTCCTAGATAAAAAAATAAAATAAAATAAAATGAGCAGCTTGCATTGCCTGGTCAGAATGCCTGTAAATAAAAAGACTGGGGAACTTATTGCAAGAGAAAGGAAATGGTGATACAGAAATAAGGTCTGAGATCCTTTCGCTGCCAAAATCAATTGGACTTTTCAGTGTGATGACTTTAAACAATGCGTTTTCATCACTGCTCCAGGACGTTCGTCCACCCCATCATCCCCTCCACTTACCTCTGTCACCGTCCTTCCTCAGAAGATCCAGTTAGTTGAGCCAATCTGTTTTTTGCCCGTGATGGATTAGCCTTGTCTTCTTGAAGTTAACGGCCCCATGAAGAAACCCATTAAAAGAGATCCTTCCCAAGTGATGAGCACAATGAATCTCACTTAATTGTCATTGATTAAACGAAGACTGATTTGTGTCCTTGGGTCCTGGGCACATTCATGCACAGCACGGTGCACACACTGACAGCAAAAGCAATCTTTAAGCTAAAACTAACTTTTGGTGTGCCAGATATAGGATTAACTTATAAACACACTCCAAAACAGCTAGAGACTAATTGTCCACATACAACATTTATAAAAAAAAATGTTTCAGAATCATTATGTTTAGGTCAATGTGTACAGATACGCACTAAACACTGCACATTCTGTTCCAAAGCAAAACAAAGATAAAATCAGATAACATTTCTCCTGCTGCTTGATCAGGGATCTGCAACCTTTACAATCCAAAGAGCCGTTTTTGCCCCCCAAAAAAAGAAAAAAAATGTTTAGACCCACAAATCTTTACAAGATTCAGCAGGAATTTGGTTGCTAGTCTATAAAGAACCCCACTTTATTTATACATTTATTATTTTTAGCCCAAAAAAATAATAAATAATACCTATAATATTTATTATCAGAAATTCTAAGAGCTTTTGTGGAAGGTCCAGAGAAACAATTGCGGTAACGGAGCCACAGGTTCCATTTCTCAGGGCTGGAGAAATGTGGTAAAGAGAGCAAGGGAAATGATCAGAAAAGACTTGGTGTCTGCATTTTACCTTCACCTGATACGTGGAAAGAGCTTGAATAATTAGTTTTATCATTTGGAAGATCAACCAGCTTGCTAACCTGGGCTGAATGTTCAAATCTCTAAAATCATTTACAGCTTTAGGTGATTTTCTTTCTCCTTTCTGAATGACCTGTCTGTGTGTTTATTGTGGAAATAACATACCATATATTGCTCTTTTATTTGGGTACATTGCCAGCAGGTGGTGAGGGAGATCAGAGAGTCTGACTACAGACCAGAGAATCATTTGTCTGAACACACCGCTGTTCCAGGTGATGGAGGCACTGCTTCTAGCCTCACAGCAGCACATGCTGTTGTGTTTTTGGAGGGTTTGCCATCTAAGGAGCAGCAGAGCCCTCTGACCTGGAAATATTTTTGGTGTCAAAAATGAGGAATTATTTTAATATTAAGAAAAGCTTTCCTGGTAATCCTGGATCTGGTCCTTCTTAGATGTTTTTTTTTTTAACACAATCCCTTTTGGGATTTTATCCTAAATGATAGGAAGACAATCAGCTTTCCTCTCCTGACCCACTGACACAAACAACTGCACAGGACTCCAAGTGTCAGCTTGATCTGCAGCTTAGACACTGCCGTTGGCTTCAAACCTGCTGCTGCAGAGCCATCTGAAACTAAGCATGCCTCTTGAATTTTTTTTCACATTACAACCATGAGCCTGTGTGTATTTCGTTCTTGGAAAGTTTGGTGTGCACACATATTAAGCCACTATGAATCAATACATGCAGCTTTCACTGTAGTTGGAGCTGCCGTGTGTCTCCCTCTTGAGCGTTTGCTCAAACTAAGCAGGAAGACGTGGAAAGAGTTGAGCGTCTCTACGAGGCTGAAATGTAAATTTTCACCTCTCGATCAAATACTGAGTCGAATTCACTCAAAGTCAAAGATCAGACAATATTTACTGCCAAAACAAAAAACAGATATGAACTTCACAACATCCAAGCGTCAGTGCAGCCAGTCACACAGTTTTCACCAAAAACTGAACTAAAAATGTGTGTGGAGTAGAAATAATTAGCATTGTGTTTTATTTTTTATTTTATTTTTCTGCATTTTGTGTTAGCTTTCTGGTTTTGTCAAAATGAGATAGCTTAATGTTTTAGATGGTAGAAGGAAACTGTTTCTAAGATGATAACTTGTAAAAACTTGACGCACCAAATAAAGCCATAAGAAATCCTGCAACTTGTGCAACAAATGAAGAACCAGTGGGAAGAAAAAAAACATTTAAAGGGAACAGTTTGATCTTGTAACTTTAACTGGCTTTTTTTTGACACTATAATTTTGAGTATGAATGTAACATTGCACCGTATAATTGGATACACGACGTCCGCACTGAGACCTGAGTATTTGCCTTCTGTTGGGTAACTGAACAAAGCCTTATCATACTCGCTGTTTTAAAATTACATATCAAACATAAATTTAAATAACAACTTTCAAATATTCTTGAGAACACACAGCATTTGGTTATACTTCATAAAGAAATAAATGTGCCTGCTACAGGAAACCTTGTGAAAAATGACTCAAAACCTTCACAAAAATCCAAGTGTTTGCTCTAAAAAGTGCTTCGATGCGAGTGGGGTGGGGGTGGGGGGCTGTTGTGGTTACCTCAGATCCAACCTGGTCAGTGATGGAGCACACTGATCCGTCCTCAACCACAGACACGCAAGAATATTCTACTTCTCGGCGGTTAGATACAAGAACATCATGAGCGCTTTGAGTCTTTGTTCAAAGAGCTGTAGTGTCACCCGAGGAGCAGCAGGTCTGTCGGTCACAAGGCGAGAGTTTCTTCGTGGTTCTTTTTTGTCATAATGATGAACAGAGTTCCTGCACAGGACGCCTCCGATGCTCAGCGCCTCATCGCAAATGACAGGATATCGTCATCCGTCACCTTCATGGGCGCCGGCGGATCGCAAAGAACGGAAGTGAGGTCACCCCTGCAGATCAAAGGTCCGGAGGCAGCGACTGGAGCAGCAGTAGGCCACAAAACTCACAGTTGTTCTGCAGAGGAAAGGGGCGGAAATGCAGACAAGACGCGAGTTTAATTGAAAACATTTATCCAGAAGATAAGACGGGGAAGGTACCGGGACAGAAAAAGAAAGAATGGGGACGTTTGTTCTGACCTGCGGTGGACTCCGGCCAACGCCGTGTCACGCAGAGGGAAAAGCTTGGGGTAGATGATGGTGAACATGGCTTGGCTACAACGGTGACAGTGACCCAGAGGGAACTGCAGCAGGTCCAGCAGGCTCTTTGGGAGGATGATGGGAGGCAGCAAGTTCAGGCCTGAAAACACAACATGAGACGGATTAAAACGAGATAACGGACAGTCAATTATTTTATTTATAAACAAATTTGTCTATCCAGGGATCAATTGCTTGACCGCTTGTATAAATATTTTAACATAATATTTCTCCACTTTATTGTATTGGAATTTGTTTTATTTTCCTGTGTTTTATATGTTATTTTGTGTCATGCTGATGCTGCTGCCCAACACTTTTCCAAATCTGGGATCAATGAAGTACATCTGATTTAAAAGCTTTTTTAAATATATTTTATAGGGATTTATGAGTGACTCATACAAAGTAGCACATAATTATGAAGTGGAAGGAAAAAAAAACTTTTTTCACATAAAAATCAGAAAGGTGTACTGTGACTTTGTACTTTTGACTTTTTTTTTATACCCATTAATACAATCCAGTGTAACAAACTGATTTGGGAAACCACCATATTAATAAGTGGGGTCTTCCTGTGTATAAATTCATTTCTGGGATCAAATTTAGAAGACGTTGGGACACTGACAATCATCCACCACTGACAAGGGGAGAACTGAGAGCATTAATCATAGAAGCAGCCAAGAGGTTCATGGTAACGCTGATGAGTTTCTTCTTCTTCACAACCATGCATTACTTCACTTGGTCCATCATGAAAAAATCCCAATAAAATACATTAAAAGCTGTAGTTGCAATGAGGCAAAATGAGGGGAAAAAAATCAAGAGGAAAAAAATACTTCAGCATCAACCTAACTTTAATCCATTTTAGCATGAGAACATTACTGACAACACGTTTAACTAATAAAAATAATATTTACTACGCCAATCTGCTTAAACAGAATCCCTTAAAGGAGCTGGAGCCAAGAGGTTTTTTTTATTTCAATTCCCTGAACAAACAGCAATGAATCACTTTTATGATGAATCTGCTTTCATGGATTTGTCAAAAAGAGACTGTTAGGCAATGGGAAAATAAACAAATTTAGAAAATTAAGGAGTAACTACATAAAACTGAGGACAGACAGAAAATCTGAACATGTTTAAGACTTTTTCTTTTTGACTGAGATGACCAAAAGACTGTGATTTTTCAGAGGCTGCAGAAACCATAAAGGCTAGTTACAGCCGGCCCCCACCTGCTGGGCGGTGATGGTAGATGCGATGCATAGTCCTCATAGCCAACTCTTCCAGCGGAACCACGTTATCCGTCTGCGACCCAATCACCTTCACTTCAGCCGGCAGCCCCACCAGGGCCTCAGTCAGAACCTCACCCATGCTGCTTCCCTCCAGAGCTTGAGAGGATAAGCCACACCTGCACACACACCAACAGGTGAAGTTGTTATCTGAGTGAGCAGCTGTACTAGAGGAAGCTAGAAGTGATAATTACCATTACAACATGCCAAAAAGTGCAAATTCTGCACATTTGATATGCATGTGTTTGAGTGGTTTGTGATGTATTAAACACCAGAAATTTAACATCACTGGCTTAGAACTTTTATACTTTGAAATATGAGAGAAAGATGTTGTGTAGATCTTTTTTTCCCCCCTTTCAGATAAAAAAGGCTGTGCTGAAGTGAAAACTCAATTTCTCCACAGGCACTCATTGATATTTTTGCTTGTCGGCTGATGGTGTCACACTAAACCCCTCATATGCATCAAAATTGCTCTAATGTCAGAGTTTTTTGTTATTTCACTTCAGCTTAGTGATATTAACCGTGATCCAAGTAAGCCGACTGCACCCAGTTGAAAGACTCTTCTGAAATAACTGCTGTCAGTGTTAAGGATGTTACCCGCTGCAGCCGATGACCTTGTTGTACAGGTAGGAGGGAAGGCCTTTCAGATCCACGTTGTTATCTACAAACACAAACTGCAGCTCTCGGGATCTGCCCAGATCTGTAAAACAGGCAGACGACTAACGATACGTCGCTCGTGATTTCCAAGATCGCTGCAGTCGATCGCAGACACAGCCCCGTACTGACCGAGTGGTAGGAAGGTTAGGCGATTGGCCGCCATGGAGAGCTGGTTGAGGCGGTGCAGCCAGCAGACCTGGCGGGGGACGTGACTCAGAAGGTTGTGGTCCACTGTGAGGTTCTGCAGGGAGAGGCAGCGGTGCAGGCGGTCTGGAAGAGACATCAGCTGGTTCATAGCCAAGTCGAGGGTCTCCAGGTCCTGCAGATCACCAATCTCTGAGCGAAAAATAACAGATATTAGCTGCGGAAGCATCAATATTAGGAGAACAGAGTGGTTATTTTGGAGTTTAAAGTTTAAAACAAAGTACACTTTAAAAACAAAGGACTATACTAAAAATCTCTTGAGGCCAAAAATATAATTAATTTGTGAGAGTGTAGAATAACTGCTGAAGATTAACATTATGAGAAAACATGAGCTTATGGGTGCTGGACAACTTCATTCTACAGTTTAGCTGAAGAGCTCAGACGCCATCTGCTGGCAAACTGAGGTTTTACACCCATGTGGTAGACAAGCACATGGGATTCAACAGAACAGATATGCCCAAAAGGTTTGAACTTACACAAATTAATACTTTAGATTTCCCATGATAAGTGTGTTAAATAAGTGGGTTGTCACCTATGCACAGTTTTCTCAACATTGGCAGAAGGAGAGTGTGAATTCAACATGAATACAAGGTGAAGCAGAACCAACCAGACAACAGAATCATACCAAGAATGGCAGCAAAAAGGCCGTGGATGTCTAAACAAAACATCAAGACCCAAAACTTAATCCTACAGAAAGTTCAAAGGTGGACAAGAGAAAACTGGTTCAAAGTTTTTTTTCTTAGGAATTCTTCTGAGTGGTTAAAACAAATACTTACTAATTTGTCAAAAAAAAAAAACTGAGTGCTATGATGAATTTGTATAACAGTAATGTATCCTGATATCATTTACAAACACTTCTTGAATAAAGAGTGGATTCAAAACATCCTGCAATGCAACTTCTTCCAATCTTCACCTCTCCATGTAAAAACAAAAAAATGTAATCAGCCTGAAACAGAACGTTCCTAATCTTTTCTGCAGGAGGTTGACTGGGAAGTGTATAAAACACAGAATGGCACAACAAATACACCTAGTGTTAGATTATGTTGCTCTCACTGCTTTCCATTTTTGTGGTACAAACATTCAGACCATGAAGTTCCCCTACATTTTTAGCTCAGTTAATAAAGGCATATTGTATTTTAAATTAATATTTTGTTTGCAAATTTAAAACTGGAATGACATTTACCTGGTGGAAGGCATTTGAGTTGATTATTGGACAGTCTCAGGTGTCGCAGAGACCTCAGGCGGCCAATCTCTGGGCAGAGCATCTGGAGGGCGTTATTGCTCAGGTCCAGTGACTGCAGTCGTGCCAGATTTCCAATAGCTGGAAATCACAAGGTTAGTTTAGCGGTTCCATCTAATTTCTTTGAAATAATGGCACAATTGCCTGGTCTTACTGCAATCCTACCTTCAGGAATAATGACAATGTTGTTTGAGTGCAGGTACCTTGAATCAAAAGACAAAACGTGATTTAAATTAAATATTTAAACACAACAAAGATATCTGAGCAACTTACCAGAGCACTTACAATTCTATAAGATTTGGGAGCTTCTGAGCAAGATTATCAGGCTGATAAAAAAAACAGGACAAAAGCAGAAATTATAAGTGATCTCACAGGAACAAAAAGTCAGTCATTCATGAGTGCTTTTTTTTTTTTTTTTTTTTTTCAAAAATCACAAATGATGATGTTGTGAGGATACCAGTGTAGTTAGCGAGTTTCTCTTCATGTACAACCTCTCCAGAAACTCTAGTCCTTCATCTTTTAGCAGCTCTATGGGAAAAATGTTGAGGTTTTTGTAGTTCAGGAACAGGTTTTTGTGGCGCTCCTGCTTGGCCATGAATATAGTCTCGTGGAGTTCAGTTGCCATTTCTCAGGAAAGCTCTGCCCTCCTGGATGAAGGACACTTGGCAAAATGCCTGAATCTCCTACGGCATCACTGTTTCCTGAAAGTGAACAAACGTGACAGGTTCATCTCAATCAACTAGAATCTCTTCAACAAATTAATTTAGTGCCTAAAATATGAAACCCATACAAAATACCGATTTATTATACATTATATAAATACAGCACACAATGGCCAGATCTATCGGCTTGGAAGGGGCTGTAGAGTTATTTATAGGCTTCGGGATTCCAACAAACCACGATGAAACTTTATGGAAAATATTTTCTGGACTAGTATGAACAAAAAACAAACTTTTAGGAAGGTGCGTCTGATAATATTAAGCATTAAGTGCAAGAAAATGGGAAAAATAGGTTCAGTTTTCACATAATATCAGCACAAAAAAACAAAGCAACCTCCGCTTAAACTCTCACTATCTGTGCAACAAATTAAAAATAGATATATTATTTTCATTTTGAAGTGAAATGCTGAAATAAAAGCAATTTTAGATGCTACTCAAATTCGCTGAGAGGCGCCTACATTAGTCTTGTGAGACCCTTTCATTGAAAAGAGAGAAAGTAAAAACCACAAAACGACAGCGGCTTGCAGTGATGTGGCCAGACAGTATTTTATGTTTGTAATCGTTTTAAACGAGAGCCACCAGTATCTATAAGGCTCGCCAGAGCAACAAAAGGTTAGAGTCATGCAGGACCTGTCTGTTGTTTCCCCTTTTCAGCATAAACAAGTCAGAACTGTGACCTGCTATAGCCACTTTGCTAATTGGTTACTAGCAAAACACAAAGTTTAAAACAAAATGAATTTACCTCAGTAACAGGAGACCATTGTAAGACACTGTAACTGCCTACATCGTCTCGTCATCTATCGGAAGAAACCTGTGAGCCCTGGAAGAGCTAAACATTCAAACGAGAAGCTCCAGGTTAGCAACAATCATCTGTCGTAAACAAGCCTGCGTCACAGCACAGACTCTCTTTTTTTATTTCAAGGCCGAGATGGCGCCGCTGGGGTTTTGCTGCCCCCAATTGGTAAGTAAGCGAACTGCACTAAGGAGAATATGGTCGCAAAGCGGTTTCTGGTTTCTTTCCAACCCAGAAACCTCAACGTGTTTTATCGGAATTTTAAGTAATATACCAATACAAAGTAATGTGGTATGCATCTACGTTCATGTTTATGGAGTTTAAAACAAATAATTGCCCTGCAAATGGATTCTCCCATGTAGTATGCTAAAGCAGCCATCCATCTGCCATATTTAATGTAAGGATAAATGTTACTCAAAAGGACTTCCATGATCAGACGTTTCCTTTTAATATAAAATAGTCTAAACGGGATCAAATAAAGACATGCCACACAAATTGCATACATTTTTTTATTTATCTTAAATTTTGTGTAGAAAAAAAAAGAACGAGGAAATAGACATTCTCTTTTCCTTCAGCCAATCATTTTATCCCAGAAATATTTTTGATAACAAGAAAAAAATCTTACAACAGCATGTACAAAAGAAAAACCAAAATGAAACATCAGTCCAAACAATCGTTTTAACAGAAATCCAGGACTTGGAAGGCCATCAATAACTTACATATTTTAAAATAAATGTAACAAACTGTCAATGTAACATGTATATAAAAAATGTGAGGGATGAGTTAGGAAGAGAAACAAAAACTTGATTGTTTTTATGTTACCTCTGAGGTGTTACAGTGGTAAAAAAAAAATCTGGCAAAAATCAGACCACAAACAAACCTGATTTCAGAAATTGATTAGTATTTTATAGCAAGACTGGCTGAGAAAGGATAGAACAAAAAGCTTGATAAAATATAGCACAGGTCTGCTTTTAGAGAAAGCGCTTTCTCAGAGACATTTCTTCAATTTACAGTCATCAAATCAGTGGGAACAGCTGCAGGGCAGAAAGAAGCTACAACTCAGGAATATTATATATAACAAATGAAAGACAATGTAGTGTCGTAGAGGGGAATGGTCCAGTGAAACCATCCCACACCTCATGTTGCATTCCACTAGGTTTCACTTGAAACGGCAAATACAGACCCCCAAAAGAGCCCATCAGCCAACCGACGCTACCCCAATAAAGAAAATATATATATTTGTTCAGCATCTCCATAAAAAAGATCAAGTTCTCTAGTAGTAGCATAAAGAATGTTTGATGTGTCCGAGCCCCTAGCCTGCTTCCACGATGGTTTGGTTTGTGGTTTGAATTTGACCTTTACACAGCACCCAGTGAGATCAAACAGCTGAGATGACATATGTCGTGTTTTATACAAGTAAATAGATTGGACAAAACAAAAAGTGAGGTAGATGGATGGTTGAAGGAAGTAATAACAAAAGCCTTCTCCCAGAATATCAAAAGAACATAAAAATATGAGATCAAAACAAAAAAAAGGTGGGGGAAAAAAACTCAAGGGAAGATTTGTACAGTGATTACCACTTCACAACAAAACCAAAAAAATCAAATAAATAGCAGAAACATCTGGGAATTGAGTTAAAATGTCACTTTTGAGACTATTCCGTGTGGTTCTCGATTAGATAGGTCAGTGTTTTATTACTGATGCTCAAACGTGAAGAGATTTTGCTTTCTCCAACAGAAGAAGTGTATTTCTCTCCGTCAGTCCTTTTAGGTCACAATATCTTAAGTGTTATTGAAGCATTTCAACGGAAAACTAAATGCTGCAGGCAAATTCAGTCCCATTTAGTCACACAAATCTTCAACAAACACAAACGCTTACAAAATATTGAAAAAGAAAGAACAGAAGCTACTTCAACACA
Source organism: Poecilia picta (assembly GCA_033032245.1). NCBI lineage: Eukaryota > Metazoa > Chordata > Actinopteri > Cyprinodontiformes > Poeciliidae > Poecilia > Poecilia picta. The sequence continues at coordinate 28,742,866 of CM065355.1, forward strand.
CGGATGCCCACATATTTCAAAAAAAGCTTTTGATCGAGGCAAGTGAGATGATCCAGTCAAAATGGGATACCAAGAAATACAAAGAAGGAGCTTTTTGCTTTCTAGAGACCGTAAGTAAACTTAACTGAAACACTGGCAAAAAGTAGAAAGAAATTACCAGAAAACGGCGAACCAAAAATTCACTTTATATCATTTGAAATGTGTAGGAAACAACAAAAGATGTAAGGGGTAACGCACAGTTTCCACCTTTATTAACAAATGTTATACTTTGGTGGACATTCTGTTCATCTGTTCTCCATCTGTCACATCATTTTCTAGCTTCCTTGTAACTTCTGACTAACCAGATATAAACCATCAAGAAAACAGTTGTTTCACTGTGAAACACTAAATAGTAACTGAACTGTTTCACATGTTCAAATATAGTGAAGTAAAGTTAATCTTTGTTTATATAGACAGGGTTAAAAATAAGCTACTCAGTTAGCTCAAATAGCTCCAGGAAAAGAAAAATGCTTTTAATATTAAATCTCGTTTTTAAAAATTAGATGAAATTTTCATTTTGTATTAATATGTGAGCAACATTTAACCACAACGGAACAGTTCGGGGACTGTCTAGGGTTCCTGTAAATTCACATTTCAGAATTATAGATGTTTGATACATGTACACACTCAAGTGCAGTGCAGCTGCTTCTCAGTCAGCGACGAGAAAAACGTAAATGACGAGCACAGGAATGTACTAAAAGTCATTTAATTTCACAGATTAACCCCCTAAAGATGAAAAACTAGAAACTACAAGATAGGTGGCTGGACAAAAGTCTGGAAATGCAATAGTTTTTCTGCTGAGCCAGACTACATATCCATGTGTTTTAAGGACGTTTAGGAAACCTTTAGGTTGGTAAAAGTCAGATAAAAGTCTAAGAGAGTCTGAATAAATGCTGCTTGATGAAATAGAATGCAGCTACCATCTGCTCAAGAAAACTCATATTATAAATGTGCCAACTTGAAGAAAGTCTAAATACATCCCCCAAAAAGGATTTTTTATTTATTTTTTGCCAAATTCAGATAACTTTACCCACAATATTTTACTATATTCTAAAACCTTTGATGGTTTTCCTACTTTTTGTCAGTATTTTGGTTGCATACAAACTTGGGCAAGGACAAACCACAAGATTGAGACCAGGAAACCTCTTGTTACTGATTGTGGCGATATACATTGCTTTCACACTGATAAAACAATCTGTCACAGAACGATGAACACAAGGTAGGATGTCTCTGGGCAGCAGCACAAAAAAGGAAAATAAAGAAGAAAAAAAAAGGGGGAGCAGAAAAGGATTTAGCTTATCTCTTTCACCTGAGATTTTATTTGGGACACCAGGCTTGTGAATCTGATGGCAAAGCAGGAGAGAACGCAGATGCCCTCTAGAGGGGATGCAAGGAATATACGGGTCTTTCAATGCAAGGCAAGTTATTGTACCTCTTACTCAATTGCAGAAACAAAATACGTTCATAAACAAAACAATGACGAGCATAAAAAAAAAAGAAACAGGAGTGAAAATGTTCCGAGCTGAAAACCAACCTGAAGAAGTTTATATATATATATATATATATATATATATATATATATATATATATATTATATATATATATATATATATACATATACCACAAGAGAAATAAGGAATAGCAGCTTCTTTCTGTACATGATGAAAGTTTTTGACTGTATAAAAGTTAGAAAAAGTGAAAAAACAACTGGTTTGTACATAAATGCTCTGCACATGTAGAGATGTAAATGTTTGGCAAGTATTTACAAGTGTAAAAAAATACCTGTTTGTGTACAACAAGGATGCCTCTGACCTTGGGGAAAACTCAGATGTACAGATCTGGCGTTCATGTTCTCCTCCTGACTGCTCTTCCTCTCCTCTGCAGTCCTTTCCTTTTTTTTTGTGTGTTGTGTTTTGTCATATATATTTTGCTACGCGATTCACCGTTAAACCCCCAACGTAACAGCACTTTGTGGCAGCTGGCTCTATTTCAGGTAAACTGACAGGACCGAAGTCTACGCAGGGATCTGACAGAGTGGAGAAACCGCAGATCGCAGTCAGCACTAGAAAAACCAAGCAGGACGGCTGAGGAAAGTTGACGTTCGTCTGGCCTCTACATGAACGATGTGGTGGAAGATCAAAAGTGCTTTTGTTTGTTTTCTCCTTCCATTTTCACGACTGCATCTTGAGGAGCAACAGGATAAGAAAAGGTGAAAGCAGAAGAGTTTGGCAACAGATTTGGCAGAGCTGACTGTTCTCCAATTGTTTGTTTCAGCTGACTGGCTTTTGACCTGGCATTATGCCGACGTTTGACCCTCCTGGCAGCCGGATTCAGAAACGACCGAGTGGCGACCTCGTTCTAGTGCTTGTTCATCTTTAGATATGCTTAATGCTTCCACCATAATGCCCGTTCAAAAGCACACACAAACAACGCTGATTATTCATAAAGGCCTACACGTTTTGTTTCCTCATTCAGAAACATAAAAAAGTAACAAATAACAATTTATAAAATATGTTTAGCCACAGAGAGAGTGAAATAACTCCCCTCAAAATTATTTTTTTTTTATGGTTTCTCATTTTACTGAAGATTTTTTTCTTTTTTTTTTTCTTTTTGGTCTTTCCACTCAGCAGCAGGAGTGGTGTCACAAATAACAGCCAGCTGGTAGAAACTCATATTAGATTATTTAAAATAAAAAAGAAAAAGAAAAGTGTGCGGCCATACAGCAGGACATTAACTCTTTGAAAGTTTTTTCCATCTTTATGCAAGTCTCAAAATATCCACATCCATATCCTGTTGAGAAGGTTTCACTGTGATTCAAACAAACAGAGAGAGAGAGAGAGAGAGAGAGAGAGAGAGAAAAAAAAAGAAGAAAACCACCCAGTCAGACATGTGGTTCTTCGGGTCCGGGGGTGAACCGTGTTCGTGTTTCTGCCCAATCAGCAGGCAGACGACTGTGGAGAGGCATGGCGCGCTCGTTTTTGCGTCCTCCGTTCATGTGCGCGTACGGCGGCAGTTCGTCCAGGTTTGGCCGCACTGTGGCTCCCGAGCTCGCGGGAAGGCCAGTCCCAGAGAGTCCGTTGGCCGCCTGCTGGCTGGAAGGCTGCTTGTCCATGACCGCGCTCGACGTGCAGGGAGAGGAGGGGGAACCGGGCGCTTGTGACGGGGCAGGTGCCCCCTCTGAGCTTGGAGACGGGGGGTTCTGCTGCTGCAGCTGCTGCTGCGAAGAGGGTTCCAGAGGAACATCCGTGGAGTGGTCCAGTTTATCCAGGTGGAGCTGTGGAGCTTCGGCAGGCTTGTTGTCGGCACTGTAGTAGAAACTAACCTCTTTGAAAGATGGGTCCAGCTCATCCTTGATGCTGCTGATGATCTCAACGAAGGAGGGACGCATTTTAGGGTTGTACTGCCAACACATTCTCATCAGCTCGAATCTGTACACAAAGGAATATTGGTTATAATATAATTACAAGCAGCATATGCTACTGGAGTAATCTCTCAGTAGAGAAAAGCTGTGCTTTGTCATAAGAAGCTACAGCTGGGATATACGACTTATAATTAAATCCTTAATTTTTTCATACCAGATTTGATATCCGTTTTTAATCACTTGTTTTCCCTGTCACTTTCTTTTTTAAAAACAAGCTTTCAAAACATCAGCCATCTTTTCTGTGAGTTGTGCAATGGATGACTAAGGCCCGATTTCAAGAATTTTTGCCTAATTACGAGACTACAGTCATAATGTAAATAGACTAAAAATGTAATTTTACCAAAAGAACATCTTAAAATTACAAGGCCAAGGTTGAGTTACTGAGCAAAAAGTTGTGAAAGACTTCTCTCGTTTCGTCATGAGCAGCTCAGTCTGTTCTTTCTTTCTTCAAAACAGAAACATTCATATGCTCAATTTGATTCAAAGTCTTGCCGCTGATAATAATTTGACACTGATGTGATAAAAGATGAAGTATTTGCTTTTTGGCAAAACTTATGCCAAAGTTTGTTTGTTTTTTTTTTGACAAAATCAGTTGCAAAGTCACCAAACTACATGACATTTAAATAGTAAGACATCAACCGCTATTCTGAAATGCTTCATGCAGGAGAAAACCAGTCTATGACTTTGTGTCTCTGGAATTTTTTAACTGGTGGCCAAATTTGTCCTTCATGCTTGCAAGCTGTTTGATGTGGAATCATATTTGGCCTGTTTTATATTAGAGACAAACACTTCAAAGCACACAAAAACGCACAATATAAAACAGACTGAAGTGAGCACTGCTGTTTAGAAATCTCACAGGCCACAAGCAGCACTGCTACACGGTGGGAGTAGCTGGTAGTCACTTATAATTAGACGGCAGAGTAAAGAGAAACATGGTAAACAGAGAGACAAGTATATGGGAGCATAATAGGCAATTGTGCAGGGTGGTGTGTGTGTGTGTGTGTGTGTGTGTGTGTGTGTGTGTGTGTGTGTGTGTGTGTGTGTGTGTGTGTGTGGTGTCTTACAGCATGTCTGGACAGTTCTGTGGTTTCTCCAGAAGTCCTCCCTCCATTACAAAGCGAAGGACTTGCTCGTTGGACAGACCCTGGTAAGGCTGCTCTGCCAGAGTGGCTATCTCCCACAAAACAACCCCGAATGACCTGAGGAAAACAGTAGAAAGGGCTGTGAAGGTTTTCGAGTCTGCCTTTCATTACGGAATCAGAAGGATATTTTCTGAAGCGACGTGTGCAGAGAACGAGGTCTGCATGTGCGTTTGTGTGCGCCTGTTTACCAGACGTCAGAGTTGGTGGTGAAAACGCCGTCCTTCAGAGACTCGGGTGACATCCAGCGGACAGGGAGCAGGCCTTTTCCACCTTTGCGATAGTAATCGGTCTCATAGATGTCTCTGGTCATGCCAAAATCTGCAGAGAAATAGGAGAGGACATACTTCAGCAAAAAGAGGAAGATTGCGTCCAATTAGAAAAATCCTAAGGCATTAGAAAAAACACGATTTTAACGAGTAAATATTGAGCAAATTTCCTTTTGCATTCTTGCTACAAGTACTGTCTGTCGAGTGGCTCCATTTAGGACAGGAAAACATTCTTTAGTCAGATTATAGACCTAGAAATAGTATTGATTTAACCATAATCCTTTGGAGAAGATTCTATGCAAGTTTTACAGACATTTAAAACCACCAAAGCTTTTAAAATTGAAGTGCGCAGCAGTAACTGCAGTGGTCTAGATGCTTTCAGGCGAAGAGGTCACGCAGTCTCTCACAGAATAAATAAACCTGAAAGAATCAGCTCAGACACATAAAAGAGGCAAGAACTGGATGCGGATGAGCGCATGTTGATGGCAATGATATAAACGTTTCAAAGTAGGGATACAAACAATTAATTGACTTATGATGGTCGATTGTGGTTATTCTGTTAAAATGAGTTCAAATCAATTAATTAACAGCACCCACTTATATATTCTTTCTGTGTTGTTGTTTGGCCGCTGTCCAGAAGAGGGCACCACTTATTAAGTGGTGCCAGATACAAAAACAAAGATGGCAGGGCCATGCCAGAACGGGGAGGAGGAACAGTCCAAGCAGAGTTTAGTGAAAGATGGAGCGTTCTCTTTATGTGGTTCTGTTTAGAAATATAGATACTCCACTGCAAGTTCCTTTAGTTTCACCTCATATAGCTGAGCTGCATGATGGAGCAGCATCAACTTTTCAACCAAAAATTACTGATGTGCTATAAAAGGTGAGGATAAAACAACAGAAAGGCAGAGGGCATAACAGAGAAAAATTGTAACACGATAGAAAAAAAACAACATGGTGTCAATAAGCACGGTTGATTTTGAGAACCGTCATGATTTAATCCACTTCAGGCAGCGATATATACCTCCGATCTTTACGGTGAAGTCTTCAGCCACCATGCAGTTTCTTGCGGCCAGATCTCTATGGACAAACTTGTTGGCGTTGAGGTAAGCCATGCCGTCTGCGATCTGTCCTGCCATCTGAAGCATTTTTTTCAGTGGTGGGAGAGACAGGCTGGAAACCTGTTGCTGCAGACAAGAAACAGGCGGCAAATCCATCAGAGGGCTAAGAGAATCTTTTACGGTAGAATTCAGCTTATCCGTAATTCGTTCAGAGACACAGCAGCAGGAATCTAAACATACATTCAAACCCGTCAACAGGTTGAGGGAGTGCTACATGACAATAAGAGTGTTTCATGCAAAGCTCTTATTGAAACATTATGGAAGTAATGTGAGATTGTATAAAGAAATGCCGTTATGACAATCCAAATTCTTCCAGAGTCTGTGGTAAAGATGCCTGGACCAAATGACCTGCAGGCTGTTTGTACAAACGGAAATCCCTCGGTGATTGATGCGGATTGGCTCCGTCTTTACTGAATGACTTTGTTGAATAAAAACAACTTGCAGCACTATTTCTGAATAAAACAGAATCAATATTTCTGTGCAGCGGTGCTACCTCTTTGGGACGCAGGGAGCGCAGGTAACTCTTCAGGTCTCCTCTGGTCATCAGCTCCATGATGACCAGGGTGGGCTGTCCTTGGGAGACCACACCAAGAAGACGCACCTGCACACAAAAAAAACCCCCAAAACAAGTTGCAATTTCAAACTCACTTTTCTGACATCTCTACAGCATCCTAAGGTGTTTGTACATACCACATGATGGCAATTGAACTCCTTCATAACAGAAGCTTCATTGAGAAACTCGATCCGCTCCCTCATGCTGGCCGACTCGTTTACGGTCTTTACAGCGACGAGGATCTCTGGCTCGTCTTTGACCACCCCCTTGGCCACGCCCTCGTATACCATCCCGAACGACCCCTGGCCGAGCTCCCGGCAGAGGGAAATCTTCTCCCGGGCCACCTCCCACTCATCTGGGACATACACTTTAAAAGAAAATTGTTTTCCGTTAGCAAAAGTCTACAAGGACACAAACTTCAGCACACAAACTTCACTTACTTTCTGCTGCGCTGAAGTACTCGGGGTTGACCGAGGCATACAGGACTCCGTTCCCGAGCCGATCGCTGTTTCTGGGAGAAAACAAGAGTTTGTTAAGTTCACAACTTATCTCCTATTCTACTAAGATACAATGCCTTTATAAAGTGCACATTTCTCTTAAAGACTTTCATAGTTTGTAATCACAAACATTAATAATCGTATTGAGATTTTATGCTCTAGATTAGGTCTGTCGCAATAAGCAATAAATCAATAAAATCGCATGAATAATTTAAACGACCTTAATGGGAGTGATCAAAACCACAAAAAACTGAATGACAAAAGTCTTCAGCCTGGTGCATTTGTCTCAACTAGCCTCTTTTTTGAAGCACAGTTTTGTTGACAAAGATTTCCACCCACAAAATCTGAGAAGCGTGACATGAAGAACTTTCAGGGATATGAATATGATTTAAAAGCAACATATGAACCGGTCTTTTCTTGACATAGAAAAACATTTAATGTGTGGTTACTGGAAACAGAAGTAAAACAAAATCTGAAGCTACAAACACAAAATGAAGCCAAAGGAGAAATTCCTTTGGCTTCTTAATGTAGCCATTTTGTGTTTGTAGCCATTTTGTGTAGAAGCCAAAGGAGAAATTCCTTTGGCTTCAGTCTGGCCTGACTCAACTACAATATTTTTTTTCATTGTTTTTTCCACTAAGGAACTGCAAAACATTGGGGAAAAACAAACAAAGTTTGACTTGACATATCTAAAACAATTGATATCCACACACCTTTTCCTGTTGAAGACCACCAGCACCGACACCAAAGCGCAGATTAGGACGATGGTCAAGATTGGAACGAAGATCATAGCGAAGACGCTTTCAGAACCTGTCGACATGAAAATTTTTATGAAACTGACTGCTAAGGTCTCTTATGTATTTATTTTTGAAAGCAACAACAACAACAACAAAAAAAAACAAGACTGTTGTTCTTACTTTCAGAAACATAGAGATTCAGGGTCGGGGTCCAGGAGCCATTGCCAGCCAGTGATGTGGCTCTCACCCTGACCGAGTAGTTTCCAGGACTGAGGTTGGTCAGGCGAATGCCTTGCTGGCTGCGATAGAGCTGTCTAGAAACACACTCGTGCTTCTCGGCCTGACAGACACAAAAGACACACAAACAGAAACGGAAACACGGGTTAAAGTAGTATAATGATGCCAACATATTTCTTCTCACAAGACGTTTTATTAATGGAGCAGTCCGGCGACTCAACTTCAGTCTGATGGAGAAAAAGCTAAAGATAAGGGTGATGGCAAAGAGAAGCTCATCACCATATATAAAAAATAATCTATAACAATGAGTGTAGATGTGAAAAAACAGTTTAAAATAGATAAAAATGTTTCTATTGATTTTGGAGGAGGGTGTAAATACTTAACCATAAAAACGCAGCAACTAGCTGTTTACTGAAATGTCAGGAGTCTTCATAGATGTTGACCTACCTCTGCAGCCAGTTTGAACTTGATCTCGTACATGAGGATGAGACCATTGGGCTGGCTGGGCTCCGGCCAGCGCAGGAACACCCAGTCCTCATGGCCATCCCAGGTCACAGGCCCTGGGATGTCATCAGTCTTTTCTGGAGAATGAAATGCAGAAGATAATCTTGATTTTACCAGGTCTTGATATTCCGGCAGAACTAAACCAGTACAAAAGTTCCAGTCAGAAACCGTCGAGGTGTTCATGACTGTTCAAAGTTCTGACCTGCCGGCTTGGTCCTGGAGAAGACGAACTCGGCCGCGCTGCACTGCTGGACCTGCCTGTTGCAGGCGTGGATGTCGATGCGGTAAACTCTGAAAGGCTCCAGGCCGGTTATCTGCAGCTCGTGGTTGGTCACCTTGTCATCCATGACCTCGTACTCTTGTTCGGTTGGCTCTGGGTCGGGGACGCTGCCATTGCCGGCGCCCTGAGGGGGGGGGATCGCAGTGTTGTTGGCGTAAAGATGGAAGCGGCGAGAACGGGTGGCGTTGGCGACGCCAAAAAGATCTCTGCGACGCCGATCTGGAGGCCTGCAGACAGAAATAACAGAGAAGAAAAGCATAGCTTACGTTTACTGACAGCAGCAGTGACATTAAACTAAGTGGGTATGTGTTATTACCATTTTGAAGGTGTCTGTTGCTGCTATGATGTCAAATTTCTTTCAAGTCATATTTGATATATAAAGCATTTATATATCAAATGCTTTATAGGTAATTTGTTACCTGATTGTGCTATAAAATGGCATTATGTGCCTGGAAAATACTTTAATGATATACAATAGAACAGCTTCTAAAAGCTGAGTTACAGCAAATAAATGAACTATTCAACCATAATAGCAAACCAGAGGATTTTCCCTCCAATATTAAGTTAGTTGGTATATGTGAGTGCATTCCGAAGCAGAAAGAAAAACTGATGTCCTGTAACACGTTGAATTTTTATATTTTGTGTGCACAAACATAAAAGAGTAAGTAGTGAGTCATAAGCTGCTGGTAAAAGAGAAAGTAAAATAGATTTGTTTTATGTGATCACTCTCACTACCTGCTGAATTTTTCAAACTTTGATCAATGCAGAGAGGCGTTATATTTGGAGAAAGTCTTTGTTGTTTTATTGTAAACATTTCATCATAAAGGTGGATGGCTTTTCAATTCATCCAGAAATGAGAAGTAAAGTTGTTGTTCACGTTGCAAAAATTGGTGACTGGAAATCTGACCAAAAAAACAAAAATCTCTGACTGCTGGATCTCTACATACTGGTTTACTTTATCTTATTTGGTTAAATAGGTTAGAAATTATCATCTATGAAAAAAGGTTGTAGGACTTTCTTTTTTTTTTTTTTTCAAGTAGTGGGGAAACTACAAGCTTCAATCCCATTAGTTTTAGTTCTTTAAGGGAAAAACTTAAACAAAAAATTCAAATAAATAAATACTGTAACTAAAAACCAGAGATGATCTGATTTCCATAGCTGGAACACACAGTTTGCTTGAGAAGAACTAAACAGGAAAAGGTATCTTCAGAGTCACCTGATGTTGATCTTTAGAAGCACACGCGTCCAACTCTTCTGTCTGTTTATGTTGAGCATACAGAGAGCTAATTTACATCAACTGGACTGAGACGTGTGTATGTTTGTGTGTGGAGACCGAGAGCAATAATGTGTTGCAGATGTTTTTTGGTTCAAAGTGGGATGCTGCAATCCTGAACTCTTGACAGGAACCAAAATTTATTCCAGAACGTTAAAAAATAAATCAATTTAAAACCGCTCTACAGTCACATCACAAGATAAGTAGGTTACCTCGGCGTAAAAATGGTGTTGTGTAGGAAGTTTTCAAAGACTTTTCGGTAGGAGGCATCGGCAGCTTCAGCCTCCAGGGCTTCTGGCGATTTGGGGCAGGGGCAGCAAGGACCCTTATCTGCTCCATCAGGATCTGGTTTAGTGGGCTTTGTATCCTCCTCTTTGTCTCCAGTGGCAGCAATCCTAATGGGGATCTTTAGCTCTGAGGGGAAAAAGGAGAAGAATGAGTGTCCCATCGAGCTGCATTCAGCACAAAGCCTTACAGTAAACAGCTACCTTTGGAGCAGTAGTTATGCTGGTACAGCTCCTTGTCTTCAGCTTGTTTCTGCCACTTCACCCAGTAGTAAGTCTGATTTCCGTTGGGTGAGACAGGGGGCGACCAGCGGACCATCAGCTGCGTGGAGGAGTTAGAGTAGGCCCGCACATCCTGAGGCATGGAGGGCGCTGAAAGAAGAAACGCACACAACTTGAGGAACTGTAGGGAAAGCGCTCTCCTGCAGGCTGCCAGGGCAGCTGTGTTTCTCTGACATCACAGCACTGCTATGCCTTTACACTGCAGCTGGATTTATTTTATGCAGTCCTCCGTCTCATCTAATTGAATTACAGTTCTGCAAATCAATATGCTGCTCATTGCCTTTGAGTTGCAGCTGTGTTTATTTCAAAGATCCTTCACTCATCTCCGAAAATGTGTTTGAGTAAGTTTCTGACAAGAAGCTGTAACGTCTCTAAGAAATAAAATTAAATAAAAAATTTACCACGCAGTAAGAGTATCTGTTTACCCTCTGCAGGAGGTTTTTTTCCAGGTGAGAACAAGAAATGAGCTGATCTGAAAGTTGTGATGATTTGTTGTACTGTTCCATCTAATCCCAGGTAGATTCAGTTTTAGGCTAGGCTTTACGGCATAGCAATTATATGATTAGGACTGTTAGCCGCCTATTGTCATAACTACACTCTCTGGGTGTTAATTGACGTGAAAATGGCTCAAGATTAGGTTGTAGTGCAGTCTGGGAGTCACCAGAGGGCAGTAATCGCTCAATGATATGAAAGAAATGAAGCCTATAAGAAATGAGAGGGTATCCAATTACACTGATGTGCAATGCAAGAGTGTGGAATAACAGAAATAATATGAATCTCAGTAAATTAGAATATCATAATACTGTGTATATATTTTTATGAATATGGCTTATAGATAAAAACGTGAAATACAGCTTCTCGCAGATCAAACAGTGACACAAGATCAATAAGAAAAGCGGTTTCTATATTGAAATGTCATGACCATGGAATGGAAAATTAAGTGGAGGGAAACTGTTGTAAAAAAAATCTGAGACGACGATCGAGATGAACTGAAGGCAATCAGTGCAAAAATATTTTTGTCCTTTAGTTTTTACAAATTTGCAATTCATCTCTTTCATGAAGGCATGAATTTGGCTCCAATTGACTAAAAATACAGACATACATTCCTCATCATACATCCAAACCTAATGATTGGGTACAAAAAGGTATGAAATAATCATTCCTACCAGCAGGACTGGTGCGGATGTAGACCACTTTGCTCTTGGCGCCGGGCATGTGTTTGTCTTCCACCATGAGGGTGATAGCTTTGACAAAGATGGCATATTGCGTCCAGGGTTTCAGGCCGGAAAGAAGAACCCCGGGGTCCTTTTCCTTATCTGGCCTCAGTTCCACGTCCACCATGTTCCAGCTGTTGGAACCGCAACCGTCCTGCCCTTCAAACTCTGTGATGTTCTGGAATGGCCTACAAAGAGGATCGGTCAAATCGTAATCTTTAGTTATTTGCCCAAAGCGGCAGAAATTCAACATATCCAGAAAAGATTGAAACATTTGCTCTAGCACCAAATCAAAACGGGTTTGTTCAACTTTTTTTTTTCCTCCACCGAGGAACTAACTTCAAGTTAGATGAAAACAGCAGCAGTGAGTAACTCACGCCTCCTTGTAGTAGACTATAAAGCTGATGAGGTCTCTGTAGTCAGGAGGTCGGTATCGCTGCCATGTCAGCTTGATCCTCTTGTCGCTGGTGGTGTTGGACGTAAACTGCAGGATGGTGCTTTCACCTAAGAGGGCAGCAAATAGCAAGGCAAGCTCACCGAAAGTACTTCAATCTAAAGTAAGCTGCAATTAGTCGTGCAAAGAGCACGTCGCTCTAAACCCCGACATATGGTGCAGAGGGGGGAATGAGTACATAGGAGGTGTTTGCAAACTGCTCCTAAACTAGAGTAAACTGGACATAGCAATTTAAATGTTTGTGGCTTTTGGACGGAGGTTCGCTTTGAGTCTTACAGCTGGCTCTGTCGCCATTGTTTCGGAAGTCTCTCTCATCAAAGCGGCCCTGGACGCCTGTCTTTTCCCACATCTTGCGGATCTCGGACATACACAGCTTCGGGTTGGCTCGGAAGAACAGCTTGCCCGCTTTTATGGTCAGGTTGTGCTGCTTCCAGTCCCAAAGGTACTGGAGCTGCTGGTTGTCGAATGCTGAGAAGGCATACGTGCTGGAGGGACAAACCAGATAAACAAGATAGGGAATGCGAGTCAGTAACGCGGTGCTTCACTCTAAATTTGTGTATGTAATGAATCGTGCCAGACTGAAAGTAAACTCTCTCCTTTTTTTTCTTTTTTTAACTCTTCAAATAGACCTGTTTTTAAGTTGGAAGTTTATTGCAAACAGACAAAATCACCTAGTAAGTCATTTTATTAAACCAGACACGAATTTATGAATCACTGGGTAACATCCAAACATCAAGGAATGAGTGTAATGTGGACCTTGGGACAGTTAGACTCCAGTGAACTCAAAAGACAAACAGATGAAGGAGGGGTGAAGGCCTCACCACGACCTTAAGAACCTTTCCAGGCACTGCTGGAGATTATGCTGCGTTCAAGGACTGTGTAGACTATACAATCAGGCAAAACAGTACGACTACCGCCACGCAAAGTGAATAACACACTCACAGCACTTGTTAGTCGACTGTTAGTTGACTACTAAGAACAAGTGAAAATTCTGCCTTCAAACTCAAATCCTTCACTTCTCTGCTTGCAGAGAAGTGAAGGATTTGAGTGAGTTTGGATCAAACTGTGATGACTAAACAAGTGGACCAGAGATTCACCTGGGTAAAGACAAATCCAGCTTAAGAAAAAGTGTCTTAAACATGATGCTTCTACAAGTCTGGTGTCGTGTTTCTGCTAAATGGAATCATGGCCAAAAGGTTCAACCTTGATTTACTCAGACCACGACATAATCTACAAGCGCTTGAGAGACCTTAAAATTATATTTTGCACAATTTATAATTTTATTTGTAATTAAAGGCTTCTGTCTTGCCTCTCTGTTCCCGAGTCCAGTGCTGCTACATGTACTACATCTCTAATGTTGCCGTTTTCGTCTTATTGTTTGAATTTTTGAAGAACAACGAGTTCTTGGCAATGTCACTACTGCGCTATATTTCCTCCAGTTTTCTCCTGAGTTTAAAATGAGAAACCACAGCCACATCATTGGATACAAAAAAGATTGTTTTGTGTTTCGCTTTGTGTTCCTCTCTTGTGTTTCCTTCTGAAAAATGCCAGTATTTCAATCAAGCTGTGAAGGATATAAATCAGGATTAGGGCTGAAATGATCATCATGACTTAAAATAATCGTCAAACTAATTTAGCAATAGATTAAGAGATCTATTGAGAGAGACTCTAGTACACAGGCTAAAAAAAGGACGAGTTACAGTAAGCTCGCAAAACATATTCAGAGCAGTAACTTAGTCAAAATTGGTCAAAACAATATATATATACACATTTTGCATTTAAGGTAAAAACTTCTTAGTAAATAAAACTATGCCCCTCAAGTGGCAAAGTTTTAACTTTTCCTAGTTCAAATTCACTACGTTGTTACATTTTAGGCAATGAAAAGTTTGTTTCCTTATTTAAAAAACGAACTGAATTACACAGTCCAGTCACATTAATGTGACCATCTGTCAAAAGCCAGAATAACCACCTTTCGCAGAGCGAACTGCTACGAGACGTGCAGGAAGAGAGTCACTTAGGTCCCTGAAGGTCTTCTCTGGGATGTTGAGCCATGCCGACTCTAATGCCGTGGCCAGCTGCGCTAGATTACGCGGTTGAGGATCCATGGCGCGAACAACTCGATCGAGATGGTCCCACAGATGCTCGATTGGGTTTAAGTCAGGTGAGTTTGCTGGCCAGGGGAGGACGGTAAACTCATCCTGGTGCTCTTCGAACCACGCACGTACACTGGCAGCTGTATGGCACCTCGCATTGTCCTGCTGGAAGATGCCATCATCCTGAGGAAAAACAATGCGCATGTAGGGGTGGACATGGTCCGCAAGGACAGATGCGTACTTGTATTGATCCATCGTGCCTTCCACAATAATCAGTGAACCCAGAGAATGCCAGGAAAACATTCCCCAGACCATAATGCTCCCGCCTCCAGCTTGGACCGTTCCTGCAATGGTTGCAGGGTGGTTCCTTTCAGAGGTTTCACGCCTTATACGCCAACGTCCATCTGTCCGATGGAGCATAAAACGCGATTCATCTGAAAACGCTACCTGTCGCCACTCAGTGGACGTCCAGCTGCTGTACTGGCGTGCAAATTCTAGCCTTCGTCGTCGATGAACACCAGTCAGCATAGGTGCACGAACCAGGCGTCTGCTTCGGAGGCCCAGACGCAGCAATGTTCGCTGAATAGTGGTTTGGGAGACACTTGTGGTAGCCCCTTGGTTCATTTTAGTGGTCAGTTGCTCAACGGTAGCCCGTCTATCTGCCCGAACGCATCTCCGCAACCGTCGTTCGCCTCTGTCATCTATGGCCCGTGGTGCACCACATTTGCCACGTCGTTGATTTTGGACAGTCCCATTTTGCCATGCACGGTACACTTTTACCACGGCGGCACGCGAACAGTTCACAAACTCAGCCGTTTCGGAAATGCTTCCACCCTTGGCCCGAAAGCCAATGATCATGCCCTTTTGGACGTCGGATAAATCGCTTCGTTTCTGCATTACGCCAACGATTGAAATGTTTTCCGAAGCCCACACACACCCTTTATATACGCTCAACTGCACTGTGCTGCCACCTGCCTTCTGTGATTGGTTATTTAACTCTGAAGTGGAAAGTACGTGGTGGTCACATTAATGTGACTGGACTGTGTATTTGGTTATTTGCATCATTAATTATTTCCAATGTGATAAATGGTTAAATGAAAAATTAGCAGAATGTACCAATCTTTTACAAGGTTAAACATAAGAATAATCAATTACTCATTGTTGTAGATCTAGTCAGAATCCAAAAATAATTATGGAATCATTTCTAAATATTGTTTCATTTCATGAAAATTATATTTTCAAATGGCTGTTTGCTTTTTTCAGTAGCCAAAAAAAAAACAAAAAAACTGGTTAGGAATGCTTTGAAAAGCACAACACTTTGACTTTCCCTCCAACTTTTCCAGATCTTAATCCAATCAAGCATTTGTGGAATATGCCGGACAAACAGGTCCAAAACGAAGCCACCCAACAACTTACAGGAATTAAAGGATTTGCTTGCTAACATCTTGGTGCCAGATACCACAGCTTACCATCAGTGGTCTAGTGGAGTCCATGTCTCGACAGGTCAGGGTTTTTTTTATAGGATAAGGGGGGAGCAAAGTGCTATTAGGCAAGCGGTGAAAAAGTTATGCCCAATCACTGAATGTGCCATTAAAAATCAGATGATCAAGATAATTATTCTAGTTTGTTCCACAGTAACTAGAGAAGTACTCAAAGGAAATGTTGTGGAGTAGCAATTAGCAAAACTGCAATTGGACAGTTTCAATAAACATAGCTGGATTACTGCTTACAGTGGAAATCTTGTAACTTCACCTGTAAATTCAAAAGTTTCTGCAGCTGAACCATCTCTGAACCACTTGTGGACCTCAACTGGGTCTCTACCATATTCAGGATATGCTAATTACAGGAGAATGTGAGAAAAGATATTCTGGTTTCCATTCGTGATTCCAAAATGGCATTAAATCAAATTAAGAAATCCTAACAGTGTTTTTTTTTTACATGTTAGTTTCTTATTTGTGTTTGTATATTGAAAGTACCAGAGTTGTGTACATTATAATAGAGTAACAGAATAACTGATATCAATTACAAAAAACAATTAATTAAAAACTAAGTAATAAAAACTTGCAATCTAAGTATTCAGAAGACTCCAGAAAGCACCTGTCAGACAGACAAAAAAATTATAATGACTAAAACAAACTAGATAGAAAAAATGATCAGACCACTCCCAACAAATAAATGAGAAATGTAGGCTATTGGGTAAAACTCAAAAGTTCTGCTGGTTCGATCAAGTGTATGTTGAGAGGTCCTACTCGTCGTGAAGGCTTTCTCCATCGATGTATCTCAGACTTCGGAGGAACGCCAGTGAGCTCAGGGTGTGTGAATGTCTGATCCGGACATAACCAGTGACCCTCTGGATCAAACCTGTGAAACTCTCCAGCTCTGCCACCATGTTATCTGAAAACACACACACACACACAACACACACACACACACACAACACACACACACACACACACACACACACACACACACACACACACACACACACACACACACACACACACACACACACACACACACACACACACACAACACACCCACCACACACACACACACACACACACACACACACACACACACACACCACACACACACACAGTCATTGTACAGTAAAAAGCAACACTTGCTTCTAATTCTGTTCTGTTATTTCAGATAAATCTAGCAGCACTTTTTCAGTAATTAGCAGAGCAATTCAAGAAACTAAACCTATTCTTCCCACAATACTTAAAAAAATAAAATAAATAGAGCTTTTTTTGCGATGCATAAATTGATTCTAAAAGGATTCCCAGTTTGTAAATGTCTCAGCCAACTTCCCTATACTGAACATTAGGAAATCTCATTGGTGTACATTGTTCAAACTCTATGATAATTTAGTTTTACTTTAAGGGTTGATGCAAAAGTTAAGTGTGGTGCTGCAATACTTACGGCCTCTGCGGATGGTGATTTGCAGGTCTCCCTTGATAACAGTGCAGCCTTTGAGAGACTGAGCAGCATCCACAGAGTCGATGACCTTCCCGTCACAAACTTTATCGCACAGGCCATCGCAGGCGGTACACGACATGCTGAGGGTTACACATGCAGGTAAAAAGGGAACGGTAGTAAATGTACACCATCATTATACACTCTGGGAGTCTCCAAAGCTCTCATTTCTGCTCATTAAGAACTTTTTTTGTTCCGACTTCACCAAAGGTCACAAACACTGGAAACTTAGGAAACTAACGAGAAGAAAAACCTTTTTCAGGGGAAATTATATCCCTTAGTGCGTCTTTCAAAAATTTTAGTTACAGCTAGATTATGAAGAACGAGTAAAAATAAATTGGCTACTAGATTCATAAAGTTGGTAAAGAGGAAACCTTGTAACTGAAATCGCAACAAAATATATTTTTTGTTACAAAGTATTACGTAACAGAGTGACTAAAAGTGGAAGAAAGATTGAACTTTTTTCATTTATTGATGATACAATTGTGTTATGTACTGCATAAACTTAAAATCCACAAAAAAACAAAAAAAAAAAAAGAAATGGAAGTGTTTGGCTATAACGTGACAAATTGTGAAAGACTACACTTCGGGTTTAACTTGAGTTTACCTGTCAGGTGTGGATCGCGTGTACCCAGACGGACAATCAGGCATACATTCTCCCCCGTGGATGACGAAGATGTCGAAGTCTGGAAGGTGCACTTTAGAGCAAAAGTCAGCACTGATGCAACGCCAGCCCTCAAACCTGTATGTGCCTGAAGGGCAGTCAGCCACACATCTGCCGTTGTGGTAGTAATGCACACATGCAGCGCATGCAGTGTCGTCGCCCGGAAGCGAGCAGCTGCCCAGACACTGAGGATGGCAGCACTCGCCGTCAGCTGTGCACACTCGCCTTCCACACTTTTCAGGACACTCTAAAATATAAAAAAAAAGTACAGAGAGAGGGAGGAATATTTAATTATCAAGAAAAACCTTCTCTGCATGAACATGTCCCTTTGAAAGAAATAAAAGGGACATTATAATTGATGGCAGGTGAACTAATTAAGGCACACAAAGTGAAGCATTGGCAGATGTAAATGCTCACCATGTTTAAATAAAACATGAAGGACTTACAGGGAAATAAAATCTAAAACTGCCCTTTAAACATTAACACATAAATGAGGGGTTCACTCATCTGTAATATCAATCAGTTAAGAGGTCCAACATCAAAGCCGAAACATAAGCTGTCCTGCTCAAACTCCTCACAGGTCAGCTATGATTGCCTGCCATACAGACAAGCCAACAGCTAATTAAAGTGAATTACAGCATGAAGTTATTCCTGTTTGTTAGTCTGTCAGTTCTGTGAGCTATAAAGCAAGGAAGAAGCATATCAAAGAGTGGAAAAAAACTGGAAGAACTAATAAGCCGTCGTTTTTTAAGGTCAGCCACAAGCTGTGTTTAAACACAAACTAAACAAAGGGAAGTTTGTAGGAACTGATGCTTAAAGGATGCTGTTGCATGATAGAACGGTGGTCACAACTTCCTACCTCCATCAAGTCTTTCAAACAAAATAAAGTCCACAAACGAGATATGACGCACGCTGCTGCCTCCTGCTAACGTGTGTCGTTTTACTCACTCTGACTTATTTAAAACAAATGAAGGAGTTGGGCTAGTTATAGGAACATGATGTCGGTTATATCCAAACATAAAATGCAATGTGGAAAATCAAGGATTTTTGTTGGTTAATGAATGAAGATCAATTGGGCCAGTTTTATTTGCAACAAGCTACAGTCAGGAAAAAAAAACCTTTCCTAAGCAGAAAAGGAGTTTACACCATTGTACCCCAACAATTACTTATAATTCTCTAGATTATCATTTTAGTGTAAAACTGTAATTTAGAGCAAAAGGTCACTTTAAAGGTGACCTATTATGCTTCCTTGAACATGTGAGGATAAGTGTATTGGTCATACAAAACAAGTTCATTACATTTTGACCACAAACTCATTCTGAGATAATGAGATTTCAGTCTGCTCTGTTCTGCCTAACATGGGCTCCTTTCAAAGAAGCTGTTTTAGGGCCTCCTGTCACTTTCAATCCAAATAAGCTTTTACTGGCCACACCCCCCCCCCTCCCCCCACAACTCAAAGTTTACCATCACACGTGAAAATGGCTGCAAACAGATGTGCAATTATACAACCACGCATCATTGAAAAGCAGGATAGTGCCCTGCACAACCAACAAGAATGCAGCAAGTGGTTTCTGGATGGTAACAACAAAGTCTTTTTTCCAGCAGCCATTGTACAGAGCACACATCTGTACAACTAGCTGACCAAACAATGCTGGAGCTTTGCTTGGGTTGCTAGGAGACATAGCTGGTGTTGCCTGTCGACTGTCACTCGACAAACGGGAGATTTATGAAATGGCTCGTTTTCTAGACACCAAAAAAATCTCAAATTATTCATCAGTGTTTTTTTTTAAGTGCTTAGGTCATTTTTAGAAGCAGTTGAGAACCAAATGGAAGCATTAAAATACATCTATTTGCTATATATTTTGCTATGATTTATATTTAGAAATACTGTCTTTCTTTGTGAAGAGACCCTCAACCCCTCCTCCTAACTGACTGAAACCAATCAGAACCTCCAGACTGCATGGTCTCACCAACCATTCAGGGGCTGTTTGTGCTCAGCAGGAGGAAGCCAGTGCTGCATTTTCTGGCACAGAGTGTTCTTTCCCTGAAACAACCTCCCCCCCCCCCACACACACACACACACACTTTCCAAACCCGGACTCCATCTCATCCTCTGACCTCTTCTGATGAGGCAATGGCTGGCAGAAAGGTGTCGTTTATTACAAAGCAAAGCCTCGGCCCCACAGAGAGAGTTATGCTGAATCCCTGAGTGAAGTTTGGTGCAGGCTTGAGCAGCCAGTCTGTTGCCCTCCTAAATACAACCCTGACTGGTAGTGAAGGTCAGGGAGACGTGGATGGGTCACGGAGTACGCAGCAGTGTACAACAGCCTTCCACCGGACGCCTTAAAAATAATGAGTTCCAGCTTTTATCCTCCTTGTTACACTGCCATGCACTTTCGACAAGTACTGCAGTCTTTAAATTTTCTGGGCATGACGCTGTAACAGCTGTATGGGAGGGTTTGAACACCCAAGATCAGTCCAATGGGACGTGGGTTGGACTTTGTGAGGTAGCCCCAAAATAAAAGGCCAAGGATGAAATGGAAAACTGATGGAGCTGGGATTTTCAGGGAGCTCTGATCTGAAAACTTTGTATTTCCTCACAAAATTATACTGCATTTACTGTGATGAAAAAAAAAAAGATTCATCACAGTCTTTTGGGATACAAGTCTGTCAATGCACACATGAGACTATTAATTTAAATGCTCTCTTTCTGTACCATTTTAGCACAAGTAGTTTTATAATCCAAATTTTATTGCGCACTCAGATTTTAAAATTCTCCAATATACTTTTAATAACATGACATTGAATTCAAACTTATCAAACAAAAAAATGTAGTTGGATTCCAAGTTGGCAGTATGGTAAACAAATATTTCAAAGATTTTTAAGGCATCTAGGTTAGTTCAAATCTGTTGAAAATCTACATCACTTAGATTTGCCAAATCAGGCAAAAGTACGCACCAGATTATTTGAAGCGTTTATTTTCAAAAATAATGGGGAAAAATGGTTTTAATGGGGTTTTTTAACCACAGATTGAGTGTAAAAATCTGATTTGAGAGAAATCAGTACACTGGACAATTTTTACATTTTGGAACAAGAAGTTATAATCTCTGGTAACCCAGTTATTTTGAATATTAAATGATACTTTTTTTTTTTTACATTTTATCCAGACTGGGAACATGATAAAAAAAAAATTCAATACTTTTCTCGACTTCTTTAGATGGTGTAGGACACCAACATTACAATTCATGACAATGTTTTCTTTTCAGTGGATGTGATTTGTCCGACTTTTATTTTCGTTTCAAATGGATACTCATAGTTGCTGTGAATCATTTCTTTCCCTCTTCTGTTCACCGTCTTACAACTTCCACTTTACCTAGACAAATACAAAAATATAAATACATAAAACTAGTACTAAAAATCGGATTTTAAAATAGGACATGCCCACAGCACAAACTGTGTAAAGTTACCAGACACAGCAGATTGTCCTTGTGTTTATGAATCTTGGTCTACTGGACTCCATTCTGGTGAGGTAAGCACTTCCACTAACCTTTGAAAAAATCCCCATAATAAAAGAAAATCCTCAGAATTAGGTGTGAAAGTGAAAAAGTGTTCTACTTTTAATGAATAAAAGAAGATGCATGACATAGGCCAAAACATATGTTTAACTTAGGTTATTTAATTTGCAAAGGAACAAACTGTGCTTCACATTCTGTTGAAAACGTTTCTGTTAGTTTGAGGGTATGACTACTATCAGTGCTAATCCACAAGGAATGTGTGTAATGTGGCAGTTTAATAATAACCTTCTAATCCTATTATTTTGTCTTTGTTTCTATGACCTTTACTAACTAGGACCCTAAAAAATTTAGACTTACAAAGCATACGTGTCACATAAATGCACAATATTCAAATACACTATATCATGTTCACCACATTTTTTACCTCAAGAGGCTTTTATTGTTCAACATTTCTGGATCAAAAACTAAAATGACAATGATCACCTACTGATGGTTAAATAATGTTACAGTTTCAATATACCGTATTTTCCGCACTATAAGGCGCACCGGATTATAAGGCACACCTTCAACGAACGGCAAATTTCAAAACTGTTTTGTATATAAGGCGCACCGCAGTATAAGGCGCATATAATAGACGCCACAGTTATGTTGCCACCCGTCCGGTATTGAACGGGACATGATTTGTTCCGTTCACTACAAATATGGATGTCTAATAATAAAAATTGGTCCTGAGTTCTATATATAGCAGTCTGCACCAGTCATTGTTTCACTCACGGTTTTGGTGTTGCGAAATTGTGCCCAACTGCTTTCTGGTGACACAGACCAACCGACATGCTGCCGCCGCAGCCTCTGTCTCTCTTCCACCGACCCCCACGGCTTTAAATGTATAGGTGCTGGTCCCTTGGTAACTCTAGCCGAAGCACCTCGGATAAATGTCTAAAGCTACTTTGTTGACATAAAGAATGTCAACAAAACAGTCCGATTCCGGTTGGCGAGGAGAGGAGAGCCTGGAGAGCGACTGGAATGGGGCGTCTGGGCCGGACGATGGTCACCCTTCTCAGTTTGAGCACAGCATGTTGGTGGAGAACGTGATGCTAGATGACCTGCAGACCACCTGATTATTAGGTGGGTAGATAGATACATAGACATGTCTATGGGTAGATAGGTCAGTCAAACTTTATTAACAAACCAGTTTTTGACAACGTTTTTGACAATATCCCAGAATGCACAACGCGCTTCTTCTACGGGGAAAATGAAGTCGGCAGCTGCTTACCGTAGTTGCTAGACCTGTTGTTGCTCAAAATTGGTCCATATATTAGGCGCACCGGGTTATAAGGCGCACTGTCGGCTTTTGAGGAAATTTAAGGTTTTTAGGTGTGCCTTATAGTGCGGAAAATACAGTAATTTTTTTGATACCCCATGGTGCAGGATTTGTTTAGCTAACGTTCACTTAAAAGGAAACGGTAATAGTGCAAATTAATAAGAGCAGTAATAGACCAGTATTTGGACAAAATAAGCCTTTATTCAGATGTAAAACTTACAAAGTTATAACACTGACTGAGAACGTTATTTTATTGATGCAATAAATCTGGGTTGCCCTGCAATCTAGATAAAATTAATCTAGGGCCTAAGTAAACTGCTCCATATGTAAACATCTTCGCCAAGAGTAAGTTGAGTCATACCTGCTGATGACAAAGCAATGTTTTAGTCGATCAGTTTTCAAAGCATAATAGTGGCTTAAGCTACCACCATAAATATACCATATTTAGCATGTAGTTATGGCAGTGTGCTAAAGTTTCAGACACTAAAGCTCAGCCATAGTAATGGTTATTTAAAAGTTGCATCAATGAAGAGAGCTTAAAAAGTCTCTCCTATCCGTTCGTTTGACATCAAACTCTCAGGGTGTGTGATAGAGATCCCAGCTGTGAGCTAAAAGATAAATGCATGCATTAAAACAACAAGACGAACTGGCTGGAAAAATACAACCAGTCAACAGCCAAGTGACAGGAAAATGTCTGGGCTTTTGCATCAAAACAGATCTTTTCCAGTCGACACTTGGCTCAAAAAATGTGGAACACATAAAAAAAAAAGCTCTTCACTGTGGTAGTTTACAGTAAATATCCTGCTGGTTTATTCATCAAAACTGACGTTTGACCTGCCTGTAAAAGTTCAGAATGTAAAACCTGCCTGTTTCCTAATCCACGTTTTTCAGCACTTGTCCCTGGGTGTGATAAAGCATGCCCCACACAGGAACAACATTCCTATTATGACAATCCAGGCTTTGGTAGTCTACAAGTGGTAGTAAAAACAGACGAGAGCAGATGTCTAGACAGATGAGAGCACAGTTGATTCAAAAACATTGATAGAGTGTTTTATTTTCCTTCGTTCAAGCCAAACTAACCTCCAGTCCCATGGTTTGAATAACAGAAAGTTGCACACTGACTTCTCATTTGTAAGAAATCTTCTGGTCAAGTCAACAATGCTTATGTATTGGTTATTTTCCCAGGTAATAAAGAAAAGGACTGGAATCACTTTACAACACAATATCTTCTAGACTAAATTAGAGCACAATTTCTGACAATTTGGCTCAGTATTATTTTTGACTAGATCAAATACCATAACACAAGAGGAGAGTGGGCCATTAAAGTTTTCTTAGTTTTAAAGTGGTAGTAAAAATACCACTATTTTTACTGTGGTATTTAATAATTGGTGTCTTTTAGTAATAAAAGACACCAATTATTACTGGTGTCTTTGCACCAGTAATAATTTACACCAAGTTTCAGAGTCTTTATATCAAGCACTACATTCACTGTTGTCTATAGTGCAGAATGCACATGACTTTAAACCTTGGTTAGGGATATTTATCCTTTTATGTGAGGATAAGTAAAAATAAAAGTGTTGCTACTTTCTTTAGACTAAAGAAAACTTGTTTATCAAAGAAAACTGTCTTTGATAAACAAGACAGTTGTTTACTAAAGAAAACTGTCTTTGCACCAGTAATAATTTACACCAAGTTTCAGAGTCTTTATATCAAGCACTACATTCACTGTTGTCTATAGTGCAGAATGCACATGACTTTAAACCTTGGTTAGGGATATTTATCCTTTTATGTGAGGATAAGTAAAAATAAAAGTGTTGCTACTTTCTTTAGACTAAAGAAAACTTGTTTATCAGATTATTAACAAATATACATTATTGTATATTTCTGAAAATGTTTAGGTTTTGGTCCTATAATGATCGCAAAATAAATCTTTTTTGGTTTACTGAGGATTTAGTTGTGCATTACTTCTTACTTAGTCTTTCATTCACAACTTTGCCTACAATCAGGTTATAGACAGCTGTAAGTAAAGCAATAACTAGAAAAGTTTGAATTTTAAAGCAATAAAGATATCCAATTACTAACAAAAACAAATAGACTAGACCATTGCACCATAACGAGCTAAAAATAACTGAGGTTTCCAGAATCTACAACAGCTTTTACTCAACGTTTTATACTTCAATGTCATCCCAGTGTCCCCCAGTTCTCAAGCTGTATTGGGAAATAAAGTGCTCCAGCACAGAAAAGAAACTTGATAATATAATGAAAACTCAACTGTGTTCGTAGCCTTACACAAAGCATGATCTGTTTTGGCCAGACTGCGAGTCTGTGTGGAGTGTCGCTCACAGACTCAGTCATTCAAGAAAAAGTCTACCAGAAGTGTGTTTGTTTGTGTGAGTGGTGTCTGCAGGCCAATTCAAATGAGCACATGAGTCTGGATTCATTAGCAACATAACACGACTGACCTCAACTGTCCTGTTTACGACGCATACCTATAGGAAAACAGACATCGCAACAAACTGGCCATTTTATCAGGGGAAAAGCAAGACACAAACCGCCATCCAGCCAAGTCTGACAAAACAGACTCCACACAAAGTGCTTTCAGCAATACGGACAACAGAAAATAAGCAGGCATCAATCAGGAAAGTGTTTGTGTTTGGATCTCCAACATCCGTGAAGAATCCAAATCGCTATATTTCTTAACATAAACAGACATTGTGCCAAAATTACAATGTGCTTCCCAGAATCATTTTTGGTAATGTGATCTCATCGGGAAACTTTGGCAATGTTTCCAAAGCAGTTTGCTAATTACTTAATCAAGTTTTTCTTTATAGTTTCAGAAAACTTGCAAAGCATTAGGATGGTTGCAAGTGAAAAAAAAATATTTGTTGTATAGTGTTATTATTCGTACAAACAGCTTCTCAAGTGTCTTATTAGTTTAACCACAAGGAGTTATTTATTTGAAGCAAGAGGCATAAAATGCAGCTATAAAAAGCTAAAATTCAACAAGGACCCCAAAAAAACAGAGCTACTTCTACATCTTATACTCACAAATGTTACTGACTGTGGGGATGTGACTGTAGCTCACTTTGTTTTTTGTTTCTTTTCCACCAAGCTAGTTGAAACCTTGAACTGGTAGTACTACCAGCAGCTTTGGTGCAGAAAAAGTGGTGTTACTGCAGCGCTAGTTCCTAGCTTAAAACTCCCACAAGAGGGAAGGGCTTTCATTAAAACTTACAGAGGAGTCTTTAGAATGTTGTGAACACTACATTAAACACTCCCAATTTACTTTGGATTTTATTTGACTAATTTTAGACAAACATGATTTAAAAAAAAAGACCAATATCAAATCTGATTAGCTCTCCCATCTGTTTCTTTTGATATCAAAAAAGATATCAAAAGAAAGTTGGAGCTTTGGTCAATGCCCCAACTTAGATTGGTGCCGTACACAGCTGTGTTTGGCCATATCTTCTACTAAAACTATTAACTTCATTGCCAGCTTATATTTTTTATTTTTTTAAACACAGTTGGACACTCAGTTCAACAACAGATTGTCTTCATTATAATCTAAACTGGGTATACTTTTCATTTGCAGGACAGTTGCTGTCAACAAACCAGTTGAAACTGTGACACCAGGGTTACATCTCTTTTACTACAACAAAATTACATATTTAAGTTGCACATTTTATTCACCCTGCAATCTGACAATAAACAAGAATGTAATTGCATGGAAATCTTTTTCATCATAAGAAGTGAGCAGCACAACAGAAGAAAGAGCCAAAGCATAGTGATATAGTGGTGTACTCTACAGACAAAAACATTATTTTTTCCCGTGCATTTAACAAATTAGGCATACATTTAGATTAACCTTTTAGCTTCACAGGAAGGTTTGCACCCAGCTGTGTTTTCTACTCAAAATTAATGTGCTAGAAGGCCAGCTTCTAAAGAAAAATCAACCTTGTTGTTTTGTAATTTATATACCTTTTTGTTCAAGTTGTTTTGATAAGGACCTTGCACCAGAAGGCATAGCAACACGAATAATTGTGTTTTTCATCTCTAATCTAAAAGTGAAGGTTGAAAGACAAGAATAAATGAAAAAAAAAAAAACTTAACAATCTAAGGATAAAAAAAACCTATGCAACAACTAGGCAAACTTAGCTCATACATCCCCACAACAACTTTTCTCCACTTACTGTAATTCTCTCAGGTAACCTTGACACGGTAGCCAGTATTATTCACAAAACAATGATTGTGGTATTTTTATGAGTCACAGAATCTGAACCAGGATCTAAAAAACAAAAAACCCTATTTTGTTCAAGCTAGCCCAAACAGAGTCTTTGGTGAGTCTTAAGGAAGTTGCTGGGAACAAGCATCTGAGCTGAGCTGACTCTATAGCACAATTACAGACTAAAGGAATCTCTGGCATCTCTCTGTTGGCTGACTTGAAAAGACAAGGCTAATCAAATGCTACAGTCCCCCCAAAAAAAGCTTTAGAGGAGCCACACAAAAGAAGGACAGGGTTTACCCAGAAAGCTATCATATTAGCTGTTTCTTGATACCTGCAGCTTTGTGTTGAAATAAGATGAAAACGGATATCACAACTGATCTGGCGTCAACATGACAAAAAGAAAATGAGAAAAAAGTAAAAACAAAGAAAACAATGGAACAATGTGACTGTCACTTCCTTTAGTCATATCCAATAGTGGTTAATCATAAAAAGTGATTCCAGTACAGTCTATAAGGGTGTAATAGAAATCCTGAAATACTTAAAAAATAATTGACAGCGCACCACACCCACTATTGGGAAAAACAATTTCATGGTTTTATTTTAAACCATGAAATTGCTTTTATTTTTTCTCCCCATATTTGTTTTACTTTGTCAATTTTCTTCTATTAAACATTAAATGTAAGATGGAAACACACATGGCAGGAATTGTAAAAAAGTGTCAAAGAAAACTCCTGCCACAATTGTTTTAGAATCATTTTTAGACTGGCACTTTATTTTAGCCATCATTTTTTAGTTTGCTCTAATTTTAAGAAAGAGTTGTCACGTACCAGAGAAATGTTGCATTAATGTGGAATTTAAGCAACTTCTAAACAAAAGTTATATTAATGACCTTTTTATATGTTTGAAATAACATGAAACATTATGCAGATGTACTGTCTGCAAAAGATTCACTCACCTCGGCATGCAAGATGCTCGAAGAGGATGACACTGTAGCAGACGTGGCCTGTTTTCTGATTAATTTAGCTAATAAGTATATATAATCTCTTGGGAGTAGCAATTAATTTTGTATAGAGAGCATTGAACGTTTTGCTCAACATAATGTTTACCTGGCTCACCTGCTTAAGTGTGAAGAGAAAAATAGATTGCGATGGCATAGCAAGAAGTACCTAAATTTTATCCACCAACTTTAATAAGTGTACAATATATGTAAGAGGGATGCATCTTTAACAACATGCATTGTAAATGTGCTTAACTTCTCCATGTTCGCACTTAAGCAAAAATCAGTTTTGAACATGTCAAAAAAGCAATATAAAATAAAGCGTGCCAAGACTTTAAAACCAACATTTATTTGTTTTCTTATAAATTAGTAAAATGTCCCAAAATTATTATACTTACAAACTTGACAACTTCACTTTAGTGATGTGCATCAAAACAAAGCTGGTTAAATATTTTAAAATCTGTGAACTCTGCATCTTTGATTTCTTATTATGTTGACAAGTACCACCCACACAGACCATACATCTGCATTGTCAACATTCCTTTCCCCTGTGTATTTGCTGTGAGGGAGGACAGAAGTATCCCAGGAATTTGATGAAAAAGATGAATGAGGCAAAGTATCTTAATGGCAGCCTGAAAACATGCAGGCTAGACCAGAATTCAAGGCCTGAATGTTTGGTACTTTACACTAAGCATATTTTGATATTCAAACATTTTTATCCCATACTAAAAAGCTATTCTTTTCCAAACCTAAACTACTAGACATTTGTCTTCCTTTTATAACTTTCTAGGAATTATTTGTGGATTCCACAAATATTTTAATTGAGGTATAGGGCAATTTTGGCACTTTTAACATCTAGACTAATTTCCATTTCAAAATCTATAACTTGGACTTCACATATACGGATTGGAATATCACATAGATAATGCAGATGCTTTAAAGTCACAGTTTGCAAAATTTGATACTTTTATTTTTTGTAAAGTTGTAAAATTGACTCTTTGATGATCTATTTGGCATTCAATCTAAATTTAAAGCTGCTTAGGGACTAATCCTGAGACAATAACAAGGTGGCCAAAGCCAGTCTCTTGATGATATGATCAAAGATGCAATGTAGTGAAATCAAAAGGTCACAAAAACTATGTGCCAACCCACGGTATTTTCACTTAATTCATTGTGTGGGCACACAATTTTTTACCAAAAAATACCAATAAGGGGAAATTGTTAGTCAAAAAGTATGCAAATAATTTAGAACAAAAGCCGTGCATGCTTGAGGGGTGAAATGTCTATAAAGGAAGAAGAAATCCAACTCCCTTTAAATCCAATACAAGATTATTATGTTGACAAATTAATAAACATGTACATTTGCTTTGTAAGAGTAGTTCATTCGTAAGTAAATAGTAAGACACATAGTTTAGATTATTTTTAGCTTGACTGGGCCGATTTGTGACAAGTTGGTTGGAAACTTGGCCTTTAGTACTGAACCAATGTTTTACGGGTCAGCAAACATAACTAAGAAGTTACACTAACATGTTTCTGTGAAGAACCAGTAATTGTGAGGGTGAAGACTAAAAGTTGATACAATATCTGTGAGGAGCAATTATTTTAGGTGAATAAAAGATTGGTCTCACCAAGCACCGCCCTTTACACTCTGCTCCTTCACACTAGGGGCAGCAGCAATGAGCAAACACCTGGTGGAATTGCACATCTGCTGAGCTAATCAAACAAACTACTTATCAGTATGATGCTCCTAAGATTGTTGTTGAAGGCTTAATGGAGAAACCTTTTTAACACTGTCGTGCTAAAGGCGGAGTGTCGTAAAGAAAAGGAGCTTCTTAAAGTGATAGAGGTCCAATTTTGAGGCGTTAAGTCAAGGTTCTTTTAAGATATACAGTATATTTATAACAACTGAAAGTAACAGTTACTTGATTATGCTACAAAAGTTAGAATGGGCCTGGAAAATTCATAATACTGCCCTTTTAATTAAAACTGGAATCAGTTGAAATGATCACCGCTTCTCTAGTAGGCAGTTCTGAACTACCCTAACCACACACCACCTCTATGTTTAGACAAATGGGAATTCATTTAAATAACACTAAAGCTTATAAGACATATTTAACTTGTTTTCCATAAAACTACTCAAATCACTGAAGCAAAATAGTGGAAAAAGCCATTATAACAAAGTGTGCCAAATGCACAGCTTCAAATTCACAAAACCAAAAACTCATCTGAATCTCTGGTCACAGCTCATCCCCATATGACAGTGTTAACAGAGGACAATTAAAGGCCACATAATTACAGTCGGCTCTTCAGCACAGCCAAACCCGTAATGTTTTCTTCCAGGAATTCCAGGGATGGGTGTGACTGTTCACCAAAAGCAGTCATGGATGGTACACAAAGCAGCACCTATAATTTACAAGTGCTGGCAGTCTCAGAGTTATGGGTCCGGGGTCTGTGAGAAGCTGTGCATAATCATGCTCGTGAGGGCTGAACACTGCTCTGCATATCTGCTATTGATGTATAAATGCATACTATATGAACCAAAAATATTACATTAAAGGGCATAGTACCATTCTTTGCTCAAATTGACACAATTTCCTTTATTGAAATGTTATTAGCTGAAACTATTCCTCTCACTCTAAATAATCAGAGAGCATTAGGATAATTTTAGACTTGTGCAACCTGTTTTACTTCTAAATATATGTTGCTGCTTATGATGAGGACAAATATCGGTTCTTCAAAACCTCTGAAATGTTATGTGTCAGCCACAATAAGGCATCAACAAGGTTTTTAAAAAGTTACTTTCAAAACTGTTAAAAAAATTTCCACAACACCAACCCTATGGTTTAAGCTCATCTTAATGGTATGTCATATAAAATGATGTGGCAACTTGAGTTTTTTTATTATTTTAATATCTGGTTGTGTGGAGCCCCTACCTCTGTTTTTTGCTGTGCATTGCCCTCAAGAGACTAGACAAGTCTTATTTTGAACAGTCAAAAGCTGTGAATTCTTACAACGTGTTTTCTTTATGTTCAATATGTCATATTCTGTACCTAATGTGTTTAAATTTATTTTTTTTAAAAATAAATGTTGTGTCCATGATGGCACCAACATAGTATTGACCAATGTTGGTCATGTTTTAAAATATAGTAATTTGATAAGGAAAACTGGGCCGATATAGAAAACTGTTTTTTTCTCTATCTTGTTATTGTTTGTTTCTGAAGGGAGATGGGGATTGTAATGTGGTATTTGTTTGATAATGTGACAGTACCAGTAAAGAAAAACTGTGGGTGTTTAAAGAAGTGAGTGAGTGGAGGGGTTGTTTTTTTTCACTAAGTTGAAGGTGTAGGAAAATACACAGTAAAAATGCCGGTGTTGAATTAACATCCAAAAGTGTCTATATGTGTCCAAGTCAGCAGGTGTTAAAGTAACACTTTTGAAAGTGTTAAAAGATTGACACCCATTTTTTGTTAAATTAACGTTGGTCTATAATACTGAAATGGGTTTAAGAAAAGTTAAACTTTCCATTTCTGTGTTTTGTTTTGAATATTTTCCACTGGATTTGATTGATATCGACACCTTGTGGGTCAATTATTTACTTTAACACCACATTATATTTTGTATCAACACTACACTAGTCTTACTTTTAATATATCTTAACACTAACACCATTGTAAATGTTAATGTGACACTCTGTGGTGTTGAATTTTAACACCAGCTGACTTGGACACATATAGACACTATTGGGTGTTAATTCAACACTGACATTTTTACTGTGTATATTTTATTTATAATATCACAAAATATTTGTTACACCATTATACAGGGTTTCCCCCAGTGTATTAGCCATGCCTAGCTACCCCTGCCGCCATGCCTAGCGTTTCAGCTGTTTGGGATTCCCCTCGGTAATTTCACTTCAGAAAGCAGGCGGTTGATCCGCACTTTCTGATTGGCTCGCGTTAAGTCTGCGCACCCCCAGCTTTTCTGGGGGAAACCCTGTTATACCATATTTTATCTCTTCTAGGTTGCCATGTAATCACTATTTTCAGCGGCTGATGAAGACTATGCTTTAATAAATAAAAAGGCAAAATTAAAAAAATGTAATTATCGGTGTGTAAATCAAAATAATTTTTTTTTCTTGGTGTTTAAAGACACTGGTTTAAGACATCATCTCGATTATATATTCACAGCCGTATAGTTAAGTAAAACATTTGTGTGAGCAGTGCTTTTGATAGTAAAAATGAAATTGTCAACAAAAGAAAAGTACATTTCTGTGCAATTTAGATGTGATCATACTAATACGCTAAAATAACTTTGAATTAAATACAATTCAACAGTATTCAACTTTATCATAATTTTCCAAAATGCCAATCAGATGTGTGTGAAATTCACTTTTCCAATCTTTTGTCTTGTGTGAGACCTTAGCTGTTTCAAACCAGAGATTCAACCATAAGCTAAGACACGGCCCGATGCTTTGCACATTTACTTCCAGATTAGTACGTATTAATACAGACAGCAGATGCTGGTATTCTGTACATGAAGGTATGGTGCTAATAATAAGCACAGATTAGACAGACATCAGCGGGAACTGCTAGTCGCTGGGATTCCTTAAACCTTTAGCACATATCACATAAAAACTAGAGGTGTGCTGATCGATCGGTAACCGATCATAATCGGCCGATTTCCGTGAAATCGGTGATGATCGGGATCGGCGATCATTGGCTCTGTTACCGATAACGATCACCTGCATCTCATTTCCCAGCCTGTCTGTCCAGCTGGTCTCGTCTTTCCTTCACTCTGTGCAAACGTGCAGCAACAAATCCTAAGCAATGTGTAACTATAACCACTGAGTGAATGAGGACGTTTGCGTGTTGCGGCGGAAAATAGAAGCAGGTCAAAATGCATCAACACAATGAAGCTAATAAGACATAAAAACAATGACGGAGTTTGGCTACATCGAGGCTCAATGCAGTAAAAAGACAGAGGATCAGACAGCAGGTAAAGCAGCACACAGCTACAAACACTCACCCGGATTAGCATGACGGTCAGAAAGCTAAACAAATAACCCGCAAAATATTTAAGTCTTGGAGCTGCGACGTAAGACGCTGGTTCTGCTCTCCTGTTGAACCGCTGCTACGCTACAGGTAGTAATATTTAATATTTAATATTTGACACGGAGCCGCTTCTGCTCCACTTGGTAGCGACTCTCACACCAAACCTGTTTAAAGCTGCAGCATCTAACCTAAAAAGATACATTTTACATACGTATTAAAACTTTCTCTGTCCTAACATGAGACAGATAATCTCTAAAAAAATAATCGATCTCCTCTCTGCTCTGCATAATTACTCTGCTCAGTCAGAAACAGCCAATCAGAACTAGCAGTAATCAGCTAGCCGCCATGCTAACAGGAAGTTTTCATTCAGTAACTCAAGATTGTTTATTGTAATGGATCCTGTTTTTGCCTTTGAATGTTAAGTTTTATACTTGAATTTTTTTGGCAATGTTGAAAGGTTATATTTTAGCTCTTTGCATTATTTAGCCTCTTCACAACCTTTATATGTTATCAATCTGTTAAAGATAGTATTATTGATAGCAGTTCAATTTGCACAATGCCTGTTTTGTTTAGTTTTCTTCTTGGAAAAGTTATTAAAAACAAGTTTTTGTCTAAATTAAGGTGAATTCATGGTTCCTTTTTTCACATAATGTAACGGTGGTGTTTATGATAAAAAATAAATAAATCATAACTATGTGATCGGTATTGGGGATCGGAATTGGCGATCGGCCCTCAGGGGTGATCGGTATCGGCAGAAAAAAATTCCCTAATAAAAACCCCCAACACTATTAATCTTTGCAAAGTTCCTTTGCAGTCCTTCATGGGCTTGTAGTAGTGCCATAACACAAAATTGTTGCTTTGTGCCTATCATAAGTTTTAGCTTTTGTACTGCAATATTAAGAGCCCGTAATGCAAATCGATTATAAAAAAAAAAGTGTGTGGTGCTGTGACCTGCAACATTTCCCCCTGACCTTAATTTAATGACACTTTTATTTTATTATGAACATTACTAAAGTGTGTTTCAAGGTGCAAAACCATGCAGTTTATTAAAATTCCACTTGTTAACCTTTAGAATGTCGCTTCAGGTGATTTCATCCACTTTACAACCTCCATAGCCTATTAATTTGTTAACTTCCAGTAGCATTAAGGGAATTATTTGTTATTGTTAAAATTCAAACTCAATCTTTAAAGCAAATTCAGAGTGCTGGAGAAATGGGTCAATGTAATGAATCTAGAATGCGTTAAAACTGAAATCAGACCAAAACAGGTGAAGTCTTTGGGTTTTTCAAGGAAGAGAAACTTCATAAGTGGCTCCAGAAGTCCGTAATGAATTTGAAATGAACTTAGATGCTAACAATTGCCAATTTACCTGCCATGTGGCGGTGCAGAAGGAGTCAATCAAAAGAATCATTATCAGATGATTGTTGGATCAACCAATATGTGAACTCCGTTTATACATCTTGGACTTTTTGGAGTAAAATGTATGTATGTTGGTTTTGTAGTCACTGGTTCCAATTAGATTCTGCTCTAAATGTCAGCCTCCGTCCACCATTTTTAACAGCAATATTTTTTGCCATATTGTCTACCTCCTCCTCTCCAACCAAAAAGGGCTTGCCGTTTCTGTGTCACCATTTCATACTTTGTAGACTGACTTAACACTGTAATGATGTCATAAAATTGCTAATATTTATTTTTGACTGTGTTTGTTTGTTCATTCCCTTTTGCAGTTACAATTAAAACTGCATTTAGGATGATAGTGTTTAATTAAGGTGCTTTGCCAGAGTTCTAGCACTAACATCATGCCAAATCAGAATCAATCAACTTTTCTGGCTCCCCTGACCTACAGGTAAAATTCCTCCAAGCAGTTTCATGTTGGCTAAATAGTCACAAAAGCTCTTTTGATTCTAATTCTAGATACATTAGCAGGGTCACGGCAACTTACTGTTTTGATTCTCAGCCATGATTGTTTTGGAAAGCCTTTGTTATTGAGGGGACAGAAGAGGAAGAGTTATGTGTCTACACAGGTACTGTGAAGTTAATGAGATGACAATGTCTTACTTTGCATCAATTGTCACACAAATGAGTGTCTTTAAACTCCATTTTCATGCAAAGTTATAACCAAATATGAAAAATTTTGGTAACCCCAGAGTTTCACTTTAACTGAATTAATTTGCAGTTGTACAGGCAATTTATGTGTCCTCCTGTCAATCCATTCATATTTATATTACATGTATTTGATGCAAAGTTCAAAATTACTGACTCATTTTCTCAGTCCTTTTCTCTCCTATTTTACAAATGAGCTTATAAAATCCATTTCTCTGTCTACGTCTTACTCAGCAAGAAAAGTGTTTTTCCTATTTGACCATTAAAAGCATTACAAAATTCAAACATTCAAATCTAAAAAAACATGTAAATTACTATGGGCTGAACAATAAGCCAATAACATAAACATTGTGATAGACATTATCAATATTAATAGATAATACGTATATCTTATAGAATTTTTCAATAATTTTACTAAATTCGGATATAGTACTGCATAGCATTCTGGGGGATGTAGGCAGAGGAAAGGCTTCATCACAAAGTTCTCTTGGCCAGATAAATAAGGTTGGTGACATCAACTGACTCTATGGTTACCTAGCAACCACCTGTCAATTAACTGGCGTAGAAGAAGTTTCAGGTTTCACCACCATGCCTCTGAGGGGGCATTCACTCTGCAGCCTGAAGTGACTTAATTCTGATTTTTTGGCAATTCCGATTTTTTTGCCGGGGCCGTTCACACTGCCAGTAAATGCGACCTATATGCGTTCTACAGTGTAAACGGGCAAACGACCTGAAAGTGTCCCGCATTCGCAGTAGAGGGCGCAATAGCGTCAGTGTTCTGCCAACGGCCATAAAAAGAAAAAGTGCTCAGTGTTTGCAGAAGTAAACATGGAGGCTAACGGTGGAGCTTAGCTTACATATTTGAAGTTGTTATCTGGCCGGAGCAGCATATTAACAACTTAATCATCATATAGTCCATCATGGCTGTTGTTTTTCTATCCACTTGCGCATGTCAGGACGCAGAATAGTGAGATTTGTTGAGAATCAGTGACGTTCACTTCGGATGAATGCGGTCTGAACGTTAGGTCGCATTTGAATCGGATACGTATCAAATATGGGTCACATTCTTAAAAGAATCCGACCTGAGCTGTTCACACTGCCATGAAAAGATCGGATACAGTTTGCATTACGTCAAGAAAATCGGAATTGAGTCACTTCAGACTGCAGTGTGAATGCACCCTTAAAAGCTTAAAACTAAAAAGTAATGATGTGGAGTGAAACTTCTGGGTAAAACTGAAACTGTTACACACCAGGTTGGTAGTATTTTAGCCATTTAAAACAAAACAAAAAAAAACTCGATAATTATTCAGTTTATACTATCCAGCCCTGGTTATCAACAACCAGGAATGTCGTATAGGCTGTGAACATTTACTTTTCTTTTCTATACTAATACAGTTGATGGATGAAGTTCATTGAGTCATCAAGACAACAACCCAGTGACTGAAAAACAAATTTAACGAGCAGTGACATGTTGGGTAAAGTGAGTTAAAGCATAGCAAGGGTGAGAAAAAACTCTGACAAACTAAAAAAACTGTCTTGGTTAATGGTAATCCCTTCAAGCAGGGGTTAACAGATGGCAAAAATTCCTTCCAGTAAATCCCAGACCTACTTGGTACTTTAATTATGTGCTTTCATCTCCTCAGACCATACAAACGGCAGGAAAAAAACATCCCCCCATGCTGTTCAATGTGTGAGCATGTGTGCAGGTCTGCTCTGAGGGACAGAGGTAAAGTGAAACAACATGTTTGATTCCCAGAACGAGAAAGACACAGCACCTCTTTAGAAGAAGCGCATGAGTTATGAATGAGACAACCCCAGATTCCCCAAAAAACAAATGAGGGAAGTAAACACAATGGAGCCCCCACCAGCACAGTTGGAAAACTTTCCCACAGATGGAAACTGGCTTTGAACCTTCTCCCCCTCACCCCCCTTTCTCGGTTTTATGAACGAGTTTAGGCTAAAGGCATGCCCCTTTATAGAAACACACCGAGAACAGACTTTGCGTTTTTCCCTTACTTCATTTACTGATCCAATGAAAAACTGAATGCGGGCACGCAGTGAATGGTTGACTCATGTGTCAGCACAGCAGAAGTCTTGCAAGCAAGGCAGACACTTCAACAAAAGATCCCAGATAACATTACTGAAGCTTTATCCATCCATTTTCTCACACCCTTGCCCCTAGTGGATCGGGAGGGGTGCTGGTGCCCATCTCCAGCCAGACATTTCAGGTGTCCCTGGACAGGACAAACAACCCTGCACGCACATACTCACACCAATTAAGTGAGAGAGAGCAATTAACCTTAACAGTCATGTTTTTGGACTGTGGGAGGAAGCTGGAGAGAACCCACGCATGCACAACTGCGAACTGACCCTGCAGAAAGACCCTGGGGCTGTGAATCGAACCCAGGACCTTCTTGTTGCAAGGCAACAGTGCTACCAACTGTTCCACTGTGCAGCCCCCGAGGCTTGATATAGGCCGTTATTACGGTAGATGAATGAGAGTGACAACATGGTCCACTGTGGAGGGTATGTTTTCTGCTAATGTTATACTGCAATTATAATAAAGTCAATATTACCTTTCCAAGTACTTAAAAATGTTACATTTTCATCACAATGTTTCTACATTTGATGAAATGAGAGAAAGTCTTGGAATAACCAGTTTTCTTCACCTATATGGAGCATAGTCATGTTGCACAGACCATTCCCCACCTGTTGCTGCACACACTGTCGGCAGGTTGAAAGATCGCTCCTTCACTTTCATCTTCAAAACAGTTGAGACAAATTCTATTGTTTGGATATATTTAGTGAAAAATCTACCACAAGCAGCTAGGGTTGAAATGATTAATCAAGTAATAGTGAAGAATTATCTATATAGTAATTGATTAATCATTACCTGGCATATTCAGACTCAAAAAGGACATTTGCTGAAAGACGGAGCAGCAATTTACCCAAAACTGGAAAAAAAAACTTTTAGCATTTAAAACAAAAACAAACTACTTTGTAAATATGTTCTAACCAAAACTCTTTATGTGGTATAGTTTTAGTTTCACTCATTCCTAATTCTATAAAATAAAAGTCTCATATTAAGCATCTTTTGCAATCCAACTATAAATCAGTTAATCTAAAAAAATAAAAATAAAACAGATCAGTCCCACGCTGTACTGATGTTGAGCCAAACAGAAAGGGCTGAGCTTTTGATATGTTGATGTTAGAAGTATTTTTTTAAGCTGTAGATGCATCTTTTGCTAGAAATGACTGGGCATACACTGAAGAGGGGCTTTGTTATAGGCAATAAAATGTTTATCTTCTTTATTAAAAAAGTAATTTAATTATTTTCATCTATTAATGTATTTCTAATGAATAAGAATAGCTGCTGCAAACAGTCAACTTTGATAACGTAGAATTTCATGAATTTATACATTATCTGTTTGAAACAAATAAAAGAGAGATCTTCCTTTAAGGTGCTGTGTGCCCTTGGAGTCCAATCAGCAGCAGTTTGTGTTTCTGTGTGTTCTGCTTACGTCAGTCATTTTCTGTCTAAGTCACTGGTTCGTACCTCCTGGGCATTAGTTGTATAAACAAACATGATAGATAAATCTCCTGCTTTGCTGTCAAAATGGGTCGTTTACTTATGTTGTTCATTTCCACAGATGAATGAGTTTAAAGTACAAAACTACTTCAAGTTAGACTATAGCCTCCCCAACAACGCAGTCCCTGCAGGGAGGGCAGTTGTGTCGATGTTGTCTGTGATAAATTCTGTTTTGTGGCGGCAACTGATAAGCTGTTTGCTTCGTCTGGCACACTGTCTGGTGAGCCGCTAGAGCATCGTCACGTGGCCGTCCTCCTCCTATTTCAGTTTTGTAATATGCTTAAATGGGGAAAAACAAAATATGCCATATTTTTCAATATGACAAAACATATAGATCATAAGCCAAAAGGTCTCATCTGTTCAGACAGGTTCTGGAAAACAGCTGAGAAAAATCTGACACAGACACTTCCTGGTAAATATGGCATAATCATCGGGATTCCCGAGCCTTGGCATGTCTGCAGTTTCAAAAAAAAAAAAAAACATTTCACCCAGACACTATGTTAATATTCCTGGCAAGAGATTGCTCAGAAAATACTGGACCAGAGGTCCCATGTACAGAAAGCAGTTGAACACTCAAAACGTCCACAGAGCTGTTTGGTTCAATCCAGTCCGTAGCTTTTAGTTTTACTTTTCTCCAGTGGCATTTAGACTACATAATGAAATGCTAAAGTGACATAGCTGTAATTTTTCTGCAGAAGAGTGTTCCAGCATCATTACACTGGATGCATCCCTGCACAGCTGTTGGACAGACACTTGGACAATGCCCTTATGAGTGCAAGATCACCTATTCTGGAAGGAGTTTAACAAAACATTAATAAAATAACCAAGTAAAAACTTAAGGAGTCTATTATTAATTGATAAATGATTCAGAGGGTTATTTGGAAGAATACCTAGAAAGCTTCCCTTCTTTACAAGAAAGATTAATTTTGCTGTTTGGGGCATTTTTTAAGGGTGTTTTCACACCTGATAGTCATAGATTCTGTTTGATTGGGGACCAAAATTGCAACATTTGTTACGTTTTCAGCTGGTGCAGTTTGCTTTCACACTGCACTGTGTCAAAAAACCTTTTGAAAAACCTATTTAGCCCATTTCCTGTGGTGGCACTGCACAAAGAACTACTGAAGTAAACGACACAAAAACTTCAGAAGAAGACACTGACTGCAACTTTGTTCTTCACAAAATGTTAAAAATGGAGTGGAGTCAAGATTTTAGCAGTTGCAGGATTTCTCTTTTGTCCTTGGTAAAAGACCACGAATCATTTCTCCTGCTAGCTGTAGCAGGAGAAATGATTGTTTTGAGCCTGGAAGACGGGCTCAAAACAATTTGGTTGTATTCACCCAGAATGCCCTGCGCTTTACTTTGCGTCTTGCTTTTGAAGCAGTCTCCAGTCCTCTTGGCATTCACATATGCAGTCGAATTGCACCAAAATTCACTTCAACTGAACCAAAGTGAACTCCTAAAGGAGCACAAGCCATCACTCATAAAAGGCAATAATGCTTAAAAACTAACTGAAAGCTAAAATAGGCTAGTCTTCTAAGCATCTGTTGAGCTTATACCAATAGGAATAAAGGTAAAAAATGGTCCAACTCTAGAGTAAGCAAGGTGTGCCGAATAAAGTGTTGACTGTGTATGATGTAAAGGAATCAAGGTGAAATTCACAGGTGTGCAGACTTGGACAGGTAAAATATGCAAACGTCCACAAACAGAAAAGACAAATCAAAAGAACTGTTTAGCTGACAAATGAATCATCACTAGTTTATACTTTTCCATATTGGAGAAGTAGTAAACTGCAGCCCAAATAGATTAAATAACACAGTACCATCAAATATTAAATAAAACACTCTTTATGACTCTAATGTAAGCAAAGAAGAAGTGAAATAAACCAACACACCAAATATATT
Source organism: Poecilia picta (assembly GCA_033032245.1). Lineage (NCBI taxonomy): Eukaryota > Metazoa > Chordata > Actinopteri > Cyprinodontiformes > Poeciliidae > Poecilia > Poecilia picta. Next base: position 28,783,605 of record CM065355.1, read on the forward strand.
CCACTTTCTTATTTTTTTTTCAGCATGCCCACACTCTGTCACTCCAACAACCCACGACGCAGCCCAGGCGCACGTGGGCCTGTCAAACATTTGCATCTTAGCACCTCGTTCCTTCACACATGAATGTGAATGTACAACCGTCCGTGCTGCGAGCGCGTTTGATGCAGAATTGTGCTACTGCACATACCTACGTGCCAACTCCAGGCCAGTCCTGCGACAGCTCCATGTCACAAGACAGAAAACATTAACATGCTGAGTCTGCAGCAAGGCACAGTCACCAGGGAAACATTTCAGCCTGACACACACGCGCGCAAACACACACACACAGCCAGCCAAAACACATCGCCTTAAAGGCACCAGCTAAACAAGTTGTCTAAAACCCCACATACAAAAACACAAAAGGGAGCTTTTATACTTTATGTACACAGGCAGAATAATTACGATTTTGAAAGCGTGGAAATAATTGGCCCAACCTCGACTTGTCAGTTACAATTAAAGATAACTAGACTTAACAAAACATTTCAGTGTGTTAGACAACTGCTGATATTTGACACGCACACTCTTAAACTGAAGCAACAAAGACATGGGGAGAGGCTAAATTTGCCTAAGCTAATAAGTTTCTTTATGCTTCTTCTTTGTGTGACCTTAAGTTGGGTAAACATTTGAGACAAATTGCAGACCCCACACCCTCAGCATTTTTTTTTCTGCCTTTCTCTCAGCCAAAACACAGGCATTAAAGTGACGAGCAGCAGGCCATGTCTGCAAATCTGTTTATTAAGCAAAAAATTTGGCATCCACACGAATCAGGTCAAAGGCTGTACTGTCTGCACGATCCTGTTCAAATCCCAGATGACATATTATGTATCGGAGTCGACTTACCTTTTTGGCAATGATGGGAATTCCAGCAGCGGTAGTTGTAATTGTTGTTGAACATGGTCTTCTTGCACATGGGATTGTTTTCCATGATGCCTGGACAAACGTCACCGCACTCTTTGGACTGCTTGTTGCCTGCGATGTAATTGTTGAACTCTGCATCCATGATGAGGGACCAGTCTATAGAGTCCAGGTAACAGAGCTCTGGGTTCTTCTCAATGCGAATGGCCCCCCGGGTGATGTTTCTCAGGTTGTACAGGCCGATGTCCTTCAGGCTGGTCATCTCAAAGATCACCAGGGCGTAGTTGTAGAAGAGGTTACGGCCACGGATGACGGAGAGGTTAGGGAAGAGCGTGCTCAGGCTGTCCAGGCCTGAAACTCTGAACAGCAGCAGGTAGTCCGTTATCATGGTCAGCTTGGGGAAGCTGAGGGTGCGGAAGACTTCCTGGTTGAAGTTGTTGTTGCTTTTGTCACCTATGAGGAGGATCTGCAAGTAGCCCTCCACCACTGTGCAGTTCTCCAGTTGTCTGAATTCACTTATGTTGTTGCCGATGTCGATACTGGGAGTGCAGACTGCAAGAGGGAGAAACAAAAAGGAGGTGAGCGGCCATTGGTCCATGCAGACTGAATAAGTAAACAACGGCGAGGTTCTTAAACTCTGGCACAAATAAATACCCACTGATGGTACCTGGGAAACCTTTAGAAGTACTCAAGATAAATTTTAGGGTGAATTGTTTGCAAGATATGAATAAAATCACTACGATAAAGTGGGCAACGAGTCAGAAACTACTCTATTCACCTCTTAAGTCAGAACTTGGGAATGACACTAAACCCAATTCAGCTATGTTCCCATTCCAAATTGGAAACAAATTGGATTTGCTATTTGACACAAGTAGCCAGGCTAACTGCTATTAGCAACAAAAGCAAATAATAGTTAGTTAGTCCATATAAGCAGTGTAGCAGTATAGCGTTTACCAGTGGGGGTTGTGTGATACTGCATTTAAGAGATTTAATAAATACAAACTGTTGAAAGTTTGTTTGATAGTTTATTTGATAGGCACAGACACACATTGACATAGACAAACTGAATAAAACAGCAGTCCCATGTTTGCATAATGGTGCACTAGCAACAGCTAATTCGCAGCACTTATCCCTATATGGGCTTTTTAAAAATAACTCTAAAAATTTGCCAAAAGTTAAAAAATACCGTCCATCAACAGATATAATATGCAAAGTAGCTACCATGGATTTTTAAGGTACAGACTGGTGAAAAACATCTCACTTCCTCGCTTCTATGAAGCTTTCTGGTTACCTTCCCAACCTAAAACTTGAACATTTACACTTCTAAGAGAACATGAGAATATATCCAACCTGTGTCCTTGGATCAATATTGCATCATCAATGGATACATTTTTTTTGTCTCAATGTTTTTTAATTTGTTTCATCAGCCCCAAAAACAATCCTGTCTGGTTTTATATGGTTTAGAATGTCTTTCAAGATGGTGGTACTTAGAAAACCTGTTATTTACCAAAGTAGTACTTGATATGAAAAAAAAAACTGAAAGCGCTTGCTCTATTATTTTATTTCAATTTCAGTTTCCTTCTTTCAATTGTATTTACTAAAAGCTACTTTAGTACACCAGCAAAAACTTCTCTTAGAAATCAAGATATTTCATCATTTATTGGCTCACTCTTTGTTGTTACATGTACATAAAAAAACACAAACACTCCATTCCTGCCATTGTCATGCTCACAAAAAATGTTTATAATATCCAAATACTGACAGTACACTTGAGCTGCGCTGTTGTTGTCTTCCTGTTCTCATTCTTTAAAAGCAACTTCACGTGGTGTGACAAAGTAAACACTTGAATCGGGTTGGATTCATGCTTAGTTTAATAATAAACTTTTGACTTCCCGGCTGTTGTTACTCAAGCATAAGCCTCATAACCCCTTACTGTTTTGTTTCTCAGCTTGCTTTCAACAGGCTTTCAATACAATTTACCAAGGACACCACTAAAAGACACCTTTTAAATTAACATGTACATGTTGTCTGAATATTGTACTAGTTAAACATTACAGTTAAAAACCTTTTTTTTTTGCAGTAAAAAGTATATAAATGTATCTGCTGGTCAAGATGTGTCCCTAGCTACATATTAAGATAAGACTGTTTTCTTTACAACTAACATTGAAAATACCCTTCTTCAAAATGTATGAATGTCTGCAATGTCTTTATTTTTTTATTTACTCAATTTAACTACGGAGATTAAGCTTCTGCCTTGTGATATGTTGTATGTAGAGTGCTGTTTTCTTTGTAAAGTATTTCAACAATAGTCCAACTGAAGAGAGAGCATCTGTGAACTAGAATGTTTAAGTCTAGCCACAGACTGTCAATTAGATGAAGGTCTAAACATGACTAAACTTTAATCTAAACCATTCCATCGTTGCTCTGGTTGTATGTTTAGGTATTTTCTCCTGCTGGTAGTTCAACATCTGGCCCACGATGGGTTTCACTCTGCGTATTAATGCATATTTATTTATTTTAGTTTGAGCGATAAAATAGGCAGTTATAATCGTTTTTCACTATGTGGCAGTTGTAATAACTTTAAAATGTACTGTAAAATAGAAAGTCATCAGATCTTTGGAATTTATGCAAGCTAGCAATTTCCGTCCAAAAATTGTCCAGCTATTTTGGCCGACATCAAAATGTTGACCAATCAACACTGCCAACAGGGCAAAGCTTCAAAATTCAACACACACAATAGTTCTTGTCCATAACCCTGCTGTCCCACAATAGAAATCTTCCCCTCTAGAAGTCTTACAGTTCATGCTCACCGATTAAATGAATTAAAGGACTCCCCTTCAAGAGGAATGAAATGTCTTGGCTTTGGACCAAAAGCCACAGAACAAAAGGTACAAGTTTGACTTTTAATGTGCACAGATTGGAAATAAACGCATACGAGTGCTTTTGAGGTTTGCTGAGGACCAACAATACTTCACATTACTTGTTTTTTTTTTTGCTTTTAAACTTGCTGAAAATGTGTTTGCTTTGATTCCATGTCCACACCAACCTCTATTGTAAACCAACTGCTACAAAAACTAAGATCAAAACACAACGCTTTGTACAGTGTGTGCTGCTGAATCATGCAAGCCTGTGTGCGGAAAAGTTTGGTGACTAAAGACAGTAATGACTGTTGATGACAGGTGAAGTGTTTACTCTTATCCTTACTCCCACCTGGAAGACGGGCTCAAAACAATACTCAGCCCGAAGCCCCAGCAGAACCCACAGCAGCATGGAAGCCATTATCGCACATCACTGCGAGGAGGCTTTACACTTCAAAAGCTGGAGGGCATTGAGTCATGGAAAACTCACACCAAGCAGCTAACAGGTTGTCACACTACCACTTAAATGCTGGTCCATAAAGTTATACTGTTTGAATGTGAAACAAGGAAAGCTGGTGGATTTCCAGTGAAGACATTGTGTTTTCCCGACAATCCCACCACATGAATGGGAGCTTTTATAAGATGCACCGTTTTCACCATGTCATTGTTGCAAGGCAATACTGCAGGACAGAGGAGTGACTTTCCACCTGTTGTGAACACATAAACCCAGTCCATGTGGCAAGCAGAGCATGAACACCTGACAATCAACAGTAGTTAAAAGATTTAAGTGTAGATATTTATAAATGTTCAAATATAATTGTAAAATTACAAAAAGAAATATAAAGGATTTTAAGTCCAATGCAAAGTTATAGGCAAACAAGATGGCCATCTTAATTTATTTTTGATTTATTTTGCTTTTATGGCAATAAAAACATAGTTAAACTTGATGTGGTTTGGTACATAATCGACTTGTCTCTGTTCCCTGTCAGCCATCTGAATACCTGTTAATGCAGTCTCTAAATGCAGGCCTATAAAAATGCACACTGCCTGGTGATGTTACATCACCACAGCCTGGATGCTTTACCCTTGGTGGCCTCTCTGCAGATCCGGCATGTCCATCTTTCACAGGGCACTTCTGCTAATTATGCTCGTGTCGATCCTAAGCAGGAGATTCTGATCAAAATATACATGCTTACCAGCGGCATAGGGAAAACACCAATGACAGGTGTAGCAGCCTATTAGCTACCCTCCCCCCCCCACCTCCCTTTACTTCAGCACTGACAGATTTTGAACAGCTGAGTACACAAACCTATCTCTGAAGCTTTGATGGGACTCCAGATCGCATATTTACTTTTGATAACCTTTCCGGAACTGGCTGTAGCACCCGGACAATCAGAGCAAATCTACTTGGAGCTCCATAAAACAAGAAATAAAAAGAGGATACACCTCAGCTGCTGCCTCGTCCATCGCCGCTAGGCTGCATCCAGGCTGTTTACTCCTCATTTCCAATTTATTTTTGACAAGCTGCCCGAAGGGGCAGACATATTCATAAAAAATTATTTTCCACATGAGAAAGAAATTCACCGGAACGCTTCTGCAGAAGCTCAATCTTGACAGAAAACCCATTTGGCAGATCTGAAAAGCAGCGGAGCTGTCCTTGGCTAAACCAAACCTGCAGGGAGCCCCCCTCCATTCACAACTGATACAGTAAATCAGAAAGAATGCCCAGAGTCTAGCCACACCAGTCATATTTAGCCAGCCGAACACCGGCGCTGGATTTCAACGAAAGAACCCCTCCACTGCTCCCGGGTTCGTCCTGTAACCGCCGGAGGCTTACAGTAAACTCTGTAACACACAGTCCACAAGCTCCTCACTCTTCCCAATCAACAGAACGCAGTCTGTTTGGCTTGTGAATATTCTTTGGTTTGTTCTATTTTAAAACCAGGACCCTGATTCAACCCGGTAAACCTCACCTCCCCAACATGTCATGATGAATAAGGATGAATCAGGAAGCAGTTTAAAGTTTAGCTGGAAGCATTTCAGGTGGTAATACAAAAAAAAAACAAATGTTTAAACGGCTTAATAAGCTTCAACTTAATAAAATTTGAAGGTTTACAAGACATAAAAAGCTGCGAGGCTTGAATTCTTGACATTTTAACACAACAGACTAGATCTTTATTCTGCATAAGTCTTGTTGTCACTTGTTAAAGTTCTGTTACATGAAAGCTATAGAAACAGATAAAAAAGTATGAACTCACTGCTTTTATGTAAATTAATCCGTTTGACTGAAAGGTGCCTCAGGAATATTTTTAACATATTTCCAAGGTCAAAATATCCTTTGGCTTGTTTTACAAAGAGAAATAAATGACTGTTAATGTCCCATGGACAGTTTCTTGGGGTTTTGAATTTTATTTTATGCACATATTATGGCTAGGTTGTACAGTTTGGTGTCCTTTTTATTTATTTATAACTTTTTTCAAGGTTTTTATAAGTATTTAAACTAAAATATTTTTGTACCACTGACTGCCATACAAGACATATTTTTACATACTATGTATGTCTGTGTTACTATGCAGACTATGCATATTATGTCTGTCTTTTTTTAAATCAATTACATTTCAATCCCACAGATTTCAACATTTTCCATGAGGCAAAATTTGTTTTTCATGTACTATAAATCAACCATTCTGCATAGAGGAAGAAAAATCCCCTAAATTGAAAACTTCTGACTTCGCGCCAATTATAAAAAATGATCAGAATTACTGTTACTACAGCTTTTTGATAAACAAAGGCTTGTATCAAATCAACCAAAATGTCCAGTTTGTAGATATGATATGGGGAAAATAGTTCATTCAGCTTTTAAAAAATAAAAAAGGGGGCATTTATTAATAAAACTGGTAAATAAAAAAAAAATTAAATGCTGAAATCCCATTGGGAAAATAATATATTGATGCTTAACCTGAAATAATCTGAATGGTAACTTTAAACAAATATGTCAAGATCCAACAAAGCAGAAAAGCTAATAAGACAATAAGTAGTGTTGGATTTTTTTCTCTATGTCTGAAGTCTCACCACAGACTGGCAGGTCAAAGTAATATTTCACTCTTCTGTTTCACCCTGGATACAGACAAAAAACTCAATCTTTACTTTTCATGTTCCATTTCCCTGTTGTTTTACTAATGGGAACACAAACACCTATTACTTTTTTTTCCGTTAATTTGAATTTACCACACTGCGACACAGAGTTGACAGTGCATGTGTAGCCTGGCTGACTTTCTCTGCTGCATGACTCAGAGTGATGGATGCAGAGTGCCAACATATCTGGGTTATGACTGTGGTGTGTTTGTGATTAGAGGTCAAGTGATGTGGGTTTTCTCTATGGCTAAGGCCGATATTTAGAAATGAGCGCAGCAGATGATCAATATTCCAAGACGATTATTTTTATTTGATTTGGAAGATGTGTTTTTTTGATCTGGAATCAGAAATATGCAAACTAGATGAAGCAGTCCTTTTTTTTTCTTCTGTGACTCCACATGTTAGGTTTTCTTTTTGGCCTATGGTCTTCTAGGAAATGCCACTGTATAAAATAATAATTATACCATTATAATCTCTTATGGGATGTTATTCACTTTGATTAAAAATGCCAGCTGATCTGCTTGATTCTTGTGCATGTTGTGATGTCATTAGTCAAAATCAGACACTGATAATTTTCCCCTACATTGGCTATGATCAATGATCAACAACTAAAACCCTAAAAAAAATCTGATTTTTCTCTTTCTGTTTGTGCAATACCTAGTATTTCCTTCATTTTCAGATTGATTTAAGACCACTAACTCTATCAAAGATCCTCCAGCACATTTACTTTAGTGACTGGAGAAGAAAATGGAAAACCATCAATTAATTAACCTTTGTAAGGTCCAAACCATTAAAAATTGGAAGGTCAAACATTCAACTTTAAGGTTCTCATTAAAAGGTAAAAAAACATTAATTTAAGATGCTTTTAGATACTTAATTCGTAATGTCTAAAGAAATCATTAAAATTCAGCTTTACAACTTTTCACTATCTTGTAAATTACAATGGGAAACCTAAACTATACCGCAATTTAATCTGCCTTTGATTTTATCTTGCATCCAAAATATTGGTACCATTTCAAAGTTTCTTAATGCACTTTCAGGTGAAATAGTTTAACATATAATTCCTTTGAGAACTCCAAGGATTCCATTCAGGATCCTTGAATTGTTTTTTTTTTTTTTTGCTTCAGAATTTAAGAGTTTTTAAGCTTTTTCTGGATTTCTCTTAAAGATTATTAAAACTTCAAATCTAAATCCTTACCTGGTCAAGTCTTATTATCTCCTTAAATCATATTTATCACTTTAACATTTATCACATAATCTACATAAAGTACAATTCAGTGCAAAGTTTTTTAATATACATCTGAAATCCACATTTTGTGACTTTCAATTACAAAATCTAAAATCATAAAATCTGGAAAACACACTTGTCCATGCTAAATTTTCCTGAGGTATCTAGACTTTAAAAACTGTAAGCTCAAATTCCATACTTTTCCCGGCTATGTGGGAACCATGTTAACAAGACTGATGGCCATCTACATCACCATGCACAACAAGAACAAAAAAAAAATGTTTTTAATGACGTTGAAGATTAAAATCAACACCAACATTGTCTCTTTCTTTTATATCTGCACCACAATTCATTGATCTGCAGAGGCCACATTCGCATATAAACATAAGCTTAACAACAAATGCAACGTTTATTAAATCGCCGAGAGAGAAATCTGCTGGATTTTAAAACAACCGTAAAAGCGCCGTGTTGCTGTTGTTTTTTTTTAATCGAGTGGCCCGGTCTTCCCACATGCAGTTTGTGCTGGAGCCTGGAAAAACATCGTGTCCCAGTGAGTGTGTTGCTGAGCAGCGTTACTTACTCTCTGCGGTGGCGGGCCGAAGGCAGGAGGACAGAGCCAGCATCAGACCCCCGAACAAGGTCAAGCGGCTCCCTTCCATTTGAGACCTCATCCCACGTACACGTAAATTCACCAAAACAATCCCACGGGAAGAAGACTTGCGAAGATGGAAACGTGGGCAAAACCCGGCCACAGCGGTCAAACACCTTTTTTTTTTTAAAAAAAAAAAAAAAGAAATTAAAAAAAAAAAAATCTCCAACCAGCAGCAGCCTTGTAGCTGTTAGCCGGCTAATGGAGCTAATAGCTACAGCCAGGAGGCTAGCGAAGCTGCTCTCTCACGTTTCCTAACGGGGGAGTCCAGTCGTGCTCCAAAAAAAAAAAATCACCGATTTATCCCGCTGGCCAGACAGCGCGTATTCATAGCTCACTCTATCCCTGCCAAACACGGCGCTGCATTGACGTGTAGAATGAAAGCATGGCGGCTAAACTAGCGGCGGGGATTCCTCGGTGATCGTAATCCACATCTTCACACTCCATATCAACAGGGGAGGCGGGGGGGAAAAAATCTTCAATGTTCCTGCTGCTGCTGCTGCTGCAAGGTTTTCGGGAAGCATAAAAGCGGTTCAGACTAGCCTTAAAATGGGGGTGAAACGAGGTGAAGAAGCGCGGCATCCAAAGGCACGCTGCATTCTGAACGACGCAACGTCTCTGTGGAAATATCCACGACAAAATCTGGTTTCAGACCGAAGCCTCCTTTCCTTCTCCTCCACCTCCTTCTCCTCCTCCTCAGCCGGTCATCACACGCTCACACACACCGACCGCCTTGTTGTTGTAGACGTCTCGTAGATGGCAGAAGTAACATCGGACTGCAAAGTATCTGATTTGGTCAAGATTTTGTTTTGCCAACTCGGTGCTTTTCGCCAATATATAGCCAAACGGGCAGAGTGGTTGGACAGATTAACGCACAGGTACACGCGCCGTCTCCCTCCGTCAGTCTGCAGTCTGCTGCGTTCGCTGTAAACACGGCGCCGTGCGTACAGATCGTCTCTGTCTGAAAGATGAATCACGCAGCTGTACCAACGTAGAGAGAGAGCAAGGAGGGCGTCGTTTCTACTGCAGTTTAGCTTTAGTTACCATGGTAGCACTGTCCAGCTTGATGCTAACGAACCTTTTGTCAAATAAATTATTAACTGTAACAAAAAAAGCTGACCCAAAAGTAGTCAAGTTACTTAGTCACCTGTCGTTAATAGAGAAGATTTTCTTCGAATCAAACTTCCTTTAGAATTTCTATAAGTAGGTGGTCTAAGGGCCCCTATGTTCTCTAGTAAAAATAGTTATTTTCGTTGTTTCTTAAAATGATCAGGATCAAATACGGTCACGATTAAGATAGAATTTAAAAAAATGACAGAGTGAGACCTCCGTATCACCAGCCTAAATTGACACAGCCATAACCACTCTTTTTTTTTTTTTCTTTTTTTTTTTACAACACGGCGTAAAGGAAATCTGGGATGCCGATCCAGGATCGGGTTTGTTTTGCTGTTCAGAAATGCCCGAAGGAGCAACAACCCCCGGCTGCGGATTGCAAGGACCTTCTCTGACGGGGGAGTGCCATCCTATACAAATAGCATGTATCCTATGCGTGTTATGTGTCTTAAAGACAGCTCTCCTATAATCAAAGCTATATTTACATCTACAAAAGGCTGTTCGTTTTTCATAGAATATGTCTCAGCTATTTTTACAATAAAGTAATGATATCATACGAAATAATTAAAAGAACCCCTATGACATATCCAGGTTTAACTGATTTGCAACGACATTTTAATGTAAATTAGACCGCTAATTGTGATAATCTTGCGGCTTTTGTGTGCAAATTGAAGAACATGCTTAGCAAGATACAATTTGATTAAAATAAGGTAGTGGCCAATAGAGTACGTCTAAAGAATAGTGAAACAAAAGTGTTTTTTAGGGGACACCTGGTGAACAAATCTCCTTCTGATGATTATTTCAGAGCCTGAAGGAATAACCGGGAATAACATGTAGGTTGAAGGGGGAATAGGTACCACAAACCGGACCCTTGCTGAAAATCATAATGAGGGCCAATGTTATGATGCTGTGCCACATCAACGATCTGGAGACTATGAAGAAAGATGGCTGCTGAACAATAAAGTCATTCTTTTGTCAGCATGAGAATGGGCAGGTATAGATATGTTTTTGTTTGTTTTGTTTTGTTTTTATTTGTCAGGAGGATGACAACTAAAAGCAAACATAATCCAAGAAAGAAAATTTGAAGATTATTCCATCTAATTACTCTTACTATGTTTACTTAAAATTTGGTAAATATATACACTCCTGATCAAAATCTTAAGACCAGTTTAAAAAACTGCAAGAATTTGAATTTTGCACTGTTGGATCTTAAGAAGGTTCACAATGTTAAAAGAAGAAATCAGCATAAGAGACAAAAACTTTTGAGCGGGGAATTAATTGAAAACTGCATTTTCGTTCAAACATGATTTTTTTCAGCTGATCAGAAGTTTAAGATCATAGCTCAAAAAACAGAAACCCCCCCAAAACAGAAAAGTGTCAAAAAAAGGACTAAGTATGAGTAGCTCCACCATTCTTGTTGATGACTTCAAACAATCATTTAGGCTTGATGCCAGTGTTTCGAGGAGGCTAGTGGGAACGTTGCTCCAAGTGTTGAAGATGGCTTGGAAGTTAAAAATGACAGTGGATGGCTTCATCCACTGTCTGGAACTGATGTCCATTTTTGTAAACGCCACTTGCCATCCATCCCCAAATGTTCTCAATTGGGTTTAGATCCGGGGAACATGCAGGATGGTCCAAAAGAGTGATGTTATTCTCTTGGAAGAACTCCTTCGTCAGGTGGGCATTGTGAACCGCAGCATTGTCCTGTTGAAAAACCCAATCATTACCACACAGACGAGGGCCGCAGTCATGAAGGATGCTGCCCACTGCAACATCTCCACATAGCCAGCTGCTGTTTGACGCCCCTGCACAACCTGAAGCTCCATTGTTCCATTGAAGGAAAACGCACCCCAAATCATGATGGCGCCCCCACCACTGTGCCGTGTAGAAAACATCTCAGGTGGGATCTCCTCGTCATGCCAGTAACGTTGGAAGCCATCAGGACCATCAAGGTTAATTTTTTTCTCAAGATTAATTTTTTTTCTCATCAGAGAAGACAACTTTCTATGTCCCATGTTTGGTGCACCCTTGCAAAGTCCAAACGGGCAATTTTGTGGCGTTGAAGACGTGGCCTTTGTAGACGTTTTTCGTTTCTGAAACCCTTCTCTCAGACACCGTCTGATGGTTATTGGGCTGCAGTCAGCACCAGTAATGGCCTTAATTTGGGTAGAGGATCATCCCGTGTCTTGACGGACAGCCAATCAGATCCTGTGGCTCAGAGCTGGTGAAATTTTCTTGGGTCTACCACTTGACTTTTTTGTTCCATAACCCTCAGGATCATTAAAAAATGCAAAATGACTCTTACTGCGTCCAACCTCAGCAGCAATGGCAGGTTGTGAGAGGCCTTGCTTATGCAGCTCAACAATCCTACCACGTTCAAAGTCAGTGAGCTTTTTTGCTTTTGCCATCAAGAGGTTTTGACAGTGTAAAGACTTGACAGAAAATGACATGGAATCCAGATTTTTGCACAGCTTTTGGCTTTCAAAGACTATGGTCTCAAACTTTTGATCAGCTGAAAAAATCATGTTTGAGTGTAAATGCAGTTTTCAGAAAATTACCTGCTCAAAAGTTCTTGTCTCTTGCACTGATTTTTTCCTTTAACATTGTGAAGCTCTACTTAGAACCTTCTTAAGATCCAATAGTGCAAAATACAAATTCTTGCAATTTTTTGACTGGTCTTAAGATTTTAATCAAAGTATATATATATCTATATATATATATATATATATATATATATACTGTATATATATATATATATATATATATATATATATATATATATATATATATATAGATAGATATAGATATATAGATATATCTATATCTATCTACATCTACATATAGATATATATAGATATATATATCTCTCTATATATATAGAGAGAGATATATCTATATATATCTATGTAGATATATATATATATCTACATAGATATATATAGAGAGATATATCTCTCTCTCTATATATATATATAGAGAGAGATATATCTATATATATATATATATATATATATCTATATATATATATATGTATATATAGATATATATATATATATATATATATATATCTATGTAGATATATATATGTATATATATATCTACATAGATATATATAGAGAGATATATCTCTCTCTATATATATATAGAGAGAGAGATATATCTATATATATATATATCTATGTAGATATATCTAGATATATCTATCTATATATAGATATATATAGATATATATCTATATATAGATATATCTAGATAGATATATCTAGATATATCTATCTATATATAGATATACACAGTCCAGTCACATTAATGTGACCATCTGTCAAAAGCCAGAATAACCACCTTTCGCAGAGCGAACTGCTTCGAGACGTGCAGGAAGAGAGTCACTTAGGTCCCTGAAGGTCTTCTCTGGGATGTTGAGCCATGCCGACTCTAATGCCGTGGCCAGCTGCGCTAGATTACGCGGTTGAGGATCCATGGCGCGAACAACTCGATCGAGATGGTCCCACAGATGCTCGATTGGGTTTAAGTCAGGTGAGTTTGCTGGCCAGGGGAGGACGGTAAACTCATCCTGGTGCTCTTCGAACCACGCACGTACACTGGCAGCTGTATGGCACCTCGCATTGTCCTGCTGGAAGATGCCATCATCCTGAGGAAAAACAATGCGCATGTAGGGGTGGACATGGTCCGCAAGGACAGATGCGTACTTGTATTGATCCATCGTGCCTTCCACAATAATCAGTGAACCCAGAGAATGCCAGGAAAACATTCCCCAGACCATAATGCTCCCGCCTCCAGCTTGGACCGTTCCTGCAATGGTTGCAGGGTGGTTCCTTTCAGAGGTTTCACGCCTTATACGCCAACGTCCATCTGTCCGATGGAGCATAAAACGCGATTCATCTGAAAACGCTACCTGTCGCCACTCAGTGGACGTCCAGCTGCTGTACTGGCGTGCAAATTCTAGCCTTCGTCGTCGATGAACACCAGTCAGCATAGGTGCACGAACCAGGCGTCCGCTTCGGAGGCCCAGACGCAGCAATGTTCGCTGAATAGTGGTTTGGGAGACACTTGTGGTAGCCCCTTGGTTCATTTTAGTGGTCAGTTGCTCAACGGTAGCCCGTCTATCTGCCCGAACGCATCTCCGCAACCGTCGTTCGCCTCTGTCATCTATGGCCCGTGGTGCACCACATTTGCCACGTCGTTGATTTTGGACAGTCCCATTTTGCCATGCACGGTACACTTTTACCACGGCGGCACGCGAACAGTTCACAAACTCAGCCGTTTCGGAAATGCTTCCACCCTTGGCCCGAAAGCCAATGATCATGCCCTTTTGGACGTCGGATAAATCGCTTCGTTTCTGCATTACGCCAACGATTGAAATGTTTTCCGAAGCCCACACACACCCTTTATATACGCTCAACTGCACTGTGCTGCCACCTGCCTTCTGTGATTGGTTATTTAACTCTGAAGTGGAAAGTACGTGGTGGTCACATTAATGTGACTGGACTGTGTATATAGATATATATCTATATATATAGATATATCTAGATATATCTATATATAGATATATATATTTCTGAAATTGTACAGCCATTATTCATACATGTTTTGGTATTAAGCCAAAATTTCTGAAATATTCCATTATTTCGTCTGCACAATTGAGTTTTATAGGTGGTCCTGCAGCGATGGTTAACTCAACCAATTAGAGTGGGCATTATGCTGCCATCTGGAGGAGAAAGCAAATAATTGCAGGTCTCCAATTAATTGTGTATTTTGTGGCAATCCGTCAGAAATAGTTGACATGCAAAGGCATTACCAAAAATATTGATTTTGTTTTTCTATTAGAAGCTTGAGATATATTGACTAGAAGATGTGTTTGCTCCCCGAGAGCTTTAACCAATTTATATGTTCATGTGATATTCTTAGTCTTGCGTAACATAAAACAAAACAATATATATTTTAAAAGTCTTGAACTGTAAAATTGATCTGGAGAGCTGAGGAGATATAGAGTGGATATGAAAAATCCACTGTGAAAATAGCTGGTATTTGCAATGTAAGGAAAATGTGATGTGTCGGTACTAAACAGCATGTTGGCAAAATGGAAGTCAGTTCTTAGATTTGAAGAACAAAAGGCAAGAAAATTTTAATCTCATTATCATGTAAGAAAATAGTCTGATGACATCAAGGTTCAGTATTTTGCCAATAATTACTAAATGAATATTGGGTTTGAAATTAATAAACTTCACTAAAGAACAGCGTACTCACCACTGTTACACATTTTAAAGTGACCATTGTGGCTTTTTCTTGTTTTGCTTTATATTTTTCAATTAGTAATACATTTTTATTCGGGGTTGAGGAACTTAAAGTTTGTTATGAATGCCAGTCAGTCAGTGTTGCCACAAAACCATTTGTTAAATTATTGAAAGGTGAAGAGGAACTTTGTATTTTTCAGCACAATTACTTATTGTATGCATCCAAATCAACAAAATAGTGGAAGAAGATAAAAGTTTTTGTAATGACCCAGAGATACTCCAGATTAGAATCTAATTGACAATCTGCAAAGTGATTTGAATAAAGTTGTGCAAAGGAGATCTTACAGATTTGAATATTTTGCAAATTGGAGTGGGCAGATTTGAACAATCTGCCACTTAAAACAATATGTTTCATTCTGGTAGACTGCAGTGTAAAACAACTTGGTGCTAAAATAAATTGAAAAGATGCTTCTTAAACCTATTAATTTAAAAGTGAAATGGTATTTATGCTCAACATTATTTTACTTTTTTCATTTAGTTTTTCAGGATCTAGTTGTCTGTTAACTGAGAAGGAGAAAGTGCTGAAATATCTTGGTCTCTTAAGTTTAAGTGTTCTCCCTGTTCTTCTGTGGGTTATCTCCAGGAACTCTGACTTCCTTCCATTGTCCAATGTCAGCCTACTATAGACAATGAAAGAATGAACGGATGAATGGATGCATGATGCATGATGCATGGATGGATGGTCTATTTTTAAATGCTAAGCTAAAAGCTTAGCATTTTAGCAGGAATGTGTAGACATTTTATATCAACTGTGTAGATCAGGAATGACCCTCATTGGTAGCAGTGACTTTTAGACAAGTAAAGGTGCTGCAGTCTTTTGAGGTTAAAGCCCAGGTTGTGGAGGTGGAGAACTAGCAGTCTGCGATGCTTTGAGAGACGCAGACAGTAAACAAAGCCATCCCCAGAGGAGGCTCTGACAGTTTTGATCAACCCGTAATTACAGGGTGCTTTCATCACTTTGCAGAGCAGGGCACAGAGGCATTATTTGGACGCCACACATTACTTCAACTCTGGCAGACAGCACTTGGCATCCATTGCATTTTGTCAATTATCATTTGGATGGGGAGGGGGTGCACATTAAAAATTGAAACGAACATCAGTGGCCACCCAAGAGTCCAAATACAGTGAGTCACTCTTTAACAAAAGGTTACTGTACCGATATGACCCTACTGTGCCAGAGAATGTTGTGCCTGTCCACTTGCATTTGTTAAGTCCCTATTAAAGTTCTCATCAAGGCACCCGGCAAAGCCCACCTACCTCGACTGTCCCGGTGAAATCCATTCTCACATTGCACTCATGTGGAAATAAGCCTGTTTACCACCAGCGGGTCACACATGCTAATGAGCGTCTGTTTGTTTTCCACTGTGCTCACACAGGAGGAAGGGAATTTAGGGGGAAATAATAGATGAGATGCAGACAACAACCCAGGTGGCCCTGCAGCACTAATGATGAAAATGTACCACATAGACATACTGAAAATGGAGGCACAGTTTAAAAAATTATTCAAATATTAAACAAGAAAATATTACATATTTGAGCAAATATATATGGCTAGGTGTTAAGGGTCATTGTCCTGTAGGTGAACCTCAAACTCAGTCTCAACTCTGTTGTAGCTTCCTACAAGTTTTCTTTTAGCTGCATCCATCTTGATGTGTAGCAATAGTTTTCCTGCAGCTTTTTACACACATAGTCTTATGGTTTTAATTAATTCCCTCACTTCTTGGTGATGTTTATCCAGTTTTTAGATTCTGTTTACTAACTAGGTAAAGTTTGAATGGAATGGATTTTTATATAAAAGTGAAAAAGACGTTGAAGCATGCTGCAATATCATCTTCCAACATGTTTTGAACCTTGTAAAACCACAACCAGGAGATATTATTGTAACCCATTATTTGTGTCATTCTTTGGCTGAACTAAATCAGTTTAAGATGTGTAATAAGTTGGTGTTTATAGTGAAATGAGTATTGAGCTATAAACCTATGTTAGGAACGACAATGTCCTGGATGAATGAGAATCTACATCAGCATGCCTCCCATGTAATCACAAGCTGAATCCTCACTGCTGCCACATTGCATAATTTTCTAGTCTTTGTGACTAACGTACCATCAACTGAAGCTCCAGACATTCCTTTGTCAATAAAACAGAGATATCACAGATTCATTTTATATAATCTATAATGGCGCTTCCTTAATTGGAAATGGATGGATATCTGTGGATTTGTATGGATGGATGGATGGATGGATGGATAGATGAAATCCATAAATATTTTTTGTGCCGTTGAAAAATTGTCAGTTCACATATTTGAGGAGAACCTTAATTACCTTCATGATTTCGCTTTATGACCAGCCTTACAACACTGTCTAGGAAAAGTCTGGAATTTTAATGAAATATTTTCATTGTCTGAAGCAGAAAAAAGGAAAGTAGAATTTCGTTAAACTATTGGATTTCATAAACTTTACTTTGTAGTCCACTGTTCAAAATTTCCAGCCATCCACCATTTGAACTTTTCAGTTTAATCATTTGCTATAAAATATCTCAACAAAAGTCAGTCACTGCTGATTTGGGATGTCATTGTTTGGAGTTTCCAAAGCAGTGAAGCATTCAAAAATGTACAAAGGATGCAGTAATGACATGAATCCTCAGTTGATGGCGCATTAGTCACAAAGACTGCAAAATTATATAATGTGGAAGCAGAGAGGTCTCAACTTGAAAGACAAACTCCAAGGATTTTCTGGTTTTATTTATTTTTATTTGAACATATTATGAGAACATCCCTATAAAGAAATCAAAATGTTCACGTAATTTATGTTGACAATTGTCACAATAAGTTTTGCTGGATAGTGAATTGTCACAGAAGTTATTGTCATAGATGGTAAAGAGACCATTTTCAACTAAAACGATCTCATTTTAGTTGATGGTTATAGGATAGTAATGCAAGAACACATTCTCAAAGAGCAATACATTTTAATAACCCAACTGAGAAGAAAGCAGTTGATGAATAGAGGACGAAAGGGAAGAAGTTATAAAATTGCAAAATGAAAACTGAATTTTTCTCTACTTTTCAATACTATCTGATGTGTTTTGAAAAAAAAAAAAAAAAACAACTTAAAATAGCAATAAAGCTGAACTGATAATGTGCAGTGCACTCTAAAAAATGTTTTTGGGGCTTAAGTTCATCTTATGGACTTATTTACGTTAATTTAACTTAATTCTTTTGCTTTTGCTATGACAACTTACCTTTTTGTGTTCATTTAACTCAAAACTTACACTAAAAAGTTGAACCAATTTAACTGAATTGCTTCCATAGGTAACAAGCAATTCAATTAAGTTTGTCCAACTTAATTTATTAAGTTTAACCAATTCAATATATCCAACTTATCATCCATAAACTTAATTGAATTGCTTGTTACCCATAGAAGCAATTCAATTGAATTGGTTCAACTTTTTCTTTTTAGAGAAAAAGTTGGCCTGTCAGATTTGTGACTCCAGAGTTTTGCTTTCTGCCTCCATCATTTTCATGTTTACAGTGTATATGCAGATTTATGGCCTTTTATTCTAACAGAAATGTTTTTCAGTGTATAACCACCATCTGATCGCAGCTCCTGATCAGTTCCGGGTATTTTTCTGCTTTTAGCAGCTGCTTTCTGACCATGACTTTCATTAGAAATAAATCAGCCGGGGGGAAGAAACGAGTGCAGAGAGTTTTGAGAAATAGTTTAATCAGATTCTGAATATGTGAACATAATTTATGTTCAGTGAATCCCGACACACTAATCTCACTCTCCGTTTTAATTTTACACAGCGGAGGGTTTTGTCACATTACTGCAGAGATTTTATAATTTACAAACTGAAAGAAAAAGTTTTGAAACTGAAACTGTAAAAGTTTTAAAAAAACTTTTCAAAAAAACGTTTTGCAGGTTTTTAGAAAGTGTTGATTGGAAAATTCTGTCGAAATAGTATGAAAGTATTAGGGCCACACAAATAAAATATTTAAAAATCCGAGTTTAAAATCCTAAAATGAGAATAAAGTTAAAATCTTAGGAGAATAAAGTCAAAACAGTGAATGAAGAAAGTCGTAATATGAGAATGAAGTCCATCCATCCATCCATCCATTTTCTTGACACCCTTGTCCCTTGGTGGGGTCGGGAGGGTTGCTGGTGCCGATCTCCAGCTAACGTTCCGGGCGAGAGGCGGGGTTCACTCTGGACAGGTCGCCAGTCTGTCGCAGAGAATGAAGTCGTACAAGTCAAAATAATGCATCGATAAATTTGAAGTATTGTGAGAAAAAAGTTGTTTTTTAAAAAAATTTTCATGCAAATGTCTGGGCACCAATTTAGCTCCATAGAATAGATAGAAAGTTGAAGAAACTGGATTTTTTCTGTAAGACTTGATGTAAAAACAAAACCATCTGACTAAACATGTCGCCTTGGCTTGCTACATATGTTTAGTGGTTCATAATGAGCATTTTGCTCCAGACTCTGCTTGCCTAACTCCGTCTGTCACCCGATACGCAGAAAAACACATTTGTTGCCCCATATTCCACAGTTCCTGGGAGTAGATGACGTTAGGAGGGCATCGAGGAGCCATGTTGCTGAGGGCGACGGATTGGATGATGCTCAGTAATCGCGGCTCTGGGACTCGCCTCTCATTAATCGCTCGTCTTATCTAAAAGGAAAACAGCAAAGGAGAAAATCCGGCCTCTGAGTGAATTAACAGACCTGAAGCTGCAAAAACAGAAACATTCATTTATTAACCTGCTGGTTGTTATTTAAGACTGTTGGGGGAAAAGGCTGGCAGCCTAGACGCAACACAAAATCCACCAACTCCAAAAGAACCAGGAGCAACTTCCTTCTTCAGATGGAAATAAGATGGAGATTTTAGTGTTTGGAGGATTTCTCTTTAGTTTTTGGCTGAAGACCAAGAGCCATTTCTGCTGCTAGCACTAGGCTAGCATGTTAGCTTTGGCTGTATTTACCCAGAATGCCCTGGGCTGTTGTCCAATTATGTCTTTTAACTGGAATTAAATGGTAATTTTCTTACTTTATTCTTGTAATATATCAACTTTATTCTCGTAATCCTACGACTTCACAGATTATTTTGATTTTATTCTCATCCAACTTTTTTCTCACAATACTTCAAATTTATTGATACATTATTTTGACTTGTACGACTTTATTCTCATTATATTCACAGTTTTTACTTTAAAAAATGTTCTGTTGAGTATTCATTAGCAAATTTAATTGCAATACTTTGACCCTTTTCACCTAAAAATTGACCAAAGTATGAAAAAACAAAATGTAACTAATAAAACCAATAAAACACAGACTAAATACTAATTAAAAGTAACGGAATTAGACAAACAAAAAGTGACTATAACTGCAATGAAAAACTCAGAACTGATTAAACCCAGAACTATTTAAACCCAGAACTGATTAAACCCAGAACTGATTAGACTCAGAACTATTCAAAACTAGAAATGATTAAACCCAGAACTATTCAAACCCAGAACTGATTAAATTCAAAACTGATTAAACCCAATTATGACTTTTAATTGGAATTGAACTGATTAGACCCAGAACTATTCAAACCCAGAACTATTCAAAACTAGAATTGATTAAACCCAGAACTATTCAAACCCAAAACTATACAAACCCAGAACTGATTAAACCCAGAACTGATTAAACCCAGAACTATTCAAACCCAGAACTGATTAAACTCAGAACTGATTAAACCTAGAACTGATTAGACCCAGAACCGATTAAACCCAGAACTATTCAGACCCAGAACTAATCAGACCCAGAACTATTCAGACCCAGAACTATTTAAACCCAGAACTGATTAGACCCAGAACTGATTAGACCCAGAACTGATTAAACCCAGAACTGATTAAACCCAGAACTATTCAAACCCAGAACTGATTAAACCTAGAACTGATTAGACCCAGAACTATTTAAACCCAGAACTGATTAGACCCAGAGCTGATTAGACCCAGAACTGATTAGACCCAGAACTGATTAAACCCAGAACTGATTAAACCCAGAACTGATTAGACCCAGAACTGATTAAACCCAGAACTGATTAAACCCAGAACCGATTAGACCCAGAACCGATTAGACCCAGAACCGATTAGACCCAGAACTGATTAGACCCAGAACCGATTAGACCTAGAACTGATTAGAACCAGAACTGATTGTGGTGGATGTAGCAATACCAAGTGACTAAACACCAGGAAAAAGGAGAAACTGAAGATATACCAGGGCCTCAGGGAGGAACTGGGAAAGACCTGGAAGGTGAAGACCACAGTGGTTCCTGTGGTCATCAGGGCCCTCGGGGCAGAAACCCCCAAAGTGGAGCAGTGGCTAAATATATGGACCTGGAGATGCAGAAAACTCCATGCGGACAGAACCAGGTTGGGATTCAAACCCACAACTTTCTTACTGCAAGGCAGCAGTGGTACCAACTGATCCACTGTGTACCTGATGTTTTATTCACAAAATGAATGTTTTATTCACACCAAAGGAAAATTTAGAGACTAATCAAGCCAACAATAATGACTTTAGATTGTAGCAGGAAGCCGGAGCGCCCTGAGAGAAACCTGCAAACAGGATATTAGCTTTTTATAGTTGAATCACAAAATTCAATGTTTCCTGGTCCTCTCCAAATCGAGCTTGGTTGCTTTCGAGAGGCGTGGCAGGAGAAATTGTTAGCTAGGATTTTCTGCAGAGTGTGGTGTCGTCTTCAGATTGCTTTAAAAACTGCCAACAGTTCCTGAGCCAGTTGGAAAACTTGTACAGAGGTTGTCCTCTGTCGTTGTCATGAGGCTCCTGTCTTTACGGCAGCTGTAATCACAAAATAATTTTTTGTCATAGAAATTTCACTTTCTGGATCAGTTTTTCTGTAGGGAACACAGTAAAAACTGGTCCCAAAGGTCCTCCTCTTCTTCCAATGGTAAACCACCCCGTCCGGGGTGATTCTTCCTTTGGGACAAGGTCAAAGCCTAGTCCCAATGTCTTTCCTTACAAGAAATGTTCAAAGCCTGGTCGCAAAGGTCCTCCTCTTCTTCCAAAGGTAAACCACCCCGGGTTTGGGTGGTTTACCTTTGAAACCACCCAAACCATCTTCTTCCAAAGGTCCTCCTCTTCTTCCAAAGGTAAGAAGGGTGGTTCTTCCTTTGGGACAAGGTCAAAGCCTAGTCCCAATGTCTTTCCTTACAAGAATTGTTCAAAGCCTGGTTGCAAAGGTCCTCCTCTTCTTCCAATGGTAAACCACCCCGTCCGGGGTGGTTCTTCCTTTGGGACAAGGTCAAAGCCTAGTCCCAATGTCTTTCCTTACAAGAAATGTTCAAAGCCTGGTCGCAAAGGTCCTCCTCTTCTTCCAATGGTAAACCACCCCGTCTGGGGTGGTTCTTCCTTTGGGACAAGGTCAAAGCCTAGTTCCAATGTTTTTCCTTACAAGAAATGTTTGAAGCCTGGTCCCAAAGGTCCTCCTCTTCTTCCAATGGTAAACCACCCCATCCGGGGAGGTTTACCTGGTCCCATTGTCTTTCCTCAGAAGAAGTTGAACCACCCCGTCCGGCGTTGTTCTTCCTTTGGGACATGTTCAAATCCTGGTCCCAATGTCTTTTCTTGGAAGAAGAGGTTGTGCCACGCCGTCTGGGGTTCCTTGGTGAAATGTTATAAAACTGGTCCGAAAGTTCCTCCTCATCTTCCATTGGTAAACCACCCCGTCCGGGGGTTTACCTGGTCCCAACATCTTTCCTCAGAAGAAGAAGTTGAACCACCCCGTCCGGCGTTGTTCTTCCTTTGGGACATGTTCAAATCCTGGTCCCAATGTCTTTCCTTGGAAGAAGAGGTTGTGCCACGCCGTCTGGGGTTCCTTGGTGAAATGTTAAAAGACTGGTCCGAAAGTTCCTCCTCATCTTCCAATGGTAAACCCCTCCATCCGGGGAGGTTTACCTGGTCCCAACGTCTTTCCTCAGAAGAAGAAGTTGAACGACCCCGTCCGGCGTCGTTCTTCCTTTGGGACCCGATCAAAGCCTGGTCCCTATGTCTTTCCTTGGAAGAAGAACCACGCCGTCGGGGGTGGTGTTGTCTTTCTTGATCCTTCGAGCGATCATCCTTATCTGGGGTTGTTGTTTTTTTGGGAATAGTACCTTTGTCTTTGGGAACAGCACCTTTGATTTTGGGAACAGCACCTCCTCCCTTCCTATCAGAGCTGGTCGTGGACTGCCTCTTTCCCTCCTGAAGTCACTGACCTGTTACTTTGTCTTGGAAGTATTTAGCTGCAGGCTGTTTCTATGGTACCTGACAACAAAGTCCCTCACCAGGCTCCTGTACTCCTCTTCACTGTCCTTTATGCACCCCATGATGACAGTTGGTGTCTAAATGTTTTTATTTTTACTTTT
The DNA here is from genome assembly GCA_033032245.1 of Poecilia picta. NCBI lineage: Eukaryota > Metazoa > Chordata > Actinopteri > Cyprinodontiformes > Poeciliidae > Poecilia > Poecilia picta. The sequence goes on from CM065355.1 coordinate 28,807,198, forward strand.
AATAATGTTTTTATCTTTTTAAATCTTTTTCAAACTCTCTGTCTCTTTCTGTTTTTATTTTAATTTTAAATTGTGTAAAGCACCTTGAAATGCCTTGCTGCTGAAATGTGCTATAGAAATAAAATTTGATTGATTGATTGATTGATTGATTGATTCTGAATATGATCATGTTTCAGAGTTATAGCAGAAGTCTGAAGTGTACAGGATGAAAATGATGGGTGACAGTGCACATGTAGGACGCGTTGATAAGAAATCTGCTGAATAAGATGTATGTGACGTAGCATCGAGGTAGGACGGATTAATGGGTAGCACAGAGAATTTCAACACCGGAACAAAAATAAATTCTGGCCAAGATCGACTGATGCAGCCGGATGTGAGCTAAAGTTACTCTTCCGGCCTACGAAAGACCATTTAGCACACAAGCTAACATCTGACAGAATACAAAATTTTTTGGCACTGCTATTTGGTGACGCCAAATAACAAACATGATAAAAGCTATATTGATTTTTAACAACCATGGGAAGCCGCGGCTGATTCGATTCTATGAATATTTTGTGAGTATTTTTAGATGTTGCTGATTCAGTTAATTAGCATTTTTCGGCGGTGCTAACCAATGTTGGCTTGTGTTTATGGTGAATAACAGAGTTTGTTTTAATATTTCAACGAGTTTTATGCAATTTTTCTCTGGACAGATAATCACATTTTTGTTAACATTTAATTTGCTGTCGTGAGCCACATGCTAGTCAACAGTTTCACAACAGCCCTATGAACATTATGGCTTTGTTGCTGGCATGATGTATTAATTTCTTTTCTGGTTCGAAATTTGTCCCTTATTCAAAATAATAATTTTTTTTTAATTTTTTTTACACAACATAGTGTATTTATATAACTAAAACTAATTGAAAACAAAGCGCTATTACGTTATCGCACTACTTTCGTATATAGTTTGCGGACTGTATTGTTTTTGAGTTTTCTTCCGATGTTGACTTGCATCTCATGAAAACACAAACACTAAGTTCTCATAAAATAAGGACAGTACTTAAAACCAAAGCAAAGGAATCTTCTGCTATGGTTTTTATGTTTATCGGACACACACTGACAACCTCTGCACAAGGGCTAAGCTACAAAAAAAATAATCGCAAAACAATCTGGTAGTTTAGAGTTGTTTTATTCATATGTATTGTGGATAAAAGGGATGTTGAGTGGAGGGAAAAGGTCGCGAAACAAAGCCCACAAAACTTTTTAGGGAAGTTCTTGATCTGATTCATTCTAGAATTTATGTTGATTCAGAAGAACATATATTTGGAGATCAAGGTGCTGGTTTCTGAAGAAAGAGTGGAGATGTATAGAATCCAGTCTTCTTGAGGTCCAGTGTAAAGTTTCAACAAACAGTAATGTTTTGGGGAGCCACACTCTCTAATAGTGATGGTTATTGTTATAAATAATAATAAAAAAATTCCCTTCTCACCCTCTGCGGGTGGTCTTCTCTCTCTCTTTCATCCTCTGAGCTCGGGTCCTCTACCAGAGGCCTGGGAGCTTGAGGTTCTCCTCCAGTATCTTGGCTGTGCCTAGTACTGCACATTTCTGGACTGAGATGTCTGATGTTGTTCCTGGGATCTGTTTTAGCCACTGCTCCAGTTTGGGGGTTTCTGCCCCGAGGACCCCGATGACCACAGGCACCACTGTGGTCTTCACCTTCCAGTTCTTTTCCAGTTCCTCCCTGAGGCCCTGGTATTTCTCCAGTTTCTCATGCTCCTTTTTCTTGATGTTTTAGTCAGTTGGTATTGCTACATCCACCACAACGGCTTTCCTCTGTTCTTTATCCACCACCACAATGTCCGGTTGGTTCGCCATTACCATCTTGTCTTGTCTGGATCTGGAAGTCCCACAGGATCTTAGCTCGGTCATTCTCCACCACCTTTGGGGATGGTCCCCACTTCGTTATGCGGGCTTCCAGTCCATATTCTGCACAGTAATGCAGAATTCTATCTGGTTCAACGAAATCTATTCTGGTTATATATGTATGTATTTGAATCTCTGAGGCTTACAAAAACGAATATATTGGTTAATTGTTAAAATGTATTTAGTATATTGGACTTTCTGACTGAGACTGTTTAAAATGAGTTTTTCACCTACATACAAGGAGAAGGAAACAACAGAAGACATATTCAGCCTCCAGCAGTCAAAGGGTTGATTTTCAGTACTACCAAAACATGCCCCTGAAGATGCATCCCACTTTAGTTGATCATCTGTTGTATAAAACCTGTCAGCTGGAGTAAGTGAAAAAGTTGCAGGAAGACAAATTACCCCCAGAATTAGTAAAGCAGAGAGAAGCTAAACGAGTGCAATCTGTAAAACACACTAGAAGTACCACCATTTTGTAGATCTCTGATTTGTAGATCTGCTAGTGTTTTTTGAAATCTCACTGAAATTTATGGAATGATAAAAACCGTGCCTCTTCAGTAAAACAAATGACACATTCAAAAGACATTTCTGAAATTGTTTAATACTTTCTCTGTACATTGTTTTCTTGCAGTCAGAGGACATGCAGCAGCAGATAATTCGAGAGACTTTCCACTTGGTATCAAAGAGAGACGACAATGTTTGTAACTTTTTGGAGGGTGGAAGGCAAGTTATTTTTCTCTCATGTTCTGTTTTTATGCTGAAGAACAAACTCTGTTATGTGTTGTCTTTAAGTTACAGTTTCTATAAGGTCCTTAGCCACATTGAAATATTTCCTTTACTGGATGTCTTGTAATAGCTTTTGTTTAACAGAAGATGGCAGCAAAATATAAAGTTTTCTCTTCCCTTTTTTAAAAAATACGTTTTATTTGTTTAGCAAATTAGACCTTACATCTCAGTTATTTATGATTCTCTGCTGCTGTAAAAGAAATGCTTGTTCTGCATTTTTAAAATCTTTTTTCTTTCAAATCTGCTTTCAGTCTTATTGGAGGCTCAGACTACAAGTTGATTTACCGGCACTATGCTACTCTCTACTTTGTCTTCTGTGTGGATTCATCTGAGAGTGAGCTTGGCATTTTGGACTTGATCCAGGTCAGCTGCTGTGTTTTAGGGCGACTCTTTGAGAGTAACTTATGTTTCACTAAAGGGAGATATAAAACCCTTGAATATTTTATCTCAATAAGGTTTTTATCACAACAGATTTAAATGTTTTGTGCTACACAATCTGCTTGTTGTTGGTACAATTTTTCAAACATTTATTATTGGACTATGACCTCATCCCTAGATACTTTTGAATTAAAATCAGACAGGATTTGGTTCTTTTGCAAGGATATTTATCTGTACCAACAGAAAACTAATCCAACAAAATACACACAAAATCAAAATACAAATATCTCAGAATAATTATCTGTTGTTTTCCATTTATTTTAGGTGTTTGTGGAAACGTTGGATAAATGCTTTGAAAATGTTTGTGAATTGGACCTAATATTCCATATGGATAAGGTGAGTGGAGGCGCATCTGCGACTGAAATATATTTCTCCTAATTTCTTTTCATTTTCAATCATAAATGCAATAATGTTTGAACTGGAGTTCAAACATTATTGAACTCAAGTTCAATAACTTGTGTGGCACAGTTTTCCTGCTTATCTATGTTTAGCACGATATTACTGTGTGTAAGATTGAGTAGGAGCCCTTTTAATTTTTTTCTTGTTTCGGCTTAAAAGGGTGTAAAAGAACAAACAATATTATAACACTAGATTTCTCTTGTACGTACGTGGGCTTACATTTCACTGATCTGGAAATTTTCTCCATATGAATATTTAACTAAACGTGGACATGTGTTTAAAATCCAGATTGGAGAGTTTTACCTTGAATATGTCCTGGTAAACACTGACTCAGCATCTGGACACATCTGGTAGTTTCTGAACTTACGATGGTTTCATTCTTGATACCTCAGGAAGCCTCTGGGGGATTTCTTCTGTCATGACACAAACATTCACATGAACCCAGATGAACTCTTTATTTAGGTGATGCAGGTGTCTGAGCTTCCGTTTTTCCTTCTTTAAGAAATCTTTTCTTTCAAATGGGACTGGTGACATCTCTAAACCTTCTTTAAGGAAGCTGCCATCTCACAGACATACCTGTGCTTTTCAGCTGGTTTATAGACTTATTTATTTTAATTATTAGAAAGGAAATCACTGCTATTGTGTACACAAAAACTTGTTAAATTTTATAAAGCTATTCCTTAGAAGGCAGATCTGTGTTATTAAGGTTGCAGACCTACTTACTAAAGAAGTGATCAAACGCATCTACAGTCATCTTGACAGAATTTTCCCACAGGAATCTGATGTCATGTGGAGCAGCAAGGTTTGGCCTGAGGAATGTTACCAGCATGTTAATATTCCCCAGCTCTTCACCATCTGCTGGCAGACAGCCTGGACGGCATGTTTGCAAACCATTTATTGTTGCACGCCAAGTTCTGGCAATGCAGACACATTTTTGAGTCTTTGAAATGTATTAGAATATAAGGAAGGAGACCATCTTTGTAAATCCATGAAATGGTTTGACTCTGCAGGAATTTACATACCTTGATATTAGAGGGAAGCAGAGCTGTGGGGGGAGGCCTTACTAAGTGTGTTGTGCTTTTTCTGCAGGTTCATTATATCCTGCAGGAGGTGGTGATGGGAGGCATGGTGCTGGAGACCAACATGAATGAGATTGTAGCACAAGTAGAGGTGCAGAACCGCATGGAAAAGTCAGAGGTCAGGACCTCTCTGTTTTTATTTAAAGTGATCTTTACATATACCCCCCTCCCTCATAACTCTGACTGAGATTCAGCAATTATTTTTAGCTCATTTGAATGGGCAAAATGTTCTTATTTGTTAAACTGGTAGAGAAACGGGTGATTCATGTTTTAAAAGGAACAACTGATGTATAATGGCAATAATAGGTATTTTAAAAAAAAATTACAGTCTTTCATTAGATCTTAGTAATGTTTCTATAGCATCTTAACAATTCCCACAGAATCAGTATGACCATCAAAAGCTGACACTGATTCATCTGTAAGGCACATTCTCTTTCAGGTCACATGTCAAACTTATCTTATCAGCTCACCGTTTTAAATGCAGCACTTGTTGTCAGGTGGGAATAAAATGGAGAGGTTGTGTTATTCCAACCTGACCTGAGAGTGTGAGACACTCCTGTGCACTCAAACTGAGCTGTCCACTCCCAAAGATATTTACAGACTTGTGTTCAGAAAACGTTGAGATAAAAGTTGGGTTTTATCTCAGGTTTTATTTGGGCGGGGGGGAAATATGCTTGTCCTTGAAATATCCAATAAATAAAATGGATATTTTACTTGGTCTAAGATTTTTATTTTTTTTTATTTTTAGCTGCTTTGACTTATTATTTCTCTCTATATATATTCTCGGTTGGTTGTTCAAACCCTGGGATTTTGTTTTATAACTTAACCTCTCCACTACCTTATCCCTGACCTCTCTGCTGTGCTCTGTAGCTGCCACAATGCTGTTTGTTCTCTAGCAAACCCTTCAAAGGCCTACAAAGAACAGCTGTATTTACACAGGGAATAAATTACAAACATAGGCGCATAGTTGGCTTCTGAAGGCAATTTGCTGCTCGGGATATTATTTAGGGGTTTTAGAGTAAAATGAAACCTGATAATTACGCAAATTCCTATTAAGAACAGCAAAGTTTGTGGTTGAACGAAATATTGGAAAGTTTAAGGTGCGTGAAGACTTCCAGGCACCATAGCAGAACATCCTTTTTTTCAGTTGCTTTTATGTTTTTCTCTGCAATCTTTTTCTACTTTCAAAAGAAAGCATGTGAGAATATTTTCAAGAACATTTGTTCCTGTATAAATGTGGAAAGACAAACTCTTTTACGGTAAGAAGACATCAACTTGTTTGGCTTGTTGCTTTTCACGTACAGGGAGGTCTGTCCGCAGCTCCGGCTCGCGCCGTCTCCGCCGTGAAGAACATGAACCTGCCGGAGATCCCCCGGAACATCAACATCGGAGACATCAACATCAAAGTGCCGAGCCTCTCCCCATTCTGAAGAGCATTCCAGCCAAACTCTGGGGGGCCAGAGAACGGGACTACTGATGCAGCCTGCCAGCAACACCCAGCTCTGCAGCTAATGTAGACAACACTGGTTTTTATTCCTATACTGAAGAACCACAGCAGCTTACATTTCTGTTCATCCCAGTTTTGCTATGTGTATATAAGAGGAATTCTGAACTCAGTTTGATCCTGCATTTGCAAATTAACCCAATTAAAAAAAAATAAAAAATTGCACAACGCTTGAAGTTCTACAAAGCGTCTGTATCTTTGAGTATTAATTTCTGCAGTCAGCTACTTAATCTTTTCAAATTAAATGCAGCTTCTCTTTGCTCAATGGGTCTTTTCAACACCTCCAAGTTTCAGCTGTTTATTAGCAGGAATTTGAACCAAGCTAAAGAAAAAAATCATTACTCTTTTTTTTTTTTTTTTTTTTTTTTTTTTCCTGAGTTTTACTGGACCTCATCCAGCCCATGTGAAAAATGATACTTTGACTTCTGTGCTTGTCTATAATAATTTAAAAAAAAACTCTTGGTTTTTGCCGGGAGATCAGTTTCCCCTCTGTAATTTATTACGTCTTTGGCATCCATATAATTTTTGATGAATGTTGCTGCTGGGAGCAGATTGCGTCCGGCTCTGGAGATGTAAATGCTGTTTGGTTCCAGCCATTCTTCATTGTGCCGTCAGAAGGTCTTGACAACATCTGTTAGGGAGACAGCAGACATTTTTTTTCCCCCTCTGATTGTTTGTGTATCTGTAAATGTTTTTGTGTGTGATTTGTTGAATTCAGCTGTCAGAAATCGTTACACTCTGTTGGTAGAGTTTTACTGTGAGATGATGTGATCTGTAACAAAAAGTAGGCATGTTATGGTGTCAAAGACATTCCTTTGCCAAGGTAAATTAATTAAACTAATAACTGTTTGATCATTTGGGTCATTCTCCTCTCATTTAAGTTTGCAGAACATTTTCTTCTTTTTTGCTCAAACATATTGAGCTTGTGGTATTGCTGAGGCTGCAGTTCTGCGGTTTTCCACCACATTCTTTCTCTCCCTGGTCCAATAATGAAGAGTTTTTCTTTTTTTTTTTTTTTTTTGTTAAATCTGAGAAGGTTGTACCCTCCCTACGTTCCCAGGAAGACCTGTGCTAGCCCCCACCGCCAGGCGCACAGATGCTGACCACAAGTCTCTCATCAGCCAAGGATCAGGATCACTCCAGCTGAACCTCCACGTCTCATCAGGCTCAAAACGGGATATAAAGACAACATCAGGTGGTATGTACTGCATTCTCCTTGCAGGTCACTGTAAATCTGCCCACATGATGCACTAGAGGCTCTTCTTTGATATATTTCTGGGTAATCTAGATGGAAAGGTTTTCTAGCTATGTTAAAGGTGGAGGTTTCTCAGGGCTGGAGACAAACGAGCAAAAAAAGAGAAAAAGGTTATTGCTCAACTTTTTACGATTAGTGCATGAATGCATCATACATTTTCATTATTGAAGCACTTCAATAATGTAGTCAGTTACTTTTTCTACCTTCTAAAGTAATCTTGGGTGAATTTGGCCAAATAGAAAAGCAAACCAGCTTTGTCTTGAGTTCAAATTGAGAGAATTCTTTCATATTTGTGGTGAAGAGCGATACTTGGTGGTTTGATCTTTTCTTTAGTTAAAAGTTTGACTTTGTGGTTATGCAGCACTTCTCCTGTTTAAGGAGACAGCTTCTGGTTGTAAATCCTGTAGCTCCAACAGATTCTAGTCACTTCTACGTTTAGATTCTACAGAGAAACACTTAGGAGATGATAATGAGGTGAATGCAAAACACTACCTACTTTTCCTTGATGTTACTGGTCCTTTCACTTGTAAAAAGCAGTTTTTATTTGTATTTATTTTACTGAAACAGATTCACACGACTCCTTATGATAGCTGTGTGTCTGTTCATAGTACATGTAACCGTGTCCCGGGTGGACACACGGCTCTATTGTTGTAAATTTTTTACGTTGTGAAAATATGTGACTTTGGGCCCCTAAGAAAAACATTCCCCCTCGACAGGATTATCCTGCTCTCTGTTGGCAAGGTAGTCGGTCAGTGGCCCGTTTAGCTGATACTTGATATTAACTTGGTGCTGAAGGACACGGTGGAAACGCTGGAGGAAAACCATGCAACACACTGAAAATTACTTGGATTAGTTTGTAATTAGTTACTACAAAGCTATTGTAATAGTTTGTTTTTCTGTGAAAACCTCTAAGGTTGTGTTTAACGTAATAGTCATGTGTTTAAAAAAAAGTGTGTAAACGAACCTTGTTTATTTCCACACAGGCAAATTCCATTCCAAACCAAAATGTTTCGAAAAATATACAAAACTTCTTATCATTACCAAAAACTGAGAGAAAAATAAATATTGGTCCGTTCAGAAGATTAGCAGTTTTTTCACATTCCTCTGAAAAACTCAAACATTTGCTATAGAAACAGAAAAAAAATGGCATTCCTGTCTAACACTTGTCTCTAAACAGTGAGAACCGCTTCACATTTCTGCTGCATGGAGAGTTGACCAACTTCTGTCACCTGAGAATCAGTCCAGAACATTTCCAAAAAAAAAAATTGATGTCGTAATTCTTGTGAAGCACTTTAGTCAGCTGTAAATGCTCAATATAAATAATCTTTAACTTGACTTGACATACAGTTCCATAGTCCCTCTGGATTTCTTTGTTTTGTTTCAGGAATGTCATCAAACTCGCCATTTCTAGCATTCTTAAATTGTAGCTAAGGATTTGCCATGTGGAAAGATAATAATTATGTAAAACTGAGACTGATCTGGTTGAACACATCAGCCTCAGTTTTGTAGTCCTAAAACATTTATTAGAAATGCGGTGCATTGTATTAACAAACGCACAACAAACTAAATAAAGTTCTACATGTTGCATGTTTGAAAACCAAGAAAAGCATTTTTCAACAGATTGTTTTTACTCTCAGGCCTGTATGCCAACTCTAGACTTATAGCTGTATTTTTGATAGATGGCCAAAGTAATCACAATCTGGGTTGTTTTTATAGGAACCTAAATCAGCTAAAGCTGTGACTTGGCACAAAATTGATGGAGAGAGATGCACCCTCTAACGTTATACATGGTACATTTAGGGTTATGAGATTACATCTGAAGCCTGATTGCATTAGTGAAATACACTGCCTTGCAAAAATATTCCTTCCTTTTAAAGCGTTTTGTCTCGTTTTAACCAAAGACATCAATGTATTTTATTGGAAATCTATGCAATTAATCAACACAAATGACAAAAACAAGAAAACGTGAATTGAGGAGCAAATTTTGAGATTCCAGAATTTCTTTTGTAAACAGTTTTGAAAAGTGTTCACGAAGACTTTGACGTTTATCTAACATGACAATAATGTCAAACAGATGGGAATAATTTGGCTGTGCACTAACAACCAATTTCCTCTGTGCCAAAGTATGTTTAAGTGTCATTCTCCTTGAACTTATCAGCGTATTATCTATCTTAAACTAATAAAATCTACAGATAATATTGATAAAATGTGCCCTTTTACTCATCACATTGCCTTGTTTGCTAAACAAGTTATCAAATGTTATTTAATAAACTCCTTAGTTGGCAAATGTAGTTTGGATATCAAACTGAAATCCAAACTACAAGTGTCTGGATGTTAATGGATAAAGTAACTATATTCTACCAGCCTACTGTAAACTGTCTCAGAAGCTCTTCACTAAATCAGAATGGTTTATTTTAGCAAAATGGGATTTCTTTTATTTAAACTGACATTTGTAGGATTTTTATTGACAGCTAATCACAAACTATGACACATGTACCACTCTATTAATCATTTCTAGCTAGATGACAATGATTTTTTTTAAATAAAGGTCAATAATTACCTGAAACATGAATCTTTCATTTTATCAGCCGATTCAGTAGGCTGAGTTATCAACTTACCAAAAGAGTCAGATTTAGTCAAGTTTTAAGTTATTTATTGAGTTTTTTTATTATGCTTATGAGGATATGATATGAGCTTTATGCTGAAAAAATCAAGTGTTTTTAAAAAAAATATAAATTGAAATTTTTAAAAATGTTTCAGATTTCAATATGTCCTATTTTTAAACTGTTATAACTTTAAATATGAAATGAATACATTTATTCGACTAATAATCTGTTTGTTTTGCAACATTGATTAAAATTTGTATGTTTTTATATAACTTATTTTGATAAGTTATATAAAAACATATTAAAATATGTTTAATATGTTAAACATATTTTAAATTTAAAATTCAATGATAAGAATTTTAAACATAAAACATAAGAATTTTACTACTATAATTTCATTATTGCATGTTAAATAATTATATTTACACAAAACCGCTAAAAAGAAAGGATAGGCTTCAAATCTTTGCCCTTTTCCTGTGTGGACATTTCATGCCAAACTGTATGTTCTAAGAACAGAATCACTTACTAAGGATTTAAAGCAAACATGTTTGTAAAATGGAATACTATTGAAGACCATCAGAAAACCTGAAGAAATGTTGATGTAGACTACCTAAAGAGATTGGTCTGAGGAATAAGGGATAGTCTAATAAGGGATGTTACAAAATTTATTGAATACAAAACAAAAGTTCCAATCTGTGGACATGCTGGTTTGCAAGCTGAATGTTCATCTGAATCTCCAAAGATGTCCAGATGAACTGAATGTCTTTGCTATGGAAGCTGTGCTATCTCGATGTCCTATCATATTGAACATTTTCACAATGAGTGTCCGTGATGTTTTCTTTGGTCAGCTCAAAATGTACACCAGAGCATAACAATGATTTGCTGCCATATTTACCCTACAGACATTACAATCTTTCCAAAGATATCTTTTGACAAATTAGAGTGTTATTTGTAAGGCTAATTTATTTTAGGGACTTTATCAGTAAGTGGAACACATTATATAGCTTAACTATACTAAAATGGATGTTTGAAAGCCTTTTTTTCCTCTTAATAATAATGAATTTTGATTTACTTCTGATGAAAACATAACATTTAATATGAGAATATTTTCTCAGACCAATAAAAAACCCCTATTTTTAAAAACAGAAATGTGCACTTAATAAAACGTTTATTACCTGCTTAATTGTTATATTTTTTAACAGGTACTTTAAATTTGACAGAAGAGACTCATTGGGAAGTATGATTTATTGAATATCACTGCATACTGAGATTAAATTACAGAGATGGGCTCTATTATTTTGGTGACCTCTAAAGTCAGGTGGTTGCACTGGATTTTATTTGGTGGTTTTGGAGACAAATACCAATGCACACAACACTTTTCAAATGTTTATTTCTAAAAATATTTACACTCGTATATCCTTTCCCCTTGCTTTCACTACTATGTGTAGCTTTGTGCTGGTACAGCACATAGATTAAAAAAAGAAAAAAAACATGCAATGAAGTTTATGATGTGAAAACCTCCAATAGATAAAACATGTTTAAATGATTTAAATGTTTGAATTTTTCTCTACTTTTTCTTCTTTAGGTGTTCCGTAAAGATCCTTTTGCCATGTTAATACCTCAACCATTAACAGAGAAGAGCTCCAGTGTCTCGGGCAAACAGTGACTGAGGATCCTCAGAGTAAAACCAAGAGGCAGATATGGGAAAAGTCTACAATATCAGTAAAAATGTGGGCCTTGGACTTCTGGTACTCGGACTCAGTGCCGCGGTAACAATAATTGGTTTATCTATTGCTTATGATAAGCAAAGGGCCAAGACTCAAGGTAAGCCTGGAGACGAAGCCGATACCGGTAGCACATCTATACCGCCGACGACCCCCTTCATCCCGAGGGAACCCTGGGATTACTATAGACTTCCAGACTCTCTCGTCCCTCTGACCTACAATGTGACTCTCTGGCCCAGACTGAAGCCCAACGCAGACAACATGTACATCTTCACTGGACATTCTTCTGTGGTCTTCAGGTGTAAAAAAGCAACAGATCTTATACTTATCCATGCCAACAAGCTGAACTTCACCATGTACGGTGGCAACCATGCGAAGCTGAGTGGCCAGGGTGAAGCTGCTGCGCCTGCCATACGGAGCACTTGGCTTGTGGTGAGGACGCAGTATCTTGTTGTTCAACTGAGCAACAAACTAGCAGAGGGAGAATCCTACGAGCTTTACACAGAATTTAGAGGGGAGCTGGCAGATGACCTGGAGGGTTTCTACAGGAGTGAGTACGTGGATGACGGTGTAAAGAAGTAAGAAGTGATGGATCATTTTGCACCATAATCACACTTTTGACCAAGATGGCTTTGTTGTATTTACCGTCTTGCTGTCTGTCTGTTTTGTGGTTACGTTTAACTTGAACATTTCTCAGAGTTCTCGCCACCTCTCAGATGCAAGCAACGTATGCCAGAAAAGCGTTTCCCTGCTTTGATGAACCAGCCATGAAAGCAAATTTCAGTGTCACCCTTATTCATGAGCGAGGCACCGTTGCTCTCTCCAACGGCAAGGAATTAGGTTGGTTTCAAAAATATATTTTTTTACACTTCACTTTGTAAAAATATGCTAACACAAGCTAACAAAATAAATAGGCTAAAGTGTGTTTGAAGGCACACCGACATGACACTCATGAAGATGTCCTCATGGATATTTGTGACTGTTATTAAGTGTCATTTGGTAAATTATGGCAGTTTTAATAAAATGTTGACATTGTTTAAAATGTCTTTTTATGACAACTTGACATTAACCAAGAATCATCATCTGTCATAAATATAACAGGTATTAAATATCAAACTTTTAAACGTTATGTATCCTTGTATTAATACACCCCCCTGTCATTTGTTGTTAGACCGTGACAATTGTGTCCTTAATATTTTGTGTCCTGGGTGCAGTTTGGGAAATTGAAATTAGCTCATTAAAAAAGTTTGCTTAATCAAAACTAATTTATGAATTAACAAGTGCTAAATTATTTTTCCACTAGGATTCAGGCTAGCACATATTCTGTGTCTAATGTGAAAAATAATTTTATGAACTGAAATATGTAAGTGTGATTAAAAAAAGTAAGAAATGTGTAAGGCGAAATACATTTTCACACTCCTTTATTGGAAGATTCAGTGCTTTGAAATGCTTTAAGGTGAAATTTATGTTGTAACTATCAGACTGTAGATAATAAATGACTTGAACAATTTGTAAGAAAATCTGTAATGTTTAACTGTTGATGCCAACAGAGTGTCAAAGTCTGTTTCTTTTGTCTTTGCACAGATTCTTCAGACTCCATCCGTAATAATGTTCTTGTCACAGTTACTACATTTGAACCCACTCCGAAAATGTCCACCTACATACTAGCATTTGTTGTCTGTGAATTTAGCTACATTCAGTCAATCAACAGCGATGTGTTGGTGAGAATAAAAGTCCTTGTTCTTAATGTTCATTTAAATATTCAGGGAGAACCTCACGCTGCTTAATTTGTGCACAAAATTGGCTTTAAAATAGCCAACCACACCATTTGATCTAATTTGATTGTAATTTTCTTTACAGACTCGAATATGGGCTCGAAGAAAAGCCTTAGATGATGGGCAGGGCAATTATGCTCTTGCAGTTACAGGACCGATCCTTCAGTTCTATGAGAGATATTACAACGTTACTTACCCGCTCTCTAAATCAGGTAGGTTAAATGTAAAATAAATATTTTGCTACAAATAAGTTGTGGGATGGAAATTTGTCTTCTTAAGTGCCTTTGGGACAGTGGAGTAAAATAAAGAAGATGGTGTTGTATTTATACAAATACTGCATTGTGCTGTTGGACGCTAAGGCTAAAACTGATGGTAGAGGTGTAGAAACCTTTCAGCCCAGCAAGATGAAGCTTTCATTTATATCTAAATAACCTTTTTACAAATTAGTGTCCATCCAGTGAAGTTTGAATGGTCTGTGAGATCCTGAGTGAAATCAGCTAAAGCAAGAGTTAATTGACAAAATAAGAATGCTAATGCCATGGCCAACCAAAACTCAAACTAAAAACAAGATGGTGCTGAATGATGACAAGAGCAAAATCTTTTTCTGTTTTTATTATTAGTATCTTTCCTTAGTCATTCATTGTAATCTTGTGTGACATCTTCTCCAGTCAGATTGAAGCAAAACAAACCTGTACTAGTGCTTTTATGTGAAATGTGAAATGGTTTTATAAAACAGTTTCCCTTGATCTCTGTAGATCAGATAGCTCTTCCTGATTTCAATGCTGGAGCCATGGAAAACTGGGGTCTGGTGACATACCGGGAAACAGCCCTGCTCTATGACTCCAACATTTCCTCCACAGGAAACAAAGAGAGGGTCGCAACTGTCATCTCCCATGAGCTCGCTCACATGGTATGCCATTCTTTTCTTCACAAACACCTTACTAGCATGTCAGAGGTTTTGAGTATCTCAAGTACAGACAGATTTACTGTTAAATCCCCTTCCTCTTTTTTCAATTGGCTCTTAGGTTAGACCTAAACCAGGCCTGTGTTGACCAGAATCAATGTTTATTAAGTCATTTTTGCTTTAAAGTGGTAACTGAGATTTCATCATGACAAAATATTTGATTTTTTTTTTTCTAGTGGTTTGGAAACTTGGTGACTTTGCAGTGGTGGAATGACCTGTGGCTAAATGAAGGCTTTGCTTCATACGTGGAATACCTTGGAGTTGATTTCATTGAACCCACCTGGAACATTGTAAGATTAAAAGCAATGAAAAGCTCTCAAAGCCTTCACAGTGAATATGGCTTCAGAAAGTTTTGTCCTGACTCCTTTCTGCTTCAATCCAGAAAGACTACATCATTCTGTACGATGTTCAGAAAGTGTTTGCCATAGACGCCCTGGCCTCTTCTCACCCATTGTCCCGCAAAGAAGAGGAGGTTAATACGCCTGCCGAGATCAGTGAGATGTTCAACACCATCTCTTATAACAAGGTCGGGTTTTTTTTTAGGAAGTGATAGCATTTACATACTTGCTTAGAAGAATGACTAACAAGCTTGATAAAGTTGTGATAATCACAGTCAGGGATTTGTGTAGCTCTCCCTACATGATCTTGGCCTTGTAATTTGAGCCACAGTGTGTTTCGCCATTGTTCCGAATCAACAGTGTTTGCCTCATATGAAGTTCAAACTTCTTGAATTCTTGTGGCTTAGAAGTTTGTTCTTTTCAGGGCGCAGCGGTGCTTAGGATGCTGTCAGAGTTTCTCAGCGAGCCTGTGTTTGCCAAAGGACTCAGTGTGGGTAAAAGCAACTCCAAGAAAAATTATTTCCATCTTTTTTGTAGTTAAATATCCTTTTAAATTCAACTTAAAAACAAAAATGTTTATTTTATTTATTTTTATAAAGTTGCAACATTTGGAAGTGTGTACACGCTTTGACTAATACTTTCCAGAAACACCTTTTCTGATTTAATGTTAACATCCAGTCATTTTAGGTTGATCTTCTATAATTTCCATTGAATTTAACGAACTTGACGTTGTTCACCTATATTTTTAAAACACACTGATCCCACCATTTCACTGGTGCTGTTTTTTTTTTTTTAGCATAGATGATTAGCAGTTCTTTAGTTGGTAGGTTTGACAAAAAAATAAAGGTTGAGAATGATTTGTCTTTCACATCGTCATGGACATGTTATTAAATGCTTTACATGTTATTTCTTCCTGTTTTGCTTTCCTTTTAGTCTTACCTCAATGAATTTGCCTATAACAACACAGTACATACAGATCTGTGGGGTCATCTCCAACAGGTTTGTCAAAGTTTAAAGCTGACAGATGTGCTGTGCCTAATTTCATTTGGGTTATCCTGAAAAATATATAATACTATTCTTCTCCCCCCCCTCCCCACTTTTTTCTCCAGGCAGTTGCTAACACACCAGATTTGCATATTCCCTGCTCTGTACATGACATTATGAACCGCTGGACTCTCCAAATGGGCTTCCCAGTGGTCACCATTAACACCACAACAGGAGGAATCAGCCAGAAACACTTTTTGTTGGATCCAGATTCGAAAGTGGACAGGCCGTCCCAGTTCAAGTACAAATGAGTTTTCTTTTATTATTCTTCTTTAATTTGATAATGAACAACAAATTGGAGATATTGAAGATGGCACACCAAATTAATAGCTTTAAACCTGGGCTGATGAAGCCAGAATTAAAGTTAGGAGAAAATGTAAAAGTTACACAAGACCAATAAAAAGAAAAAAATATATATTACAGACAACTTGGCCTGTTAACGAGTTAGACCATGTTTTTTACTGGACTTTGTAAATTGGGTTTGGGCTCCTTTTACTTATATCAATGCAATGTGACATGGAGACAATCAGCTTGTCGCTTTACTGAGATATAAAGGAAACTTAGATTGTGTAAACCTAAGTTTACACAATGCAATATATTTGCATTGTTTGGTTTGGTGTATCTCATCTTCTCTGACAATAACTCACCGATTCTCTCTGAGGTCTTTGGATGAGACAGAACTGCTGACCAATCAAGTACAGTGATAGAGCTTGAGAACACTGATCTTCAGTGCTTCTTCTCTGAAAAGGTCTCTGGTCCAGAAATCGCTTACAATTTGCTTACCCATCTTTTTCTACCACACTTTTTCCTCCCACTCTTTATATAAATATTTGTGCAGAACAGTCATTTCTTTTTAGCAAGAACCTTTTGTGGTTTAGGCTTCTTGTGAGCAAATCTGACCAACAGCTGTCAAGTCAGCAATTATTTACTAGACAGTGTACGCCATAACATGGTCATAACTTCCCATTTCTGTTCAAAATACCTTTATATGCAATATTATAATTTTCTGAGAAACTGTTTTGGGGGTTTTCTCTCGCTGTAAACCATGACAATGAAAGAAACTTCCTTTATATTTTTTTTTAATTCAACAATTGGGTTTGTGCTAATGCTGGAGTCATGAGATTTCCCAGAAGTTAATGATTTGGATCAGGTTCAAAAGCCGCCACTTTCTAAATCTGACCATTGTACTTCGTTAGTCTCAATGGGTAATTTATTTGTAGCCTTTCAGTCCTGCGATTACCGTCTTGACTGAAATTGTAACTTTTAAAGCTTTTCCTTGAAATGACATATTTGATAGCAGAGCTAATGACAGCGATCTAAATCCAGCCACTATGCTATATTTTGAAACACTATTAAACAGAAATGACATTCTAGCACAACACAAAATAGTCTGGATAAATTACACATAAAATCACTCTTCATAATTTACATGATGCATTTCATGATATCGTGAAAAAATAAATAAAATGGTTAATTTAATTTTAAATAAATTAAAAAAAATGAATTCAATCTATTTAGAATTAGGCATCAAACTGATTTACAAGTAACCTTTGGAGCCAATAATGCAAAGTGAGTTTTCTGGCGAAATTCTGTAAGATTGAAATATTTCACTCCATGCAGGGGCACAACTACACATTATTCAGGTGTATGCGAAAACATAAATCGCCGCCGCCCCCCCAATGCCCAAAGGAAGATACGTCAGGGTGAAGGAGCGTAGAAAACATACGCTCGCTCTATCCCCAACCCCCTCCCGAGACGACAATACGTGAATGGTAAAACTCGCTACATTTACCTCGTTATGTGCGCGAGGTGAAGGAGTGTAAGGCGAACTGAAGGTGTATGCCAAGGCATCATCAACACGCCGCCCCCTCCAAACGGGGTTTTGACGCCCCCTCTTATATAGGAATCCTGAAAAACATTTTATTATCAGAGTTTGACATAGTAAATGAAAAAGCTGAATATGGTTTATAAATATTAATAAACATATCGACATTGAGTTTGTATCTTTTTATATTTTCTGTTTAGTTATACGTGGTTTGTCCCAATAAAATGGGTGAAAAATGGAGTGGATCAGCAACAATACTGGCTTCTGAATAAAACAGGTACGTTCACAGCGACATGCGCAGCAATGTCAGAAGTGTGAGCTCTGGAAGAACATGTTTGACTTTTAACTCAGGGGTGAAACTAAATGCCTGTTAATATTCCTTAATTCAATGGAAATCCTCCAAGACACCCATGCTCAGATGAGAGTTTCTGGACAGGGATGGATACTAGCAAACACAAACGTGTCTGGTTACTTCAGAATTAACTATGATGCTGGCAACTGGGATCGTCTCCTCTCTCAACTTGACACCAATCACCAGGTAGGTAATTCACTATTTTCAGTGACATTATTCTGTGTACACAAACGGGTCAGATAAACTGGTGTTGGCACCAAAATGCAAACCTCTCCATGAGTTTTATCAAACTAAAGCCTCTTCACTTATTTGCATTGGCTTCTTTTCTTCTGTCAGGTTTTATCTGTCATGAACCGAGCTCAGATCATCGATGATGCATTTAATCTGGCAAGGTGAAAAATAGTCATGAAAAAAATTCCACAATGGTTGTTTTTACAAGCATATAGAATACTTGTTTCTTTCATTTAGGGCAAAAATGATCCCCACAACATTGGCTCTGAGAACTACTCGATACCTGTCAAAAGAGAGAGACTATATCCCCTGGACGTCGGCTCTGAGAAACCTTCGGTACTATATCCTCATGTTTGATCGCACCGAAGTCTACGGACCTTTGCAGGTTGATTTCATTTTGTGCTAAAAAGGACAAGCTCTTAGAGATAAAATGAAATCTCTGACCCCAAATATTAATTGTTATATTTCTGTTTTAGGCATACCTCAAGAAACAAATCAAACCACTTTTTGAATACTTTGAAGCACTCACAACAAACTGGACCAAAACACCAATCGAACACTCAGACCAGTAAGCAATAAGCACATAGCAACATATCTGACAGATACATTTTAACTTGATCTCCTCATAGTTTTAGATGCTTCTTTTCAGATATAATCAGATCAATGCTGTTTGGATGGCATGTAATATGGGTGTGGAGTCCTGCAGGAAACAAATCAGCAGCTGGTTCAGACAGTGGATGGGCAACCCAGATCACAACCCGTGAGTATGAAGGAAATCATATCTGGTTGTGCTTAAAAACGTCCTGTTTTTCCTCACTGAAATCACTGTGGGGAGCATGTTTACCAAAGTAATGACCTTCATCTTCTTTGACTATATTTCTCCAGTTAAACGCATGTTGTCCTTCCTAGACATTTAGGTCCCAAATATGAGGGATTTAATGAGTACGAAGGAATGTGTTGTTGAATGCCTGCCAATAAATTTATCTCATATGAATGTTTCTTTTGTGGTTTTAAAATTCATAAATATCTCATTCAACATAGACTGGGAACCTGTCCAGCAATTTGAAGGAGTTATTACATGTTTAAATCTTTGATTGTAAAATCACCTCCAGTCACAAAAATATATATTTTTGTCTGCCTTCAGTTTAAGAAACCTTTAAAAAAAAAGTCTGTTATTTGTGTTGTAACGTCCAGTGATGACTAGTCAATCATCACTCACTGACTAATTAGTTCCTGTGGCGTCTCCTCTTCTTTCAGACGGTCTCTTGGTGAGTTGTGACTCTGAGTCAGTATGAATTGCAATAAATGTTTTTTTTTTATTTCTGCTTCTTTCATTTGAATTTTATGGGAAATTCCTGCGAAGATTTTTTGTGTTCCACCATATCTTGGATACACGTTGTGCATCACCTTGTATCTCTAAACACTTTCACCATCATATCCAAGTCGGTTCCAAATGCACAGTAGGAAGCCACCAAGACGACAGAAACACCTTTGTTAAAAGCAAACAGCTATTCTGGTCTGATTAACCTTCTGACCAAAGTAACAGCTGTTTGTGCCAGGATTTCCCCACCAGCCAAACCTCGAGACAGGACTGTGGGAACTGCATGAGCAAAAGGGTCCAGTAAGATTTGTGAGTGAGACAAGAGACCAATTTAGGAACACCATTCAGTAGCAGTTCTGGTGTTGAAATTTGTCGACTAAAGTTGTTAAGAGAATTCCACCTCCTTTTTTCTTCTTTCTTCTCTCAAATTGACATAGAGATTAAAATCCAAATTAGGCAGCAGCACTTATTTCTATAGGCTCTTGGGAGATGGATAAACTCTTGGGTTAGATAAGAATCTTTTGAATTTTCTGTTCATAAAGCTTACCTTGTTCAGATATTGTGTGCACAGTAGAAATGTTGTAGTCTCCTTGCACCTCAGATTTAGCTTTTTTTTTTTTGACGGAGTTGGAGGGGAGACATGAAGGAATGTCCCAAGGTCAGGGTTCAAACAGGCTACGTCAAAGACCATGAGGCTCTATTTGTACTCCACACAATGCCCCTTTTTTATTTTTGCTTTCTAAAATTATTAGTGCTTAAATCTTGTGATCATTGATAAGATACATATTCAATTATGTTGAATACCAGTACCCTTTGATTCATTATCTTTTACTGACATGCTTATTTTAGTGTTCTACCTATTAACCCTGAAATGTGTGAAGAACTCTCAATGCTTTTTTAAATTTTTGTTTGTGATAGAAATTTCTAAATGTGCAGAAAGAGAATTCATTCTTCTGATCTCTTATTCATTCTGCTGAGCAGGATTCCTTCTGACTTGAAAGCCACAGTTTACTGCAGCGCTATAGGCCTTGGTGGAGTTGAAGAATGGGACTTTGCCTGGAAGATGTTTCAGAACGCGTCTCTGGCATCGGAGGCTTCCAGACTCAGGTCGGCTCTGGCCTGCACCAAAACACCGTGGCTCTTGAACAGGTGGGTGCTGCTTTTGCATCCAATATCAATATCATGGCTAGCTGCTTATTAAAGACATGAAACTGTTTAATTTCAGGTTTTCTCACCATTAATCTTACGTTTCTAGGTGCTATGGTCTCCCAGTTGCTTCTGTGGAGTAGGTGGATGGGTAGAGGATGTTTTTATAAATGAATAATTAGGAGCTGGTTTTGCAAATACTCTTTCAATTAGAAATATGTTCATGTGCAACTTAGTAGGGTCTTTAAGAATTTCATTAATAAAGTGAAATAAAAATAAAAATCTGATGTTTAATCGGCATTAAGTCAAAACAACAAACAGAAATTTGCTAAGAGATCCAGTTTGATGTATGGTGATCTGTTATGAAAAGCTTATAACATTAGACAAACTTTAGCAAATTTGCAGTCAGTTTAATCATCAATATACTTCAAGTATACTTGAAGATCACCATATATATATGTTGAAGGCCATTATTTTCACATTAGATACATTTTCTGTTGGCTTTAATTATTGTTGTTCTTTCTTCCTGCTGGAAGTAACTAATATTGCATCCAAATTCTGCCTCCTAATTTTATATACTTCTTCTATTTGGTGACTCTGTTTCGAGGCAGGTATCTGGAATATACCCTCGATCCGAACAAGATACGGAAGCAAGATGTCACCTCCACCATCCAGTCCATTGCAAATAATGTCATAGGAATGCCGCTGGCTTGGAACTTTGTCAGAGCAAAATGGAGTTACATTTTCCAACAGTAAGAGGACGCTTCAATAAAAACAAAAAGCACATTACAGCATCACAGTCCAAAGGCTTTTGGGGAAGATTTCATGTGATTTATAAATACAAAGTAGTGCATAAATGTGAAGACAAAGAAAGGGGATACATGGTTTCAAATTTAACCCACTTTTAATCTAATACTGCTGAATAAAATTTGTTTAGATCAAAGTTTTTACTTATGTTAGATAGCCAAGTCCGGAGCTGACTCCAGATGAGAATTTATGATCAAATATCTCTCCCTCCTGTCAGAGTGAGCGTGGCAAAAAAGAACAAACTAGTATTTCAGGCAAATCTGGTAAAGACATCCATCCATCCATTTTCTTGACACCCTTGTCCCTCAGTGGGGTTGGGAGGGTTGCTGGTGCCGATCTCCAGCTAACGTTCCGGGTGAGAGGCGAGGTCACCCTGGACAGGTCACCAGTTTGTCGCAGGGCAACACAGAGACACACAGGACAAACAACCATGTACACACACACTCGCACCTAGGGCCAATTTAGACAGACCAATTAACCTGACAGTCATGTTTTTGGACTGTGGGAGGAAACCGGAGTACCCGGAGAAAACCCACGTATGTACAGGGAGAACATGCAAACTCCATGCAGAAAGGCCTGGGCCAGGAATCAAACCCAGAACCTTCTTGCTGCAAGGCAACAGCTCTACCAACTGTGCCACTGTGCAGCCCCTGGTAAAGACAAACCTCCAAAAATTTGCAGCAAAATTATGCCGAAGCTTTCTGAGGAAAAAAACAAAAACAGAAATTACACACTGTGAGTTTTAACTGACTCATGTTGCCGAGAAAAACAAGTTTTCTGCAAATATAATCATATATTCTTTCAACGGTTATTCACAATGACGTCATAATATACCGGAACCCTATTTCTAGTGCACATTATTTTGGAGCTGGTTTTGTGATATTACACAAGTCACACATCACCTAGTTCATTTTTGTGTCTGTGCAATTTTAGCTCTTTAGTTCAATGCTATCTTTTGTTGAAGGTACGGAAGAGGATCTTTTTCCTTCTCTTATCTCATCAGTGGAATCACGCTGAGGTTTTCCACAGAGTTTGAGTTGCAGGAGGTAAGCAGCCCACATGACCACAAGCACACTAAACTACACACGGGATTTTCCTGAGGCTATTTAAAGGAAAATAAATGCAACATATGCAGAGGTTCAGCTGTTTGTTTTCTTCTTCTTCTCTCCTCCAGCTGAAGAAATTCAAAGAAGAGAACCTCCATGTTGGTTTTGGCTCAGCTACCATGGCACTTGAGCAGGCCATCGAAAAGACGACAGCCAACATAAAATGGGTGACAGAAAATAAAGCTGACGTGCTCAGTTGGTTTACTGGGCAGACTGTGAAATGAAATTTCAGATGACATGCAGCTTTTGTATTCTCTGGGATTTATTATTGAGAAAAGCAATAATGTAAATGGAAAAATACACCAAAATCTGCACAAAGACTTTCACAGTTGTGATACATTAATAGCATCAGAAGCAGAAACAGTCTTCACTTTTTATGATATCCTCACACTGTATTTTAAAGATAATGATGTATGCAAAGTGTGATGTACTCTATATTCAATAAACACGACATGCTGATCTGGTATGAGGCAGAAGATGAGATCATTAACTATGACTGTGGTTTAATGCAGATTCTGATACGTGTCATGCAAACTTCACACTGTGAATCAAATTTGTTTTCTTAAAATATCACCATTAAAAAATGAATAAAAAAAAGCAACTTTCTTGCTTTCTGTGTCTGAGTACTGATCTAAAACATTTCACAACTAGATACTGTTGTAAAGCTTAATCATAAAGAAAATGGCATAAAAAATGTATCCCAAAAGTCTTTGATTGTAGCATCAGTTGTACTTAAAGGCTTAAAATGTTCAAACATAGATTCTATCACTGTCAATATTCTATATTATACAAAGAACAAGAATTTTTCAGGGAACACCATCTGATGTGCAGTCAGCTGTCTTCTGGATTTTCAACACTTCCACTTTATAACAGATCAGAGTAATCGTTGTGTTATTTATGCGGTGCACAATTAATCAAACAGGTGTTGTATGGCGATTATGTGGTAGAACCTCAAATCAAATTCTGCTTAAGGGCCCCATAAATCTTTGGGGGAGCTCTGTCTGCTGGCTGAAACCTGCTGCCAGAAGAGATATGTTCTTTTATCTATGCAGTGCTTAACAAAACCAGACATTTTTTTTATGATATACTGATGTAAAGTGCAAAATCTGATCTCAGTATGACTAGTTGTTCTATGTAGAACTGTTTAAGTTGTAGATGGTTGATATAAAACCTTAGTGAACACATAAGATAGATCCGAGATACATTAAATAAAGGTTAAGTTATAAAATAAAGTACTGTGTTTGTACTTTTCATCTTCATCTTTCTTGCTGTAAGACTTGTCTTCATCCAGGCTCTTTCTGATTGCCTTCACTTTCTGTTCCTCTTCCTCTTTTTTTTCTTTACATAATAGAATAATACATATATTTTGTCTTGTTTTAATAAAAGATTAAAAAAAATATGTGAATGTGTTTTGTTTTTCAAAACTTCTAAAAATGTGTTGTGTTTTTCACTCTGCATAGGAAAACATTGCAGTCAGCAATTTTACTATACAAATAAAACAAACACAAAAAAATCACCTTAAGTTTGAGCAAAGAAACTAAATAAACTGTTATTTTATTGAAACAACACTGGTGTTATAAGAGCCTTCAGGGATATTTTGCACAAAAAAACAATTACATAAAAATAACCACTATACATTTAATTTGTAACCAAACATTGTTTATTGTGATATGAGAATAAACTCTGTTAACCAGTTTCTCCATAGTTCCTTATTAAGCGGAGTGAGGAATATTTCTGGGGGGACAGGCCCCCACAGCAGGGGGGATGGCTGTGTGAAGATGCTCTCTCTGAGGCCAGATTATGCTGCAGTAAAATAACACTCTAGTAGGAAGTCTAAAAAAACACCTCAATTTCATATTTTCTCCAAAACGTTTTAGCTATGCTATTTTGTTATTTGGTTTCTCCAGATACTCAATAACTTAAAGCTCAATAAAACTTATTCCAGATTCTTCTAACAACTACAACTAGATGCTTTAAAGTGCTTCTAATAGTTAGTAAAATAGATTTACAGCTAATTCATGAGTTTTAAGAGAAATCTTGTTTAAACCTTACCACATATGGAGACATAGTTTTTATGAACATTATCAGAAGGACGTCACATCCAGTTACACCACTTCCTACATTGACACATTGCTGTTATGTCACTTCCTTGGAGGGGGTGAAATTACTCCATATTTGGCAAAAGGAGTGGGACTTTCACTCCCACCCCAACCCCACCCCATGTTAAAAGGGGTGGGTTTTGAGGGCAGGATTATAGTCATGGTACCTGTCAAGTCTTGACTTATGAGTGTGTCATCTGTCAAATTTGAAGTTTACAAAAGGATGCCCTGCAAGTTTTTTTTCCCCATGTCTGAAATGACATTTTCATCATCCCCCACCAAATGCTACATTCTTCCCTCATAAAGGGAGATCTTTTGGCTCTGTTAATGGTATGCTGCGGTGACAGATACAATCTATTCAACAAGAGTGTTCGGTTAGTATTTTGATACACCTGGCTTACTTTTCTGATCTGAATGATTTTTAAGGTCAGATTCTTCTCTGATGTCTTTTTTGGGAAAATTAACTTCTGTGGCAGTGCGGTATTTCATTAAGAAACCAAAATAACCTAAATAGTTGGTTAGAGATCACAATCAGAGTCATGTGAAGTTGAGGTATTTCTCATCTGTGTTCCGTCGCAGAAATACGTAAACCTACGCCATTCTGGAAAAAGTTCAGCATCTGTTCTGGTTTAAAACAAATGATGGATGGCCTACTGAGGAAACCTCCCTGGTTTTTGCTTGTCTGAAATGCTTGGCGTAGCACAGTTCAAGGTGATGACACAGGCTGATAACAAATGTTGCTCAACGGTCATGATAATGAGATACTCAAGCAAGAGTCTTTTTTTTTTAATTGGAGTAATAAGCTAATGAGGTGTAGAGAGACATTCTGACATTTAAAAGTTTACTAAACTATTAAAGAGAAGGCTAATAATTCATTGGAAACAGTCATAACCATGTTGAAGTTATTATTATTGGGGTTCAGCCATATTGGATCTTCTCCAGTAAAAATTACAAACACCTGATAGGATATAGGAGGGAAACTGGAGACACAACCACATCAATCCAGCATCACTGTGTTCTCTCCTCATTGCTTCAGTTTGACATGAATCATCAGAAGAAGACAAGTAAAAAAAAAACATAAAATCATGTGTGTTTACAATTGAACGAAAACCTTGCTGTGTGAGGTGTTGAGGTTTTCTGTTACATGAATGTATTCCAGAGCGTACGGTATCACTTGAATTCACCCAAGCATCACATTCTCCTGAATGGGGGCGCATTCATGGCTAGACTTTGTGTAATAAAACAGTATAAGAAATGTATATTTGTTATAATTAAATAGAGTCCCACCTTTGTATCATCAATGCCTTCAAGACAAAAAATCTCCCAGGCACAGTTAGAGTGTAAGTAAGTAAACTAGCACC
This sequence comes from Poecilia picta, assembly GCA_033032245.1. Lineage (NCBI taxonomy): Eukaryota > Metazoa > Chordata > Actinopteri > Cyprinodontiformes > Poeciliidae > Poecilia > Poecilia picta. Next base: position 28,833,263 of record CM065355.1, read on the forward strand.
TTTCACAAGCCAAAAACCTCAAATGCTTCACAATAATAACAAGCATAAAAAAACACAGAGATGCGTGTGATAACGTGTATTGAAAAATGTTGATAGACGTGATGGAACAAGTTCCAAAATGAGTGCCAGTAACTGTTTTGTCCATGTTCAATTATGGGGAAAAGTTTCCCCATATGGCACTGACAGGCAGAGCACTTCTAAGGACTTTGTAAGGTAAGTTAGAAAAGTGGCTGAATCCACTGAGAAAAGCCTTAAATTGGGAAATGATGGAATAGTTTAGTTTCCTGTTGCTTTATATGTCTTTCCGTGCACATAATCCAGGTGCTCTTTCAGACAGGACACTGTCGATTTTTTCACTCTCACCATGCGCTCACACGAAAATCCGCCTTGAGGATTATGTCAGAAAGGTTGCTTTGCTGTGACAGGAGGAACCGACGTTTTACCTTAAAAAAGTCTTTCTATCTCTTTCAAGCTGCCAAAGAGAGTTAATTACTGCTTTTGCATTCCTCTGTGATTACATAGATTTTTCTTCTGAGAGTTGAACATCCCTTTGGAAAGAGCAAAAATCAAAACGGATTCATCTGAGAAGCAAATATGATGTTGATCCTCCCAGTGAAAACCTTTTCAGGTTTTCCTGTGTTTCAAACTCACCTTGTTTATTAAGACAGAAAAACTGAATAGTAAAGATCAAAAAATACTTTTCTTGGCTTAACTCTTTGCAGAACTTTGGCACCTAAAATATTTTATCCCACCTCTGTAAAATTAGATGTTGTTGCGTATAATTACAGAGGTGTAATTCTAATTCCCCTAAAAAAAACCCAATTTAAGTTAATCAACTAAAATCAAACATCTCTCAGGCTTTACTTGTTAATCATCTGTGAATGTTACAAACTCTCTTAGACACTGAAGTGATCATAATTAAATATTGAAGTGTAAACTCAGTGCCTCTTCATAAGTTACAAAATGTGTATTCACTCTAATGTGTTTGTAATAGTTTTATTTCTGAAAATAATTATTTTTGTTAAGGCAGCAAATCCTTGTTTGCGTAAAGACAGCAAACAGCGATTTATATGAAGCTGCTGATGGTTTTTAATGTTAGTTGGGGAAAAGCTCCTGCTTAGTAGTTTGTACCTCCACGCTAAGGCTTGGTTTTAAAAACTCAGTGGAAGGATTACAGTTTCACTGAAAATGGACTCCATCTACATGGAGCAACTTTGTGGTTGACTTTTATTAGTCACGTGTTTTATATGAGCTTTACAAAGTTTCAGTTGATCTTTTATGTTCATTAATAAAAAATCCGATATGAACATGTTAGCCTAACTGTTTTCCAGATGATGATGACGGCAGATTCTTTGTGCGTGATTTCCCATCAAAATTAATCTGTTAACATAAAGAAATACACACACAATATTGAAAAATATAGTCACCTTGTATCCCATGGAACTTATGTTTGCTAAAGATTAGTCGCCTATTTATTTCACTTAACTGACAGGTGGAAAGAAGGAATAGTTGTTATTATCAGCAAAAAATTAACACTCCATCATTCATATTGCATTTGAGCCAGATTCCAGTCATCTAGCACTCCCAGTGGAGAGACTGCATAACAAAGTCTTTACTGACAACAAAAACCCCAGTTATTTCCAGGAACAAGGCATTACTCTTGGATTGTTTCACAGAGAACATACTAAGGCAGTCAATTCAGTCTCTATGGGAGTATGTAACATTGCTCAGTGTATGATTGAATAAAGCAGGGCCTCAGGGAGAACACCTACAGTTCATTCACACCTAATATCTATTAATGATAGACTGTTTATGTGCCTGGAAGTGTCAGTGCAGTGAAACAATCCCACATTAACCAAATGTTGCTGACAGAAATAACCTCTCTCTCTGCGGCCAGCAGTTATTTTGAGTTTGTTCCATGTTGGTTTATTGAAAAAAATGTGATACAAAAGTAGCAAACAACATCCTTCATTTTTGTTGAAGGTTATAGAAAACATGCAATTAAACTGAAATGAGTAAAACAGAAAGATAATCAAAAATATAAAGCCACTTTGGCAACAATAAGAATAATCAATGAAATTAAAAAATCCTGCCAGATCTGATTGTTGAACCCAATCATTATGACCTTGAATGATTCTACAAGTATATGAGTATTCCAGATGAATGAATGATCTTCTCTTCTATTCCCCACATTTAGTTATTTTACAACCACAAACTTCAATATAAGTCATAAAGTAACAAAAAGTAGTTTTCTGGGTTTCACGTTTTATAAAAGTCTCTTCAGATTGTCTTTTGATTGTGATGATAGTTGTGCAGCTCCAGGTGGCAGCATGCTGGAGTCGCTCGGTTATATTCTTTCTGATTTAGTCACTTCAAAATATTCCAGTCTTCTTTTTTTCTATTAGAGGCATGTTTTGCAACCAAACATTGTTTATTGTTTGGTTGCAAAACAAAACAATGATGATATGATGCGTTATAGTTACGCATCATAACAGGCAGTTATGATGCGTAACTATAACACCTGCTGGATCACCTGATTAGCATCTCAAAGGTACAAAAAGTACTTGAACCCCAAATCCAAGAGGAGTTGAGAAGGAGGCTTTGTGACTGCAGAGCAGCACCAAAGAGAAGAGACAGAAAAGGGAAGTTCAAACCATCCCTTTCATCAATCACAATTAGCAAGAATCAAATCAAATGACTTTAATATCTCTTAGCCTAGCTTTCTAACCATGTGGCCAGACACAGATTTAATGAGGAGCGGCAAGAGCAAAAGAGGCAGAGTAGCAGAGCTTGCCAGCATCTAATGGTGTCTTCCAGGATACCATCGTCTCTGCCGCTCAAACATTGAGCTGGTACGTTATGACAAGTCACGAGACTGTCATGCAGAGACTGAGGTCTGTTCAGATTTCTTTCAAGGTTGACCGGGGATCCTTCCTACCCACAGCCTCACCATGTTATGTTATGATCCAGCGTACATAGAGAGTGTTTTCCACCTCCAGTTGGACTCTCTTTCACTGGGCAGGTGGGGTTAAACCCAAATGGTTAATGATTTTCAATGATAAACAGCTTTCACAGTGCCTTATCGCCCAGAGAATTAAGGCAATTGAAAGCAGCACCATTGATAGACTGACTGTTGGAGCGTTTTCATGCTCTCAACTTGTTTTGTACACATCTCTCTTTCAAAATGAGATTAAAGCTGAGTGACATAACATAAACGTTTAGATTCTGTTAACTTGATTTTGCTATCTTCTGTGATGCCGCTCCAGTCGCCTTAACGATTCAACAGCCACATCCAGGCACACTGGAAACATAAAAGCTGTGTAGATGCATACCAGGACTGACAGAGATCTGCTGCAAGTGGTCCACCACATAATTTACAATGGAGCATAAACAGGAATTTAACCAGTGCATCTTTATAGTCCAGCTAATTAAAACTTTATTCACCATTATCTTAAGCCTCTGCTCTGGACGTTTACAGTCCAGAGCAGACAGTACTTTACTCTTATCATTAGGACATTTCAAATCGGAATGTTTTGCACTTTCAGCAGAGTCTCCTGCCGACGGTATCAATGATTAACTGTTTTGGGTTGGATTCTAAAAGGCAGGACATAAATAGAGAGTAACTGTCATCCTTCTGTGTTGTTCCTCATCTGCGCTGGAGACATGGGGAGTGGATTTTACATCAGCAAAACGGTGGCAGTAGTCTGTCTGATTGCAGCTGCTGGAGTTTTAGCAGTCATCATTGGCCTCTCAGTGTTGTACGCTCAGGAGAGGTCAAAGAATGTTGAGTTACTTCCAACCACTGCTGGACCCAGTACAACCAGCACTGCTTCCACCACACCGTCTGGACCCAAAGAGCCCTGGGACTACTACAGACTTCCGGAAACCCTTTCTCCTGTCCTCTATAACATCACCCTGTGGCCCCGGCTGATGCCCAACGCCGACGATCTGTACGTCTTCACCGGACACTCCCGGGTTCTTTTCAGATGTGTGATCGAGACTGATCTCATCCTCATCCACGCCAACAAGCTGAACTTTTCTAAGTTTGATGGATTTCATGCCAAACTGTACATGGAGGGAGATACAGCACCCACCATAAAAAAAACCTGGCTGGAGGCTCCCACCCAGTACCTGGTGATTCAGCTCAACGAGCCGCTGCAGCCCGGCACATTTTACGAGCTCTACACAGAGTTTGTTGGAGAGTTGTCAATGACTTGGGAGGCTTCTACAGGAGCGAATACTTTGAAGACAACGTGAAAAAGTAGGAGGTTTTATGATTTTCCTATTACTTGGTCAGATTTAAGACTCAATGCTTTAAAAGAGATTTTCAGACAAATGCATTTAAGCGTAGCATTATGTGTCACAATGGATTTGATACAACTGAAGTCACATTATTTTCTTTTACCAAACCAAACCAACTTTATTTATAAAGCACTTTAAAACAACCACAGCTGATACAAAGTGCTGTACATTAAAACGCAACATAATAATAATAATAATAATAATAATAATAATAATAATAATAATAATAATAATAATAATAATAATAATAATAATAATAAAAACAACTTACAGTTTAAAAACAAAAACATACAATTTAAAACTAGATCCTGCTGGTGTTGACAGCCAAGTAAAATAGATGGGTTTTAAGACAAATTTTAAAGACTTTTAAGTCAACATGTTGACTGTGCTGGGATTTACAACGATGACAAGGGTGTCAAATAGATACAAGTGCGTCTTAATAAATTAGGGTATCCTAAAAGCATTTTTTTCTGCACTATTTAGGTCTTTATTTCTGTTAACATGGATAACTAACACTTACAGTTAAGAGTTCAGCTTGTGTCTGATAAGGTGTTAAAGAAGTCAGATTGCTCCATTAGCAGCCTCCAGTTAGTTTGCCCTGTTGGGTCTATCTATCTCTCATCTTCCTGTTGGCAGTACTTCCTTCTGAGGATTAGGTGAAGCAAGCTGTCCAGTTAAACCAGGTATTAGTGCTTTAGGTAGTTTTGGCAGGTGTCAAGTCCAGCTGGAAAAGGGAAGCAGAATCTCCATAAAACTTGAAGCAGAAGGATACCTGAGGTGGTCTAAAGCTGGCTGCAGCTATAGTCCAGTTCTTGTCAGTTTCCTCCAAATTTGGATTCAGCACTCTGTCAACAGCCTGTATCTTTCCCATTTACCTTTTACGGCTTTCACTTCTTCTGGAGGGTGTCAATGACTGTCGACCATGCAGCTGTCAAGTCAGCAGTCTTGTGTTAGTCACATCATAGGATTTCTGTATTAAACATCCTTCTCTTTTTGGTCTTACATAACTTTTTTTTTATTTTTTACTGAGAAACTGGATATTGGGGTTTATTTTAGCTGTAAGCCATAATCATCAAAATGGGCAGAAATGAATACTTGGAATACTCCTTTTGTAAAATCTCTACCAGTGTCACCTTTTGAAAAAAATGAATGAAAATATTTATTACTGATAGTTAGTTGATTGAGATGCAACTGTATGTGTTTAGTAAAAACACAGGATAAACCCAGCTTAGCTGAAACACCTTCACAGCTGAAACAATACAATATAGTCAATAGTTAAACAGAAGTTACAAATTCACATATGGCCATTAACATTTCCTTTTAGGTAATGAAAGACTGTGTTCTGTGTCCAAAGGCACAAAAATAAGTTATTTTATTTAATCATTTATTTATTTTGTATACCTGCTCAAACCTGGATGGAGGGGGTGGTGCCTTTCTCCAACCAGTAATTCAGTGAGAAATGGCGTGCATACTGCTCAGTGCTTCAGAAAAACTGGGATTTCTTGCCTTGCTTGAGGTAACAAGCAAGACCTTGAAGTATCATGTATTCTGGAAAGTCAGATGAAGATTCTTTACATGTCATTGAAACTTGCGGGAAAATGTGCACCTTGCTTTCTCTTCTTGATAATTTAAAGTGGTCTTTCCAAGACAAAAAAATCAGTAATCTACTGTGGATAATTAATAATAGACAGGAACCACGAATACAACTGAACTACCTGGGGTTTAAAAGTCATAGGAAATCCTTAATTTGATGCAGTGCGTGCACAGATTCCTCAACGTATAATACACATTAACTATTTAATGATCTTCAGGAAATTCCAAACAATGGAATTATGTATAAAATCTGTTTTATACACACATTTTGTTCAGTTGTATGTTGGATTAATGACTGGGTTTCCTGCTTTATCAGAATTGTAGCAACAACTCAAATGCAGCCAACAGATGCCAGGAAAGCTTTCCCCTGCTTCGATGAGCCAGCAATGAAAGCTGTCTTCCACTTGACCTTGATTCATCCTCAAGGGACTGTGGCTTTGTCTAACTCCATCAACTACGGTAGGTCTGTGCCCATTTTATCTGGAAATGACGGTCTATCATTAAGATAAATCAATTTTCTCTCTTCTTATTGGTTCGGTGACTTGCTTAACAATACACCAATATATTAACAGGCGGTTCCTGTTGTTACATGTGGAAGCACATGATTGTGAATCTGCTGTTGTTTGTGATCCTTCATAGATCCTGTCAACATCACTATGAATGGAGAGAGCTTAATTCAGACCAGCTTTGAACCTACTGAGATCATGTCAACATACCTGTTGGCTTTTGTTGTATGTGATTTTGCATACATTGGGACGAACCCGGATGCAGGTGTCTTGGTAATTATAAAATAAATAAATAAATAAATAAACAAAGAAAAACACAGCCAGAATCGTAAACATAACAATTCTAATATAATTCCTTGATTTTATTTAATGAGTGATGTATTGAAATCTCAACAGGCTTTTGCTTGTTAACATTAATGTTAATGAAGCTTGGTGACTTTCCTTTTCAATGTGTACAATGAAACGGTCTCTTATGAGCTCTGAAGGTGGAAAATAATGAAAAAACATAATTAAGATGGCATGTAAGTGAATTACTACTAAAACAATATGGATGTAATGCAATAAACATCAGTTAAAAATTGCACTCAGATCTCCTTTGAACCCTGACCTTTAATAAAACATATTGATGCAGGATCATAACAATAATCAGAACAGGACACCATAAAATAACACATTAAAAGAATTTAAATGCAGAATTTTTTATGTTAGGGCACATTTATCCAGCAGACAGTCAATGACAACCTCCACAAGGACCACTGGATCCAAGTTGATCAGTGGAAACTTGATCAGATGAGCGAAGAGGGAGAGAAAAAGGTGCACAGGCAACAGTGATAACTGCAGCCTTGAAGAAATTGTGAAGCAGAGCCAGATGAAATATTTTGAGGGTGATTATGAAGGTGTGTACTGCAGCTTGAGGAGTCAAATTTTTGAGAACATCACACAAAGATGCCCAGAACATGAACTATAAATGCTGTATTCTTTGTTAATGTTATCCTTGAACACGTAGAACATTAGTAGAAGCTAAATGATTGAACTTAATGAAATGCAACAAGGGATACAGTTGTACTGCCCTCTGCTGGACTCAAACATCAGATCACATCTTCAGCGTTTTGTGATAGTGTTGAAGTTCTGTTTTCCACCTGGTTTAGATCAGGATCTGGGCTCGCAGGAAGGCCATTGAAGAAGACCAGGGGAACTACGCACTGATGAAGACTGGACCCATATTGGCATTTTTTGAGAACTACTACAACTCTTCCTACCCTCTCAAAAAGTCAGGTAGCGATCCAAAGAAACTACTCAATCTGCTTGCATTACCTGATTATGTTCCTATGGCTCATATTTTTGCGAGGAATAAAACATGACCTGCTCTGAATTCTGTTATTGCTTTTAGACCAGATTGCGCTTCCTGACTTCAGCGCGGGAGCGATGGAGAACTGGGGTTTGATCACATACAGAGAGACAGCTCTCCTGTACAATCCTGGAGTGTCGTCTAATGGAGACAAAGAGTGGGTGGCAACTGTCATCTCTCATGAGCTAGCTCATATGGTAATGTATTGCTTGCCCTTTGTAAGTGAAATACATTAAACTGTACATGTATTTATTGGAGATTTCTCCTCTCAGTGGTTTGGGAACCTGGTGACCATGAGGTGGTGGAACGACTTGTGGCTCAATGAAGGGTTTGCCTCCTATGTTTCTTATCTAGGAGCTGATTACGCCGAGCCTGACTGGAATATGGTGAGCTTGGGTGTTTTGATAGAAAAAGTTGAAGGTCTTGAAGGGAAATCTGTCTTGACATCTATTTGTTTCCTTCACAGAGAGACTTAATTGTTCTTAATGAAATTGTCGGTGTGATGAGGGTGGATGCCTCAGCTTACTCCCACCCCCTCTCTTCCAAAGAGGAGGAAATCCTGAGACCAGATCAGATCAATCAACTGTTTGACTCCATCACATACAGCAAGGTAAATCATATCATCTCTGATCTGAACAGATACAATGGTAATGTCACTGCATTTCACGAAGATACAATGAGGACTCCGTCATCACGGCTCTCCAACTAAAATCTTTGTTTTTTCATCGCAGGGTGCAGCAGTCCTCAGAATGCTCTCAAACTTTATTACAGAAACTGTCTTTTCTAAAGGACTTCACGTGAGTAGAGGTTATAAGAGATAAAAGCATTAATAACTTCAATATTGTGTTGATAATAACAGAGATCTATCTGCAGACATATTTAGAGGAGTTTGCGTATAACACCACATCCTACAAAGACCTCTGGAAGCACCTGCAAATGGTAAGACATCATTTTGTATCTGCACAGCTTTCTTGGAAATAAAACTTTGACTTAAAAATTTGGGAAATACTTAAAAAAATACAAAGCGCATTTTATAAACAACCAGTCAGAGCGAAAAAAAAAAAAAACTAAACAAAGTGAAATATCATTTTCCACAAACCCCATGTAACAGGAAATTGGAAAAGAATAAAAAGTGAAGGGGTTAAATGATGAGCCCCCATGTAAAAAACTTGATAACTTATCTTTTTTTAAAGGTTAAGAAAAAAAAACATAATTTTCAGTTGCTCTCAAACAAATTTCAACTTGTTTTTTTTTTGTCACTGAATGTTTCTTTTTATTAGGCAGTAGATAAAGCTGGTGTAGCATTGCCTCATTCTGTGGAGGTTATTATGAACCGATGGATCCTACAAATGGGCTTTCCAGTGGTCACCATCAACACCCAGACTGGAAAGATCACACAGGAACACTTTCTGCTGGATCCAGACTCTGTTGTGGACACACCTTCACAGTTCAAGTAGGATTCAGCGTCTTATGGAGGAGTCACTTGTGCCTGACAATGTGCTACGAAAAACTTAATTTGCTCTTTGTTTTCAATTGTGTGTGTGATTTTATGAAATTGGCTCCAGTTACGAATGGTTTGTCCCAGTTACCTGGATTAAGACTGGTGGTTCTGAACAGCAGTACTGGCTTCTTAACAAGGAAGGTAAGAATCATTTCAAGTCAATGAATATTATGAGGCACTCATAGAAAGATCCATCCATCCATCCATCCATCCATCCATCCAACCATCCATCCATTTTCTTTACACCCTTGTCCCTCAGTGGGGTCAGGAGGTGCTGGTGCCTCTCCAGCTAACGTTTAGCGTGAGAGGTGGGGTCACCCTGGACAGGTTGACAGTCTGTCGCAGGGCAACACAGAGACATACGGGACAAACAATCATGCACACACACTCACACCTAGGGACAATTTGGAGAGGCCAATTAACCTGACAGTCATGTTTTTGGACTGTGGGAGGAAACCAGAGTACCCGGAGAAAACCCATGCATGCACAGGGAGAACATGCAAACTCCATGCAGAAAGACCTGGGGCCGGAATCAAACCCAGAACCTTCTTGCTGCAAGGCAACAGCTCTTCCAACTGCGCCACTGTACAGCCGTATGGCAATGATACCAATTGTTATTAAACTAATAATAATTGATAATGTTTTTTTTCACTTAGCCACAAACGCAGAACTGGTTCTTGGTGGCTCTGATTGGTTGGTGGTCAACCTAAACATGACGGGTTTCTATAGAGTCAACTATGACGAAACAAACTGGGAGCGTCTTATTGCCAAGCTGACCTCAAACCATCAGGTACAACTCGTGCAGTGCTGCTGCTTTCTTTCTGTTATTAATGTCTGAAATTGCTGCTCATGACATTTTCTTTGTTTCCAGGAAATTCCTGTGATCAATAGGGCTCAGATTATTGATGATGCCTTTAATCTTGCAAAGTGAGGTCACACTTTTGCAAAAATATTGAAGTTGAGTTTCTGTAAATAAAAAAATAACAAGGAGTTTAATTTCTTTTTATTTTCAGGGCAAAAATAGTTGAGACAACTCTGGCTCTGAGGATGACTACATTCCTGAATAAAGAAGTTGAATATATGCCCTGGGAGACAGCCAGGCGTAACCTGAATTACTTCTTTCTTATGTTTGACCGTAGTGAGTTGTATGGACCCATGCAGGTTTGTTCAATATTGTGAAGCTAAAGATATTAGACAACATAGGTGGAAAATTAAATGTAAATGCCTCATATCATCACAGAACTAAATAATTATGTTAAAATCTTTATGTTTTGTCTTTATTCCTCAGGCCTATATAAAAAAACAAGTCACCCCCTTGTTTCATTACTTTCGAGATCTCACTGTAAATTGGACAAAGATCCCAGAAAAGCACACAGATCAGTAAGGATGCTTTGGATTTATTTACCATGAAGACCTTTCTCTTTTGTCACATACAGTGCACATACATTGCATGTCTTTACCACTCAACCCAGTGGTGAAGTCATGCAAAATGCTTAATATAAATGCATCTTTAATTTATATTATGAATCTTACACTGAAATAATTCAAGACATCCAAATTTTAATTGGAATTTCAGGCAGAAAATAAATTTCATGTTAGAAATTGTTTTTTTTTGTTGTTGTTTTTTTAAATAGATCACGTTATTGAAACCCTTGAAAGAGTCTGATAAAATAAATGTAGTGGAAGTATTTTTGGTATCTATTCTTGATATTTTAGGATGATCACAGTCTCTGAGAATATTCAGCTCACAATGCATGATCTCCAGTGTCCCTGAGGTGAAAAATTTCAAAGGGGCACATTTACACAGTTCCTTTTCAAATTGGGAATGACAACAGAACATGGCATTTAAGGAAGACAGGTGTATTCTCATTCACCTTGTCTGTATCTACAGTGTGCTGTCATGAACACATAATGTTCTTCAAAGTTTATATGTTCTACTTAAAACAACATTGTGTGTTCTTCAGAATACACAAGTGAGACTCACTCACTGTTATACCCTCCCTCCCTCCCGTTCTGCTCCCAGGAAAAAGAAAAAAGTGAGACGAATAAGGAGGAAGTCAGTAAGATAAATACCAGACGTTTCCCAACTTGCACTTTTTAATTTTAATTGCATACATGATATCGCTCATCCTAAGCTTACTCCCTTAGTGACTTCATCTCAGTACCGCATGTTCTCTTAATCGCTATTCATGCCTAAGATTTTCTCTGAAATAAAAATTCATCCATTATGTCACAGCTGTGGCACCTCTGTTACTCAAATGTGTCAGGCATGTTTGAAGAGACATAAAGTCAGGCAGTTATTTTCAGGGCAAAAATAGTTGGGACAACTCTGGCTCTGAGGATGACTACATTCCTGAATAAAGAAGTAGATGTAGTAGTAACAGCTAAAGAAACTGTGGGAAATTACTGCATACTCACTCAATGAGTTTTATTGGAAAATTACAAATTATAGTTTTCAGTGTGCTGCTTAGGTTTAGGTTTGGCCTCCTCCTTGCTGTTTTTGGACTCTGATGAGCTCTCCTAAATCCAGAGTAACAGGATGTTTCAGCCGAGCCAATTATCCATATTTAACTGCTGTTATTTCTGTGGGTTCTTGAGTCGCGACCTTTGTCTGTGTCTTCTCTCTCTGTGACTCTTTAGAGCACATTAGAGCACTGATACCGTTTGCTCTCATCATTTCTACATGCAGTTTTTGTTTGTTACTTTTTTGCTCTGGAGGAAAAAAGCTTAGATTATTTTTCATTTGGGTCATCCCAGTCCTATTTTTACTGGGGCACAGTGTATGTGTCTGGCAAGTAATTGATACCAATCATCTGGGAAATAAAATATTAAATGTTTCTGCGTACCCATTGTAATGTGCTCTGATTGGGAATCACTGCATTAAATCATTATAATGTCAGGCATTCTCACTGTGCTTATGTTGTCTCTGTCCAGATATAATCAGATCAATGCGATCTCCATGGCCTGCAGCTCAGGAGTGGAAAGCTGCAGAGAACTTACATCTGGCTGGTTTAAAGAGTGGATGAACAACCCTGCTGTCAACAGGTAAAGTCTTCTCAGAAAATGGAGCTCTTGTAATATTTCCAGCATGTTTCTTCCAATTCATTGAGTTCTTGGTATTTCCCTTTGGACCTTCCTTATTCATAAACATTTTTACAGAATTGTTTCGATTTGTTTTTACTAAACTTTGCAGCATCAATGCCAACCTGAAGTTCACAGTGTACTGCAATGCGATTGCAGCTGGAGGAAAAGCAGAATGGGACTTTGCATGGGAGATGTACAGGAACGCCACGATTGCCTCAGAGGCAGAAAAACTTATGCATGCTCTGTCCTGCACCAGAGAGCCCTGGCTGTTAAACAGGTTTGTCTCTGTCTCTCTCTCTTTCTCTCTCACTCTGTCACACACAGACACGCACACACACGGTCAGTGCTCATTGTGTGATTTTTGAAATGGTTTGAGAGACTTCTATGTTTTTAGTTTTACTCTCATAACAGCAAAACTATTTTGTTCAGGTATCTACAGTACTGCCTGGATCCAGAGAAGATCAGGAAGCAGGATGTATCTTATACTTTTATTTACATTGGACGTAACCCTATCGGCCAACCTCTGGCTTGGGATTTTATTAGAGCCAACTGGGACTACATAATAAACGAGTGAGTTTTCTCAGTATACAAAACTTTTTCAAGTTGCTTGTGTTTCCTAACCATCTGTTTTGGATGGGGTTAGTCATGTGCTGTTGGAGCAAGTAAATCAGCAAAATACGTAATAATAAAAACATTTGTATTAACGTGTCTCTCAAAGCAGCTTTGTTTGCTAACTTGAATGTTAGTCCAAGAAATGACACCATTCTGTTTATTTTTTCTCTTTTTGCAGATATGGAAGAGGAACAATTTCCATTGGAAGTATTGTTGATGGACTGACGGAACGATTCTCTACTGAGTATGAATACAAACAGGTACGGATTTCATAATAAAACTATTCATTTCCTTATAATTGAATTAAAGATGGTGATGCTATTTCTTTTTTAAAAAATCCTATTTTGATGTTATGTGAAAATGATTTTGCTTTTACCACCCTCTCTTCTGTAGTTGGAGCTTTTCAAAGAAGAGGTTGAAGCAAAGCTTGACTCAGCAGCTGGGATGTTTGATCCAATGCTGGAGAGAACCAAGGCCAACATGAACTGGGTGGCCCTAAACAAGAAACCACTGTCTGATTGGTTGAGCAGTCAAACATCTGGAATTTAATGTACAGAGGATAAATCAGGCAACAGATTTTTCTGCAAATCCTTTTTTTTTTTGCCTGAAAGCAGCCATGTATTTAAACTTTGTGGATATTTTTTAAACAAATATTTTCAATGAAGCGTTTTGGTAAAAGCATATTTTATTAAATAAATTTATTTGATTATATGTGTGCTTTTTATCAGGGGGAAAAATATATAGTTAAGAGTTTTTTATGTGTACTTGCCAACGTTTGTTTTTTTCTAATATCTTACCTGTAGCATATTTCACCTCATTACATGTTTAGGCTGAAATTTACAATGTTATGAAACAGATTCTATTTTTGCATCATCATATTATTTTTCTTTGGAATGAAATGTGTGGTTGAAAGTTTCACAACACTTTCAGAAATTAAACTCCAGCCAAATGTCTGCCTCTGTTCTGACATATTTGCAAACACTGATCTATAATGTTGCTTCTAATATTAAAAATGCTAAAATTAATAGGAATGCAAAAATAAAACAGAAGATTAAAAAAAAAAACTTTTAGAGAATACCAGTAGGAACACGTTAGAAAAATAAAAAATCTGCTCCACATAAATCTATAGCTCAGATGGGAGAATTTTTTGGCTAGATAATTATTTACTGTGGAATAGAAACAGAAAAATCATGCCTTTATCAAAGATTTATTTTTTAAAGAAAGCCTTACACAATGCCTTGCATTGGAGGGTCTTCATGCAAGATGGCCCTATAAAACCGAATATCTATAAAACCCACCATCTTCAATGGTGACACAGGTTGTGGAACGTTTCAGTAAAGAGAGAATCAAAATCGTCAGACTTCACAGGAACATGGATAGAGATAAAAACAGGAAAATCTTTGTATAAGGACTGAAAAAGGCTAAAACAGTGATCCTAAACTTAGAGTTACATTTTAATAGTTTGGATCACAATATTTAAATGTATTTAAATGGTCTGGTCAAAGTCAAATGATCCCTATGTAATACTTTTTTTTTGCAATGAAGAATTAGCAAACATTTAAGTTTCATGAGTGCAAAGCAGAGGACTGTGTGCTAACTACAACTCAGGAATGCATGTCTACAGAAGAAAGTCATGATTTAACACCTTAGCTGAGGTGTGAGGAAAGCATTGAGTGTCAGCATTTGTGCAACTCTGTCCTATGACAAACCTCTGCTTACATTTGGTGAAGTGTAATATCTACCAAGTGAATATTATGACTGTAGTACATTAAAAGCTTCATTTTAAATCTTTACAAAGCAGGATGAGACACACAGCGGTTAACTGGCTCTAGATCAGCTGTCACCTCTCTCAGTGGGACTCTTTCCTGAAAAGCTTTAGAGGGGATGTGTTACCTGTTTAACACATCCTACAGACAGCTGCTACGTTTGTGTGAATCACTGGGTGTGAATGCTGCGTGTGTAGCTGAACATTTGGGCTTGGAGTAATTAAAGCAACAAGGGATTTTATGATAAATAATGTTTATTTTCTTCACAGCGTGGACACTTAATAAATACACACGTCTTTGTACAAAAAAGTAAGTAAGCAACAGAAAATGATTTGTTAGAAGCTTGAGAAGTTCAGTCCGTGTATTAGTTTACTTTTTGCAACAACTCTCATTGAGGATGATGGTATTTCAATTCTGTCCAGTGAATGCCAAAGCTTTTGATTGTTCATGGTGATTCCAGGACTCCTCGCTGGTGAAGTAACCTGCGCTTAAATCCTGAAAACAAACGACAAAGATATTTTATATCTGATATTTTAACTGTACCACAGGGATACATAGAGAGGTGTCTTTATTTATAAAAAAAGAAACTGTAACTGTACCTGATATGAATGGTGCAGAGAGCACAGCTGCTCTGTGTTCATGGCTGTCGGTTGATTCAGAAACTGGCTGAGTGTTTGGGCCGGCTCCACAAAGCCTGAGGTTCTCCTCTGCTCCAGCACCCCCTGGCGGAGCCCCAGCTGCTCCGACAGATAAGAAATGTATCGAATGGCGAGGCGCAGCGTCTCGATCTTGGTCAGCTGTCCAGCTGGCGCCATGGAGGGAGGAAGGTATGTCCTGAGGTGATGCAAAGCTTTGGTCAGGTCCCTCATCCTCAGCTTCTCCCTCTCGCTTGCAGTCTGCCGCTTTTTACTTGGATGCTTGGACCTGGGCTTCTTCATGGGGATGGTAGCTGAAGAGGAAGGCCTGGAGCTGAGGACGCTCTCCGACTGTTGGGATGGTTGAGGCTCCGACGTGCTACTGAAGAGGAAACAGTTCAAGGCATCTTGCTCCTTTCCTAAGGCCCGAAGGGAGACCGGGGAAAAGCAAAACGTTTCCACAGAGGAGGTAGGAGAGAGGCTGCTGCCTGCGCTGACATAGCCTGGATCTGAGGATGGATCACAAGCTGGAGACTTTTCTAGAAGACGATCATAATCAAAGAACAAGGAGTTCTCCTGAAGATGGAGAGCAGAACCGTAGGACATTTCCATAGTCGCTGCTGAAGTATCAGTGGTCCCGTTGTGGGTTGACGCTGCGGTGCTGGAGTGTCACTGGGTTTCTGCTGAAGGATGCTCTGGATATTGAGAAGAGAGAAGGAGACTGCTCAATATATGTGGTGAGGGGTGTGAAGCGTCACCTTTTGAGAGCCACCTCTGGTCCTGAGGAGCTCTGGGAGCAGGAATGACACCTTGGCCAGGGGGTCCCATGGGAAACTGGCATGCTCCACAACAAGGTGTGATGTGGCTCTTCTAGTGGGAGCATCATGCTTCTGCAGGTGTTTGAAAATAACACTATCATGAAGGGGCCACATGCCTGGCCTTAAGCGTGAGATTAACATTAGAACTTCAGCGATTCATTGAAGCCCCAGGAATGATCTGCAACAAAAAAAGTCAAAATATAGTTTTTTTTAAAGTTTCCTGAATCATTTTATGCTGAGTAAATGCTTGTCTGACTGAAATATTAAGCTCGTAGGCCCATTATTCAAGTATATGTAAATGTGTATGCATAGATTAGCAAAAACTTGCTTTATATTTATTAATGAACGCTTTGGTCTTGGTCTTTCCTGTCATTTTACCCCTTTTAGTGCGGGTCAGCATAAGTGTGCCGTGTCAGCTGGGAGGTGTGAATGATTAACACCTTTAGCTATTTGGCCAGCAGCTGGCCTCAGGCCTCAGAACCTGGATGGAAAAGATGCAACAAGTCTTCAGACAAATATTCAATTTAAAGACTCAATATGCTACACCATGAAAGCACTATTTAATCTCAGGTATTTAATTGCTGTTTAATTGCCGGTAAATATCAACAAAGTATGAAATTCCAGTCTCCAAAAGAAAGTATTGAGCCCAGTTGCAGTTCATACTTTGTAAATCTTTCTCTGACTCTTGAACTGAACCTTGAACCCCTGATATGCTTTGAACAACCAGTTTTTCCAGCAAGTCATATATTAGATCCCTTTGTTATCCAACCCCTATAATAACCCCTAAGATAAGGTTTATGTAGCAAAATCCCCCTTCAGTGTAATTTGATTAGATTTTTGTAGAAACAAAGTTTTGGATTTTTGTTATTTGTGTGCCACTGTCATCCAACTAAAATTAACCCTTGTAACAAATCAGTCTGTCTCTAATATCTTAATGATATATAAAGCATTGAAACAAAACTGTACAGCAGTCACTGTGAACTTAGCATCATGAATTTAAGGAGTCTGCAAACTTCAGTTCAAATCGTAATTTTCTGCAACATATAAAATAAATATAAACCTGTCCAAAACTTTAGCCTCATTTATTGTGACAAGCATCCCGAACAGATCAAGGGAAAAACAATCATTTTAATTGGAATGAACAAATGCTGCAGTACAGATGGGAAAAGATTAGAGATGACTTTTACAAATGCTCGACAAACAACTTTGTGTCCAGCGATGTCCTTTTGACGGGATTTGTTTTCACTTCTACTGTGGAGCTGAGTCCCAAGTTGCTTTCCCACAAACTGCTGTGTTACATTTGTCTCCTGGTAAGAGGTGTGAACTGGTGCCGCGCCGCTTTACACCGCCACACTAACACAAGAAAAACAGACATTTAAATGCAAATAAACATTTAAAGGAAAAATAGGACTCGACAACGTTCAGGAATCTTGGTTAGTTTATCTTATTAAACGTTGAATTTAATGTACAATTTTATCTCTTGTAGGACTTCAGAGCAGGGGTAAGTTATGAAACAACATCTGAGGCATCTCCTGGAACTGTTCAATCCTTGATTAAAAAATAAAAAAATAAATAAATAAATGGCATAAATACACATTTCGCACATTTCATATTTTTGTGGCTGTGCAATAAAATGTGGAACATTTCAGTGTGTGTAAAAACATTCAGATGGGCATTCTTTGTAGGTACATTATTTTATGTTATTCATTGATTATCTGAAGAAAAAAGACAAAAAAAACCCCATCAGCAATAAACCTGCTTCCAATTTCTGAATAATTAAAGCTATCTTTCTTTCTGTCTTCTCAGATGGAGGATTCCAACTCTCCCAATCTACATTATCCCTGACATTGTTTACTACAGAGCAGAGAGTTTATTAGCTTGGCAGTAATGACAGACTTAAGTGTGTATGTCAGTCTTTTGGTGGGTTCCTCGCAAGTCAAATGAGCCGTGTGTACGTGGTAAATCAAACACCGGGTCTAATTCTCCCGGGCTGATATGCAGATCGACTCTCTTGATGAATATTAAAGACCCCTGTGGTTTTAGCGAGCAATCGAGGCAGGAGGTCAGAAAAGGGAAAAGGGGATTTGAGTCTAGACTTATTGGAGCCAAGGATCTCGCTGTTTGCAATGCCTCATTAACAAAGGAACCCTAAATAAACTAAATAAACACTAACAGCAATCAGTCTGTTCTGCAAATTTCTTTACATTCCCTTTAGAAAGAGGACTTCTAGAATCTAAATAGAAACACTAACATAATTACGCATGTCTGAATTAGGCAGATCGTATTTCTAGAAAAATCCTTCAAAGGTAGCCAAAGCAATAATCACTACACGCAGAGTAACATATGGCTTACATATTTATTTATTTTAGTTTTAGTATTTCTGGGCCAAATCTAGTTAAAATCTAAAAATCTGCTTCAGAAATTCAAATATTTCAGTAATATGCCCATGACAAAATAAGATTTTAGTGATATATCATGTCATGGCAAACACCGTCTTTGGTCATGTAGCTGAGTGTAGCACAGCACTGAAAAGATTTGAAGTACTTTTTAAGTTATTGGCCAGAGTAATTAATTGCAAGCCACTTGATGTTAACATATAAACCCTTCAGGAGTAAGAAAGAATCATAAACTTTAGGGATCAACCCTTGTTGAGTCTAAAAAAAGACAACTTAGCCTGAATTTAGCTCAGTAATCACCTTTATCCAAAAAGATGCAGTTTTGATTTGAGTGAAACAAAACTTATTTCAATTAAATCTTTGTGGTGGTGAAACACAAAGATTTGAAGAAAAGTGTTATGAAAAACACAAATCTTTGTGTTTTTCATAGACAAAATATATAAAGTTTTGTATTTTCCTTAACACATGTAAGGAAAGCACAGTTTAACAGCACAAAGGAAACATTTATTTTAATATTTCATTGCTGTGGCATGCAGTAAAAGCACTAAACATATATTGATTGACTTAAAACAGGAGTTTAGTGCACCATTTTACAAATACTTATGACCTTAAACTGCCATCTAGTGGCCAAATGGGGAAGAAATATCCAAGCATCTTGACATGAGGTCTCCCCAAAGAGGGGAGAGAAAGTTACAACTTTCATATATTGTGACTTTCACAATTCTGTCCCTCACAGATAACTAACAAGACAATGTCAGTAGAGGGACTTAGCGATGCCCTCAGTAGAGGGACTCAGCTCCCTCTACTGAGGGAGGCCTTCATTGATTTATTTTAGAAAAATAAATTTATTTTAGAAAAATAAATCAATGAAGGCCTGTTTGCAGTTGAACTCAAATTATGTAAGAGAAACACAAGGAAAATCAACATTTTAGGATATGAGCTAAACACTCTAGGTATCAGAAAGCTAACGCCGTTGAACTGAACACCATCCAAATAGTGAAACTTGGTGAAGGCTGTTTTTTTTTCAGTCGTGATTGTGAAGCAGGTTAAAGTTGATAGGAAGTTAGATGGAGAAAAATAAAATGATATTCTGACAGAAAACCAGTTGAAGCCAGCCTAAGTTTTTAATTTTATAGGTAGCCACAGTTGAACTTTGAAATGTGCCTTTGCTTCACCTCAATTAAATAATTATATTATTAGCAGGGACTTGATTGCATGCTGAGGATGAGTCATTTGTGGGCCACTGAAAGGTAAACCAACTCAAATGCTTCTGCTGCGAGGCGCTGCGTCTCAGAACACACAGGTCTTCAGTGCACATTAGATGCGACTGGAACTCAGCCGACGACCTTCTGGGTAGAAGATGGAGAGAACACGAGCTGGATGGACAGATAAGTGAGGTGGATAGGTTTTTTACTGGAGTAGTAGAGTTTGAGACCTTTGGACCTTAGAGTAAAGATCTACTTTAAATTTGGACCCATATCTGAATTTAATTTTAAACTTGTCCAAATACAGCAGATGTTTTCAGAGAAAAATGACCCAAATCCTGTTTGTTCATGTGCTGAATATAAATATTTTTTTGTAGATTTTTTTTGTAGATTTTCTTTTTTTTTTTGTAGATTTATTTTTCAGAGTCCTAAAGAAATTGCAAACTAGCTATCTTTAGTAATGCTAACAGATTCAACATTGATGCAGACATTGCTGATGATTTTGGCCCATGTGACAAAAGTTTGGACAACCCTGAATTATGGGGTTTTTATCTTAGTTTAGTTATGTCAAGTGTTCTCTTTGGTCCAACCTGTATACCAGAAATTGAGCAAGATGACAATATATTTCAACTGTTTATTATAAATAGATACATAAGGAAATATAAAAAAATAGCTGTTAGTCATATATTTACAAGGTATATTTAATAGGACAAAATAAATAAAAGGTAGAAAAGCATATATTCAAAATAAGTTACTGGATTCGCAATGACGCATTGAAATCACCAAAGGGGTTTGGGTCTGTGGTCACTGAGAGGTCAACCCCAGTAGTCTCTTGGAACAAGTGGGATGCAGAAGTCTTTACCACACATCTGTTTGAAAAAAGGACAAAGAGGGAATGTGTTAGGGTGAACAAAACATGTTGTTGCGTTAAACCAAACAGTGATGTGAATGAGTAAATGTTGACATACCTGACAAGAAGGCTGGGATGCTGGAGGTGACCGCAGAGCTGCATCCACGCTCACGTCTCCCTGAGGGCCTTCAGCGTACTGCGTCCTCAACTGATTCACTCCAAAACTACACTGCCCATGATGCAGTGGTCTGTTCTGGCTGTGACACAGGCCTTGGAACGGGTTCTGGCTCTGCACGTGTTCTCCTGCGGAGGAGTTTTGAAAGTAGCTAATGAGGTCAGGAGAGGACGTGCCGCTGGCTGAGGTGTCCACTTGTTCCCTCCTCTGAAATAGCACCTCCTCACTCAGGCCCAGCAGCGCTGACAGGTGGGAGATGTAGCGGATAGTGAGACGGAGTGTCTCTATCTTCGTCAGAGTCTGCCCGACAGGTGCGACTGAAGGCGGGAGGTAGGACCTGAGGTGATGCAGAGCCTTGGTCAGATCCCTCATCCTCAGCTTCTCCTTCTCACTGGCGCTCTCCCTCTGCTTGCTGCGAATCCGGGGGTTCCGACCCGTCTTCCGGCCTCGTCCAGGCGGGAGCAAGGTGAAGGACTTGAGGCACTTGGCTGCTTTGGGAGTGGACTGTGGAGGCTGCTGGTAGTTAGGAGAGAAGCTGGAGTCCATGGACAGGACAGGCGAGAGGGTCTCTGGAGACGAAATGCTGGAAAGGTCTGTGTCAGAGGACCACTGGTACTGCAGGTTGTAGTCGAGCAGAGGGACAGAGGAGGTATCCATGTTGTTAAAGTAACTCAGTGGTCTGACTGGAAGAATTGGGAAGCTGTGAGTGTTGCTCCGCTCTCCTTCACTGGTTTATAAGTCCGGGCCATGCCGCAGAGGTGTGAAGTGACACCTCTGCAGATTCTGACTACTTGCTGTCTAAGGCAGAGGCCACTGCCCCTGAGCACACACACACACACACACACGCACACACGCACACACACACACACACACACACGCACACACGCACACACACACACACACACACGCACACACACACACGCTCCAGCAGTGGGACCCTCTCACAGGGCCTCGTCTTCGGCTCCAGTCTCTCTCTCTCTCTCTCTGGGAAAGTCCAGCTCCAGGAGTGGAAGTGTGAATTTTGACTCCTGCTGAAAACAACAAACATTTTTACTTTTTCTGGGTTGTATCTCACCAGGCCACCCGATGCATTCTGCACATGTTCAGGGGCTTGTTTGTGAATCATTTTATACTTTGTTCATTTGGAACAGTTGAGGTCAGATGTAAACAAGTAAAACCACAGAGAAACATTTTTTTCTGAGTACATTTGATATGTCTTACATTTTTCATGTTTTGTGCTTTTATGTTTTCCAGTTCACTGTTTAATAGAGCACAAAACACAAATGTGACATGGGGGGGAAAAAAGGATGAATAGTTTTCTGTTCTTTTTACACATCTGTGGTATTTATTCATATTCAGCCATCTATTTTGTACAGTTGTCTTTCAGTGCAGCTCTGCAAGTTTTTGATGCATGATGCTGCCAGTGGCACACATCTAGAAACTGTGATTCATCTTCATTGCAAAACGGCTCATCACAAGTCAGACTGCATGAAAAATACTTATGAAAAGTTTTTAGGTTTTTTGACAAATCTTTATATCAACTTCAATCTGGACTTCAATTGGAACACAGATGGATTTGCAAGCAATTCTCTGAAAAAAAGTTAACACAACAAAACTAGTAATCTGAGCTATTGTAGCATCACCAAGATCCCATTTGGCTTCAGATGTTGCTATGTTTCCATGCAAAGAAGTTAGTTTCTGTGTTCCCAGCATGAGCTAGAGAGCAAATGAACTGGACACACCATGGAGCTACATAAACATTTTCATTTTACAAAAGGTTTGCGGCAGAATCTGCAGAAAACAGATGCTGACCTTGTTAAAAGCATCCAGAAGGTAAAACATTTAAACTAAAGTGATGATGCACATGCAGATTTATTAACCTCCGGCTGATTAAAGTTAAACACATTTCAAGCAGATTTGTTGTAATTCTTTTCTTGCGATCATCACTTGCGGCTACAACAGAGACCACGCTACTTTAACCAATAAAGTAAAGCATATATTCCTCACAAGCTGTAACTTTAAATCTGCCAACATGCTGGGGAGATAAAAGGTCAACATTTCCCTGCCTTTGACCTCCCAAATTTGACCCTGACAAGTAATCTGATGATCTTTTGCAATTTACATCCCACCATTTATTTTTTTTACCAGCAGTAGCAACAGCATCATAATCATCATCGTCAGCGCAACACTGATATGAGCTCAAAAATGAAGATGAACCTCACATTTCTGACCTCCTATTTTGTCCTTCTTGGCTTTAAATGGATGCAATTAATGATTAAAAATGTAAATACAAATATGATGAGGGTTAATGAAGCCTAAAATGATCTAATTAAGGCAGAGGTGTGAAGGTTTCACACTGCTGAGAACTGATGAGTCTGGAGGCGTCACTTCACACCTTAGTGGTGAGAAGCAGGAGCTCTGGACTGGTAACTCCGCTCTGTCCCCGTCTTCCCACTCTTCCTGACTGAGATAAGCTTGTAGTAGGATTATGTCTTTATAAATATAAGACACATCGGTAATAACTTTAGCTTTGAATCTTTGCAGCAGTTGTGTTGAAGCAAAACAAAAGCTCCAAAATGAGATGTCTGTCTGCAAAGGGAGTGACAGGGTTTTCTTTTTTCAAAAGAAATGCTCATATTTCCAGGTGGTGTGCAAATTTCTAGACAAATTGAATATTTTAATGAATCTCCATTTCTGAAAACACAGTCCTTTCATTTGATGTTTATCCTTTTTAAAATAAATCTGCCTCGATTAAACTCTTCTGGCAATTTACTGAGAACTGAAGTCCTGCTTTGGATTTGTGCACATGACTGGATATAAACAGTTTCTTTGGCTGCCCCAGAGGTCTCAAAATACAAGAATTGCAATGACTAGTGGGAGGTTTCATACTACCATACCATGTACCATAACAGATTTAGAGTTGTATGCACACTGTGTCACACTGAGGGCAGAGTGAACCAGAGCTGAACCCGCAGCTCGACCCTGCTAGGCATCCTGACCAAGGTGAGGCTGTGGGAGCCGGACTGGGAGTTTGGCACCTCTGGGTGGACGCCCACCCACAGCAGCCTCACAGGCTGGGCTGCTTGCCACCTGTCTGGGCATCCTTGGTACCGTCAACCCCACTTTGACCTCTAAGATTTGAGTGTTTGATTTGAGTGTAATTGTGTCAATCACTGAAAAACTGATTCTGCATTAAACTATATCTCAGAAATATTGTAACTTCTACAATGCTGTCCAACAACTCACTATCAAAACTCACTGAAATTCGACTATGTGACAGGTTTATAGTGAGGGTAGATTATAAAACAATATTTACAGTTCTAATCATCTTGCAGAGCATCAATCAGTCATTCCATCACCGAAAAATGATAGGAGTATGGCACAGCTGCAAAGCTACAAAGACGTGACCATCCAACTAAACTGACAGGTGCCACAAATGAAAACATAATAAGAAAGAAACTGAAAATATTTCCAATATTCCAAAGATTGGTAAGGAGAAAACCCTTTTCAGTTTGTCACAAGGAAACACAGAAATCATGTGAAGGAAGGTAAGATCTGGGTGAAAACTAAAAATGTTTTGATAACACTGTTCACATGTTGTGACATGGCAGCAACATTATGCTAATGTGAAGCTTTTCTTCACTGGGGTCATGGAAGTTGATCAGAGTTTATGTGGACATGGATGCAGTGACATTCTGTAAAGTCCTGGAAGAAAAGCTGGTAGAAGCTGCAATAGTCTAGAGAGTGGTGTGGAGGTTTACACGTCAGAAGGACTCTGAGCATGCAGATGGTGTGGCTTAGGTCGAGGCATGTGCAGCTTTGAGGAACATACTCCAGAATACTATTCAGTGACTAAACAGGAAAATGTTGAAAAAGTATGAAAACTTTTCAGAGACGAATTTGGCCAGTTTTTGTTATGTGCCAAGAATTTATTGAGACAAACTTGAGCGCTACTGTAACTCTAAGCTGTTTCTGACTGAAGATGGTGAGGTTTCTTATATATATATATATATATATATATATTTTTAGCCAGCTATAGTTAACATTGCGTTCACATTTCAGTAAGGCTTCTCAAATTTGAAGTTATCACAAAACGAGTCAACTAAAACTTCAGTATTCAGCGATAGAGGTATTTCTGTCCGCTTCGTTGTGTTGTTGCGACTGTTTTTGTGTGTGTACATTTTTCAGTGGGTGGGGAGGCAGGTCTGGGGGACACATTTTGCACCCTTGGTGTGAAACATTGCTGGGCCTGGAAGGGTCAGCCAGGGGTGGACAGTAAATTTCAACCCGGTGTAAAACTGCAAGAAACCCCCCCCCCAAAAAAAAACTGAACAAATAACTCGAGGAATTAAGCAAAATTGTTTTCTTGGAGTAATATAGTCCAAATATGATTTTAGCAGAATCATGATTTTCAACAGTTATAAATGTTTCTTGATATCCAACTGTGATAAACTGACAAAACTTACTCAAACCTAATGTTCAATATGACAGCACCAATGCCAAATTTAAGTCCAAGACTATATGGATAGTTATATTTTATCTTTATTGAGAACATTGCAGTCCTTAGAACGCGTGATAAGCTTGTTGGACAGATGAGCTGGGTGTTTTTCACACCTCAGGCAGAGTAAACACGTCTTCCTACTACCGGTACTTGCTCACACTTTTGTGCTGTCATGTTTTTACAAGTCCTCCAGTTACACAGCTGCCTCTGACATGGAATGAACATGTTCTGCTCCCTGTGACCTGTCTTAAAAAAACGATTGGGCTTCAAGGAAATACTTGAATTTTCTAGTAAAAACTAAAATTTAAGCCTCTAAACAGTCCCCTCCCTATTCCAAACACAAGAAACAAATTCATCAGTATTCCAGTAATCAGGGTTTCATTATTTAATGTTATGACACTGCTTCTTGGTTTTAACATTTAAAATATCAATAAGCCTGTTAAACCATTTTCAATTTACCACTAACACACTGATCATGATGTATTTACAACAGCACATTGATTTTTTTTCTTTCTTTTCCAAATATAGTAACATATGTCAAAGGAGATTCTGAAAAGAGTTTTGGCAGAAACTAAGATGAGGCTCCAATTACTAATGTCAAAGCATACACTGCTCCATAATATCTAATACAGGAGTTTTTTGAATTTATACTTAACTCCACCTTAGACCGTTTATGTAGGATAGTGGTTTTCAAAACATGAGTCACATAATTATTGGATTTTTCAGGTGTGACAATACTGAAACATTTCAAAGCAGCAGCAGATACAGAGGTTTTGTTTGTGTTTTTTTCTTGAAAAGAAACGTTATCCTTTATGACAGGTTGAATTATTTCCAAGCTTCTTTTGTGGAAAGTTTTTATTCAATATTGTTTTATTTAATTCCAGAAAAGAAAAAGAGAACAATTCCTGAGAGGCGACCAAAGACTATACAAATAACATTCAGCAAAAAGTTGAGCAGAGGAGATCAGCGTAGTGTTAGTAGCTGTTTGTTAAAAAAGCTGAATGACATCAGTTTTATTGAAGTCAATAAATATGAATATTGAGTCGTCACAGGTTGGCGAATAAGCTGACTCATACTTAGAACCTGTATAAAGGAAATGTTTCAAAAATCACTTTTTATAATCCTATTAACTGTATAACCAGTCATGGTGCTAAAACATCAAGTCCATCTATTTTAACAATTAAATAACCTTCAATTAAATGTTTTGACAGCCAGTGCAAACAAAAAAGTTACCAAAAAGTCTTAAAATTGTTTGCTTCCTAAATTTTAGGTTTTAGTCAAATGAAACTGCAAACCCTCTTCTGATTTTACCAGAATGTCTAAAGATAGGCTTTTTTATTTAACTTCACAGGAAGTCAAACTAAAATATTTTAAAAGGCACCAATTTCCTAAAAAGAGTAAAACTGATGTGCATAATCTCTATTTATCTGTAGACTAGAGACATTGAAATGACCAAATATGTCCTGAAATAAAAAAGTTAAAAAATGAAAAGCATTAAATTAAACATACAAAAAAAAAATAAAGGCTCCTTCTGAGAAATTTAATAAACAGCTTTGGCACCTAGATTTTCTTCTCAAAACAGTTTGTGTTTCCAGCTCAATATAACAGACAAGTCATGTTTGGTTACTTTTTGTTCTTTGTATGACAAACAAAAACATACAAATCAAGCAGTTGAAACTAGACAAACATTTAAATACAATTAATAAGCATCACAACAACATAAAAAAACAATACATCTGAAAGCTTGTTACAACACTGAACACAAATGGATAAGGGTGGACAGTTAAATTGGCCTTAATATCTTAAATTTTGGTTGTGAAACCAATCTTATCAACCTCTGCAAACGTCTGAAAATCAGCTAGTCTTGTTTTGCTCTGTCATGAGACAGGACTGACAGGCCTGTCCATCAGATCACATCTGCACATGTGTGACTGGTAACAGTCACCCTACTGTTGCCAACTTAGAGACTTGCTATATTTAGTGATTTATCAAACAAACTAACAAAAAAAATCTGAATTATCAGGCTTTGGAAATATCAGTGATTTGGCCAGAAAACTGCAATCGGTGCACCCCGACAAAAATAAGATCACAGAGTAAAACAATCTCTACTGACATTCACAATCTTTCTTTGGTTTTTATTCATTTCCCAATAATCATCACAACAATCACGTTTCACTTCTATTAAATGACAACATAAGAACTATACTTTAAAAAAACTACCGTGGTAATTCTTTTACATTTTGCTTGTTAAAAAGTTATTCAAGTTTGAGGATTCTATTTGAGCAGTCAGGAAAAAAACAAAAACAAAAACAAAAAAAATATTGAATCCAGTTAACAGGAAAAAAAATCCCTCCTTTATGTGCTTATGACCAAATGCAAGCTGGCACTTGGAAAATGTTCATGCCCATGGAAGATCAAGATGACTATTAAGTGGTCGCCGCCACAGAGCCCTTTCTCTCACTGAAGAAGCTCTTCAGAAGCATCACTTGACCAACACCGATGACAAACAATAGAACAGTTTCTCCGATTGACCAGTACGTCACCCTCTCGAACAGGTGCTCAGCCTTTGTGCGGTCCTGGGCTTCTCTTAGCCTGTACCATGTCTGCGAGTCAGCTACCACCTTCAAGACCTCATGAATGGCAACGCAGGATGACTCCAACTGAAAGCAGAACATGGACATAAGGATCAGAATAAAAGCAATACTTTCACTATAGGAAATTGCTTATACAGCAATATAAAGGAAATTTCTAAGACTGCTATGATATATGTTCCTGCAAAGCAGGAAAAAAATAAAATAAAAAAAGACTGGTCTCTGACTAAAAATAAGAATATCAAGTCTTACTCTTAAGATTTGAGAAATTTAAACTTAAGTCAAAGCCAGCAGAAATGACACCCAATGATTTCCAAATTTGATACTGGATATTTTCTCCTTAGATAAAGAACTTACAAATCCGGCCCAAAAAACAAACTTATACTGTGTTCTTTTGGGTCCTTCTATTGTTAAATAATGATGCCCAGCTCCTTTAACAATACAGCATCACCACATAAGCAATGGAAGAAAGTGTTAAAATACTAATGAAACGCATCAAAATAACTCTGTCTCCACCTAGTGGAGCTCTTCTAAAGTGTCACACTGCTGAACCCAGTCCAGTGGTTCTTAACCTTTTTTGAGGTACCGAACCCACCAGTTTCATATGCGCATTCACTGACCCCTTCTATAGTGATAAATAAAATATGATTTCCCCCCCCCCAAATTCAAGACATAGGTGACCCATTTAGAGTCTAGTTGGGTCACACCAAGATCACTAAGTCTTCTTAAAAGGTAGAGTCTCTGAGAACAGTTCTTCAAAATATAGTCAGTGTTTTCAGCAAAGTTGAGCTGACTGTCCAGGAACGACACAAGGTATTTAAAATTTGCCAGTTTCAACAGGTTGACCATCGAGAGAAACTGGAACCACTTTAAGGTCTTGTTTAGATCATTTATTTAGCTCTACATTCTTAAGAGAATTAAAAATTAATAATAAAGACTTTGCGGTATTCTGATTTAGTAATGCAATTATATTAGTTGTGTTACCACCGCCACACCACTAGAGGCAGTACCAACCTCAAAAAGATGCCACTAAAGAGCAGATTTGGAAGTACACCGAAAGCTACAGAATTTGGTAAAAGCTGAGCTTTGCTGAAGTAATTAAAGACACAAGTTCAAATCCCTGCTGAGAGTGGAGCTCCTCCAATCAGGGCTCCTCCGCAGCACTGATTGGCTAAGCAATGTAACGTGATCCTCTGCAGCAAGTGATGGCAAAGCGGGGCGTCATCACGACTTTACACAAGTGTGTCTTTACTTCAGCGGCAGAGGCTCCGCCGAACCCCTGAGACCGACTCATTGAACCCCTGGGGTTCGACCAAACCCAGGTTAAGAACCACTGACCCAGTCTGTTTTAACCCAGCTGCTGCATAAGCCATCAAATCACAGTCGATCAAAGTGTAAAGTGTTTTGAACAGCAGTCACAGTGTTTAACATGCCACTGAACAGATTGTTAACAGAGCAAATAGAGACCTCATGTGCTTAACATATTTTGAAAAATGTATATAGTGTAAATTGTGCAAGGTAAATGTAATATTTATTCATTTTGTGTCCATTAAATTGACTCTTATTTTGTCTGGCCCCAGTGATCTCTGACTCAGTCCTGTTAAAAAGGTAAATATTAGTCTTCTGGGATAGTTTCCAAGCACCAAGAACCCCAGACCTACCTGAGTCAACGCTGTACTCCTGCTCATTTTATCCAGGAGAGGTTGCTCCTCTCCGTGCCGGAAGTCCATGTACACAATTTTATGTGTGAAAGTGGAAAACTCATTGCTGAAGCAGACCTTGTAGACTCCCTCCATGGCCGTGGTGTGAGAGAAGCTGTCGTACTGCTTTTTCCTTTCATTGTACAGGACGTTGTTGTGGGGATCGGTGACAAAGCAGTCCACGTCATAGTTGCCCCCTGAGATAACCTGAAACATGTAAACATTGGTTTACAAAACCTGTCAATAATAGCACATTCACAGTGCTGCCAGACCCAGTTCACTTGTGTACATCAACTAGAATAGTTTGCTGCTATGGTAATCGAGCCCCCTTCAAATTCCAACAAAAAGCTGTGGCCATTAAGCAACAAAGCCAGGCTGTTGCACCAGAGGGATTCATCAAAAATCCCTCTGGTGCAACAGCCTGCTGGTGGAGACACCAGCAGCTGTTGGTGTCTCCACCCTGGTGTGGAGACACCAACAGGTGTCTCCTATGACACCTGTTGGTTCTCCTATGTTATACCTGTTGTTCTCCTATGACCTGTATAGGAGACACCAACAGTGTCTCCTATAACAGGGTGGTGTCTCCACCCTGCTGGTGGAGACACCAGCAGGGCTGGTGTCTCCTATGATTTTGATGAATCCCTTCTCCAAAATAGCTGCATCTCCTCCTAAGTATACGCCATGAAGTTCTGCAGAAGCTCCATGAGGGCCCATTCATTTGATTCAGGTGTGAACCAGGGAAACAAAACAAAAAACACACATCACACCAGGTCTTCAGGAATGAGTCTGGCCTATTTTTCCAATTTTAAAAGATAATCCAAAAGTCTGTTATTATTTGGAAGTAAAATACAAGGAAAGACAGCATGTGAAGAGCATGGATTGTGAAGCCAGTAAAAGCTTAGAACATTTACGAAATGTTCAAAAATACATGCTCAAACATGGAAGATCATTAGAGACTTTTTAATACAATGCCCCGTTTGCAGTTCATGCTAGAAACGCCTCTGCCTGTAACATATGTTTGTAACACTGAACAATACTTTAAGTAATGCAGATAAGATCTCAATACTCTTTTCCCCCCACTTTTTAAAATACAAGAAGCTCGGGAGGTAACTCACTTGGAAGTCTATGTCAAACTTCACATCTTTGTACAACTCCTCGTAGAAGCACTGCTTGTCGTTGTCAGGGAGTTCAAACGTGAGCTCCGTCCCAAAAACCAAAGCCACATGCAGCAGAAAGCAGCTTAGACCCGGCCGAAGCATGGCGAAGATTAAATTAAAGCGCAGGAGACTAAAGTGCTGTTTGCAAATGACGGCGACAGACGAGAAGCTCTGACGTGGCGCCACCTCGAAGAACTTCCGGGAACCGGTTTGCTCATTTACTTATGTTTGTTGTTGTTGTTTGTTTGTTTGTTGTTTTTTTTTAAAGAACGTTGTTAAGTAATTCTTAGCAAAACTTTATAAAGAATAAATCTTTTCAGAGATAAATTAAAACCTTTGGTCGACAAGACAACTCCCAAATTTGACTGCGTTTTCACGACTCGCCTTTCAAAATAAAAGCACAACATGGCCCGATTGAACTCTTTTCTAAATTATTAAATTCAAACAAAGCATTACACTTATATTAGCGCAAACACGTCCATATTTTTTTAATTCGATGATATAATTGGAATCCAGTGATAAGCAACAATGGTTAAAATAAAAAAAGTGATTTTAGTTTATTTTTAAACAGCAATAACTACAATCTTTTAGTTTAGTTTGTTTAGCTTATTTTGCATATTTCAAACATTCACATTCAAACACATTTACTTACTTGTTTGAATAGAAGTAGAAACTCTTTGATCCTACCTCATTTTTTACGTCTGTTATTTTCTAATTGCGCAACAGCAAATGGTTTGACTTTCTTTTTATATTTAAAAACGTCAACTCACTAGCAGAAAGTGGTGAAAGTAACGTAAACGCTATGTTTCCATGGATACAACGCGTCAAAAATGTCGTACTGTTCGCTTCAGCTTTGCTTTGCCACCCAGAAATCAGAGCAGAAACAGCGCCTTCTACAGTCACATGATGATGTTGGTCCAAGAATTAGATTTCCTCCAGGAATACAGAGGAAAAAATTCACTACAAAAACATTTAAAAAAGTGATTTACTGTTTATTTCAAATACAAAATGTGAAATTTAAATATGTGTCGTTTGTTGCTTAAAAAACGAGGACATTTTTCAGCTTAATTAAAAACACAAAATCTCTTGCTTGGAGAAACAAAAAAAATTTCCATATTTTAAGATCCAATTCTGCTGCCATTATAATTTGTCAATCTAGGCTCTAGGCAATCTGTTTGTCCTGAACACACTGACAATACGAAAATGTCCAGTACAAATATGAGGCAGCTTTGAATGGGCTAAAGGTAGAGCAAAGTGTGTCAGAGTGAGTTGTGTCCAGAAACACAGACCAGACTACTGCAGTTTGTAGAGAAAACAACATGGTGAACAATTTATTGTTACTTTATTATTGTTATTACAATCAATCAAATTTTATTTGTATAGCACATTTCAGCAGCAAGGCATTTCAAAGTGCTTTACATAATTAAAATAAAAACAGCATGTGACAGTGAATAAACAGAAAGACAAAGATATTTTTTCATAGAAAAAGAAAAAAAGTTAAAAAAGATAAAATCATTACAGCATTATTAAGAATCAAATGCAATCATTAATACAAACACATACTGCATATGCACAATAACCTTGAGACATATCAGAAAGAAACAACCTAGCATGTTTGTGGCAGTATGTGGTGATTTTAACCAAACCTCATTTTCTTCAATAATTCCAGTTTATTAACAGATTTTCAGCTTTTATGACAGAAAACACATAAAAAAGTTTGGATTTGTTTTATGCAAACTGATATATCAAACCTCAGAAAGACAAAGATATTTTTTATAGAAAAAGAAAAAAAGGTTAAAAAAGATAAAAGCATTACAGCATCCAAAGCAAGATATGCTCTGGGCAAATCAGATCACAATCTTATTTTTCTCTTATCTGAATATAAACCCCTTGATCAGATTATGCATTACAATGGTTTCAGAACTTCAAACACAAGGGACATTTTAGCCAAAGTGAGATAGAGCTATTTAAAGTTTCACACAGCTCATGAAATATAAGGCTAGTAGTATTTTTGCCTTCCTCTGCTACTTCACAGCTGCAAGGCATAAATTGGAGTCTTATTCTGAAAATCCTATCCAAACGCCCTCAGCGCCCTTTTCCCGTTTATAAATACTCATTACGTAATACTCTGGATAGTTCAACGCAAAGTAAGTGCACTGTGATAAAGAACGGGAAACCGCAACTTTTTTTTATGGTTTGACATAATTCGCTTCCAGAGAATTTAAAGTTAATGTTAAGAAATTGTTTTAAGTTCAAGTTTGCATCAGTTCTAATTTCCACAGCTTTTGGCTTCCTATAGGTTCTTGAAATATGCAGAATTACGCAGATGTTCTGAAGGACTTCGTAGAGAAGCATAGTACGGGTCTCACAGTCGCTGCTGTTGCAGGTAAGTCTTTTCCATATGTTTTTTTTAGGACGTGTTTTGAAGCATTTGGTGATTTCTGAAATGTTTAAAGCAGAAAGAGCATCTGTGCAGAATGGGAGGATTAATGTCAAAGTAACATGTACTTTGGACCCACAACAGTTCATGCCCCTCTATTCTGGCATGTCTGAGATAATCATTCTAATCTCATTACAGTTCTTATCAAAGAAGTGAAATATCTACTAGGATGAGTGTAGTAATTCATCACTAATTAAACCACCAAACCACATGCAACTCTACAGAGTCTTTTGTTAACACTTTCCCCCTTTCTGATAGGAATAGGGATTCTAGGTTTGCGAAGATGGATGGCAGGAGGGGTTTGTCGGAGCAAGGCCAGGCTGGACGGCAAGACAGTCCTGATTACAGGAGCAAACACTGGGATTGGGAAAGTGACAGCCATGGATATGGCTCAGAGAGGTGAGATGTTCTGTGGAGAGGAGGAAGGGTTTTGAGGGTTATTTGATTTCTTTTACTACACACCAAAGCATAGAAGGAAATCACAATATTTTTGGCAGTGTTACAGAGTTAGTTAATATCTGTCCTGCAGTAATAACTTACTTGGCCTCTTGATTTCATATAATTTCAGCTCAGCTGGACCCAGACTAAAGATAACAGCAAATCTAGGAGGGGCTAGGACTCCACCTAATCTCAGAAAGCATCAGAAGAGATTATTCAAAGGCTATTTTATGATTTTTTAAACTGTACTCACATCTAGGTTTTTGGACAGAAACCATATACTGAGAAAATAAAAATGAAGCAATAAGAGTAGCTTTCTGACATAAAACTAAAGCTGCATAAAACTGAAAATATGTCTATATTGTCATACACTATTAGAGTAATAGAATAAAGAATGGCAGTGCCTCCTACCTCCATCCATGCAGATGATCATCAGCTGCTCTGGGACCATCCGATGCAAATACAAGGGTGGCTGACTGTAGCCTTTGAGTTGTGCAACCTTGAAATGGGCCCCTTCTTTAACAGAACTATATCAATTGACTGACTTATCTTTTCAGCCTGTCATCAATTTCTGTGGAGGAGAAGCAACAAGTCATTTATTTGGTTCAGCTTCAGTTTCACAGTCTCACAAAAAAGTAATAGACATGGGTTATTTTTTCATGTGTATAAGGAAACAGTGTAGTACTCTTGTTCAGCCAGCTGGATAGCGGCACAGAGTCACAGGTGTCTAGGCTCCATGCACACAGTATATTCTGGTTAGTCTAGCAATTTGTTCAGCATCTCACTGGAGAGCCTTTAAACTACTGACAAATACACTGAAGTTTTGAAATCAACCAACTTATTCGAATCTTTAATATACTTTCTCATTAGTAACCATCATATCAGGTAACTCTCATAATTCTGCAAAAATGTAGTGGCAGTGCAAGCAGACAGACCTATCTATAGCTGAGTGTTG
Organism: Poecilia picta; assembly: GCA_033032245.1. NCBI lineage: Eukaryota > Metazoa > Chordata > Actinopteri > Cyprinodontiformes > Poeciliidae > Poecilia > Poecilia picta. Next base: position 28,867,836 of record CM065355.1, read on the forward strand.
CCATTAATTATTTTATTATGTTGTTTTGCCAAGGTGCCAGAGTGATCATGGCCTGCAGAGACATTCCCAAAGCCTACAGTGCAGCAGATGAAATTCGTCAAAAGACTGGGAACAATAACCTTTTGGTAAAGAAACTGGACCTCGCCTCACTGAAGTCTGTCAGGGAGCTCGCTAAGTATGTCCAAGAGAATGAGAAACGCCTGGACATCCTCATTAACAACGCAGGTCTGTGGCACTTCTGAGTTTGTTCTTCCTTCAGCATACTGGTAGTTTAGTTACATAAATTTCATTGTTGTTTTCCTTATCACCAAGGTATTATGATGTGTCCTAAGTGGCAGACGGAAGATGGTTTTGAAATGCAGATCGGTGTCAACCACTTGGGGCATTTTCTCCTCACCAATTCTCTTCTCGACCTGTTGAAGAAATCAGCTCCAAGTCGTGTTGTTGTTGTTTCAAGCGTCGCACACGTTACTGGTAAAATGGAGCTACTACGGAGTTTTACTGACCTATTTTCTGCATTATACTATAATTCATTGAACCAAAAAACTCGTATATTGCAGGTCGCATTCACTTCGATGACATTAACCTGGACAGAAACTACGATAATTTGGTAAGCTATCGGCAAAGCAAGCTGGCAAACATTCTCTTTGCCAGGGAATTGGCTGCAAGACTGCAAGGTACACATACAGTGCACCCTTGTTTCGCATAACATCGTAAAAAACACACTAATTGTTTTCTCATGTTGTGACTAACACTTTACATGACGGGTTCTTTTTAGGCACCGGTGTGACAGTGTACAGTCTTCACCCTGGACTGATTCGCACCGAGTTAGGTCGCCACCTGTTCCCTCACTGGTCTTGGTGGAAGAGGACGATGGCCTCAGTCCTGATGATGTTTGTTAAAAGCCCCTGGGAAGGAGCCCAAACCAGCATCTACTGTGCTGTGGAGGAGAGTCTGGCAAACGAGAGCGGCCTCTACTATAGGCAAGTGCAAGTGAACACAGATTTTGATTATCGGTGACTTTTGGGGAAATCTGACCTGTTTCTGTCTTTTTGCACTGTATAAAGAAGGATAAAATCCCACTGACATTTTCTTAATTTTTTCCCCCCTGAACAGCGACTGTGCTCGCAAAAAGCCTGCAGCTCCGGCTCTAGATGACGCTGCTGCCAAAAGGTTGTGGGACCTCAGTGTCTCCATGGTTGGTCTTTACTAAACATGACCTCCTCACTTCAGCAACCATTTCCTTCCAGTGGAGTTGGTAACCCTGTTTACACGGGAGTACAAAGAGCTTCAATTTAATATAATTTTTTAATCACTAATGGGTATTTCATTAATTAAGACTTTTCACATGCTTGTATTTCAAAGCACTTAAATGTTTTCAGCACAATTATTTGCACTATTTACTTTTATTCCAGTGAAGCAACACTTGCTATAAAGAGGTGCTAAGCTTTATTTTTATATCAGAAAAAATTTATATAAGCATGATTTTTTTTTTCTTTAATTGTACTAGAGGTGTAAGAATACATGTCTTATCGCCAAACTGTGACAATCTGATGTTTGCACTCAGATTTATCAGTTACAGGCCATCATAGGTCTCGTGGACAAGAGGATGGACATAAGGCTTTTTTTTTACAATCTATTTAATACCAAAAGAAAACATTAGCTAATGAAAAATGTTAGTTAAAGCAGTTCAAGCGTTAGACATGTGGCTGTTTCAATAAAACATCCATCAAATTTAGGCTCCTCAAACGGCTGTAGGCGACAAATTAAAACAGCAAAAAAGTATAAAAACTTTATAAAAATCAACCATTGTTCCACACATTAGAGATGGATAGTTCTGTGAACTACTTAAGAAGAGTTTGATAAGGCAATAAATTGTTGTCACCGGATTTCTTCCTTCCAAGTTTAAAATGTTCTAGTCACTGGAGAGTCCTGCGGCAACAAAGCAAAGCTCAGCTAGCTTTTCCACTTCACAAATATCCACGTTACTCACCTGTTTTGCTAATGTTATCATATCACGTCAAAAGAAACCATTGCACACATTAAAGCTGTTTGATTAACAAGATAAGAGTGTTCCAGTAAAATACACTGTTATAGTTTAATAAGCAAAAGATTTTAACAAGACAGAAGCTTGGAGACTTATTTTATGTAATCAAAAATATTTAATTTTTTTGTGATAAAGCACATGTGCACCAAGTGGTTCATTTATGGAAACTCAAACAGCCATATATGAATTTGTGAATGAAGAACTTTGCTCAGTATTTTAGGGTATTTATCATGATGTCTCTAAAAATCATTTGAAAATGTGTCAGCCTGAAATCTTGCATAATCGCCTGATGTCAAAAATGCCACTTTGCTCCACAAATTCCACTAAATCCTGCTACTATGATGCTACAGTGCATGACATTTGCACATTTTAAGATAAATGCATGATTTAGTTATGCCTCTGTAGAAATATCAGTAGAAAATAACTTAAATCAGTGACAGCCCTGTGTTTGAAAAATAAAGCTATGAATTATGCCTTGTCTTTCCATGTACTTTTACACCCCTATTTATCACTTAAATGTTCTAATTAACCCACTATTTAGATGATTTTGGATGATTTCACAAAGCAATATTTTTAACAATATAAATTCACGGCAAAGCCACAGATTTTCAACAATGCACAAGAGGCAATTTTAGGCTTTAAAACCTTTATTGATGGTATTTTACAAAAGAAGACAACTTTTAGTTTTATGTTCAGTTCTATGTGAGCTCAAGAAGTAAAAAAAAAAGCGAAGCAAGAGGTTTTCTGTAAAGGAAATAGCTTTTGACCCCATGACGACAGCACTTGTAGGATTGTTGCACTTTCAGAAGAGATGAGATCCTGAGAATGTAAACGCCTCTGGGGCGCAGAACAGATCGTAAAAAGAACTGCAACCAAGAGGATTGCACAGCTCACCCTAACATGAGATAATGATGCTAAGACAAGGCTGTTTTTTTGTTCCTTTAATATAAAGATTTTCTGTGTGTGATAACTGAGCTCACAAGGTGCTAAGTGTACGATATGAAGCCACAGTGTAATATTCTCACTAATAAAAGTCCAAAGAAAAGAGGCATTTTTGTGTCAGTTTGTAGATCACAAATGCAAGGACATTCTCAGTTTTTGTCAAAATTGTTTATTTGAATCAGGCTATTCTAATTTTGTTTTATGTTTTTAAGCTGAATCCTAAATTATATCATACGTATGTATTTGGGTATTTAAACAAAGAAAAATTAAGTTCAAATGATCAAATGAAAATGAAAGAAATGGAAGAATTACTAATTTGATAACTTGTGCTTTATTTTGAAAGTAATGATTTTTCTGACTCATATATGCTGTTAAATTGCCTAACTGCATACTTGAATGTTGCTACCGTTCATACATAACAATTCCTATAAAGCAAGTCTATTTGTATGTGATCTCTTTCCCTCTTTGCTTATTGGTTTTAATTCTACTGAAACCTAAATATGGAAATTACACATGTTGGCCGATTGGTATCAATGCAACATTGCAGTATAATTACTCACCTAATCATGCATTCCACTTTCTGCTTATGATTTCCGTGACAAAGAGTTGTGTCGGCCATGCTGTATCATGTCAGGCTGTTAGCTTTGTGGCTTGAGAATTTCATGCTCAGAAATCTACCAGTTGAGCTCCTTAAATCATTTCGAAAGGTTTCCCAAAGACTGATTTAGACACAAAGTGTTTTAATGTGTAAACATTTAAATTATTAACTGTAAAAGTTAGCATGTTGATTTTCCTTTATTCATTACGTAGCAGTTTTAAATTAATATTCCACAAATGGCTCCACAAGCTAAGACGACTTTCCAGAACCAGCAACCTGTAGTGAATGTCAGGCACATGCCCTTATCAGTTCTCCGTCCAACGGATACAGAATATATAGCTGGGCTGGAAAAGTGATAAGGAGATGTGAGTGACCACAGCACAAAAACGGCATCTGTTTCTCTATGTCATAGTGACATGAAGGGTCTGTTGTCTCTAGGATGAAAGGAGTTAAAACTTCAAAGTTTTCAATAGTCCGACCACAGGTTTTCCAAAATCCACCTTCCCTGTCGTCCAAACCCCAACCTTGAGAGGGGAATTTCTTCAGAGTAGATGAGAGATGGTGTGCTGCTTCCACATTTCAGCCAATAGAGACAGAAACCGTCCCTGCCGGTCCCTCAGATCCTCGCATGACAAAGAACTGGCTCATCTCTAACCGGTCAAAGTTGCGTCCAACCGCAGCTGCCCTTCTGTTTGCCTGCTGACAAACTTTGGAGACACACCCCATTGATGAGTTTTATTTCCCCAGAGCCCCGCCTGGCTCCCAGACGTCTCTCTGCTGTCATTGGTTCCCAGTTAGAACTCACCATACCTGCCCCTGGGCATTCGTGCACTTGAGCCAAAATGTTCTCACATCTGTCAGTCATGGGGCAGAGCAGCCAGTGGGATGCTAGAGACAAGGTTCAGTGGGTGTGTTTCCCACAGGTGTGGCTGAGCAGCACATTCCAGTGTGAACATACCTGTCGCCTCCACTAGTGTTCAGATGATCGTGGAAAGGAAGGCTCACTGTTGACCGTTTGCTCTCCTCTTTCCTTGCTCTTGGAGCGTGCACAGAAGCGAGAGGAGGAAATTACTCCAATTTTACCTGCACACACAGGCACTCTTTTCAATTCCCTCCTGCTACCTTTTTTAATTTTTTTTTTATCGTTACGCAAATCCAACATGTTTGTTGGGGGATAAAAGAAACATGTCTCATATAAACACAATGTTATATGAGAAAAATGTTTCAGCTTTTACAGGTGTACCAATCTAAGTGGAATATGTTGAGCATAGGGACCTTGTGGATTTCTAGGAAATCTCGTTGAATCTGTGTATCCACCCTGACATGTGGTGTCAGTTAGCACAGGTGCAGGCAGTGGCATGTGCTGCCACCCCCCTCCCCTCACCCTCCACAGCACAGAACGTTAGATTATCTTTGCCTGCTTTCTGTCTCTGGAGTTCATAAAGCCGTACAGAGAATGTGTATGAAGTGAAGATTTGTGTTGTCTGCCCCTCTGGTATGCAGGTGTCTGTCTTGACCTCCATAATCCAGTTGATTTTTCTTGTTTTTTTTGCTGTCTTTTTCTCGCTCCGCCGTTTTCGCCCCTCCATGTCTGAGTTTGTCTCTTTTTTCTGACTGAGTTCAGACGTGAACAGTGTTTGCCGCAGGCAGGTGTGGGAATGCAGGTTTGCTGCCTTCGTTGAATTTAAAAGGAACAGAGCGTATAAACCCAATGCCGTGACTACCTGTGGACGAGTCTGTGCCTGCGTTGAGCTGAGTCAGAACAACCACAGTGACGAAGGCGCTACGTTCACTACAGCCATTCGCTCTGTACAGCTGAACTGTAAAAAAAGGAAATATTTGCTCTCTTTCAGATTTCTTCAGTTGTCGATTTGTTTGTCACACTTTATTGTTTCAGACAATAAAAGTCTTTTAATATCAGACAAAAATAACCTGAGTGGATATAATATTTTTTTTATTTCTATCATAAATTAATTGCCTTATAACTATAACAGTCTGTTCCACCCTTAGGAGCAGCAGCTAACATATTTTTTTTTTTTTATTAACTATAAAAACAGTCCCAATCCATCCCACTGCAACCACCATGTTTGATTTTCAGCACAATATTGTTTTTTTTCTATTGTGCTGTGCTACGTTTATGCCATGTAACAGGATGCATAACTCCCAAAAAGTTCCTCTTTAGTATGTAAACAACATGTCATCATATACGAGGTAGTATGAGATAGATAATCTGTGAAAAAAAAGTATGTATGTAGCAGCAGTTTATTTACACTTAAAGTGACAAAAGGCCTTAAAACAGCTTAGTCTGAAAAGAGCTCAAATAAGCATATCTGAGCAGGCTAAAATTTCATTATCCAGGAATGATTTTATGATAATAAATATGTTTTATATAACCCATAGTCATATCCTACCCTTTTCAAGGAAGTGCAACAGGTGACCTTTAAGAAATATTTTAAATCCTAAATAATTTATGCATTTAACCTTAAGAATTAATTGTGAAATTATTAGACTGATCAATTTCTTACTTTGGTAAAGTCTAGTGCAACAGTCTCCATATATTAGCATTTGATTTGTTACTGTAAGAAAAAAAACAAACAAAAAAAACCCAGCAGGAATCACATTAACTGTGTCAAACAAATGCAACAAACCATAGCTGTCATCACACCGGGGATATCGGCAACAGATAGATTAGGTTTGTTGATATGCAATACAAATAAGAGTGAACTCAGGAGTGGTCCCAGTGGAACACCTTTGAATGCTTTAAGATAGATTTCTTGACATGCTCAATTTTTTTGGAATGATGTTATACAACCACCCAGCAGCACATTCTGAGGCCATGATACTGATAAGCGTTGGCTTTTACTTTACACAGTCCACTGTGTCAAAGGCTATGCAACGGTTAGTCGAAAGGGCTGAGCCGTGCCACATGTTATCTAGAGCCTCAATAAAATTATTTATACATTTAAATTTGATGTTGTTGCACTCTGCCCTTTGCCAAAAGCAAAGTGACGTTTTGATAAGAAGAGTCTCGTACTCATTTATTGCCTAAAACCATAATGCAGGCAAGCAGTGTGGATCTGTAGTGAAATCTGCATTGTCATTTATTTAAATAATGGTAGAACAAGAGAAAATTTCAGTGTAAAAGGCTAATGAAAGGCTAACAATTTGTATGTTAGCTAATTTCAAGTGGCTCCAAGTTGTCAGGACAAGCAGGGTTTTATCTAGTAATTTTTCTTTAATTAAAACTGAAAGAGCTTGTCACAGAAATGTCATCAAAGCATCAAAAGTTGGAGTCATCAAATTTAATTAAAAAAATGAACATGAAGTAATAAAGTGCTACTTAAAACAACAAAGGATTTGAAATGTTAAAGACATATCAGAAATGCTGATATGTCTTTAACGATGCAAAAGATAAACACCATTGCATTTTATATTATGTTTATTTGTTGGAGAATTGCCATAAATAGTTGATTTATGATTTATTTTTGGCTGTAGCCTAGATCAGATAAAATAAAGTAATGCAGTGTTTCATTTTGAATATAGTCTTTAAAGAAAATTTGGCAATTGGCCCTTCAAAGTAAGAGTTTTCTAAAATAATGTCATGTTTTAATATAATAATGTCACGTAACATTAAGCTTCTGAAAAGGTTATTAACATGTTTTTTGTTTCATATTTTATATCAATTCATTATATATATTCATTATATTTATATCAATTCAGTTCATTATAGGAAACAATTTGAAATAATTGTTTTGCCTTTAATTTGTAACTTGTTTTATGATTTCCAGTTGTTTATTTATTTGGGATTAAACTTGTTAGGTTGCCTAGCTTTAAATCATAACTCTCTAACAGAACCCCACTCCTAAAAATCTGATCTACCTCTTTAAAAAATATATTTATTGTCATCAAATGAATGATTTTTTTTTTTGATTGGATTAATTTATTTTCACAATAGTCATGTCCAGTGAGATTAAAGTAATACAAATATACAGCTTTGGACATATACCAAAAACCTTCATTTATATTCTGTATTTCTGTAACAAACCCCCACTTTCAAATTATTTGCCAACAAAAAATATATTTATTTTAAGAAAAAGCACTCTGAAACCCAGAAAAAAAAACAAAAACACATTTTACCAAACCTTTGAACCAATAACACAGATCTTATTGGATCTCTGACCAATAATAAAACTGAATCACATTTGATCATTTTGGACTATCATTTTGATCACTTAGTTTTTTAGTAGTATTCTTTGCCCTGAAGAAATAACCTCAGGTGTGTGACTTTAGTGGATCAGGTTGTATTTTTGAGCAATTTTCAAGTAGTTGAAAAAAAAGAGCCAAATAACAAGGATCAGAAATGTCTAGAGGAAATTTAAGGCCAGGGTTGGGCGGACATTTACCGGAGGACCCTGAGGCTATTTTCTGTCAGGGTGTATAGAGCCACTGTTGAGTGAGCATATACAAAGCAAGGGAGGTGTTAAGTCAACTGTCTCCCTGGATTAGCTCACGCTGTGCTGCTCTGGACATTTTGACACGTAGTTCCCAGGATTTTTAACATTCATAGACATTAATGATTTTGTAGTAAAGCTTAAAAAACCCACATGAAATGCTTAACTTCACTTCACAAGTAAAGCTAGTATACAATAGAAAAAGATTAAAGACACTAAAAAGGCCAAAACTTTTTTAAAGCTGAAAAATTCCAAAAAAATAAAGTGAAAAGCATATAAAAATGGATTTAAAACTTAATTTTAATTGGAAATCTGTTTAGTTATGAAACCATACATGTGAAAACTAACTGACTTGGTAAATTATTATGTCCAGTAATTTGGTGTGGAAATGTGAAACTGAACAATTACATTTTTAATTTAAAATTTTTCCTCCTGGTTTCCTATATATATATATATATATATATATATATATATATATATATATATATATATATATATATATATATATATATATATGAAGCCTTTATTTATCTCCAGCTGTATTCTTTCACTGCATGAAGTGAATCGCTTTTTCTGCATGGTTTGACATTCTGCCGTTGATACTTTGTGATGACTTAACAAACCGCTGGGCGAGGAGGGCCTGAAACCTCCTCTCCTGGCTTTGTTGTCAATTATTTAGTTGAGTTCCTCTCATCAGTGTGAAAGTCTAGAGCAAAGCAAACAGCCATCGGCTCCTCTTTTTCTTTTTCCGGGGGTTATGCGGGAACATTGGACACCGAGGTTGCTGATGTGGACCAAAGGAGATCTGCTAAAACATCTTCTGTCCTTTACTGGGATTAGCACGGACACATTCCTGGCCCTCTGCGCCAAAGCTCCCACCATCCAGCTCCACGTTGTTCACACTTGTACCTTTGCCTTCATTTGAGAACATATTATTTTGACTATATAAGTGTGGTACTACATTTATTCTGTTGTGATAAAACATGGTAGAATAACAAATGTCAGCATTTTAACCAAACTGATGAGAAACCAACAGCTTGACATCAGCAGTAGCTATTCATCCCTATAATATCATCTTCCTCCATATTAATATCAATATTATAGCAAAAAATGTTGTCCACGCTTCACATGCGATGTTTGTTGTAGCTTGGCAGTGGGGGAGGACGTATCGCCCAGAGCTTCAAATCTTCTTTCAGACTCCTGTGGAATGTCTTTGCATACTTCCTTCAGCTGTCCGGAAGGTTTTTCCACCTGTGGAGATTCCTGTGGCACACCTTACTGACCCCGCAGTTTAATGTACTATTAAGCTGTTTCTATAAATCTTGTGTGGGAAGAAATGGCTCAAGTTAATTTTCCTAAATGCTGCTGCTTATTCCCAAACCTATCAGGCCTTTTATAGTGGCATCACATTGCTTTGTCATACCAGGAATGCATAGCCTTCCAGTAAGTTACACTGTGTGTTGTTCTTCCTAGTTTACAATTTACATTTAACGGTTGAAGTTTGGAAAACGATACCATGAGGGACCAATAAAGTCTTGTGAACTGAAAAGTCACAAAAGGTTTACTGGGGTAATTTTGGGTATTACATATTGAACTAGAAATTAGGAGCTGAAGCATTTCACATTTTGCTACTAATTTGAAATGAAGCAAAAATATTCAAGCCCCTTGAATTTTGAAATTCAAGGGGCAATCAAGCTTATCTTTATCAATGATCTGCTTTTTCTGTCTTCTTCAATATTAAGGAAAACTTGGGGATAATATATTTTTAAAAATGAAAAAAAATTTTTACAAAATGTGTGATGAAAACAATGTATAATTTTGGAATAAAGGTGAATAAAAACTACTTTCAACTGAATATCAAGTACAGTTGTCCTTTGGACAGTTAGTATTTATAAGCTGATGGCTTTTAGCAGCAGGGAGGCCAACATGATATGCAACAAATATTTGCCAGATCTGACAGCAAACAAACAAGCAACACCTAAAAAAACAGCAATTCTACCTGATCTGAGACTACATCCTGGAAATTTAGCAAATATTTTTGAAAGTTAAATGTGAAGCTATTTAAACAAATATATTACTGAGTATATAAAGTTAAAATGTCTTCTTTGTTGCATAAAATATTTTTTTTCCACATCTTGTCACAAACTCCTAGTAGCCAAAGCTCAGGTAGGATATTTTGTTGACCTGCCAACTATTAAATCAGCTGTTTGTGGAGAAGCAGAAAGAAGAAATTTATTTTGGAAAGTCATAAAAACACACTTACAGTTTGCAACACGCCATGTGTTATAATTTTGTTAAGCATGCAAAACATTACGTTTGGATGGAAAGTAAAATGCAAATCACTCTCAGCCCTTCATTCATCCATGGTGACAGGACAATATGGAAGAGAAACTTCTAGAAGCTGCAAAAAAAAAAAAAGGTTTACCTTTAAGCAACAAGCATAAACACATGGCAAGAAGAATGAGGGACATTTATTTATATAATTTGTTCAGTTATTCACCAATCACTAAAAGTAATTAACTCTATCAGCCAGTCATTTTTAAATCTACCTTCTAGAGAGTCATCTTTAGCTAAATGAGAGCTCGTCAACTTTCCCACAGTCTTAACAGACTGGAAGCAACACTGTAAAGCCTTCAGAGCTGCTGTTGCTGTTGCTCTGCTGCACTGCTGTTGCTCACTAGAGGATGAAATGTAATCATGGAGAGCTGCCAGCGCACATCAGGACCTGGCAGCTGAAACTGCAAACCCAGAAAACTGCAACCCATCCACTCTCTGTTATCACTGAAAAGTTCCTAACGCCAGAGGGCAAACTTTGCACTTAGTTTGGCAATAAAAGGCACAAACCTATGTGCAACAGACTGTATACAAAATGCACACAGTAAGTTGAGGGGCGCTTTTTGATTCTCAAAGAAAGGTATGCTTCTTTTAAATTGTGTAAACAAATCTGGTGTGTAGCGCTGCAGCTGAACTCGCAGAGGGAAATGCTTCAGGCATGTAAACGTAAACACACTCGATCACCATGCAACAGAGAGAACTACTTAAAAACATGAATGTTGCTCACACTTGGAGCAAAAAAGCAAATTTACAAGCAAGCTAAACAAGGCCAGAATGCTATAAAACAGCTGGATGTAAACGTAGCAGAGACCCAAATCCAGTTTAACTGCATTCAAGCCTTTTGCAGAATTCTTGTAAATAATGAGAAACCACTGTGGCAGGATTTTTTTACTATAGGACAAAAACAAACATGTCATGATTCTAACTATATTTGATAACATGTGAACTATAACTAAAGGTTGTCTAATTTGGATTTCTCCTTAGCGTGGTAAAATAACTAACATTTCTTATATGTATATGAATGACTGTGTAGTTTGGAGGAAAAAATAAAACAAAACTTATTTACTATATGTGCAAATGATATATTGAACAAGACATAAGCAAACATAAAGTAACAATTTCAGAATATTTTAGTTAAATAGAATAAACGCTGTCCATTATCACCCTCAGCGAGCTCAAATCCCTGTTTGAACAGTGACCTCTAGTGGTTGCACAATGATCTTCTCTTGGTGAACTTGGACAAACTACAAATTTCAAATCACAGTCAAACAACATCCAGTTCAAGGCTTATTTAAGTTATTGTAGATGAAACCAAATTTAGTATTTATTATTTCTATTTCAAATTGTGTTTCAAATATACACAATTTAACTCTTTCTTTATCATCTTACTTAGGTTCTGCAACTGTTATCTAGTGAAGAGGCACATCATGCAATGTTCTTCAAAAGCTTACATTTGCACAAATTGGCATGCAATATAAGTGAAAAGAGGATGAAGGAGAAGAAACTATGGCTTCTGTTCTGACCCATATTGTTAATATTTTTAATTAAAATGCCAAAAATACTATTCTTAGGATTAGGTCATATGACTTTAGATGCTTATGAGATCTACTTAACTGTTATTCTATTGGGAGAAAACCTAATATTTTCTCCCAATAGAGTTAAGCAAGAAAATAAAATCAATTTAGGTTTGACTTAAACTTCTTAATTTGACCAAGTTTCTCTTCTGACTTCAAGTAATATTACTGTTTTGAATTGGGCTGGTCAGAGACCTGAGTTGAGTCCAGCCTCATGAAGTAAGTAAAGATTAGGGTGATGGTGAGGAGGCCTTACAACTTCAAAGCCATTGAGCTTCTGATGAATTATCAAAATACCAGTGAAAACATAAAGCCCAGCAACTAAAAGCAGTTCCAAAAGAACATTCCTGATTAATGAGAAGGGATGCAACTTGGATGTGCCATTTTAAAATTGAAACGTCAACAACGACGGATCATTTTTTATCTGTTATTCTAGATCAGGGGTGGGCAACTCCAGGCCTCGAGGGCCGGTCGCCTGCAACTTTGAGATGCATCTCTACTTCAACACACCTGGGTCAAATAATGAGGTCGTTTGCAGGACTCTGGAAAACCTGACTGCACTTAGGAGGTGATTCAGTTGTTGGATCCAGGTGTGTTTCACCAGGGAGACATCTAAGAGTTGCAGGACACCGGCCCTCGAGGACCAGGATTGGCCACCCCTGTTCTAGATGCTCTATTGAAAGAAGTGATACTCTTTTTCAATAGTTTCATCTTTTGAGAGGTGCCTGTCTCATTTACTGTGAGAAACAAGCCTTTTGGTAGGATGAAAATAATTTTAATTTAAAATTTTCCAGGGGCCATAAATAATTTTATATTTGGCCGTAGCTATACTGTCATGTGAAAAAATCTGAACATCCCTTTCAATATTCAGCTCTATATTGATAAAGTGTGAGCATTTATCACTCACACTTTATCAGATAGGTGAGATGATTCTCACCACCCTACCAGTCTCTAACATTAGTCTGAGAATCTTTAATCTCTCCTTGCTTGTTTCAGATCATTTTAGTTTCCCCAGAGTGTCTCACTAAATCAAGGGCTTTGACTTTTCTCAGGACTTGTGATTTCTTAAATTTCAGTCGGTCCTTGATAGATTTATAGGTATGTTTTGGCTTATTGTCACATTTGCATTAAGTTTGCTTCTCCCTTCACCTCAATTATTTTTCAAACTACATTCACATTATCCTTAAACATTCTTTGATACATGATAAAATCAATGGTGGCCAGATTCCTCCTCACCAAAGCAGCCCTAAAGCATAACATTTCTTCACAGTTGGTATGAGGATTTTTTCTGCAGTGCTGTATTTGGTTTATGCCAAACATGGTCCCTGTACTGCTGTCCAAACGATTACATTTTAGACTCATCTGGCCAATATGATTTATTCTAGAGTCTCATCACATAAACTGTGAAGGATGATTTTACTGTTTTTTTGCATTACAATGTGGGCAAGCCCCTCCTTCTGTTGTGTCTTTGAATACAGTGCTGCTGTAGTTGGCCATGGTAGCCTTCTGTTGACCCCGTTCCCTTACTTTCATATGCTTAAAAGCATAAATTATACTTCTCATTTAGTTGACGTGAATTAAGAAGACAGCTGAAGAACGGAGGGTCCAGAAAAACCCTACACATATTAATATGATCAAAAATATGAATATCTTGCAGATGCTTCCTCACTGACTGCATTATAATAATGAACACATGTCTTCATGAGTCAGCCTCCGTCACCAACTGCCGGGACTATACATGTGCCCGTATTAATGCAGTACTGGACAGGCTCTGTAAGGGATGTTTTTTTTAGCAAATTCCTTCTTCATGCATGTGTCCTCAGATCCACGTGTCAAGCCAACATGTTGACTTAGACGATGTGCTGTTCGCTGACCCTGCTAACATTTGAGGATGAGGCAGCGAGCCTGTCAAGGACTAAGAGCTCCCCTGTCTGATTATGATGCGTTGTCTTTCATTAATATGCCTCACCTTCAGAGCAGCAATATTGCATTTGCATGCCATTAGCATATATCCGTGGAGCAACCATTTGTTGCTGCGCTGTGGTGGGAATGGCACCTGTTAGAAAACAGATGCTTCTCTGGTGGGGTTTTGGGAAAGCTCAGGGTTTAAGACCTGGGGAGTCCTCAGCTCGAGAAGTCATCTCATCAGCTGCATTAGTGTAGCTAAATGTTTTCGTACTAAGATAGTGAGGCTCACTTTGTAATGCTCCGCCGCTTTCTGTTTTTATGTTTTAATAATCTCAAAATTGAGATGGTTTAGATGGAGATTTCTTTGCTTGGTGCCACATGAAGTAGTGTGGAAGGACGTAAAGGTCTATACTAACACAGAACCTGCTTTTGTTACAGCTGCATCTACAAGAGTTGAAGTGTGTCAAGCAGCTTTGCATGTCTAGACACTTAAATGTTTGCTTATTTCTCTATACAACAGCTCAAGTTCAAGTAGAGATGGAAAGTTTCTACATTAAATCCCAGGCCTTGTGCTAATTAACAAAAACAAAAAAAGACCCAGTGAAATAAATAGCTTTTAAGTTCTCTGTGGATGTGGTAGAAAACCTTGCTCTGATCCTTCAACCCAGCATTGATTTACCTAAAATGGGATCATTGCACATCTTCTCAGCAATGTTAAAGATAAAAAAAAAATAAAAAAAAAACAATTGAAGATTAAAAACTGTTGTTGAAGCTTAGTATATCAATGGCAGATGAAATGTATTTTTGTCTGTAAAATCGGTGGTTGTGTTTTTCCCCTGTCTAAAATCCATGCTTTCTACCCGTAATGGCTCTGCGGAGCAGCAGACAGGTGGTGACCCTGCATGCAGTACCTGGCACACAGTGCGAGTGTGTCGAGCTGCAGCCAAAGCCCAGAGCTGGCGACAAGAATCAGCTTGCCATCGGGGAGGGCAAGAAGCGAAACAAAATATAAATCACAGGATGTACAGTGCATTAGATTTCATGCTGCAAACAAATATTCTGCTTTAGTTTTTTTATGTAGTTGTGTTTTTGTTTAGTTTTTTTTTCATCGTATGGAGACACATTGAAATGTTTTTGTTACTGTCTGATATTAAATCAGATTAAAGTTTTCCTGTCAGAATGTCAAAATAATTTTCATTTGCTAAATGCTAGAATAATAATCATATTATGGCTTTGTAATTTTCAGTAGGTTTTATCTACAACATGTGAGTTACCATTTTAAGGCGACCCTTCAAACATGCTCGTTTGTGTGACATTGTGGGAAAATCAAAAGGAATTAATCAAAATGTAGAGGACAAAAATTCTGGTCCTTTGGAACATGGATACAAACTTCAACTTTGGGATTGTCAGCTACAATATAATTTAAAACTAAATGTAACAATAGGAGCTAACGTTTCTTATATTAAAAGTCAAAACTTCCATCTTATATTTTTGTCATGTTTTAGACTACCAAACTCTCCCAGTTCAAGCT
This sequence comes from Poecilia picta, assembly GCA_033032245.1. NCBI lineage: Eukaryota > Metazoa > Chordata > Actinopteri > Cyprinodontiformes > Poeciliidae > Poecilia > Poecilia picta. Next base: position 28,883,221 of record CM065355.1, read on the forward strand.
ATACCTGATCCAGCACTGCCTATTTGAACTGATTAGCACATCTATAGCAGTTATAGCAGAGATATGACTGTCACTGTATCTGAAATGAGGAGTCATGCAGCTGTCTTCAGTATGTTTAAAGCTTTTTTATACATAACACCTGCGGGATACTTTAAATATTTTCCTCTGCAGAGGCTAAAAATATCATCCAGCTTTAATAAACAATTTGATTATCAACATTTTCCATTAAACCCATTTTTATCCCTTGTCTCTTTGTTGATGAAAAACTCTGGCTTGACATATTGAAGCAACCCAGAAACCCAGAAAGGACACCTTAAAATCCTGTTGCACAATAGGCCTAAAAATCACCCCCATCCCCCACACCCTCCTGCAGAGACATCCTCTGATTGGCCACAGTTTCATGGGCTTGAATCCACTTTGTGACCTTTCCCAAAATGTCATCTCTGCACTGTCTCGACCATATTCTGCATCACTTTCCATTTTTACATTGCCTATAATAGGAAACAATAAAAATAATCTTTACTATCATGCCGGTCATGGAACAGAATCTCCGCCTCATTACCAATCTTGTCTGGGGGATTGATTATTGGATGAGTGGCAAGGAGCCTCTGCAACGTAGCTGAGCCTGGGGCATCATGGCAGACCCGACGCTTTTAATGCCTCCGTGGAGCTAAACTACAGCTCCAGCATCTTCTTCACATCCCTTCCACTCTCCACTGCACCTGATACCAAAGGAAAGGAAAAACAAGACACTTAAAAGTGGAGGGCACACTCTTATTTTAAATAAAAAGAGCAGCGATGACTGTAGTCGAATCTCACTCAATTATACCCTGTTACCTCCCTGGATCATTTTAATGATCCCGCACAGACACAGCGCTGTGATCCCACCGTGAAACACCCTGTGATGAAACAAACCATTGTGTGTGTCCTCGCCCCAATATGCTAATCCAGGATTAATTATGGACCAACCCTAATGAGTGTCTCTCTGGCCCTCTTAGATATGTAAATGTACCAGCAGTGGACAGCGCTGAGAGGCTTTTGTTAACTCTCTGTGCTGCAGAAAAAAAGGGGGCGAATAGGACAAGGACAAAGATTCAACAATAACAGATGATGATTTTAAAATATATCAGCATAGTTCAATTTAATTTATTTCCATTGCAAGAAATGTAATTTTATTGGATTATATAAAAGCATGAAGTAATCTCCTAATGTACAAATGAAATTCAACCGAACTCTTAAATTCTGTGCAACTAAATGTAAATGCTGACATAACCAACTTTATTTTATGCAACAAGATGTAACAATTTATTTATTTATTTATTTTAAAATGACAGGTTTTAAAAAATTGTCTCAGTAATCTAAATAATTGCACTGAGTTGTTGTCACATAGGATATTGATTATTAAATCTAATTTAATAAATCTAAAAAGAAGATGAGATATAGACAGGAGCTTAATAAATCTTACTTAAAAAGCTATGAAAATGTTAGACAGAGAGTCAGTTATTGTGAGCCACTATTTTATTTTAATTTAAAAATAAACTAATATGTATTTTATACTAATGCAGAGTAACCAAATCATACACATTTTTTTATGTATAGATATATAAAATGTGAGAGATTTGTACTTAGACCCCTCGTTCTACTGAACTTACAGCTGGAAGTGTTTTAGGGCTCGTTTTTTTTTTTTTTACCAGCCTTCAGAAAGTTAAATTGTAGCTCGAACTCTGCCAGCTTGGATGGAGAATGAAGGTCACTTAAGTTTTGCCACTCAGTCTTGATTAGAGTCCAGCTTGGACTTTGACTGAACCATTTTCTAATGATAGCCTCTTCAAGCTGAGCAATTGATCACCGCAAGTGAAATAAATGCTCTTGCCAAGCACTTTGCAGCAAAAAAAGAGGAAGAAGAAGAAGAAAAAAGAAGCTCTATTGAGCTTTCTGGCGATTCAGCACATCAGTTTTTGCTTTCTGATTTGTATTTCCATTTTTTTTTTTTTTTTTTTGCAATGCTCTAACAAACGACTCAAGGGAAGACTAATACAGTGTGGCTAAAAAAATCTGTGCGTCTAATTTCTGTCCAAGGTGCTGAAATCTGTTGCCCCGGGCGCGGATCACATGACCGCGCTTCCTCCTGCCTTCTTAGGGCAGGATGCTCAGTGTGTGTGCGCGCGCGCGCTCGTGCACGCGGGCAGCTCAGTGCCTCATCATGAGCGCTCGGCTGCTCTGACACGGCGTCGGGTCCTCCGTAGTATCCCCGCAGCGTGGAGCGCTTCGAGCGGTTTGGATGCGCCTCCGTGACTCTGAGCGCGCATCAGTTTCTCTCTCTTGTTCCCCCCCCCCCCCCCCCCACCACTTTCAGCGCCACAGTTTGTTTGTTTTTTTGGGGGGGGGAGGCGGGGTTGGGGGGAAAGGAGCGATGAGGGGAACTCGGGAGCGGGCTGAAGGTGCCCACCAAGTCTGACTGTGCTTCGAAGGTACCGAATCTGAAGAAAGATGTAAGAATCCGCAGGCGAGCCTCACGGATTCCGAGCCAAAATGCAGAAAGGGATGAGACTCAATGACGGCCACATCACTATTTGGCCCTTTTGGCGAAGAAGGACGGGACGAGGCGAGGCTTCTTGAGTAAGAAAAGCTCAGACAACACAAAATGGCACTCGAAGTGGTTCGCCCTGTTGCAGAATATGATGTTTTATTTCGAGAACGAGTCCAGCTCACGTCCCTCCGGACTGTACCTGTTGGAGGGATGCGTCTGTGACCGGGCTCCGTCACCGAAACCGTCTCTGTCAGCGAAGGAATGCTTAGAGAAGCAGGTAGGAGACTCATCGGAGGAATAAGAGTTTGAACGGGTTTGTTTTGCTACCTTTAAACTTTTTTTTCTTTTCAGATAATTTCAGCAGTTCCACCGACTAACCGCAAACACCGTTGTATTTATTTTTTTACAAACAATATCACGCAAGCAATTGCAATTTTGGCTCACTTGACGTGGGTTTACGTAACTGCGTCATCCGGACAGATTGTTTGTGTCAATTCTGCACTAAAACAATCTGTTCAAGCTGCAATTTGTTTAAACTTAGCAGTGATGACGCAAACATCCAAGTTGGATGTTTGCGTCATGTTTGGATGTTTGGAAGAAAAAAAAAAAAAAAAAAAAAGAAAAACATCTTTAGGGAAATCAACTGTTGTTTGAAACGAAAACTAAAGTTGCGTCCAAACGCAACTTGAGTTTTTCTCGACGAGAACTGCTCCTTTTGCTTGGCGTTTGGACGTATTGATCCAATTCTCCGTCTTGATATCAATAGCATCCTACCTTGGCAACTGTGTCTCCCCGGTTTATAGCGGCGGTCCATTTGATAGCTGCCTCATTATCATGAGGTGCTAATGACAGCAGGGGACGACAGCCTAACCATGTCGCATTAGGCTCCCTGTTTGCCTCTCAACATGCTCACTTTGAGTTGTTTTTTCCTTCAATTTTTTTTTTGAAACAAGCTTCGAAAATATTTTTGTTTCATTCAATGGAATCTGACTGTTGATGGAGGAATTAAACACTGGCATTAGATAGAGAAGTGACAAACCTGCTATGAGCTACGTCAGCAATCACCTGAAATCCAGCTGCGGTGTCTTTAGGTTTCATGTAAAACAGAAGATAAAGACATTCAATTATTATTTTTTTCTATTTCTATGCCGTTCGAGGGAATAATTGATATTTTTCCTATTGCAGTATGTATGCACTTTAATTTTTTGCTAGCATGCTCATAATTATATGTGCGTGCTTATAATTAGCTTAGTCAGTCTGCATTTTTAAACACTTCTTACGTTAAACAAGCGCAATACAAAGTGCTTTAAATGAGATAAAAAAGAAGACAATGAAAAAATGTAAAAAAAAAATGAACAAGAAAAGAAGACATTAATTTGTACTTAAATTTAAGAACAAATTTACAAAAAATTGTACTTAAAACTGAAAGACTAGGAGATACATTAGTAGGTGTATTCATGGACTAGATTGTTTAGGTGTTCTGTCTGCTCCACTTTTACATCAGTTTCAATGTTTTCAGGTCTTCTCCACTGAAAGTAAGACATTTCTTTGAATTGATACCTATTCAGGAAAAAAAAAACTTCCTTGCAATCATTGTTTTGTAGTCAATAAACACCTTAAAACAACAAACTGACTCAAACTGTTTTAGTAAACAAAAATCAAAGATGGTGGTGTTATGCAGCCTCTTAAAGTTAGCTTTTGTTCTGATTCTCCTGGGGTTGAGGATTAGGTTCATGTTTGTGGAATATATATATATATATAAATATTATATATAATATATATAATATATATATATATATATAAATTATATATATATATATATATATATATATATATATATATATATATATTTTACTGTATATATATATATATATATTTATACAGTATATATATAATATTATATCACTATATATATATATATATATATATATATTATATATATATATATATATATATATATATTATATATATATATATATATTATATATATATATATATATTAGATATAATATATATATATATATGATTTTCATATGCAGAGTCGTGTATCAAAGTGATGGCTTAGGGGTTTTGGATTTGGGATTGGATTACACTTAGAGATATCCTCAAAATCTCAACCATCATGCCACACACAATCACACACACACACACACACACACACACACACACACACACACACACACACACACACGCAAACACACGCAGTTCTGCATAATGGAACCATGAACAAGAACAGTAACTGGAGGAGTCGTGAGTTTTTGTCTCTGTCCGTGGTGCTGAACATTACGTCCTCTTGCTCCTTTCTGATTTATGTCAAATTTTATGTAATGACCCATATGAGCAGTCAGAAGTTGCTACTAAAGAAATGTTAGTAGTATTTTGAGATTATAAATATCTGCAGATAAGCACATGTTGGCTGTTTTTGAATATTATTTTTGGCCAAGCATAGCCTGTTGTTATGCATGAAATGTGTACCAGTGACATCTATGACAACAACCGTTCATGCAGACTGCTGCAGTGAATTTATTTCAGCATTAGATTAACTGATTTGGAAAGACTTCAGTTAGCATAACACAGTTCAGCTTGTGTTTCCTTATATGTTATGTTGGGAATAAATATACTTCTTTTTCTTTTTTTTCTGGTTTTCTTTCCGTCGTGTATTGACAAATCATCCGATCTCATGCAAACATCTTGAAGTCTCTCTGTATAGTACTGCATGTACCAGGGTCAATCTATAAAACCCATCTGCTCCATGGAACAGGTGAAACAAGGACACAAAAAGACTAATCGATGTTCCATGTGTCTTTGAGCATACAGATTCTCTTTTCCTTTTCCACCTCTCTGATAAAAACAGAGGGTGACAGCGGAGTCGATGGGCAGACTGCAGAGGTCATCGGAGTGGACGCTACTGTACCCCTCCTGACATTAAACCTGTTAAAGATTAAAGCAGATTTCACCTTCTTTTTATGTAGTGAGCCTTGTGTCCATGTATTGTGTGTGCGTGTGTTGTCGAAGCTGCAGGAGGGATAGCCGGGAGGGTTGCTGGATCTTATCTGTGTGTGTCAGGGAGAGGGACAATGCAGCGGATAGATGCCAAGCCAACTGCCACTTCGCAGGGCTACGCTGCTTTTTATAGCCCAGCGCTCCTTATAAAAGGCAAAATGATCCCTCCCTCCCTTCCTACCCGTCCGTCTCTGCGTTCTCATTGTATTCTTTGGAGTGTTCTACTTTTTAATGTTCTTATTCCTCATTTAGAAGGCGAGCTACGTTTAAGCCCACTGTTACCATGGCAACCTGTATTTGCATCTGAAAAAGTGCATTTGAAGGGGGCCAACGAAATGTGCAACAATATTTCTTGGCATTGTGCTCCATTTAGTGAGCATAGAAAACACCAGCATATGAAAAATAAGATTCAGGTCACCATAGTTGCTCATATGGTGGGTCATGTTTTTTTTTGTTGTTGTTTACTTTAGATCTTAACGAATATCTTTTTATCATTTATACCCACTCTCTACCGTCTAATCAATCATTTAAATTTTACTTTGACACTTTTGATCAAAGAATATGCTCCCGAGTTAGAAGTGCTACTGATGTTTGTGCCTTGTGAACAAGAATGGCTTTGTGCAAACAAACAAAACAAGCACAATTTATTTCGAAATAGTAAAAAAAAAACAAACAGATATGAGTATTCCAAGACGTTTTTCTTTCTAAAATTAGAAAATTTAAACTTTCTATGAGCATTTTCAATAAATACTTCCTTCTTTCAACGTTGTCTCATTTTATCACAACAAACAATAATTTAGCGATGTAGAGTTAAATTTATCCGCCTAAAAGGTTTGATGCACCAGCTCACAGGAGGACGGGAAGCACATTATTGACGAGGGCCTGTTCTGCTGCTCATCAGGAAATATGGAACATTACTCCCCTTCACCAATGAGTGCTTTCTCACATTTTTAAAGGGAAAGAAAGAAAAAAAACGAAAACAAATCCAATATATTGGATTTGTGGGGGTCTGTTTACGATGCATCACTGTTATATAATTTGACGCTTTTTGACTGCAGATAGCCTATTTCTAATATTTGTGCAATGACCACCACTTTATCCCATGAGCCTTTTAGAAAACAGTTCACACATAATGCACATTAAAATAATTGCTGTAAGTGAACCTATACGGTTGCAAATTGCAGTGAAGGAGAGTGAGTGTTTATGTCACTGGCAAATCAATAGAACAAACAAAACAAAATGGCTAAAGCCTGGAGGCTGTTAATTCAGAGGTGAGGCTGCACAAACAGTACACACATATTTTATTGTGAACCTCCTGTGACCTTGTCTACCTTCTGCTCATTCACACACACACACACACACACACACACACACAGAGGTGCAGGCAAAGCTGGTTGTATAATTTGTATTTGTATAAAGACTTAAAAGGAATTCAGATTTTAAATGCATATTTCTTTATTTATTTTTTCCTTTTTTGAAATTCAATCTTTAGTTTGAGTAACTTTACTTGAAATCCAATGTTAGGACTTAATGATTTTTAACAAAAGCAGTTGTTGTCCACTTGTTGATCCCCGTAATAATCTCTTTGAAACAAATTTAACTGCAGATTTTTTTATTTATTTATGCTTTATCTTTTTAAATTGGTCAGTTTTGTAGGAGCTGCCATTTCATATCAACTGCTTTTCCACACTGAGGCTAGTTGTAGATTGCAAAGGAGACACAAATCATTTAAAAAGAATCATGGCATCATCAGTTCCCCATAACAGCAATTTTATGTGATTTACAGGCCAAGCAGTTGTTTCAGAGGCATGTCAAGAAAACAAAGAAATTTTTTCTGCCCTACCATCACAAATGTAAATGTGTGACATTCATTAAAAGCTTCAATAGTTTTGCCCGTTTCCCAAAGAGCCTGAGAATATTTATGGATCACATGAGACTATTAAACCAAAAATATTTTTTATTCAACATCTCATTGTGTCTGCCAGAATACTGAAAATGAGCCAGAAAAATCCAAGAAAAATTATCCCCAAAAAATGGTGAAACAATAATGGAAATGACTTTCCAAATAGAATCAAACATTGTTAGATGTGGGTGTTCTACCCAGTAAATAAATATTTTCATCTTGAAAGTTAACTGTTCTCCATTTCAGTAACTTTCACCTGAGAATAGTTAAATACAGCTTTTTTTTTTTCATTTTTGCAAGCTAACTTTTTAGCTTTCTGTCATACTTTGTATTTTCCAGTTCTACTTCACCGTCACTTTCAGTCATGAGAACCAGAAGCCGTTGGAGTTGCGCACAGAAGATGTCAAAGACTGCGACGAATGGGTGGCTGCCATCACACAAGCCAGGTAAGTTGCACACACACTACCATCCACCTGAATCAGCAACTTTGAGTAATTTACAACAAAATTGAACTCATATGTCGGTGTGTGAAGCTGTGGTCCATCGCTAGTTTAGACTCAAAACTGATTGCCAAAAACCTTTCAAGTTCTCACATGTCATTTTAAGAGAAAGTGTCTTCCAGTTTGAACAAGTTTGCCAGGAAGAAAACCTTTTCATAAACAACAAATGGAATGACTTAAACTTAAAATATTCTGTACCTGCTATAGATAAGTGCAAGTGATGAATGTAAACAGTAAACAAATTAAATTGACCACCTTATGCCCTTGTTCTAAAATATGATTCTTGAATATGAATATATATATATATATATATATATATATATATATATATATATATATATATTATATATATATATATTATATATATATATTAATATATATATATATATATATATATATAATAATAATAATAATAATAATAATAATAATAATAATAATAATAATAATAATATAAATATATATAATATGAATATAAAATATGATTCAGTGATTCTTGAAAATAGGGACAAAATGGGTTTTAATTTTCCCATTTTTTTTTTTTTTGTTATTTCTCAAATTTATGTATACAAATATGTAAAATAATGTTTTGGAAAAACATTAAAGATGCTGAGGTACAGGCTCCCAGTTGCAACATTTTTTAAAAAAATTACATTTTTAATCGACCTGACCTAGAACGTTGTCATCACCATCTGACAAAAATACATCAAAAATAATTTTTCATGACCCTATTAGTGATATTTTTACTCATTTGCAGACATATACTTCTCAAGAAACAAAATAATTATTATTTAAAACAAAAAACCATAAAAATCCATCTGACGGAGTTGACACTGCATGACGGAGTTGACACAAAACTGAAGGTGGTGACAAACTAGTGAGTAAAATGAAAAACTTGGTACATGTGAAGTAATGCAATTTATGTAAAAATACATTAAAATGAATTAACTCCACATTTAAGTGAGATTTGACAACAATTTCACTGAAAGAGTCAGAAAAACTCTGATGGAGTTGACATCTGACGGAGGTGACAAAAAGCCAAACTACCTCAATTTATACGATGTTATTCTGAAGGAGGCCATATTGTAGCTCATCAGGTCCATGAAATCTTTACATTTTACCAAAATTAAGCTTTTATTTCACAAAATCTTATCAAAGTTTTGTAAAATGTCAGTTACGGTGTTGACACATCATGGTTGTGACAAAAAACTTAGGAATAAAAAGAAGAAAAAACTAAAGAATAACATAAGCTAACCAGATCTAACTATCCCTCCTAGCAAAGGAAGAGAAAGGAAGAGGTCATGGGGTCCTCAGAAGTTCTGCTGCCCCCAATAATGCCTGATTTTTTTTAGATTCTTTTCATTTCTGACGGTGTTGACAAAAACTAAGGACAAATTTCAATGGAGTTGGAAAATATATAAAAATGATTTTTAATTCAATTTTTCAATACTTTTATAATTATTTATATGACTACTTATACTTAATTGTCATAATATATAATTTTAGTATTTCTTTAATTGTTTTAAACTATTATAATGTACTGAGTTCTGCTCCTGGACAAAGGCTTTTACAGGCATCATCCACCGACTACAATGTTTAAAATAAAAAAATATTCAGCAAATACCTGAAAAATATACATTGTTGTGCTCACGTGACCCAGGTTAGTTTAGTCAGATATTTGAAAAAATTATATTATTTGTATATTTCATTCAAATTTTGTGCTTTATCCATAGGACCTGTTTTGTCCCTATTCTCAAGAATCACTGATTTACAAATTAACTTGTCCGCTATTTCCCCTCATGTTCGATTACAATTATTTTTTTATCAGGAATCCTATGGTGTGTGTCAGGTAAATATTAGTTCAGCTGAACTGTGTATATTTTATGAGCATAGTGCCGAAGGAGCAATACTATTGATGAAGCAATATAATGAGAGAAACAGCTTTGATGAGAATTTGGAACAGCAGTGTAATGAAAGCAGTCCTCAAATGTTGACAGGTAGCATTTGCTGAGCAAAAGGTCAATGGATTGAACTCAGTCAAGATTATATTGATTAGTGGTCAGTCTATGCAGCAGCAGTGACTGTAAAGGGCCAAGCTGACCTGTAGTAATATAGTAAACAACAGGGAGAGGAACAAATGTTTAGTGTAAAAATCTATATTCATATAATTACTGCTTTGGTGTATTCTTTAAAAGATTAATAACTTGTTCTGTGAAAGTGATTAACAAATTTATGAAAATATAAACCAGTTTTCCTAAATGCAACATCTTCATTTTTCTTTCACATAAAATAATACATCATCCTTTTCATTCAACTCAATCTTGTCTTTAATTTGTGCTTTGCAATTAAACTTTCTTGCATTCTGACCACATGTCTGCTTTTGTCTTCAGGAGTATTTTAAAAAATCCAGTGCAAAATGCATTAATGTGTGGCTCACAATGGCTGGATGTGTGTGCTTTTACAGTTACAGAAATCTGGCCACAGAGCATGAGACCCTCATGCAGAAGTATCTTCATCTACTCCAGATAGTGGAAACAGAGAAAACTGTAGCCAAGCAACTTCGACAACAGATAGAGGATGGGGAAATCGAGATAGAAAGGCTGAAATCTGAGGTAAGCTGCCTCCTAATTTCATTTGTCAAACTTATGCTTGCGTACATCTGTATTTGTTTAATTGCACGGTACACAGTGGGCAGAGTGAGAGTAACAATGCGACTAAAAGTAATGAGGCAGAGAGCACAAAGTGTTCACAGGACAAAGGTCCTGACACAGATTTCAAACCATAGTGTTAAGAATTCATGATGAGTGGTAGCTTGCAGTGCCCCCTAGAGACTCTATTATACTGTTGAATGTTTTGTATCCTCATTATTCAGCCTAAATTAGATCAAATGTGTCTCTCTTTAAAGTGCTAATGGAGGTTTCAATTGAATCCTGTGTTTTCAATATGCATGAGTCAGCTTTTGTTGTCCCTGATACTACAGGGTGCACTATAAAATAAAAATCTGCTCTCTCCCTTTTCATGGCCACAGCATTCACCAGTAATGGATGTTGCTTGTTATGAGTTCTTTATCAAAAGTTTTCATATTCATATGCTGAGTGCTGAAAGAGTGAACGTAGCAACATTAAATATTGTATGCCAAACGTTATATTAATGCAGTGTTTGCATTCCGTAGGCCTCTAAATTAAATAATAAACCAAAACAAAGTTAATCAAAGTTAATTTTGCACCACAAAAAAATGAAATAGTCTTTCCAAATAGTTAGAATATTTTGAATGATTTAAATAAAAACTCAGCTTCTTTAAAAAAAAAAAAACTTCCCTGGAAATATTTTATTATTTTGGAATAAATTGTTGTATTAAAACTTTCATTTAATAATTTCTCCTGGCTTTGCTTTTTGACATTCTTATTTCTTTTTTCAAATTATCAAAAGATATGCAACATCAGACAAATAAAACCTGAATAATAAAAATGTAAATGGCTTGTTTTTGCTTTGCACTTTATCATGTCCTGATGACTTCAGAGCAGTCATTCACCCATCCACACTCATTCATTCATCTTGAGGATCTGAAAAGTTCCAGTTGGACAAAAATGCAGTCAGAAGAAATCTGTAACGGCAAAACTACAAAGAAATGTAACTGAGGGTTAGCTTCTAAAAATTAAGTCAAGAGGTGGCTGCTGATTTTAAAAAGTTCATACAGTTGAAGTATTTAAAAAAAGTGCCTTACCCACATTTTTGTAATCATGTCAGAAATGTGGAGCAGGACATAAAATACAGAGTTTTTCCCAACCTTTTTAAATGAGTTAATGTCTCCCTTAATTTTTAGATTTCTGGGATTTTGAGGGATAATGAGAAGATCCAGTCAAACCCAGAGGTGCCCCCCAGCGAGGATGACACAGAAATCAAGAAGATCAAGAAGGTACCATGCAGCTGTTCAGTGAAGATTCATAGTTAATTCATAGTTTCAACTTAAAACTAAAGTAACAATGTGAATTTATATATAAGAGTATATCATGTATTTGAAGTTCCATGCCAATCAACCCCATGCAATACTTTCCCCCAACAGGTGCAGAGTTTTTTGCGAGGCTGGATTTGCCGCAGGAAGTGGAAAACCATCATCCAGGACTACATCCGTTCCCCCCACGCCGAAAGCATGCGCAAGAGAAACCAGGTGGTGTTCAGCATGCTGGAGGCAGAAGCTGAGTACGTCCAGCAGCTCCACATCTTGGTCAACAACTTCCTGCGGCCGCTCCGCATGGCAGCCAGCTCCAAGAAACCCCCCATCACCCACGATGATGTCAGCAGCATCTTCCTCAACAGGTTGCTCTTAATTCTCTTTTAGTTATTTCTTCGCCAAGAGAAAGAGAAATTAAAAGTGGTTTACTTAACAAGCTGTTTGCCTGCATCTTTTCTCAGTGAGACCATCATGTTCCTCCACCAGATCTTCTACCAGGGCCTGAAGGCCAGGATAGCCAGCTGGCCAACACTGGTGCTGGGTAAGGCACTGAGAGACTCTATGACTCTTTACCTCTATATGGATGTATGCAGACTTAAAATCTAGAAATAATTGTTTCCACAAAATATCCCTGTGGTACGATGCTGCCTGAGTTGCGGTTCTTTGTAGTTCTTAAAAAGCTTCTAAGTGTTTTTCTTGCCCATTCTTTTAATTTAAGCAGACAGCAACATGTTAGATGCAGTTGCATCATTGTTTTTCCATATTCAATTTCACTGAAGAGTCTTCAGTGAAATTTTCAAAACTTAGGATATTGTATAATTATCCTAATGCTGCTGTAAATTCTCCTCTACTTTATCATTGAACTATCTCCTTTGTTCCCCAGTCTTCATAGTGCTCTCTTAGTTAGAGAGTGTATTTATATTGAGATTAAATTAAACACAGGAAGAAGTTACTTATAAGGTAACTTCTGAAGGCAACTGGTTGCACTGGTCTTTATTTATGGGTATCAGAGTGAAGAGACCTGGATAAATAGTACATGCGTGTAAGATGTGACAAAAAAGTGTTAAAGTTCTAGCAATCTTTGGAACTTCTATTTTCATGTTTTCATTTTCAGCTGACCTGTTTGATATCCTGCTGCCCATGCTGAACATCTATCAAGAGTTTGTGAGGAACCATCAGTACAGTTTGCAGATCCTGGCCCACTGCAAGCAGAACAGAGACTTTGATAAACTGCTGAAGCAGTATGAGTCCAAGCCTGACTGTGAGGAAAGGACGCTGGAGACATTCCTCACTTACCCCATGTTCCAGGTAAAATTCACAATTGCAGCATAAGAGGGAAAAACGTAAAAAAAAAAAAAAAAAAAAAAAAAATCCACACGATTTTAAAAATACTTCAATTGTGGCAAATTGGGTTAATTTTGAAATTAAACACTTGTTGTGTACCCGTTAGAAGACACTAAAAACCCAGATCAAGCCTTTTTCTGATATTTTGTGCAATCTATCACAGTTTAAGCAACCAACAGAGCCAAGTTATAAGAGCCACATCTTTCCTTTTTAATCTGTGACTGTATGCCAGTATGTTAAAAATTAGTGAAGAGATGTTTTGTACCAATTCACCTGACAGCTTCTCCAACAAACTGGCATTAGAGGTGGTTTTCAAACTTCATCACAAGCACATTAATCATTCTGAGATGTACTTTTTTATACACTTGATGGCTGCTTACTTTATTTAGAACTGGTTAAACTGAGTTACTGGTACTTGGACTGATAGAATGTTTTAATTCAATGAACATGCTAAAAGTCAGACTAAACTGAAACACATTTCCATCATCTTTTCAGATCCCTCGCTACATCTTGACATTGCATGAGTTACTGGCTCATACTCCTCATGAGCATGTGGAAAGAAACAGTTTAGACTATGCCAAGTCAAAACTGGAAGAATTGTCAAGGTAGAGTTATTTGTTGTCCATCTTCTTTTAAGAAAATCTACGAATCAAATAATAACTGAGTCCAGGTAACTCCAGATTCATTGAGACAATTCAAAGATGTACAGCATGTAGACTAAGGTGCCTGTTTTCTAGTTATACCTCGCTAAGTCATATTTTTTACTTATTGAGATGCAACTGGTTTGGACGCCATGCCAAGGAGGTCAAAGTCACTTAAAAAACTCTTTATTGGAGTTTTTGTCACAATCCTTTCAAAGCTGCAACAACCTAATGTTGCTTGTGTATTTTTTCATCTCACTTTTTCCTTCCACTAAATGTTCAGCAGTATGAAGTTAAATAAACAACAGCCTGTGAACAGCAATATTCTCAACAATAACCTTTTGTGGCTAAGCCTCCTTGTGAACGGTGTCAATGAATCTGCTGGACAAAATGTCAAGTCAGTCGTTGTCCAAGCCACAATATGGCCATTTTATTACAAATAACATAAATCAATTCCTGTAAAATATCACTTTTTGTGTAATCAATATAATATATGGTGTAAATTTCATTTTTAAAAAATTTAATTTCTGAAATAAATTAGATTTGGATATTGCAATTCAATGAGATGCATGAGTATGTATGTGTTGTTCCTTTTAGAATCATGCATGATGAGGTGAGTGAAACAGAGAACATCAGGAAGAACTTGGCCATCGAGCGCATGATTGTCGAGGGTTGTGAAGTGTTGCTTGACACCAGCCAAACATTTGTGAGACAAGGTAAGGGAGGTTTGATTGCTAGCTTGAAGCACTGATTCTGATTAATAAATAAATAATCCAAAATAGAAAACATACACACTGCAAACAACAACTTGAAACACAGAAAAAAAACTATTGAAAGCCTGCTAAATCAAATAATAATGAATGAATAATGTAGAAAAGGTTAGAATATTTGCATGTTAATTTTGCATAACTTGATGTGTGTGTATGTTTGGATAGGTTCTCTAATTCAGGTGCCCATGAGTGAAAAAGGGAAAATCACAAGAGGTCGCCTGGGTTCTCTGTCTCTGAAGAAGGAAGGAGAGAGACAGTGTTTCCTGTTCTCCAAACATCTCATCATTTGTACTCGAGGATCAGGAGGAAAACTTCACATCACAAAGGTAAAACATGGTTTGCACTTATAAAGGTCTAAAACTAGAGAAACAAAATACAGATTAAGTAAGTCTGGTATTGATTTGAATTTTTAAAAGTGGCTTCCATGTGTTTAGAGCACACAGTACAGGCTAAAATCTGCTATTGCTGTAAATCAAATTAAGATACTTCAGTACTAATCTTCAGAAAGGGTTTAAAATATAAGAAAAAACTTTTACCTGTGGCCTGTCAATCCCGTCATAGAATGGAGTGGTGTCTCTCATAGACTCTACCCTGATGGAGGAGCCCGAGGGAACAGATGATGAGTGTAAGTTACTATTTCTGGTTTATCCAATCATATTTGTTTAAACTAGGTAATTACAATGAATATGCATGGGGAAAAAACACAGATGCTAAATTTCAGTAAAATCTGTAAATGTTTTGGGCTGCAATGTGACAAAATATGAACAAATTTAAAGTTTAAGCTTATTTCTGCAAGAGAGTGCATGTCTATAGTAGAATTGTGCTTAATGCATGCAGCTTTATTCTACATAGTAAAAGCTTAGGGTGCACTAGAAACAAACTATTTTGTGAATTTTAATAGTAGAACATCATGTTCACAGTTCGTCACAACACTTCAGGAGGTTTTTCAAATGTATTGTTCTCTAGCCAAGTTCTAATAGATCAAGTGAGTCATAAAGAGTACAATCAGTAATTATCCATTGTTAGGACACTCTTAGTTTTCAGGTTAAACCTTTTGCAGCAGTAGTTGCCATGGCAAGGCTTCTAACATTTTTTGACCTGCTGGCTTGTTGAACTGCAGCCAAAGGGGAGCGAAGCGGCCAGGATGCAGAGCATCTGGACTTTAAAGTTATGGTGGAGCCCAAGGAAGGCCAACCTTACACTATCATCCTCGTAGCGTCATCACGACAGGAGAAGTCAGCATGGACAAGTGACATAAGTCAGGTAGGTTTCTCCTCAAGGTGCATGAATATGAATCAACCTTTGGGGGGGTAAACAAGGAGAGAGAACAGTTTGCCTGTTCATGGGCATGTTTAATCAGCATCATCAAAACTCTTTGTTTATGGAGACTTGGAAGTCAAACACAAGGATGCAATCAGGGAAACAGAGTCCATCATAAATCAGCGACTCTTTTGCATCGTTGGTCAAGAGGAAGCAAAGAGACCTGCAGCATCAAAATGTTTCTGTATTTCTGTCCCTCCTGCACCTTCAGGTTGACAGAGAGCAAATTTCTGTTTACTTTCTGTCTTGCAGTGCATCGACAACATCCGCTGCAACGGTCTAATGATGAACGCCTTTGAGGAAAACAGTAAAGTCACAGTGCCACAGATGATTAAGTAAGAGTCATGTGCATTACAATGCACATATATGGTACAAGCACAAAGTCAAAGACTGACATTAGGGTTAGATAAAAAGTGACCAAAGTACAAAGAATTTGTTAACTGATTTGAATCAACGGCTGCAAATTACCGTATTTTGATAATATTCATGTATCTCTTCATTTATGTTTAATGTTGTACTTTTCGTGGTCAAAAAAGCAAATATGAGCTAAAACTTTATTGTTTCCCAGTTGAACTTTCTAGTTTTCAAGAGTATGCATATATAAATATACAGTAAGTACAATGTTTTTAATTTTTTAAGAGTTTATCATTTTTTAATTAAGAGAATTAGCTGGTTCACTTAGTTTTTTCACCAAAGCAATTATATTTTCTCTATGGCTATAAAAGACCTTGATGGTTAAGGTGAATTTTATTCGATATCAGTTACAACCTTGGTGTGTTGACTATTAAAAATTCATCTTATGCTGTCCAGTTTTAACTTAAAGCCCTAAAGCCAAGCATTAAATCAAATAAATACACATAGAACAAGAAAATTAAGCTAAATAAACCATTCCTGATGTACAAGATATCATTTACATTTTCCTAAAGCCTTGGATAATTAGGGTTGTACTTTTAATCATTTAAAATTGTGTTAATTTCTGGTAAAATAATCAGGTAAAATACATGTTTTTCTAAAACTTTGTAGAAAATGCAGTCTGCTTTCACATTGTATACAGCAGTGAAATCTCTCTCTCCTTTTTGGGGAAATAAACATCTATGAATAAAAATAGGAAATTCCTACATGGATCTAGAAGCTCTCCAAAAACTTGGGTAGCATTAATACAGGGAACGTGAGCCAAGAGAGCAACATTTTCTCCCTCTAATAATATCTAATGCTCTATAGGTCAGATACCAGCTTGTACTGTGATGATGTCGACATTCGCTTCAGCAAGATGATGAACTCATGCAAGGTACTGCAGATCCGCTACGCCAGTGTGGAGCGCCTGTTGGAGAGGCTGATCGACTTACGCTTTCTCTCCATTGACTTCCTCAATACCTTCCTTCACTCATACCGCGTCTTCACCAGTGCAGACATAGTCCTGGACAAGCTCATCACCATCTACAAGAAACCAATCAGTGCCATCCCTGCACGGTATGTAGGATTACTCCAAAGTACATTTTAAGTTACTGGCAAAGATTCTATCATCTTTGCCAGATAATAGGATTTCAGTTCTGTGTGTTCACTGCTCAGCTTTAAAGGTACTTAATGCATAAAAACGGGGAGGCATTGCTTGTGGGTTTCAGGGAACTTCAGTGTCTCTGGTGGCCGTTTTTATAAACAATTTTTAGCAAGTGGTGACACGCAGGAAGTGCAGCTTACATTGTTACTTCACATAGATTTCCGGGTTGAATCTTTGTTTGGACTTTGAACAGTTTGTTCTTCTGGATTTTCCAGCGATTAATTGTGTGTTTTTCTGTGTTCCTCAGTGTATGCAGAGTCCACAATACATTAAAACATGTCGTAGAAATTATTTGTGTTTCATGTAGAATAAACATTTGACACTGGTGCTCTGCCATCTTCTATTAATGTGTATCGATACGTGTTTGGTAGAGGAATGCCGAATTGCACCTTTTATGAAAAGTTTGTAACTGACTTTTAGTGTAGCCTCTTAACCATTTTACATCTTTTAAATAGATTAAAGAAAAATCTATTGAAGACTATTTCCACTTTCCCCACCCAGCCTACTTTAAGGCTTGTTTTCTTTTTTGTTTTTTCCTAAGGAGACTGGTAAAATGTATCTTGCGTAAAAGCTACAAGATCAGAGTAATAAAAGTTTTTTAAGTGGCGGCACATTAAACTGGGTGGTAGCATTAAGGAAGGCATAGCCACAGCTCCCTTTGCCTGACCCCACAACACCCCCTACTGTATATCATTATTAACTTCACAAGATGAATAAATATGTATCTTATAATCAGGGCAAATAAATCAGACTTAAACTTCACTGCACACTTTTGCATTGTTTGGATTTTTGCATCAGCTTTATACACGTGGCCTATTATTTGGTCGAACTCAGAGAAAGTGTACGGTTTGGCTACATTGAACTCTTACTTGGTTTACTTGTCCATTGTTCAACACTGTTTGAGATTCCCTTACTTTTCCACCTGAGGATGCAGCAGCGGTGCTGTAATGCTGCAGTGAAGAGGTGGGACTTCCCCAGTGACTGAATTAGCCTTTGCTCTCACATGGACTGTCTGTGAGAATCCTCATCATGCCACCATGCCCAGTCCGGCTGAGGAGGGACTGAGGAAGGAGGCAGTGAGAGGTCACGGCAGCACACCTTCTCTCCGCCATCACAGTTAATTGGATCCTGTGTCTTCCCGGTTCTTCGCTCTCCTTTCTCCCATTCCCCGTCTTACCCTTTGCTGTTCTCTTGCTTTTATTTTTCTTTCCGTGAGTCTGACCATCCCTCTCACTGCAGCGCTGTCACCATGGCAACCTTCTACTCTGCTGCAGGACCCCACCCTCTACCCCCTCTCTCCTGTCTTCCCCATCATCTGCAACAGCTCCATGGTATTAAATATTGATGTTGGTGTTTTGCACCCTGCTCTCTTCTCCTCCTCCTCCTTCCTTTTTGTCACATTCCCCCTCTTGTTTTATGGTCAAAAAGCATCCAATCTTTGCCTCTTTGTGCACTCTTTTACGATCTTGACTTTTTGTTTTATTTTGTCTTCTTTCCAGTTCACCTCTCTCTCACCTTTCCTCTACCCTACTCTGTCTCGTCGTTTCAAATGCTTTCTCCTCTAATCTCCTAGTTGAAGTGTTTCTTAAATTTCGACACGGAGACACGTTATGACTGCAGCTAGCATCATACAGGGCTGGAGACTTCCCATTCGCCCACTCGCAGCCAACAACCTGCGCTGTGGTGGAATCCATATCAACTATGTTGCTCCCTCTCTGGTGCCCTCCCTCTCTGTTTTCAGCCTTGCTTGTCTTGTGTTATTACTGAAGCCCAGTCTCTTCCTCTCTCTTTTCCTCATTGTTTATTTGGCTCCCCTTTCTCTCCGCTTCTCTATCCCCATGTTTCTGTGGGCCTCCCCTGGGCTGGTTGCTGTTGGCAGCACCCGTGCCTCCCACACTGTCACTTGACATGCTATTTATAGGCCTTCAAGGGGGTGGCTCTCAGAGCAAGGAGGATGCTGTCTTAAACAAAGTAGCTTAAATAAAAGAGGCAGAAGCTCCCAAAGAGCCTTGCGGTTCCTTGTCGTCTTCTGACACCCAGTGCCGCCCCATTATAGCCATTGTTGCTTCACTCTCCAATTGAGATCATCTTGTATTCAAACCGAAGTTTAAAATCTAACAATTCACCCTTTGTCTGTGGTCACCTGTCTCTGTCTCTCCCCGTTTCCTGCAGCTCGTTGGAGCTCTTCTTTGCCAGCAGCCAGAACAACAAACTCCTTTACGGTGAGCCACCCACGTCGCCACGTGCCAGCCGCAAGTTCTCCTCGCCGCCTCCTCTCTCCATCACCAAGAATTCCTCTCCGAACCGCCGACGCAAACTTTCACTCAACATCCCCATCATCACTGGGGGCAAGGCCCTGGACCTTGCAGCACTCAGCTGCTCTCCCAATGGCTATGCAAGCATGCACACAACCATGTCACCCTTCAGCAAGACCACACTTGACATTAACAAGCTCTACGTGTCCAGCACAATGGCCAGCAAAATCCCTGATGAGGGAGAGCCCAAATCTGAGGGCAAAGCTGAAGAGTCCACCCCTGGCAAGCAAGGTCAGAACTGCTGCTGAATTCAGTGTTTTGAATGTAGTTTCCCATTTGGGCTGTTTAAGTTCAGGGAGGATCGGTTTAAGATAAATATCAACCGAGTTGTTCAAGGTCATTTTATCAAGGTCATTTTGGTTGTGATTTTATCGTGTTATTTTATCTTTCTCTTTTGTGCTCTTCCTTTTATTTGTACTCCGCTTTGAATTCTGGATCCAGATCGGTCAGTCAGAGAGGAATGCGATGAAGAGCAGAGTCAGAGTGATGAGGCAGAATCAGAAATGTCTCCTCCCAAGTCACCGTCGACACCCAAGAATGTCAAGTCAAAAAATTCAGGTGGAGTACAGCTCCTCACTGTTAAGCTGTTCCTATTCTTGAGCTTGTTCGTCTTTGAACTCAACCAGTTCAAAAACCAGTTCAGCAGTTCAAGAAGAAAAATAAAGATTTCCAGAAATAATGGAGCTGGGAAATTGCTGAGGCTTGTTGACGCATGTCTTAAACAACATTCAAGAACATCAGATTAGATTAACTGGGTAAATGCAAATAATACATGGCTATTTGAAAAAAACAAAACAGCAACAAGAAAACAGTTGGGATTATACTGAAAGGCACCTGAACTACACATTTCTTGATTGTTTGATAATTAAATGCACCTCAACAGAAATATTTTTCTAAAATCATTAATATACCTTGCAGAATTTGTCATACTCCAACAAATTCTTAAATATTTTTCTATATAAAAACCTAAACACTGTGGCTACAAAACAATTTTCACTGCAATTGTAGTTGCAACACTATTGAGATTTGTCTCTACAATGTCCACATATACAGAGATAACATAAAGCTACTCTTTAGCAAGTACCATATCAGTCAGATTGGAAATACTGCCATGATTTCTCCATTTTATTTAAGCGTGGGCTTTGACTGGACCATTCTAACACACAAATATGCTTTGATTTACTGTAGAAATACACCAATGTCTCAAGTTCTGTGAAGGTGCTAATAGATTTTCTTCCAGAGTAGCCCTAGCTCAGTCCATCTTCCAATTAACTTCTGTGAAGAAAAATATTCCCACAGCATAATGATGTCACCACCCTGTTTCGCTATGGGAATAATGTTAAATTGTTCTCTCATTTGTCCAGAGAACTATCTTCCACATGTTTGCAGTATCTCCTGCATGGCTTATGGCAAACATTAAAAGATACTTGAGTGGAAGACTAGAACAATCTGTTGACGGGAACAGTCTGTCCCATCTACTGATTGTTACATCTGAGCTGCTGTGGGCCTTTGCCTATCCTCCAGAGTTACCTTGGCCATTTTTTATGGTTCTTTAGTGAATGCTCATATTTCCCAACTTGATTTTTCTTCCACTTCATCGATCACATGAAAGCAAAAAAAAAAAAAAAAAGCATGTTTAAGCTTGAGATTGTAATGAGATAAAACGTGAACATTTCAAGGACATAACTGCTTCTGCAAGATAATTTAACTGCAATGTGTAACATTAAAGGTCTGATTTTTTTCAAAATCTGAGAAAAAAAAGCTGAATCAGATGCAGTTAATGCCTCAAGTTTCAGGTTCCTGATTTGATGCGCAGTGTAAAAAGTCTGATTTTAATGTCATATAATGCGACAAGACTAAAAAGGCAACACCACTTTTTTCTAGCAGCGCAAAGTAAATAAAGATAGCATCAGCAAACTTAGAACAAACTTCTTTTTGTTTTGGAGAAAGAGAAAGAAAGGTAAAGCCAAATAAGGTCTTGATGAAACCACCCACGGCATCCTGGCCCTCCCCATGTCATATAGCGAGGGAGCATCCACCCCGTAGGTAGTCAAGCACAATCCATCCCCAGTGTGTTCTCTTCCCACGTTGCTGGATATAAGGGAAGCCAGTGCCTTGTGTGAGTAGGTGGAAGGAAACCTTGTACCTTAGCAACGATGTGCGTGTTCTTCTATACCGCCCCCGGCTGAACGGAGGAAGGCAGAGGGGGGAAGAAGTGAGTAATGGAGGGAGGCAGAGAGGCAGGCACAGTGGAGCATTCACCGTCATTGCCGTGAGATGCAGGACACACTGTTCTACATCGGTTTCAGCTCTTGGTTGCCCTCCAACGGTCAACAGTTTGATTATACAGCCTAAAATTAAAGGGGCTAATGTGGAAAAAATTCTCTCCTTAGAGAAAACCTTATTTGGTGTAATATATATTTGTGTGTGTGTGTGTTTGTGTTTCAATAAATTAAATGTTTGCAATTTTAATGTTCCCATATTTAGAGTTTTCCCTGTTTTCCTTCAACAATGGCATGGTGGTGTCATCTTGCCGGGAGCTTGAGAATAACCGCAGTGCTCTATCCGCTGCCTCGGCCTTTGCCATCGCCACAGCTGGTGCCAATGAAGGAACGCCGACCAAGGAAAAGTACCGCCGTATGTCCCTCGCCAGCACAGGTCAGTAACATACCGTAATTGGCTGGCAGAGCTGCTTCTGCAACACTGTCTGAAACACTCGGGTGCTAAAAATGATGCTGGGTGCTGACCAAGAACAAAACACCCTCTTCTTAAATTTAACAAGAAGTACTTTGGGTAGTCCCACTGGAGTAAAGCTGTATGGTAAAACAAGACAAATATTTTTTAAAACACTAAAAATATTGTATCCTCTTAGTGGTGGTGGTATGATGGTTGGGGCTTTCTTGTTGTCATTGCAACTGGTGCATTGCAAAAAGACAGAAGAGCGACTACCTTCAACTTCCCCACAAACCAACAGCTACATGGTTGAACATAAGTGGCATCAAAGCAGTGATTCCAAATAATGGAAAAACAAGTAGACATTGAGCAATAATGCACAATAAATGTACTAATTTTGCAGAGATGAATACTTTGGTAGAATTATTCCAACACAGTGTAGAATAGCAGACCACAACTTGCTGAAAGACTAAATTTATGAGGGAAATATCTATCAATTTGAGCTCGTATGTCTAATTTTAACCTGTGTGGAAAAGGCTGAGCCCAGTATATCAAAATGTTGCAGCTACTTCTGCTTTTATTTAGAAAAAAAAACAATATATACTTCATAAAATAAGTGGTTGAGACCCTAAGTGAATTTTGACACTAAGGTTCATGTTGTAGGGGAGTGTGTGAATATCAACTTCTGAGCACAACAAGGAAATTAATTAAATACAGTATATACTGTTGGATTGCATTGTAAGCATTTCAAATCTTTATTTATTTTCCAACTATTTACTTGTAGGGAAACATTTTTCATTTGTTTCACGATTGTTTTTATTTTCAATTTCTGTGACATTTAGGGTGAATAAATGTATCTGACTTTATTACATTTTTACATTTGGGAGATTCAAAAAGTTTGAACCAAAACCATGTTTATATTTCTTGTCCTACGATTGAGCAGCAGTTTTCTAGCTGCAGCAGAAACAGATTAGCGAGGCATTAGTGCAGGAGCAGACCATTTAAGAAAAAAGAAATCCAACTGTATTAACCCGGATTCCAGGTTTTCCTACAGATCAGAGGAACGGAGACAAAGAGTTTGTTATTCGCAGAGCTGCTACAAATAGAGTCCTGAATGTGCTGCGTCACTGGGTGTCCAAACACTCACAGGTGAACTTTGACCCCTTTCTTTTCCTTTTTTCTTCTTCTGTTTTTGAAGCAGTACAATAAGACCTGTGTAATTACACTGTGGTCGTTCTTGTGTGTTTCCACAGGACTTTGAGCTGAACACAGAGCTGAAGATGCGGGTAATTGGCTTCCTGGAGGAGGTGATGCATGACCCAGAGCTCCTGACACAGGAAAGAAAAGCAGCTGCCAACATTATCAGGTTGGTTTTCCTTTCTTCACTGCATGATCAGTTGCATAGTTGTATGTGACGCATTATGTGCATTATGTGAAAGAACGGTGTAGAAAAGAACATTTTTTAAAGAACATAGAACAATTTGTTCACATAATGAATAGCCTAGTTGGAAATAATGGGTAAAATGTTCCTGGACAGTAACAGCAAAGGTACAGAGAGAAGGAAAAAAAAAGACAAACCCTATTCTGAAAAACAGGACAGTGTTAACGAACTGGCAGGGTAAAGTCAGTCTTGTTGTTGTGGTGTGCCTAAATCTTTTAACATGCAGGAATGCTGAGTAGCTCTTAAGTTGTTGAATAAAAACTAAATCCTCTTTGAAGAAATTGCTGAAACAGGCGTCACTTCTATTTGCATGCAGGACTCTCACTCAGGAGGACCCTGGAGACAGCCAGGCCAGCATTGAGGAGATCACCCAGATGGTAGGCGTGAGAAATCTCTTTGAATCCGCCAGACGCTTGTTTAGCTATGATTACTGCTTTAGGATTAATAATGACTTGGTTGTGTGTGTGTGTGTGTGTGTGTGTGTGTGTGTGTGGTGTGTGTGTGTGTGTGTGTGTGTGTGTGTGTGTGTGTGTGTGTGTGTGTGTGTGTGTTTAGGCTATGGAAGAAAGTAAGACTGAACCATTTGAGAACCATTCTGCCTTGGAGATTGCTGAGCAACTCACAATGCTGGACCATCTTGTCTTTAAAGTTATCCCTTATGAGTGAGTAGCCTGCGTGCAAACTTTTGAATAGAAACAAGACAAGAACTACTTTTAGCAAAGGGAGATTGAAGAGCGCACAGAGTTCACTTGATGCTGAACGAATATTGTGTTTTAATATTCTTTTTGTGACATACGTGTTTCTTTTTCTATAGGGAGTTCTTTGGACAAGGCTGGATGAAGAACGACAAAAATGAGAGAACACCGTACATAATGAAAACAACCAAGCATTTTAATGATGTATGTGATAACGTCCTTCTTTACAGATTTATAAGTGATCTTATTAAATAAGAATGTCATTAAAATATGTATTTATACTAGTGATTGGATTACAAAAAATTTATTCTATTATTTAGATTCTGCCACCGACTGCCGTGGTGTTAAAAAAACCAAGGTTACTTTAATAGCATCATCTGCAGTTTTGCATATGGTTTATTTTGTCTTTCTCTTAACAATAATCCCTAAATTCTCTACGGGTTTAGGGCAGGTGAGTTTGCTGGTCAATAATACCTTGGTTATTAAAGTAGGCATTAGCACTTTTGGTTGTGTAAGGGGTGCCAGGTACTGCTAGAATCTGAAATCAGGCTCTCCAGAAAGCTTTCCAGCAGATCAAGGCATGAATTTCTCTAAAATATGAACATTAAGTAACTCAGATTCTGTGCCTCTCCACAGTCACTTCACACTCAGATTTTGATTTCCACTGACTCTGGCCACAGTGTATTCTTTCACAATCCTGTCAAGGCTGTGTGATCACTGTGTCTTGTGCATTTGTGTTATATACTATTTATAATATGACATTTTTCTGAGACACTGAATTTGCTAATTTCGTTACCCCTTAGCCAGAATCAAAAGTATTACTAGATGTGTATGTGTGTGTGTTTCCTTTTTAGATCAGTAATAGGATCGCCTCAGAGATCCTTCACTGGGATGATGTCAACATGAGGGTGGCTGTGATTGAGAAGTGGGTGGCTGTGGCGGACATTTGCCGCTGCCTTCACAACTACAACGCCGTTTTGGAGATCACATCCTCGCTCAACCGGAGTTCCATCTTCCGCCTCAAGAGGACCTGGCTAAAAGTGTCCAAGCAGGTACAACATGTGTGTCTGTTCAGTATCTTTTGCCTTTTCTTAGTTTTTTGCAGACTTTCTGATTCGTATCTGATTGTTGTCAGGGGTTCCTCCTAACTTTAGCATATGAATTATTCAAGCTGAAAAATATTCAGGGGACAAATTAATGTACTTTTAATAAAATAGCAGAAAACTTGGCAAGAAGAAAAGTTCCAGAAAGGAAACAGTGTAATAAATAGATGCATCATATTAAAATCATCTCATAAAATAACATTAAGAATCTGAGTTCAAAGAGATTTTACAGGTGGTAATAAGTTAGCTGTGATTCACTTTCTAGACGAAAACTGTGATCGACAAGCTGCAGAAGCTGGTGTCATCAGAGGGCCGCTTCAAAAACCTAAGGGAGGCTTTGAAAAAGTAAGTATTTGTCTACTTTGATCACTTTGTTGAACTTTTTTTTTTTTGGTTTTGTTTTACACCCGTCTCTTTCTGTGACCTGTGCACTCTTTTCAGCTGTGACCCTCCATGTGTTCCTTACCTGGGAATGTACCTGACTGACTTGGCCTTCATTGAAGAGGGAACACCAAACTACACAGAGGACAACCTGGTCAACTTCTCCAAGATGAGGATGGTAGACAAAAATTGTCATATCATTCACATTTGAGGTGGAGCCCTTTAATTTTACAATAACAGTTTGCTATAAAATGCTGTTCCATTTGCCTCCAGATTTCGCACATCATCAGAGAGATCCGACAATTTCAGCAAACTGCTTACAAGATAGATTTTCAGCCTAAGGTGAGAAAACTGAAACATTAAACATAAAATTTATCATTATCATTTATCTCATTAAAAAAAAATACCTAAATGACAAAAAGTAACTGTCACTATAAGGCAGACATTTATTAAAATTATCTAGGCATAAACATATGTAAGAAACATAGTAACATAACATAATTAGCAATTTAAAAAGTGAAGATATTTGATGTTTTGACTTAATTCTTAAAATATATTTTCAAATGTAATTTTACTTTTTTAACTAAGTTTTAAGTTTGCATTTATACTATTTATTTAATATATATATATTAAATAATATTAATAATATATTAATAATTAATTAATATTAATAATAGTATGCATATTATTATATATAAAATATAAAATGGCAACTTTTTCTTCACGTTAATCTTCTTTCACCTTGTCCTTTGACTATAATCTCAAAATGGGACATCAACAAGATTCAAAATGACACAAATGACTCTACTACTACGTTATATAGTTCAACGTATGTTCATTTCTTCACAAGAAAATTTCCAAGAAATGTTTACTTATAATCACTTGTCATGATAAACATGCAGGCCTTCCTAAAGGACTCCTGACACATAAGAAAATGCTAGCCTTTTAATTTAGTTTTAGTTTTTTGACCTTGCAACTGCCCAAAGAGTTGCAAAAAAAGTGCTCTCTCAACCACAATTATTCTTTCATCAAATGTCCATTCCAAAGGAAGAGCCTAAAAGTTAAACAAATTCCTTTCAGTGTACTAAGTATGTGCTTTTTGTTGCTGCAGGTGGCAAAGTACCTGCTGGACAACAGCACAGTGATGGATGAGGAGAGCCTGTATGAAGCTTCTCTGAGAATTGAGCCCAAAACTTCATCGTGAAGAGAAATTATGTCATGATCAGACAGAGAGATAGAGAAGGTTTCAATGTGTACATTTATCATTATTATATTAGACACAATAGGCTGTGCCCTCCTTGTATTTGCTTCCTAATGAATTCTGTGTATTATTGTTATTAGAGACCGAATAGAAGCCCACAGAGGTTTTATTTCTATAGTTATAAAGTATTTATATGTTCTATATTGTCTTAAATGCTAATTTATGACCTGTTTATTTTGCACTAGAGAGCAGATAGACAGGAGTGTTTACAGACTTGATATTTTAGTATATATAAATGGGCAACTGGAGAGTGTAACACAAAATTCTCATTCATGAGAAAACGACACTTTGTAGGAAGTCAAGAGTCTGTGGGAACTGGACTTCATGAAAATTCCTGTTATAAAATTATTCAACTTGTCATTAAAAATCACACAAATGTGATTTTTAAGTGGCTGTACAATCACAGATTGTATGCGGATTTTTAAAATAGCAGTCTACGTTGAACGTGACACTGCACATAACAGTCAACAAAGTAGCAAACTTAGAGGTTACTTTCCCAGAACTTAAAGATTCATTTTCCAAACTCAATAAACACTTTGTTGGAACTTTGACCAAACATCATACTGACTTTCCTAAAACTGAGCAGGTGCTTTCTAGGACCCTACTACTTACTAAGCCTGAGCTCAAAAGTCACTTTCTGGAAAATACAAGAGGCTTTCCTGGAACTTCGAGGTTACTTCCCTGCAAATACTAGGTACTTTCTCAGAACTTGGCAGTTATTGTCCTTCAGCTTCTTAGAAATTAGAGGCTACCTCCCAGAAATATGTTTCTTGTAACTTAGTAGTTACATTCCTGGGACTTACCAGGCACTTTTAATAGGTTTTTATGGAACTTTCTGGTTATTTCGCCAAAGTTACCACATACTTTCTGAACGATAACTCAAAAGTAATACATATCGTGTAAACACATGATTAATATCAATAGGTAATATGTCCAATTTAGTGTTCGCTAATTTCACTGCACAGCATTCTGGGGTATGTGTGCGTAGGAAAGGCTTTAACTGCTGAACATTTCACTTCCAGCTAAACAAGTTGAGTGGCATCAACTAACTCACTCACTCTTTGGTTAACCTTAGCAACTCACTCACTTTTTGGTTACCTAGCAACTACCTGTTGTGCAGCAGGAGTTTATGGTTTCACCACTGTTTAAAAGTGATTAAAAATAACAAAAGACATAAAAAAGGTTATGCCACCAGTTAGGGAGTATTTCACATACTTAAAACAATAATAATAATTTTAAAAAAACCCTAATCATTAATTATCACTATTGACTGATGTGAAACGCTCATATGGTGATAAATTTTTCAGCCATATTGTCCAGCCCTATTTTCTGGACATAGACAGGACTTTCCAAATTTAAAAGTTTACCTTCCAGACATACTTGGTACCTTACTGGAGGTTATTTGGAACAAACTAATTACTTTCCTTGAACTTTCAAAGTACTTTATTGGAACCTCCTTGGAATTTAATGGAAAAAAAATTCTGGGTACTTTTCAGAAGCTACCAGGTACATTTTAGGATTTAGACAGTTTACTTTCTGAAACTTACAAGATTTCTTCCTGGAATGTTCATGGAAATTCCAAATTACTGGATTTCCCCACTTACTTCTTGAAACTTTGGTTACTTTACTAAAGTTCTAGAAAGTTTCTTGTAAGCTTAGGAAAATAATGTTTAGGTACTGGGAAAGGGTTTCTGAGTTCTAGGAAACTATGTGATGTATTATGTAGTATTGAAACTACTAATGCATGACTGTTAATTTATATTAATTTTGACATGTTTTAAAGCTGTTGTTCTCAGCTGGTTAGAGGGAAAAGTGGGACTAAGGCAGTAGCGAAGGTTGAATCACAATCTGTTTTATGTAACCACTGGCTGATTAACATGTAAGAAAAGATTACAGAGAAACAAAAAGTTTCTCTATAGTTTTGGATTTTTGTTTTTTAATGCTTTGCTTACTTTATTCCCCTGGTGGGCAGCGTCATGTATATATAGTATAAGCACCAGGCAATGTATGTAGCAAATGCAACAGATTTTGAGCCACTTACAGAAGTTAAAATTCTCAGCTTCAATATTCAGACACAGAAATTGTGCCAGAATATTCTGGTAAAATCCTCTTTTTTTAGTGCATTATGATTTTGCCTTAATCACGAAATGGATTATATTCCATGAAAGTATTTAAACTTCTTTGTTCTACAATTTGCCAATAAAATCAACTGACTGCATACGGTATAATGTACAGACGGTCAGACGCATTTCCTAACATGCAATGTGTTCAAAGACACATCCCTGGAAATGTGTTATCCTTATGATTGTTAAATACTACAATTACTCTCCTGTATACGCCACTTTGAAACAAATGTTTAAGGCAACATTAGTGTACTACATTCTATTCCAACGTGTTAGCAGGAGCTACACAGTAGTATTATTGTGCTTCTTGAAATATTTATATGTATTTTTTACAGGCTTTATATAGAGAGACACCTAACGCTTAAGTGGCAGGCATGTACCACTTTTATGTGTTCAGATCAAATCTATATATATTTATCTATATATAGATATAGATATATATATACAGAATGGTATGTGTATTGTATTTAAACCCTACCTTTGCACCCTTCAATCTATATCCTCCAACAGGAACACCAGATGTTTGCTGTGAGCAATACCCAGTGACATGAGAATTATCTTTCAGTCTATTTCAACAGCTTGAGTAGTATTTCCAGTTTTGTATAAAAGTGTACTCTTTCCTGATTACCTCTTGTTAATAAATCTGTTTTTTCTCAGGGGGCGAAATGTCTCTGGGCTTCTGTTTGTGCTTTTAAGTTTGACCTCGACATTTGAACTGAACAATAATGTTTTGCTTTAGTACACTCACTGGGGGAGTTTGAAAATAGGGTCTATATGCTGGAAGTTGGTTTGAGTTTGCATTGTGGTTATTTATCTACAATTAACATAGTTAAAGACTAAATCTATTATCTTTTAAACTGACTGCAGCAGGGAAATGTGCATACAAAAGTGTTTACACTACAATCTTTTTATTGTGGCTATGACAATTTGTCATTTTACACCCATAAACTGTAAAATTTATTGGTATGACATGCAATTGCAGATTTCTGTCGCACAATTAAAAAGCATTAAAGGACTAAAATGCAAAATTGATCATTCTTTGATAAGTCAATATGTTTTTTGGGAACTTTTCTTTTTCTTTATTCAATAAGACAGATTTCTCGAAAATGGCACACTTTTCTCTGTTACATTTGAATGATACATTTCAAAGTATTATTGTATATTACTCATTTCCTCTGTAATAATGCTTGATATTGTGCCACATTTTTAGCCGTTTTAATCTCAGACTTAGAAAAACAATCTATGTATAATTTGAGTTAATTTCATATCAGACAGTGAAAAAAAAATTTCTGAGGAAATTAATGTAAGATAATAATAAAAGCACCCCCACTGTTAATCAATGTTGTACAAACCCCTTTTCGTTTTAGGGCGGTTCTTAGCTACACACAAAAAATATAAAATTCAAAAGATTATATCATTCAGAGACAAGAATTTTCCACAATATGATTTTATTGTGTAGTGTCTCTTAGATATACTTATTTGCATTTCAGAGGATTTTTAAAATCATCTTTAGTTGAAATTGTGGAGTGTACCGTAAGTTAATTTTGGCAGAGAAAGCCTGTTGATAAATGCTTACTAATGGTACCATTGCTAGCTAATTAAGACTTCATTAAAAGGACACTGAAAAAACAGTATCTCACAGCTGAACAGAACAAACAAACAGAACAAACTGACAGCGAGATTTAGGCCGAGTCTTGTTCAACCTCCTCATCATATTCTCCCTCCACATCAGTGAAATCCTATTGCTGCTGGTCAGACACCTGATCATTCATTCTCCATTTCAGTGGACTCCATCTCATCCACACCCTCACCAGCGTATCATCAGATGAAAGCTTTGTGCCTGAACATAGCACTGAATGTCTCAGAGATATGCTTGAACAGCTCTTGGAAGGCCACACTGTTGCCAATGAATGTGGCAGCCATCTTGAGCACAAGAAAAGGAATGTTACGACTTCCGCCTTGACCTTGCCTGGGATTCAGGCAAGAAACACAGTCCCTTTAGTTGCTGTTGTCTTTCTCGGTGCCATTCAACACCTCCTTCTAAAAGCCAGTTGAATAGTGCACTCACCTCGAAGTTTGGGATGATCTTTGAAAGGTTCTGCACCATAGTGAAAACCCTTATCAGAGATGCTTTATCCTGTGGGGTTTGGCATTTCTGCAATAGCTATAACCTTTTCTTTGTCTAGCTTCGGTCCTTCTGTGCTGAGAGTATGACCAATATACTGAATTTCAGTTATTCCAATTTTGAATTTGCCTTTGTTAAGCTTGAGGTTGATGCTTCTTATCCTAAGAGCTGTCTCACTCTTTTGCCATGTTGTTTTCTGTCTTTTTCCCCTCTACAGAATATTGTCCATGATGTTCACAACTCCTATGAGTTCCTCAGGTCTTTGAGCAGCGCACTTCTGAAAAATTTAGTTACTAATGAGATTCCAAATGGCAGTGTTTTGAGTCTGCATTGACCAGTGTTAAATGTGCACAATTCAGAAATCTCTTCACAGTTGAATTTGTCAAAATCCATGGTTAAGGTCCAAAACTGAAAAGCTCTTTGCATTTTGCATCTTTGCATCTTTGAAATGATGTCTTTCACTGCTCAAAGTGGGACGTCTTACCTCTATGTCTTTCAAGGGGAATCAATAGAAATCTGTTTTGTAATGTTATCATACTGTTAATTCAGTCAGGCTCTGTTTATTTTATTAACAGCAAGTGTCTCCATTGTTTACTATTCAGCTTTAATGTTTTTCTTAATGCCAAATGGTTTCATGGGTGGATGCACAACTGGAGTAACTGTGCGATCAATCTGAATGTGATGTCTTCCCAGTTTACAGCCTAATCCCAAAAACACATCTAGCTACTCTTGGAGGACATTTGTTTCTCCTTTAAAGTTCACTTTGAATATTCTCTGAATATCAGTCCATAAGTATACATGAATTTCCTCCCAATATAGCCGGTAGGCTGGCTTCTATCATCCGAAACTCCAAATCATGTACTTTGCTGTTGTAGTGGCATTTCAACTTTACAATGTGCAATAGCACCATCTTGTGACAAGAATATGTCAGAAACCTAAGATGATACATTATCTTTAGTTTCTTTTATCAAAATTGTACCAGGGAGAACATTGCGGTCTATCCTGGTATCAAGTCTGAAGATTAAATATATTGGGGAAACAGATATAGCAGATTCCTCAGTAATGATCAGGGCAGACCTGCTGAGATGACTTTGTATACAGTTTTCTAAATGACTGCGCAATATTATTTTTCTTGTATATTTGTCCTAACTGCATTCTCTTATTCTTCTTTTTGTTTCACTGTTTTGTGAATATGGACGCTCCCACTGACTTGGTGCTGACACTGGAATTTCCCCTCCATGGGACAATAAAGGACATTTCCATTCCATGCAATAGTCCCAGAAGAAAAAAAAGAACAGAACAAAAAAAATACTTTTAAGAAAGTTTCTGTAATGTCTGTTATTAGTTTTTTTTAATTATGCTATTTTTCGAGTTATTCGATGTTAACTAGATTCAGAATCCAGTGTTTCTTTTTAGCTCACTTGCGCCGATTCCCATTCTTAACCTAACCGGTAGGTGGTGCTATTGCGTCAAACTGTTGTTTGCTAACCGCCATTGCAAAGCGAGAAGAAGCAGGCTCCTCCTCCTCCCCTCCTCCTCCTCCTCCTTTTCCTCCTCTTGTTACGCAGGAGAAATGGGAGGGACTTGTTACAAAACTTACACACCTTGTGGCGGCAGTTCGCGCCTCCGTCTACTGTCAATGTTGAAGTCCACAGCTGTGCAATCAGCTTTAACAGCTGGAATTCATTCACCCAATTTACTGAGCGTAAGGAAGGACATGTCTACCAGACAAACAAAACGTGAAGCTACTATGAAGGTACAGCGACTGTCTGTTTCTCTTTCTTTTTTTTATGTGATGAACTTTTGTGTAACACATTTCTCTGCTTGCCGGTGAAAAGTACTCGACTCCAGATACCAACGCAACAGTCCGACGGTCATCTCGGAGGGTTGTCGCCCCTAAACGGCTCGAGTTTTTTCCAGACATAGCAGATGAAACGGTGGCGAAAAAAGTAAGTTCAGGCAAGCAATGGTTTAGTCGATTATGTTGGAAATCTGTTCGGTAATAAGTCCGCGTTTTGTCTCGATAGAAGGCAAAAACTAAAAAAAAAATGCCAGAGAAGAAGAGGATACAGGATGAGGATGAATCGGACCAGACAGCTGTAAGTACACAAAACTCCATGATGTATATTGTGTGTGTGTGTGAATGTCTGGACCATGTCAGTATGGTGTCTTTGCATAACAGAATGATGGAGAGCTGTCTGCATACGAACTGGAGCGCCTTGAGAACATCAGGAAGAACCAGGCTTTTCTGTCCTCCATCAACTTACTCCAGGTAGATCGACTGGTTTGCAGGTGTCTTTTGATGACATGTCCTCTTTTAAAAAATCATAACTTTCACAAGCAGGCTACTGAGTAATAAAAATGCAAAGTTTGAATTTTAAACCTCAAGTGCATCTAAGCTAGATGAAACATGATGCATTTGAATTCATATCAGTAGTTAACATGCATAAAATCAAAGGCATTCTTGTAGTGAAATAAAGACATTTATTGCTGGTAAATATGTAACTCTGGTCCCACATGTCTTTAATATTGGACCCATGAATCAAGGCGCTTTTCATCTACTTTTATTGAAGATGTCAACAACTTGCCTGCAGCTTTATTTCAGATTTGTTTCACTGTGACAATTGTAGAGATTGTTCCAGATGTTATTTTGGACTAGAAATAAAACTGGTGTTTTCTTTTTTTTTCATAAGGCCAGAGAGGATTTTCATCAGACCATGCGACCAAAGCCATCGCAGCGAGGTTTGAGGTATGGTCAGTTAAAACTCTGACTGCTCATTTCAGAATTCAACTTTAAATTATTTTCTGGTTGAAAGAAATGTGGGTAAATTTTGGTTTAGTCAGCGATGGTTGGTGAAATGCAAACTTTATTAAATGGCACAATTTGTCAAAGTTTTATGGCTTTCCAAAGTACTATTTATGTTTATTTTTTTTAATGCTGTAAAAATATTCTCTGGCTAGCTTTTGCATTATGTTTTACCAGTCCTAAATGTATTTTTGCATGTTTAATTTTAACATTTCTAATCTTTATTTGCAGGCCTCAGCCAGCTGTTAAGGAAGCACTTCCCTCTCGTAAATCCCTACGCCTTCAGAATAAACCAGCAGAGAAGCTGACTCTTCCCAAAGAGCCTATTGATTTGCTTCACCCTGATCTGGTATCATGTGATAAATGTGTACTATCCCTTCAGTAGTTGTGTATTGTATCTACAGAAATTGTATCTACAATACACAACTTACTTTTTGTTTTTTCTTCCACTAAAGGCCAGGGTATTAAAGAAGCCCAGTGGCGCTCTTCACATGAATCCCATAAATCAGGAAGTGGGTTTCAAGCTTCCACCAGATCTTCTACAACTCTGCTTGGAGGCAAGAATTGCATAAGTTTCCTTCTTATTGTAGTGATTTAACTTTTTTGGGAATAGAATTATATGTTTTACTCTGAATATCAAAACTTTTCTCTTGCATTTCTTTAAAACTTAAGAAGCAAATGATTTCAGCTTGATATAAAATCTGTTTCTGTTTGAAACAATGTCTTTTTTTTTAACAGGACTCACAGGAGGAGAAGATTGTGCTTGATCTAAAAGAGTGAGATTATGTTTAGTTTTTGTTATTTTAGTTTAGTGCCTTTTTGACAATTTCTCAGGTGACAATGATGTTGTTCTCCTGGCAGAAAATGATAAATGACTGTAATGTCTTTACACAGGTACATTTCTGCTCTGAAAACGCTTAAGATGAGAGAAGACGATGTGGTCAAAGTGGTGAAAGATCGCATCTTCTCTGCAACCTTCCATCCTTGCAGCAGCAACCTGTTGCTCGCTGCTGGAGACAAGTGGGGAAAAATAGGACTGTGGAATATGGTAAGTTGCTGTTTATCCTTGGCAAGACAAAGATTTGCAAAGGTTTTCTCACCCCTTTAACATTTTGTGAACTTAAAAATTGTTATGTGACATAATTTGCAATATAAGCTGAACTTGCAGCTTTTTTTCCACCCCCAACAACAATTTTCTTCTTGCCAAGTTCCCACAAAATTTTGCTACCTGATTTACCCGAGGTCCTTTGGCTACTTGTTTTTTAAGACTTTAAGAGGGATGCATTTATTTATTTTAAACCATTTAAAACGATCATAAGCCACTCCCTTCTGTGGATCAACATATTTTTAAAAAAAGTTTTTAGAAACTGTTCTGCTGCTTTGGGAGACATCTTTCAGGCTTAATTTATTAAATATGTGTGCATATTTGAAACTTCCTCTGGACTTGAAATGATCTATAATTCAGTTTCACGGGAAGCATAGCAGAGGGGATGTAATTGTCTTTAAAATCTTGATTTAGTATTCTTGTGACGTTTTTTTTTTTTAAGATATATTAACTTCATGTAGTTTGCATACACTGTATTAAGATTTTTTTTCTCACTGGTGAAGTTTAATCAGATCAAACTTCTCTTGTTTTTTGGATCAGTTAGAAATGCAACATTTTTATCTATTTGCTAAATGCCACAATAGCAAGAGAAGGAAAATGTCAAGAATTTCTTATCTTCAAATCCAGAAGTTTATTCTTCAGTGTAGCATTGCCTTTGAACTCTGACTTGTGTTTCCTTCTACAAGCAAAATAAAGATGTGTCCTTTTTGACACATTCATGCGTCAAATACAATCCCAGCTCATACTGTACGTCTTCAGCATAATCCCAACCACACCCTCTACTCCCGTCATTTCCAGGCCAATATTTAAACAGTTTTCTTCATACATGTTTGATGTAATTATTCATGTTTCTGCGCATCAGGGTGCTGAATGGGGCGATGACGGTGTTCTGCTCTTTGAGCCCCACTCTCGTCCGGTGGGCAGCATGGCGTTCTCCAGGTATCATCCCAACCAGCTGCTGAGCGCCAGCTACGACGGATCCTTGCGCTGCATGGATATAGAGAAGGCCGTATTTGATGATGTACGTACGGTTATAAACCGTCAAGTACATTTGTTCGAAATATAATGTTGATTCTGAAGTTATCCATACCTCTGGTAACTCTACCCACCTCCTTTTTTTCTAAGATATTCAGACCTTATGTGAACCATTCTATTCTTTTTGTTCCAGGTGTACAACATTGATGATGGCCTGAAAACGTTTGCCTTTATGTCACATGACTGCTCAACACTTCTGGTAGGGAACTGGTTTGGAGAGGTTGCCATCGTCGACAGGCGGACTCCAGGGTAAGGTTTCACTGCTCACAATAAGCGTTCATGTTCGTTTCTTTTTTTATTTACTGTTTTACTCTTGAAAACTGTAGTTTTTTCTTAGTAAATCGTCTTTATAACAACTTCATTGTCCTTGAAGAAACTCCCATGAGTCTCTTCACTCCCTAAACACCAAGGCTGTTCGCTGTTTGGACATCCATCCTCTCCAGATGCAGTACTTTGTCGCAGCAGAAAGCAGGTAATTATTGCATCACTGATTTCTTCCATTGTTTTGAGTTTCCATTTTGCTTTTTCACATGATCAGATTTTATTTTTAAAACTTTTTTTCCTACAGGACAGTAGGTATCTATGACAGCAGATACTTGAAGAAGACCCAAAGCAAGGCAGTGGCTCGCCTGAATGGACACGCTCTAAGCATCACCAGTGCTTATTTCTCACCTTGCACTGGAAACCGAGTTCTCACCTCATGTCTGGACAACAACATAAGGTGAAGCAAACAAACTGTTGAAGCACTGAAAATTTTCACATCTTCTGTTACAACCACAAACTTCAATGAATTTTATTGGGTTTTATGTGATGGACCGACACAATTTGGAACACATTTGTAATGTGGAAGAAAAAGAATATCTGCTTTTCAGATGTAGTAAAATCTGAATAGCTAATAGTTTATAGAGCCACGTTTCACTGCAATCACAGCTTTATGTCTTTTGGGTTGGGGATTCCACATTTAAAGAGTCTTCACTTGTTTTTTTAATTTTTTTACCTGATGGCTCAAACTCGGTCTGATTGGAGAATGCCTGCGAAAAGCAGTTAAGCTTAGACTGATTCTGCCACCACCGTGCTCCAACATGGTGTGTTCAAGGTAATGTGTAGTGTGCTTTCTCTGAGGTGATAACTTATTATTTTGTGGAGCCTACCCCAGTTTAGTCTTTGCCACTGAGATGTTTGGTTTGTCACTTGGTCTTTATGCTAATTGATGTCAAATTTCTGAGGCCTTCACAGAACAAATGTACAATATACAGAAATCATTTACCACACTGTTGGACTTTAACAATTCAGGACTTGTCAAGACTATTAAATACTCTGATTTTCTGGGTTTTATTTTTTTTAAAACTGAAGGCAGTGTATCATTTTCTTTCTACTTAACAGTTAGACATTTGATTTGGTCTGACAGACAAATCTCTCAAACAATAAAATACATTGAAGTTGTGGGTTGTAACATGCCACAAAAATGAAGACATTTAAGGGGTATAAATACTTAAAATATTCCAGGAACTGTCTTTTATAATATGTTCTTATTAAATTTATAGGATATACGACACATCTTCGTTGACTACTGAAACTCCCTTGATTAGATCCATCAGGTGTGTTCAGGATTTACTTGCATTTTAAATATTTTCATGTTGATCCCTGATCTAACTATGCAGCATGTTTCTCCCTCTTGGATTTGCAGTCATGACATGCAGACGGGCCGCTGGTTGTCGAAGTTCTCGGCAGTGTGGGACCCCAAGCAGGAGGACTGCTTTGTGGTAGGAAGTATGAAAAGACCCCGGCGGGTGGAGGTGTTCCACGAAAGCGGGCGGCTGCTGCACTCCTTCATGGACGAGAACCTTGGCACGGTGCTGTCCGTCACCGCCTTTCATCCCACCAGAAATGCTCTGCTGGGGGAAATTCATCAGGACGCATGCATGTCTTCCACAGTTGGAACGAAGGCCAGTAAGATGAGTGTTGTAGGAAAGATGCTGCCAAAAATAATTCGAAGGCTCTTAAAATGGATCAATTTAACAGTCGTCTATGATATTCTGTACTTGTCAGTCTGTAAAATCAATTCCAGATGTGTTGCACCTTTTTTTTAAAAAATTAGCTCTTTTGTCTTTTTTTTTTTTTTGATTGTTGCTCGGACTTTCATAGTCTGAGTTCTCAGGGTGTTTTTACCCTTTTGTTCAGAGTTGCCCATGAAACTGCCTGTGTCCTGCTTCTATGCATCTCATACGTGGATTCTTATTAATATATTATTTCCTTTATTGTTCTCTTCAGAATTTTTTTTTATGTTGTATCCTCTATAAAGAAGATGACTCCCTCATTCTTTGAAACCCGTCTTGTAGATTTAAGGATTATTTTGGAGGGAAATTTGACCACATGCCTTAGTTTTACAGAAATGTAACTATTGTGGTTAATTTGTTACTTTGAACAAAACCACCATGTACTTCAGCGTATTTAAACTAAAAATTGTTCACTTTTTTTTTCTTTTAAAGTTATGAAAATTTGAAAATGCAGTAAGTCAGCTGCTTTGTGGAACTGTTTTGTTTTTGTTTTTTAATGTTTATATCTTTGAAGTTTACATAAAAGGAATAAAGTTATGCAGTGAACATGACGGCTGAAGATGATTTGTTCCCAAATTCAACTTGACAAATTATAAACAAAAATATTTTTATGTGGTTGACCTGAATTATTTATGTCGGTAATCAATGATTTTATTCAGCTCTCCATGTTCTTGAATGTTTTATATGTGAAATTTAAACTGCATTTAAATCAACTGCGAGATTTAAAGTATGAATATTGTTTATTCACAGATTACACTAGTCTTCAGTCTATAATAGGAAAAAGCAATCTTGGTTAGAGAACCGAATGCAGAACATGATGCTTACAGAGACGTTGGCATGTGCTGGACTTCTGTACAAGAAGAAAGATTACATTAGGAACGTGTTTGACACCTAAAACCTGTCGACATGTTTCAGTGAGGATAAAGCTAGTAGCTTGATGGCTGAACTGATACTCCAGGTAATGTGCCAGCTCAAGTTTGAAACATTCAGTTATCGTCTTTAACTACCTGGACAAATCAAACTGCATTGTACTTTTTTTTTTGCTGCAATAAAATATATAAAATTTGTACTAAAGGCAAATGAGAATTCAATGGATTTTCCTTTTGAACTCTTAACAGACTTTCACAAAAAACATTTTGCATTTAATCAAATTGCATAAATGAGTCCGATTTATAGAGAAGACAAAGAACGACAAATTTGACGTTAAAAGGTTTTTCCAAGAACAGAGACCGAAATCTGTTCCAAACATGCCTCTACAGTATTCTTTGCACCACAAATATTTAGCAAGCCTTGAAGGCAAATATTTGCATTTAACAAGTCGGACATTTTTACTACAGAATCTGAAACATTTAGAGTCCCGTTTATATAGGACAGGGGTGTCCAAATTTAGTCGCTTACTTTTAAATGCATTTTTTCTCCAACACAATTTGCTTGACTAGAGAACCTGACTTGGGCACCCCTGATTTAGCACATTTTATTACACATAAACACAAATGTAAGCAAAAAGCAAATGTTCCTGCTTGATTGGCCATTTCTTTGTTTTTATAAACAAACTGAATTAACGCTTAAATATGAGTAACCTACTGAAATATGCAGTTGAAACCAAGGACTGTAAAAAAAAAAAAAGACGATTCTTACTAAATCAGAATAAATCTTTACTCTTTAGTTTTGCTGACCTAAAGGCCAGAATGAGATCATTTTCTCACTTTAACTTTCTTCAAAGTCAGAAGAACCTTAAAATGTGGTTGCATTGCTTTTAAACGAATTGAGATGCTTTCCACAAGCTGTAATCAGCTTGCTGGGATTTTGGCCCATTCCTCCTGATATAATTGGAGCTACTGAGTCGATCTGTGATTCTAAAACATTGGCTTTGTTTTTTCCTCCGGCGGGAAGAATTGTCATTATGGCCAAACGATTCAATTTCATTTTCATCATAGGACTTTTTTATACAAATATGGATATTTGCAAGATGCAAATTAGCTCTCCAATGCTGCTTTTTGAGTAAGGTATTTTCCCTTGCGGAGTGGCAAGGTTTATGTTACATGGAGACAAAATGAAAAGTTATTTTTGTTTTTATTTAGTGTATGTAAACATGGATTCAACTGCACAAATATCACTGTAAGTATGTTACTGAAACTTTCTAGAGCTACAAAGTAAAAAGCAGCAATTTGGTAATATATTATTTTAACCATGTAAAAGCAATACAATTCATACCGCTGTCTTTAGAAAGGTTGATTTTTTGTTTGGAAAAAATGTAAATTACACAGTAACCATCAATCCTATTTACTTGTATAGATCTAGAATTTCTCAACCAAACAATAAAATCATATTGTGTCTCTTTTTAAAGCATAATGTTCCACATCTGCTAATACGCAGCAATTATGTTTTTGTTTTGTTTTTATCATCCTGAGGACAAACACTTGACTGTGGACACTGAATTTTGGAGTTTATTTTTTTGTTTGTTTGTTTGTTTTTTTTTTAAATAAAGACACATTGTAGGTTTGCTTGCAAAAAATCGGAGTAATAAGGCTGAAGACAGTCAGCAGACTAGAAGAGCATTCATCTGTTGATGCAAACAGGCTGTGAAACAACAGAGGTTTCTTTGGTAGGCGTGGCGATGAACAACGCTGTGTTGGATATAAACAATGACTGCTTTCTAATGAGTGCCTTAGAAATATTTTTTGTTGTAAAAACATGTCACAGCCACTGTGAGGAGGCGTCCATAGGTTAAACTGACAGCAATTTGTACAAAAATAAAACACGATTTAAATATACTAAACCTTAAAATAAATGCATGATTTTAGGAACAGCAGGGTAACACAAACTTAAATGACTCACTTCTGTAGGGTTCTGACATAAAACTATCTCTGAACACTGTGGGGAAATAGCACAAAGTTTTCAAATTTTACAAAGTCAAATTTCCTTAGGTAGAAAGTATTTTGGATTTGTAACATTATTGCACATCAAGATGAACTTTCTACAGATTTTGGGAGAAGAACTAACCAAAAAACTTGACTACAACATTGTTAGCTCACATTTTTCCTTCAAGCTACGCAAAGTGGCACCAACTCTTCACACAGAAACTGATGTGTTATTTGGCTCCTATTTAATAAGCAATAAACTTATAACTTTGATATCTTATATGTATTCTTATGAAAGACTTATTGTATTTTGTAGACTTTGATGGTGCAGTAGTGTTTGGACTAAAATGATCATGTGTGAACATCCACAACACTGAACATGGACACAGTTAAACCAACATTGTTCAAACCAGCTGACAGGGTAGCACCCACATCACCGAATCATAAAGTGATGATGAATAACTGCTTGTAGATGTTTTATCTGAGTATAAACAGATTATCTGGTTCAAAACTTGTTTAATTAATCACTTCATGATGTTTCTTTGTTCTATGCGTAATCACCCCTGCATATGTCTTCTACTGGCAGCCTAAACACCACCTTCAACTTGTATGGGGACTGTTGGTAAAAATGCACAAAAAGCCCTAAAACAGATTGTTCTTTTAAGTGGCATTATTTCACACCGAATACGTTAGAAAAATAATTTTAATTTGAGGACCCAGAAACTATTGATTAGAAATTATAGTTTCCAAAACACTAACCAAAATAAAAAAAAAATCTAAAAGTGCTTCTATTACATTTATATTTTGTAGGGATTATGAAAATTGACAATAAGTTTGGCACGTCTGATTTGCAAAAAAATAAATAAATAAAGCCAAGTACATATTACAAATTAATTTGTTTTACACTGCTAAAAACAAAGTGAATTAAAAGTCGATTAAACGTCGGATCATGTATGAAATTATATCAACGCAGTGAAAGATTCAAGGCTTTTTGCACATTTTTATGAAGGGTTACCAATAATTATCGAGGTTGTTGTTTATCATTCAGGTTATTATTGGTTTGATAAAACTAATCACCTGTTTTGTTCTCTCTTTGTTTTAATCTCTCTTCATAACCTTTCCTTAAGTCTCAGGTCATCATCTCTCACAGTAATGATATAAATTAATAGAAAAATAAAGGCAACTATTTCTGGCTGAACAAGCGAAGCCTGAACGACTTTGATCAAAGCTTTGATTCACCCTGCTTTTGTGACTTTGTGTAAAAATAAAATACCTTAAAATGACCTGGATCTCTAAAATAAAGTGTGATTTTCCCCCCCGCCCCTACATATGTAGTGATAGTCATACATTATAATCACGGCAGTCTGTGGCTTGTGACTGGAACTCCTTCCTGGGAGAAGCAGAGCCGATATCAACAAAGCTATCGCATTCCTCTTATTTTCTCCTGTCCTGCCCGGCTCGTCCTCAGAGGTCTGTGTTACATCATGGACTCTCCTCCGTCACTTCACCTCATTTGCTAACAAGAAAACCGCCCATCCATCGTAGCTTACAGGCGAACCAGCGCCGGAGAGGACAGAAATACTCAAAGTGAAACTGCTGGAACTCTGGTGTCTTGCGGATGTCCCTCAGGAAGGCTATGTCCAGGTCGGACTCGGTCAGCATGATGAGCAGCAGCAACAGGGCAAAGAGCAGTCCGATGGTGACCAGGAACAGGCGCAGCACGCTTAACACGAACTTGTTAAGATCCTCTACATCGGCGCCTTGTGAAGGCCTGCTATGGACCGTGCGCGGTGCTTTCCTGCCGGGCCTGAACTCCCCCGCCTGCCCCTCCTTCAGAGCTCTCGCCTCCGACTCCTTCTCCTCGTCGATGCTGCAGGGTGCGCCGTTGAGATGGCGAGCCGAAGGAAGCTCCACGCCGTGCTCTGCTACAGGAGTGGGCAGCACGCTGTCCGAGGGGCTGTAGGTCTCGTCGGAGATCACTCCTGACGTGCTGGCCTCGCTCCCGTCCTCCAGGTGGCCCCGGCTGGACATGAACGAGTCGCCATGGGAGACGGAGCGCACCGGCGTGGAGTGGGCACTGTCCCGAAGAGACTCTAATCCTGAAAACATGGATTCAAAGATTGTCAAATCAAACTAGGTGGTGAGATTTCAATCAAGGATGTGAAGTCAAAATATCTAACCCTCCTACTTGTTTTTAATTCTTTCACTATGTCCATTAAGAACGGCATAAGATCTGCCATTGCACCTCCATTGATGCACTAAATTCTAACCATGCCATTTACATGAAAGCTCAAATTAATACCCATCAGACAAGCAAAACTTTTCCAATAGTGCTGGTATGTTTTTGGCGATTCACTATTTAATAAAAATTAAACAAATGTATCACATAAAGTTTCTGATAAGTGTATGTAGCCTTCTTTTAGTGGTAACCAAAATGAAAAGAAAACACAAAAAAAATGGGTGATTGTTATTTTAGATGATCATTTATGTGATAATAATGGACTGGTTCTATTGTTTTGCTGATGTGACACATTTTGATGGCTTAGAAATGCAAAGGAAGTGCTTTCTTAATACTTTGCTGTAATTAAAAAGTTACCAGCCTGATAATCACAGTGTAATAATAATGATAAAAAGGCACGACAAGGTCGACTCAATGCTCTGATTTCTTGTAAATTAGAGCATTTTAGCCGGCCTGCAGAGAAACGAATTGCTCATTATAAACCACTGACAATATTTCCCTTATGAATATGATTAAATTTTTTTGTATATTTCTGCAAACATATTCCATTGGTTTAAAAGTGACATTCTTCTAAAGCACTGAATTTCATTAACGTTTGTTTGACTAGCTGCAGTTATTGTAAAATATGACTGTAAATGTATTAGAAGGGGTTATTGCCATTTGATAAAGATCACATTTGTATTAGGTGGTTAAATTTTTTTTACTGCCCTTAAACTCAACTGCTGCTTTGCACATGGATGATTCAGATGTGCAGCAGTCCTTTGTCCTGACACCAACACTGAATCAGATTTGCTTTAGAGCTATAATTAGGCGGTTTTCAGACATGTATATATTTGCCATTTAAAAACTTGAATGCTCTTATTGTTGGAATAATTGGCCATTTAAAAGATACCAATCTAAACTCTTCCTTTTGGCCTTTTCCTAGTCTGTGGGGAGTTATTTATTTTTGTAGAAACCCGTTTATCCAAGCAATTTAAAGTTTAAAGTAGCCCCATGGTAACAACTGACTCTGCTGTGTGGCTTTAACACTCCTTTATGGTTACCCTTGACTCCTTTCAC
Source organism: Poecilia picta (assembly GCA_033032245.1). Taxonomy (NCBI): domain Eukaryota; kingdom Metazoa; phylum Chordata; class Actinopteri; order Cyprinodontiformes; family Poeciliidae; genus Poecilia; species Poecilia picta. The sequence continues at coordinate 28,928,018 of CM065355.1, forward strand.
TCCTCTATAATTAATCCTTTTTGCGGTTGCAGTTTTGGCCCAATGCCCTTTTGTGACAGGTTTGTTGTGGTTTCATTTTTCACTTTCTAATGACTTTGATGAAACTCTAGGCATATTTAGTGTTTCATTGTGCTTTATTGTAACATATTGTTTTGTCAAATTAACTGTAGAGCCTCTTGCTCTTTATGTCATGTCTTTTATATTCCTCATTTTGTTTTTTTAGACAGTGTTGGTATTTAAATTCAGACAGTTGAGATAGAGATTAACCTTATATATTTAGATCCAAACAGCCTCAGTTTTTTTTTCTCAAAAGGAATCCATCAGGATGCCACTTCTTAATTTATTTGTCTATTTATTCTTGTAAATCCTCTGCAGATTTATTAGATTTTCTGTCTGAGAAAATCAAATAAATACTGTCTGTCTTGTAAGTTACAGCATTTGAAATTGCGATACAAAAACGTTGATGTTTTATCACGACGTAACAAAATGTCTTACAAGGTTTTGAATATTTTTAGCTGGATTTTTTATTTATTTTAAGAAAATACATCTTTTTAAGCCAACTGCTTAGTTGAGATAAGCAGTTGGCTTATCTCAACTAAGCAGGACATTTTGTCACATCTGGATAACAGGACATTTTTGTCACATCTGGAGCCAGTAGTAAACATACATTTCTGTAGTTTCTAAAGTTCATTTTTTGTCATCCTCCAGGACCAGTTGTATTTTTGGAAACTCCCTTTTTCTTTTTAAATGTTGCTGTTTTTCTATACATTCTCCAGCAATTAATAACTATTTTCACAGTGCAGTTAATTCCGTGACTTTTTTTTCTAATCTGTTTCCTGATACATGAAATAGATTTATTATAATTTTACTGGGAACATTTTACATCAAATTAGAAAAAAAAATGTAATTTTAAAGTCGGTGTATTTACTTTAAATAGCGTCACCAGCGTCAACAACAGTTTTGTCTGTTCTTTGTGTATTTGGATTAAGTTCTAAGATCAGTGTTTTCCCTCAGTTTTTAGTTTCTTTCTTTCTTTCTGTTTATTATTCGGATTGCTTCAGGCCGCCTGTTTGCTCTCTGCCGCTGCTGTTCTCAGTCCTCTGATTGGCTCAGCTGCATCCAGTGTCATTCTTCACTTCTCCTTCCGTTTATAAGCTCATTTATTTTCGATGTTTTTCCTCTGGATCCCTCCAGAACTCCATGCTGTATGTTCCACTCCTTTTATTCATATTCTAGAAGTTTCTATTGTTACAACAACACGATCATTCCAAACTGTGCATGTCCAGACAGAAAACAACCTCACTATCATGCATTCATAACATAAATATCAATGTTAGTTGAATAATAATCTCTAATTACAAGTTAAAAGGCATTTGCCTTCCATAAAGTCTGTGAAACACTGAGATTTAAAACTGCTATGGAGATAGACTTGGATTGCTTGCAATCTGTTTGTAGAATTTTAGAAAATAACTTATTTTTAATAATTTATATAGCCTGGGAAAAATATTTCCTTTTTATGTCTTGGATCTTGAATGACAAACAGATTTCATAAAAAAAATTCTTGAGTAGATTAACAAAAATCACACTAACCCAATTTTTGCGTCTTTAAGTGGTTGAATTATTTAAATTTGCCATTTCTTTTGTCCCCAGTGGAAAAAGTTTGGACACCACTGCATTATGCGAAATTTCTCTTTCCTTCATTTTAAGTTTTCACATGATCAGATCAATCACTGAAATAGTCTTTAATCAGAAAAAAACAGCCCATAGAAAACGCAACCAGCTGGGTTTTTACCTGCAGCGTTGGCTTGTGGCTGACTGTAACCATGAAAGGAGGGTGGGACAGTTAGCCTGGATGGAGATTTGGAGTTATGTCCTGACCCAGAACCAGACCCTGAGGTGGAAGATCCTCCAGGGAGGGCTGGGAAGAGTGGCAGCACCCCAGAGCTTTGCCCAGGAGTCTGGGTCCCATAGAGAGTACACGCACATTAACTTCCCGATAACAATGGTTGATCATACGCAGGTGAACGTTCACCTTGGTCTTGATCTGGATAAGACACTTCACCATGATTTTACTCAAATAAAGAACCTCAGTGCAACTCTTCTGGCCTTCTTTTAACCTTGTCTTTCTTCTGGATGCCTCTGCTGATTTTATCCTCCTGCAGTCAGATTGTACCTCCGAGTGTAGATGGGAAAGTGAGCAGCCTTCCTGTCTCTGCTCGGTTGGTCACACAAATTGCCCGGCAAGCTGGCAGAGATAGATGAATCGTAGAGCGGTCAGATAGTGACAGACAAGACCAAGGAATGCTCCCCGCTTATTCCACAGTCCACGTTCCCTCCTCCCTGCTGTCAGCTGGGACATAGACAGCATGACCCCTGACAGCAGGAGCTATTTTCAAGTTGTGATATTATTACCAGCTGAAATACCAGAGCAACAAAACACAGGCAGGTCATTATAAGGAATATTTAGGTGATTGGTCAAACCCTGTAGTCTCTGCCCATGACAAGAGGAAGGCTTGTTTGATAAAAGATTAAGCACTGCAAATAGACTTGGCTAAAAGTTTATTAACCTGAACAAGCTGATTAACAAGCAGAAAACTCTCAGTGGAAGCATTAACCAAAGGTTAATAGCCAGTTGGATGGGAGAGGGGGCAGTAAGTGGTCTTTATAAAGTGACTGCACGAGTTTCTCATGGCAAAAACAATGCTTGAGGGAGCAGGTTGATCAGTGCCATTCAGGTTGTTTTCTTATGTTTCAGAATGTATTCACAGAGAAAGAATACACACTATGTGTGTGGTTTAGAAGGTTGTGTTAAAAAGACCCTATGCTTGATGTATATCCTCTCCTCTCCTATTACCAAAACATATCAATCTAGAGAGCATTCATCAAAAAAAAGCCAAAAGGCTCACAGTAACTATGGAGGAGATGCATACATTAACGGCTCAGGTGAGAGGTTCTGTCAACATCGCAACTATTAGTTGGGTCAGCCCATAAATGGAAGAGCAATGGGAGGAATGCCATTGCTAAAAGAAACCCAATGTTAGTCCTATTTAAAGGCTTATTACAAGCCTTGTGAGGGAAACACTAAACATGCAGAAGAAGGCGACATGAGGAGGATGAAGTGTGGCCATCATACATTACGCTGCTTGAGAAAACCAACACTTCGCATCATCCTGAACATGCCATACCCATGCTTTTCTTCAGCAACAGCAGGGAAGCTGGAGACTATTTTGAAGGTAAATTAAGCTATAAATTCATTCAGCATGTCAACAGCCCTCATCATCATACAGCCTCAGCTGTATGATGATGACATACATGGGTTGAACCATTGGGTTCCCATTGATTGAACACAATGGGTTCAATCAAAGTCTACCTATGTGGTCTAGTCCAAAATCTGTGGCAAGACCTTAAAATTGCTGTGCGCAGGTGATCTTCATCCAGTGTAGGCTCAAACTGTTTTGTGAAGAACACTGTGAAAGGTATTAATCAGGCAAACGTGATGTTGAAGATTTTAACACAGTAACCAATAGAACTAAACTATCCCTGACCCATTTCACTCACATGTTCAATCCTATTGTGATGCTATCTGAAGCGTCACTAACTAGTCCATAACCTTTGTAATACTCTAATTAAGCGGTGACTCCTTTTATTGCTTACCACTGCTATGTTTTCCCTCTAGCATCATGCATGTGTGTGTGTGCATGTGTGTGCATGTGTGTGTGTGTGTGCGTAATTACCTTCCATGATGGAGATGTGTACAGCTCTCCTTCGGGTTCGGGGCACGCTGGTCAAACGAGGACCGTGAGTGATAGATGGACAGCTCCTGCTGGGAACCATACCAGCCCTGAGGTCAAAAACAAGCAAACAAAACAATAAATGCATACCCATAAATATACAAAATCCCATTTACACAAACACAATTAAAGCCAAAATACAAATGAAAAAAAAAAACCTGTGAATCTCAGGAGGATCCCTCTTGATTCTGGCACTTTGTTCCATCACTTCTTTTGCAACCTTTCCACTACAAAACAGAGATTAATATCGGTTCCAAATTATCCTCTCCAGACAGTCAAATGTCTGGAGAGGATAGTATGTTAATGTAACTATGCTTTTTATGAGTATTTTATTCATAAATACTGTGTGTTTACCTGTATCTAAAGCGACTACCCTTGAAGAAGAGATTGCTACTGGACACAGTACGAACTTGACTTGACTTCTCCAACCTGTGAGCCAATGGAGAAAAATTATTCAACAGAGCTCTACAAAGGTATTCACACCCCTTCCACAGTTTTTCATATCTAGACAACTTATATATATATATATATATATATATATATATATATATATATATATATATATATATATATATATATATATATATATATATATATATATAGTGGCCGTAATGAACACCAGACAACCCCGACGCCAATTACAACGGCTGAGTGAAGCACCACCAGAAAGTCTAATTGAAGATGTGAATGCGGCATTGAGGACGATCCCTACCAACACCATAACAGAAACCAATGAGCTGATATACAACTCAGCATCAGTGATCCTTGAGATGCTTGGCTATAAGAGCAATCATGAGACCCAATACCCACCATGGAAAAGACGGTTAGAGGCTAAGATCAAGATAACAAGGAGGGAAGTGAGCCAACTGTCAGAGCTCCAAAGGGGTGCAATGAATAGATCAGTACACAAGAAGTACAGCCAGATGTCCATACCTGAAGCACTCGAAACTGCCAAACAAAGGCTCCAAGCCTTGGCCAGCCGCCTGAAGAGATACACAAGAGAGAATGAAGCCAGGAGGATTAACCGGCTCTTCCACACCCAACCAGCTAAAGTGTACTCTCAATGGCAGGGCACTAACAACAGAGCAGACCCACCAAGGCTGGAGACTGAACAATACTGGAAAGGCATATGGGAAAGGGAGGCGACCCACAACAGCAATGCAAAGTGGCTGACCTCTCTACGAGAGGAACACAGCAACCTCCCTGAACAAGCCCCAGTAACCATCACTGTGGCAGATGTCCAAGAAAGAGTCTCGGGTATGAAAAACTGGACAGCACCAGGACCTGACATGATCCATGCCTACTGGCTAAAGAAACTCACTGCCCTCCATGAGCGACTGGCAGCTCAAATGAACCAGCTGCTACAAAATGGGATTCACCCTGAATGGTTAACTGAAGGTCGCACAATCCTGATACAGAAGGATCCCTCAAAGGGTTCAATCCCATCCAACTATCGGCCAATAACCTGTCTCTCTACAACATGGAAGCTCATATCAGGCATCGTAGCGGCTAAGATAAGTGGTCACATGGATAAATACATGAGTACGGCACAGAAGGGCATCGGCAAAAATAGCAGAGGAGCCAAACACCAACTCCTTGTAGACCACACAGTCGCCCGAGACTGCAAAACCCGACACACCAACCTGTGCACCGCTTGGATAGATTACAAGAAAGCCTATGACTCAATGCCACACACTTGGATCAATGAATGCTTAGAGATGTACAACATCAATAGGACTATAAGAGCCTTCATTGCAAACTCAATGGGGCTGTGGAAAACCACCCTTGAAGCCAACTGCAAACCACTTGCACAAGTGTCCATCAAATGTGGCATATACCAAGGAGATGCTCTGTCCCCACTGCTGTTCTGCATAGGCCTGAACCCCCTCAGCCAAATCATCAACAAGACTGGCTACGGATACCGACTGAAGAATGGGGCCACAATCAGTCACCTCCTCTACATGGATGACATCAAGCTGTATGCTAAGAGTGAGCGAGACATCGACTCACTGATCCACACCACCAGGATATACAGCACTGACATTGGGATGTCATTCGGACTAGAAAAGTGTGGTCGGATGGTTACAAAGAGAGGGAAGGTCGTCCGCACAGAAGGGGTCTCACTCCCAGAAGGAACAATAGCAGACATAGAGCACAGTTACAAGTACCTGGGAATACCACAAACAAATGGCAACCTGGATGAGGTCACAAGGAAAGGAGCCACAGCCAAATACCTCCAACGAATAAGGCAAGTCCTGAGAAGCCAGCTCAATGGCAAGAACAAGATCCGTGCAATAAACAGCTATGCATTACCAGTAATCAGATGCCCTGCCGGAATAATCAGCTGGCCAATGGAAGAGATAAAGGCCACAGATGTTAAGACTCGGAAGTTACTAACCATGCATGGAGGGTTCCACCCCAAATCCAGCACCCTGAGACTGTACACGAGCCGTAAGGAAGGAGGCAGAGGACTAGTGAGTGTGAGAGCCACTGTCCAGGATGAAACATCCAAGATCCATAAATACATCAAGGACAAAGCCTCAACGGATGATATGCTCAGCGAATGTCTCAGGCAATGGGGAACAGAGGATGAGGGGCTAGAGGTTCCATCATGGGAGAACAAGCCCCTACATGGGATGTACCACCGACAAATAACTGAAGTGGCTGATATCAGGAAATCCTACCAATGGCTGGACAAAGCTGGACTCAAGGACAGCACAGAGGCTCTCATCCTGGCTGCACAGGAACAGGCCCTAAACACCAGAGCAATAGAGGCTCAGATCTACCACACCAGACAAGACCCAAGGTGTAGGTTGTGCAAGGAGGCCCCTGAGACAGTCCAGCACATAACAGCAGGGTGCAAGATGCTGGCAGGGAAAGCGTACATGGAACGACATAACCAGGTGGCGGGCATAGTGTACAGGAACATCTGTGCAGAATATGGACTGGAAGCCCCGAGATCGAAGTGGGAAACACCCCCAAAGGTGGTGGAGAATGACCGAGCTAAGATCCTGTGGGACTTCCAGATCCAGACAGACAAGATGGTAATGGCGAACCAACCGGACATTGTGGTGGTGGATAAAGAACAGAGGAAAGCCGTTGTGGTGGATGTAGCTATACCAAGTGACTACAACATCAGGAAAAAGGAGCATGAAAAACTGGAGAAATACCAGGGCCTCAGGGAGGAACTGGAAAAGAACTGGAAGGTGAAGACCACAGTGGTGCCTGTGGTCATCGGGGCCCTCGGGGCAGTCACCCCCAAACTGGAGCAGTGGCTAAAACAGATCCCAGGAACAACATCAGACATCTCAGTCCAGAAATGTGCAGTACTAGGCACAGCCAAGATACTGCGCAGAACCCTCAAGCTCCCAGGCCTCTGGTAGAGGACCCGAGCTCAGAGGATGAAAGAGACCACCCGCAGAGGGTGAGAAGGGAATTTTTTATATATATTTTCATATCTTGTCTGGTTGTAACCAGACAAGTGCAACATAATTATGCTAGGGATGAAACAGGATATCTAGTATTTCTTACAAATCGTATTGTAATGATTCAATAACATTATATTATTTTGTAACCTAATTAACCTCTTTAATGTCTGTCTAGAAGTTATTTCCGTAAGGTTTTTTGAAAACAAGGGACTATTTTACTTTACATTTCACTACCGTGTGCTACTTTGTACTGGGCTGTATTATTGAATCTTTCTGCATAATCTTACATGTCTATTTCTTGTCACTTACTTATAGAAGGCCTGATTCTCCACTCCACACTTCCACAGATGCTTGCAGGCTTCTGGTGTGGGTGCAAAGTACGTAAGTATAATCTTTCTGTCCTGTAGCAAAACAAAATTACAATATTTTCCTTCATATCTTTATTTTTAAAGGAAGCACAAGTGAGAAGGGGTGTTTTTAAATCAAACTCATTTGACTTTCGGTGTTGCACAGATTGTGTGGATACATTTTCATGAAAAATTTTCATACCTCATTCTGAGTTGCATATATATGGAATGTCTTTGCTTCAAATTTAAGTTTGGTAACCTCCTCCCTGAGGTAGAGACAGAATAAATAAGGGAGGGAAACAAGGGTAGAAAGATAAAGAATAGCAAATTAGGAAGAGCAGACAAAAGCTGAAATGTCAGGGAATAACAGTAACTGTTAAAAGCAGCTTTGAAGCATGCTACTTTTATTTGACTCCTTATGTATTTACAGTGTGATGAAATATAAACTGATTTAAAGACAGAGTGTAAATACAATAGTTTCTGTTCACAGAATTTTAAATAGTGGCTCAGCTGTACTCACCATTTCAGAAAATGAACCCTCCTGTTTCCTTGTAGCACAGTGAATCCAAACGGAGTGAAAGCCAGAAAAGCAGGATTCCCAGACACATCCTGAGGGGAAAACAATGCATGGTTTAGTTTAAGCAAGACAGCATAGTGACCGAACCAGTATGAGAGTGAAGAAGAACAAAATTTTGACAAGGAAGCCTGAATAGTTTCATATTTTGTCTTTTTTTATGTAAAGTTTACTTTGCATGGATGAGGGTCTACTCCATACGTCTCAAGAGTCTGGGCCTTTTGCAAGAAGTTGAGCTCTGATGTTTCAGGAGTCTGACCTCTGAGAAAAACAAACCACAAAAAAGGGGAAAAGCATGTATGGATGCAATCATGATACTTTTACCAGGACTGATCCTCAAAGTAGATATTAGACTATAACCAGCACAGCTAGCAACAAACCAAATAAACAACCCTAAATATACCAAAGCTATATATTTAAATTAAAAATAAGCTATATTTTTACTGAACAAGTCTGTTTAAATGCTTACAGTACAATTGTTGTGCACATTTTGTTTATATTGACCGTCTCTACTTCATTGCTGCTGATGGATGCACAAGTAGAATCAACTTGGGTTATATTATGCAAATTTAAAAAAAAACAAATGTCAAAACTACTGTTTATACTTGATAAAAAAGAATTAAGGCTTAACCTCTGCCTTGGAGATTTCACCTTGGATTTGAGTCTGCTTATTTTGCATCTTGGCAAAATAACACTGAGGAGATTGATGAGACTTTAAGCCATTTTTTTAATTTTCCATTTTATGTATCGCTTTTGCTTGAATAGTCATCCGTATATGTTTTTTCCACAATTGTGTTTGCAAAGGCAACCAAGGGAATATGCATTGTATTAATGAAGGAAAACTGCAACCCTGAATGATCAATAGAGGGCAGTGTAGGACTAAATCCATACCCAGTATTTGTATTCGTCCCCTGGAATAAGCATTCCAGGGACGAATTCATACAGTATTCATACAGTAGTATGAATACAGGACCGTGGAAATCTTTGGACAGTTTAAGGGTGTCAGCAGGTGCAGAATGAAACTTATTCCAGAAATATGAACAAAATCAGAATGCTATTTTTGAATGAGGCAATGAGTCCTAAAAGAGTTATACTTTGTAGAAAAATCTGCCAGTTTCAACTTGTAAGATTAGGAAATTTACAATATATTAAATTGAAACTGTAACATTTCTCAGAATATGTTTCTTTGGGCTTTTAGAGCAATGGGAGGTCATGCAATTTTAGTACATTAATGTCTACCAAAATGTAATTGCAGCAGCAAACATTAAAGTGAAGAAATAGTAGACAATGAATTGGTCAGGTGGAAGCTGTGAGCTATGGGTCCCCATGTGATTTCTCTTTTGTGATACAGCAAAGACAAAGGGGGAACCCAGGTGCACAGGGATCTCAACTGGTGTCACCTTACATCAGCTCAGTCTTGTGAATCTCAGCAATTCGCCGCTCCAATTTCTCTGAGTGCTTGGGGAAGAACTGGAACTTGGAGCTATAGCCTTCAGGGTGTTTCCCAGGATCGTAATCACCGATTTCAGCTGAAGAAAATAAGAAAAGTAATGACTGTGAACATGCAGCTAATTTCTTTTATTTGAGACACTTATGTAATATGTTATATCTAACATTATCAACATTAGCTATGTGGTAACTTATGTAATTATATTTTGTAAAATCTAACTTGTGTAAAATCCGTCAGTTATCAGAAATTATTTAAACTGTGAAAAACAACTGTATCTTCTAAATATTTCCATTTTTCCAGTGATATTATTATGTTCACAGCTGAAATTTAGTGGCACCTTTTGGAAAAATGATGGTGATAATTTGACTTTTTTGTTTTTTTTTTACTTTTAGCCAGCTTCAGTTATTAAAAGAGTGCTGAAGCTCTACTGATAATCTATATTTATATCAGTTATGGGCATAAAAGACAGCAAAGGTTGATCCAGAAATTCAAAACTAAGATTGGAAAACACAGTTTAATTTTTTCATAAAATGTTGCACCTTATAAAATATCACTTTGTAGCTGTCCTTTGCAATTGTGAAACTGCACATACTGACTTAATATACTGTGGAGCTTTACCTCAGACAGTTACAAATTCAGACCTGAAATATGGCAAGTTAAGGAAAAACAACTTAACCAATACAAATACATGTGGGATGCCACTGTAATGGTAAAAGATTCAGAGAATTGTTCTAATATTTAAAATCTTTATTACCTATACACCTGACATCGAATGTGAAATGTCAAATGGTCTCATGTGTTAAAAGCAGTACTAAGATTCAGAAACAATAAAACATATGTTTATCAATACATATTTTGTTTTGTCTTTCACATTTTTGCCCAGCTGAAATGCCTGGTAAATAATAATTTGCCTTTGCTACCTAAAATACATGGGGCTACTGGCTGATAACTTCAGCTGCATTGACACATCTTGAGCTACTGTAGCTGCTAAATATGGACAGAAAAGTTTGAATTGGAGGCTGAGAGATAAAATCCTGACATGACAGTTACTTAGTGAGTGACTATTTCTAAATGTACTCTGACTGTCTGCATTTTAATAACTATGTGCAACATCAGCAAACTACCGTAGTCAGTTCTTCGTTTTTTTTTTTTGGTGAGTGAATCTTGGGTCTTTATTAAAATTTTTATATTTTTATTTAACTATAAATTCAAAAATGCTGTTTTTCAGGCAAGTTCACCATAAAACTAGTCAGAAGAAATTCAACACATTTACATGTATTCATTCTATATATACATTGAGAATTTAGCAATGTAAGATTTTCAAGTAAAAATAATCTGGCTTTATGACAGTTCTACCAATTTATCACACCTTGTAATATGTAGGCAGCTAGCAGAGCCGCATCTGATGTCTTGCAAAGTAGGCGGCCGTGGTAGAGGTCCCGCTTAACCTGCAGGAAGACTAGATATCTGCGGGGCAAAACGAAAACACACATGACTTGATTTATGTTGTCACAGATGCAAAATCTGCTGCAGACACTAAATGTTTATAACTTCAAATGAAAATATTGTTAAAGCGTTTCAAGACGGGAAATTCTGAGGAAAATAGTCTCTATATTGTTTCCGTAACATTCAAGCAAAGCATATGTGTCAGTGGTGATTTATAAGTAGGTTGGGTGATTATCTGTTTTTAGATTCAATCTGCAACATATTTTAATATTTATCTTTTTCCTGGGAAAGATTAATTTATACACCTGAGATTCATCATCTCTTAAGGCCAAAGCAATAAAAAGTGGAGCCGTGAAAATGTAACTGGAAAGGAGCCGGTGTGCCCTGTGGGCTTTAAGAATCTTTAATTCCTGAATATCTATGATGCAACTTGAGGTAATTACCTGCTACAAGGTAATGTGTGTGTATCTCCCAAGGAGCTTACCTCAATGCATAACTGACATGCTGAGTAAGTTACAGATGTCACTATAAAACTGGCTGGTATTGTAGATGTCTTTAAAAGCAAACAAAAACAGCTGTAAAATTTAAAGTGGCATTTATCTGCTTCGTGATCCTACGTCGTTGAGAGCCTCCAGTCAGAACAGATGGGTGGAGAAAAAGTGGGGCTGTCGCCTTTGCCAGCCTTCTGCTCCATCAAGAAGAGCTCAACTGTGAGGGAGAGATTTTATTGCGTGGCAACGAGTCGAGGGATGTGCTTTTGCGGGGATCTGTGTGCTCAGTATTGCTCTGGCTCACTCCTCACAGCAGTTTGCTTAGCTGTCAGAGATGCCACACAGTGCAGCAGTGAAGAGAAGCTCCATCACTACGCAACATAAAGACTTTAAATCCACTGCACACAGGCTCACTTTGCTGTTCTTAGGATATTCTTAGGATCTAATTTTATGTATCTGTAATAAATGTGGGAGATTTTGCACTTGTAACTCACCACTTATTAAATAATAATGGTCAAAATTACATCATAATGTAGTCACAGTGTACAATTCTGCCCTGGTGTCTAGAAACAATCTGTATGCAAAACAAAATCATGCATTATTTACTATTACTCTGCCAACATGCAGGATTTTTTGATCTCTAAAGTGGGCAACAAAAACCCCAACAAATTACCGTGCTGCTTATCACAATGTTCTTGAACAAAGATCCTGACAGCAGTTAAAGCAGTAGCTTCAGATATGGTCATCCATGAAAGTTTAAGGTGGTCTCTAACATGGGTAATAAAAGCAGGGCAATGTGTGGCAATACTAACATATTTATACCCTTTGTAGGTTTTTCTTTGTGACAGATCAACACAAATAGTGAATAATTATCTAAGGGAAATGCATGACCTTCAGTATTTATCTCCAAATAAATTCTGAAAAGAGTGACATCAGCTGTTTGATCACTCAAATACTTTAATCTATATCAGTTTAATTTTCTGACCAGAGTTTCTGCAGTTGTCTCTTTATGACTTGTGAAAATCTAGAAACAGGGTTTTTTGTGGCTTTCTCCCAACAATCACTTCCTTCTCTTCATTTCTTTATGAGCACCAAATTTGTAAACTGCTCAACTAATATCTGTCCTGTCAGCCAATTTTCCCACCTGAGCTGTGAGTGTCTTAGCTGGAGTATTGATTAAGGCTCTCCTTACCCAATCCATGCGTGTAGATGGATGACCGAGAGTCGCCTGTTTGTGCTTCTCTATGCTCTTTCCTTCATCAGATGATGGATTAAACATCATCTGGTGAATGAATATTTTTATAACCTAAACCTGCTTTTAACTCAGCATCAACTGATAAATAAAATACATTGACGTTTGTGGTTGTATTAACACAAACTCTGAAAGTTTTAATCTAAATGAGCACTTTTGAAATATACTGTATACTTCTATCTGCTTATATATTAAGAACACCTGCAATGGCTCAGTTTCAATAGGTTTCAATGGGTCACAATGCCACACCAGTAATGTGAAAAGCTATGTGGAAAATCTATTATTTTCAAAACCTTTTTTCACCTTTTATTCCCCAATGTTTGGCGCTCCTTTGAAGTCCAAGTGGACACGTTTGTGGCGTGGGAGAATATGTGGTCTTTGAAGATTTGTTGTGATCTTTAAGCCTTTCTCTGTCTACTTTTAAATTTATTAAGCTGCAGTCAGCATCAGTCAGGGTCTTAATTTGGGTTGAAGATCTGCCTGTGTCTTCTGGAACCCCACTAGATCCTTCAGCTCTACACAGGCCACATTATTTCAGGTCTTCCACTTGACTTTCTTGTTCTAGCGCCTTCAGGATCTTTTAACTATTTTAAATGACTGTCTTGCTGTGCCCAAACTTAGCAGCGATGAAGAACTCTCAAAATTCCTTGCAAAGTTCAAAAACAGAAAGCCATTTTTTATTTAGCCATCAGGGAGTCCTGAGAGTGAATGTTGAATAGAAAAGGACATCAAAACCAGATGTGTGAACACATTTTGACATTTTAAGACCACTGGTCTTAAAAATGTGATTAGCAGCCTTTAAAAAAGAAATGAATTACAGTCAAGGCAATAATTTGTCTTATAATTTCCTCAATTTTTAAATTTTTTTACTACATCTTGAATTGAAAACGAGTGTTTTTTTTTTCTTGTTTCATGATCAAACGCTTCCTCCAGATAGGCAAAAACCTTTATAATTGATTTTGTGAATCAATAAGCATCACAGATGAACTAACCTCACTGCCCCCTAATTGTTGCACAGCAAGCCGTGTTAGATCCTACCTGGTGATTTCCTCTTTCAGAGCAGCGGGGTCTGGTGGGTAAAACTTCACACGCAAACACATGGTGAAAGGTGGCTGGGCTGAAAGAACAGTCCAAAAATAATCTACCATTACCTCTCAACCTTTGTTTTCTGCATGGATGAATGATAAATTATTACTCTCATCAGTCCTTATTCAGTTTTTTTTTTCAGCCATGGTGATATAAATAAAACGTGAGAACACAAACATGAATAAAATACTCACACTTCATTTGTTTGGCAATAGACTTTGTAAACTCCAACCAGTGCTGCAAAGATAACAAATAAAAAAAATAAAATACGAACAGCTGAACTATTTAAACATAGAGTAAACATGCCTAACTTTCTTTCTTTACATCACATCACAGCAGTCGATTGTGATTTTTAAGCCAGGTGGAAGCTACATCAAAATTACTTTTAGTTCCCTGCCTTCTGTTTAGAAGACCTCCTAAAACACCAGCCTGTATGCAGACAGCAGGTTATACAGAGAAAGCTATCTAAAAAGTAATTAGATGAGCAAGTCTTTTCACACTGCTGAGCCTAATGAGTCAGTAATCAGTAGGGTATTGCATCGTGAGGGTATTTTCAAAAAACAAACATGATATACCTTTATTAGTATTCTACCGATTGACTTTTTTTTCTATAAATCTCTGCTGGCTGATGTTCAAACAGGCAAAAGTGAAGCTTCAGAGCGCAAATAGTTCAAGCTCTTACGATCTATTCACATTTCAACAGTAAAGAATTGACTGATAATCAGCAACCCTGCAATTTTATATGAGTCTGTTTATTTTTCTGGCTCATTTGTCTATCAGTCAAAGGAGATGACCTTTCTCTGGCATTGAAAATTAACCTGCAGATCTGCCAGCCTGCCCTGCATGTTTATATGGTGGAAAAATTGTCATTAAGCCACTGAAAGCAAGCTGTTACAGTAATTTATTTATTAATTTATTTATTATTATTTGTTTTTTAGAAGGGACCGTGTCTACAGCCAAAACAGACACTATGCGGCTAGTTCAGAGCATCATATTTTAAAGGAATTTCAAATGCAGGGAATAAAAATAAAGATAAAGAAAAAATAGAAATCGAATTGCCATAGTAGTGTAATGACAACACTTCTCTTAAATTTGAGTCCAAAGGGAAAAAAGGCAGAAGAGACACAAATTGTTTATTTATTTCAACTCAGAATAAAAAAGAGTTGATATGAAAGAGTTAAAAAGAAAAAATAACCGGGAGAAAAAAATATAATTGACCATAAGTACACAACTCAGCCAAATGTTATGTAATTTGCATCAACACAGGGTAAAATGATGCAAAAATAAAATAATAATAAAAACACACACATGCATAAACAAAGATCATTAATATTTTTCATAAAATAACAGTCCAAAATGAGCAAGGTATGTCTTTTCACTGCGTGTGTAGGAACGTGATTGAACTGACCACTAGACTGAATCTGACATCCACAAATTAAACAGCATATTTTTGTCGTTTGGATCCAGTTTTTATTTAAGCTAAAGATTCTGCACCACTCATTTTCAGATTTAGCATTAACAGAGGTTTCTCAGAGTAACTTTCATCTCTGCACTGAGACAGATGCAAGTTCAGACCATGCACAGAATGGCACATAGCTGGAGGTCTGCACCAGAGTGCTCACATTGGAAATGAAACAATTTCTTTTGTTAATGCAAAAAAACGAATTTTTCGAAATACAAGCAGCTCGCTTCCAATTTGCACACAGAGATAACACTTTTTAATTGACAACAGACTTTGTAGATGAAGATGTTTCCAAAAACAGAGAGAAAAAAATATCTTTTCTGTTTACATGTTATCAGGAGGCTTTTTAAAAATCATTTTTAGCCTTTCAATTGAAAGAAAAAGCACATAGAAAAATACTTACTCTTTGTTTGTCTGGATCGACATATCTGATGCCAAAATAATCTTTCTCCAGGAGGTTGAGGTGGTGGCAGATGAGGTCAAACAGGTACTGTCCTTTGGCGTCTCGCTGAAAAGAAACATTTAAAGAAATTCAAACACTGTGCTTACAAGGGTGCCGTCAAAGAAGCAAAGGCTGATCAATATTATCAAGCTATGTCAACATTTTTAAAAGTTACATTTTCAGAAACACTAAAACTCTCTGAGTCACTATTTCAGCTGTTCAAAGTCTTTTTACTCAAACACCAAAACATGGTTACCAGAGTTTTCCTTAAGCATAGTATAACGAAGTGCAGCCCTTCCCCCACCTATTGCTGTATGGTGCCAGTCAACCTGAAATAGATATGGCTCATAGACATTGTTGCCAAAATTGCAGAGCCCTTGTGTGGAAAGGAAAGGAGTGCCATTTTTGGTTCTTGCTTCAGTAACACTGTTTTAAAACTATAGTTGGCATGCTAACTATAGCTACTCAAAAAAATGGTCACATACTGTATTTATTTAGATTTTATCTATTCATGTTATTCTAACTAATTAAACAACTAATTCCTCTATTAAGAGTGAAATCATAACAAACATCATCTGACTGTGTCATCTGAGCCCCGTCTACACTCATGCAATTTTACATATTCAGAGAAAATTGAAAATGCTTTAAAAACACAAGTAAATCCATTTCAACATTTTTTCATACCTCAGTGTGATGTCTAATTATTTTGTTATTTATCTTGAATGCCTCAGAAATCTAAATGGCCACCAGACAGCGCTTTAATATTTCACAGCCCTCAAGGGAGATATATAAGAGCTATCAAATATTCATATCAAGGCTGCAGCCATCTGCGAAGGCTCGAAGAAATTTCTGCTCCAGTAAAGGACCTGGAAAACACTGAGACAAGGTGGAGGCAGGCAGATGAGAAGAGGAAGTGCTTGTCATGCAATGAATGCAGCGCAGTCACCTGACCTTTGTGTTATCTGGTTATTCTTTGAGCTTAAAAACTCTGTGGAAGCAGAAATGCATAATAATGCTGTCATCCATTTAAAATAAAATCTGAAAGAAAAAAAATAGGCATTTTTTTTTCACTGATATTTATTTTGCAAGCTTGGACAAAAGCTCCTTTTCAGACATGACCTCAGAAAGTAAACTGGCCTTTATTGAAGGCTATTTCTATTTGAATTCTGCTTTCAAAGAGAAAATCTTGACTTTTAGCCCCATTTTATTCCGGTTCTACATGGGACAAATTTCATCAGATTCTGAATAACTCAAAAAAACAACAAAAAATTGTGAAGTCATGATGTGTGTTTTGATGGTGGTCCCACATCCAAACTTACAAAAATCACAAGGACCCAGAGAGAACAAAAAGACATCAATCTAATGAAAAAGCCAGAAGGGAAGATAGGGAAGAAACAGAGAAAATAACAGGGCATAGAAGGAGTAACCAGCAAGCAGTGTGAGCAGAAGAAGAGTTTAAAAACTGTTAGCAATAAACCTGGGCTGATGAGCTAACAAATTGCAGGCTGAGGTTATTTTTATTTATTTATTTTTTATTTTTTTTACGAAGTTGATACGTCTTCCGTTTCAGCAACGGTAAAGGACATTTGGTAATGTCCCGTTTTGCCCTTTGAAAGAGACAGTGTGTTCTCATAAGTGAAACTGCACAGTCAGAAAAACTGGAAAGTGATATGTGAGAATGAGAAAATTAAAAAAGATGGGTGAGGAAAAACAACAGCGTAGAACTATTGTGAGACACTGATCATCACGCTTCATTGCAGAGTGGCACAGAACTACATTTAGAAATACTATTTTTTTTTTACTGATGAAGCATCTAATAATGACTCATTTAAAACGGTGACAAAATCTGGTTTTACTTCAAGAACAGAAATTCTTCTGATGATGAGCTTTAGCATCGTCAGGGCAGATGAGACGTGAGCTCCTGCCCTGTCATGCTGACAACATCAAATCGCAGTTACTGATATTCACAGGAGTCTCACCATCAAGAGCTAACACTCTTAAAGGCAAACGCAGTTGTGTTCAATAAATTAGAATATTAATTAAAAGTTAATTTAATAAGTGAAACACATATTATATATCTGAACCTCTTGATGGCTTGAGGCACAAATCCTCCTGAACAAATGAACCACATTATCTATGTTAGAGCTCTGCTTCAAACTCCACTTCTTCAGTTATTCAGCTGTTCTCTTTTCTGTTTTGTATTATTTTTCTCGGATGATTATAAATTACATTCATAAAGTGTAACTCCAGGACATGCTGGAATCTGTCACACTGGTTGAAATATGCGTAATCCGTTCTTGTTGAATTATGCCACCCTCTCAAACTGTTTTGGTTTACTCTGCAGTCACTTTGCCTCTAACATTTGCTTCCTTCCAGTCAGTTTCCAGCCTGTCTTACTCAGAACATCATAATATCCTCTCTGGCACTGAATTTGCAGTTTACATGACATTCTTGTAAAAAGCTATGAAAACAGATGACGGTTCTGGTGCCTTGCAGCTAGGGAGCATTTTTAATGACCTTACCAACCTTAGTCCTTTCTATAGATTTGACTACTAATGGTGTCCAGATAAAGGGGATTCCTAAAGTGCTCCTTGTACTATCCAAAAATAAAAGTAAAAAACTTTGATAGCTCTTTACTAGAGAAGTATTTCATTTTACAAATCCTTCATATTTGTAAAAACCTGCTTTTCAAAGCAGACATAAGTTTGATTTGAACAATCTGTCATCTTTATCTTTTAAACATTTTTAGCATTCTACGGTGACACCATTATATTGCTGTTTTATGATTAGATCATTTTCATTTCTCCAAATTAGACAGAACAAGCACACACAGCACACAATTAAAACCAACATCAAGCACACAGAGTAGATAAAAGCTTGTTATAGCCGTGGCAGTGTGGGGGCACACACGGTATTATCCAAAGTAAAACAGACCTTGAAAAAGAAACATTTCAATATGTGTTAACAAATTAATACACATATTACCGCTTATGAATAAAATAAAACAAACATCACAATTACAGCACAAAAAAGTCTAGTTATTATACACTCAAAAATATTACTAAAGTAAATACTAACAGAAACTGGGCACAGATGGAGTCACAATGTCTTTAAGTCTTCTAGGTTAATTTGCAAGAAATATCAATGGTCAATTTGCAACTGATCACATTTGAGGTTAATGTATTGGAGCAGCTTTGGAGCATATGCACCAAAGTATCATTCTCACCAGGATACCTCCAGCATCCCATTGCATTATTTATTACACAGCCGGGTAAAACAAAAGTTTGACATCCTATATGGTGCAATTCATCACGTGACATCTGGCCCCATGACTTTGCTGAACATCCTCTATATATCTCTGCATAACACTGATGAATGGGTTGGAGTTTGACCACCACAACCAAGTCTGAACTGATCATGCTTGGTTTTGCCAAGCTGTGCACTGAGCAGACTGTTCCCAGGATGCAGTGGGCTGACCCTCTATCTCCTCCGTCAGTGTGACTATATGTCACTGTCACGACATCCACCCTGACTCACCAGGACGGGCCTGCTGACCAGCCCGGCAGCAGAAATAGACACACACACGCTGCATTCTCTCACTGACTCTCTATAAAGTAGCTTAGATTCCTCTTTTTGTTTTTGTTTTTTTTTGTCATAAAGGTCAGTGGTACTCCTGTAAAACTGTCACATGAAAAATCTTGTCACGCTTTAAGTCTCCTGTTTTCTCTTTCTGTTTTGCATCACAAGCATCCCATATTACTCAGTGTTACACGAATTAATGTGTGTGTCTGGACTTTCTGGGGCAAGTGAGGAGGAGAATTATTAATGACCCACATCCGTGTTGGTAGTTCTGAAACAACAACAAAGATCCAGGGTGATTATTCTTTGTTTAGCACTTTAGCAAAACAAAAAACGAAGGGGTATGAAATGCATTTGGAAAATCCATTCATCAAAAAAAAAAAACTTGTGAGCACAGATTTCCTCTCAAATAAATAATTTGCAAAGTCACAGTTACTTTTTGTGATTGATTGAGCAGCACTTATGTAAGATTTGAAAAAAGACTTAAGAACAAGCTTCTGATTTTGGCTCTGCAGTTCAACATTTGTACAAACCTTCTTGATCTCAGCAATTTAACCAAAAAGTGAAGGATACTTTGGTGCAGTTTGTAACAAAAGGAATGAATCACATTTTCTATCTTGACTTAATAGCAGTAGCACAAAGCAGCAAGGCACCCTGTCACTTGGTGTCTTGCATACTAATGAGGCACAGTGAACATCCGTGAGCTGACCAGGCACCACTGGGACACAAAGGCAGGATCAGAGGCAGAAACACTATTGATCTGTGGATAAGTGTTCTTCAACATCCTTATGAACTTTAATCTTAGATCCGAGCTGCGAGGTACCGGTGGTTACAGGGAAGAAAACTAAACGCTGCCACTTAAAGCACAGCTTTGTTATTTTAGAGTAGATATACTATAGATCTTCAATGTGATTTGAAGTCATGTGAAAACCTCAAAAAGTCCTGGGTTAATGCAACATCTCGGTGTGGATTCCTTCTTGAAACTATTTTCTCTCTCTTGGGGTTTTATTGCTTTTTGGAAATGATTAGTTCTGTGCTGTTTTTGAATAAAAATCCAATTTATTGCCAAAGGATCATAAAAATCCTTTGGCAATAAATGGGACATTAAAACAAATGTCTCCTTTCAAGCATTTACGTGAAGCACATTGTGAAGCTGGACTATGTGCACCATAAGGCCTTACACTGGCAGCAAATTATTAAAACTTCAAAGTTATAAAAAGTCCTGCTGAAATTGATCTTTAAAGCATAAATGATGAGGTAAGTTTTAATCAGCAAAAGTACAATAGATTGTTTAAATTTGGGTATTTGTTTTAGTTAGTAAAATATTTATATGTTGCAAGGCAAAGCTTCAGTAAATATCATAATGTTCTTACTCACTTCATTCACAGTTTCTTTTTATTCTGATAAGGATTTTTTCAGGATTCAGGACCAAAATTTATTACACTCCAACAAATATTAAGAAAGATAAAATCAAGTAGTGCAATAAAGTAATACATTTATTGTTAATAAATTAAGATATATTCAATGTTTGCAATTAAAATGAAAAACACAAAGAAACAAAATTCAGTTTTACAACCTACTCTTCTCTACTGGTATATATTAAAGGTGAATGTTCAACATTGTTCTATTTAAACTGGCAGAAGATATTAATCAGTCTCTCAGGAATCTAAAGACTAACAGGCTTACTTTTATAAGTGGGAATAATAAGAGAGATATGTCATGTGAGACATCCAAACAAATAAATAAACAGCAGGTTGTTTATACACTACTTAAAAAAACACCATTATCCTTCCACCAAATGAAAAACCTGGTTTTCATAAAAGGATTAACACTTTTTATGTGCGAATAAGTATTGAATTTTAGATTTTAATGACAATTTAGAATTGTTTCAAAGCTGTTAAAGTGTGTAGATTAGCAAAATATAATAAATAAACTAGCATCTGAACAACCTATCAACAGATATTCAGTGGTGCAGGATGATTATGAAGTAACCGGTTAAACCTGGATATGAGCTTGAACCTCGAAGGCTCTCAGCAGCTCTGATTACTGAATCCTGGCTTACAGCTGATATGCATTATTGTCTGAGCCAGCTGGCTTGATAATGAAACCTACACACTGCAATCAATTTGTAATTAAAACAACATAATGTCCAGATTTGTACAGTTAAAAGAGCTAATTGCTTCAGATATCCATTGCAAAGGTTTTCCACTGTTGTAAGTTGAAAATAAACAAACTGCACAAAATCTGAGCTGCAAAACTTGATTTAAACGTAGAAGATGCCCCCTATAGTTGAACTGTGGCGAAAGGGACAAATGACGAAAAGGAAGCTGAGTCTGTAAAATTTCTCACGGAAGAACCAACATCGATTTTCAGCCTGAAATTGTTCTGTGCGCATCTGTTCTGTACAAATGTTCTTTGTAAAGTAAAAGTAGTAGTACTGACATTAGTGAGCGTGCGAGGGGCAGCGGCGATATTAGCCACACTGACTCAGGGGTTAATGGGATTATTGTAGGCCTGTCAGAGGGAGAGGAATGTATTAAACAAGCGGAGCCCCATAAGCGCTTCGTGGAAGCAGGCGCAGTGTTTCATCATGGCTGTAATAAAAGTGATAAACGGGGAGATGGAAATAACCCAGACCTCGGCCAAATGATCACTGTGGTCCTTAGCGAAGCGGCAGCACGCCACGCTCTCTCAGCCTTGCCAGGCTTTGCGTTGGATAAATTATTGAGAGGGTTTCCATATCAGCTTGGGAAACACCACATCAATAAATGATGGTGTCATTTTAAGCTAGAGAATGGAAATTGCAACAACTGTAACAACGGCTACAGGTATCAATTCATAATAGTTTTGTTTACGATTTTTATTTTTGTTATATATATATATATATATATTATTTAGTGTTGTGGTTTCACATCACACAGCTCTAAGCATCTGTCTCCCATGTAATTTAGTGGAAAAAATATGTTGGTGGGCTTAACATTGAGTTGGTGGGATATCTTGGTGCTTCACTGGATGATCTCTATGCTGATTTTCACCATTCTTAACGTTGTTGCCTAAAGGCTGCGTGCAGAAAATCCTCTAAATGGTTTACCATAATCTTATGATATGGTAATGTGTCTTTTTCACATTCTGGATACACAAATTGAAAGAGTGAAACATTGATGTTTCCCTCACCATGTTGCATTTTTGGATTATTAAGTGTATTTGCTGAACAGACTTACCATGAAAGTAAGGGGAGTAATAAAACAAATATATGTGAATTTATGTGGAGAACAAATTTTCTTCATAGAGAAGCAGTTTGAAGGTAATAAAACTGTCTGTGCATGAAAAATATGCTCTTCTTTTCAGCATCATAGAACAAATAAACTGTCATGATGTGATAATTAATTATTTTTGGAATAACATCCATTATCCAAACAGATTATGATGAATTTATCTCATAACCCACGAATGAACTCAAGGTGAAAGTCTTGCATTTTTTTATATGAGCCTTTTTTTTCAGCAAATGCATAAAATTATTTCTTTAGCTATGCACACAAATGTATCAAATTCCCTGAAAGAGTATGGAGAAAAAAAGAGACAAGTTCTAATACTGTATGATTACATTGGTTCCGGATTGAAAAAAATTTAAATTAATGAGACTGAAAATCCCTGAAAAACTCTGCATTTGGTACCTTTTTACAGTTTATAGTCAGAAGTTACATTTATAACATCCGTATGCTCAAGCGTAACTGCAGCGAGAGACTTTAAAAGCAAAATTATGAATGAGTCACAACAAAACATTTAGTAAACATGTTAAAATCTCCAGCTATTCAGCAAATAGTGCTGCATGTAAACAGAAGGAGCAGGATCTGAACTATTTGTGCAGTGAGCTATACTTCCAGAGGTCGATGAATGTGCTCAGATTGAATCATCTTCTTGTTTATTGATGAGCGATTCGTCATGCTGATAAAATGCAGTAGTAACCTCTGAGTTTCCATGAATATGCAACACATATAAATAAATAAATAAAAATCGGATGAGTATTTCTTGATTGTAATGATGCTTCCTGGCAAGCAGTCAAACTGTTGTAAAGGCTATTTATTTTTTACCTTCAATAAATGTTACAAGAAATACTGTATAAGGAAAATCATTTGTGGGTAGAGTAACAGAGTTCGGTGTGTGGGCTGCACCCATGAAAAACCTTTTAGTTCTTCGCTGTCACTGCCAAAAAGCTTATTCTGCAGTGGAATCTTGCTTCTTTTTTTTTTACATTTATTGGGTTGAATGATTGAAGACCTAGTGGAAATCTAACAATCTATCCACTTTACAAAAGTGTTTGGCAGAACCACAATAGACTGAAAGCTCTTTCAGAACAGAGATATGGGTTTGCTGCTGGTTGCAGAGTCTCTGATTCTGATTTTCTTCAATGATTATAAGTCTAGATTTTTTCTGCTAAAGGAAACGTCTCCCCACACCATCACACTGCCTCCAACAAAAGCTAATTTTAAAGAGCACTAATTTTACTAACTTTTATTAAGAATTGGAGTGGGGCTTGGATAAATGACTTCTGTCTCTAGAATTATAATCCCAATTGTGTGACTTACAAACCCAGAGTGTAAATAAAGTAATTCTCCAAACAGCATTGAGCTAGATCCTTATTTCTTTGTCCAACCATTACTTACTTTATTGCTCTACGCTGATAAATCACTATTATGTCGCAACAAAAAGGTTGATTTCAGGATTGATTTAATATTTTTCACTGACTACGACATGTGATTGGTGTTTTAAGGCTGTTGTCTCATTTATGAAAATAACTCAGTGTGGAGGTTCCCCCACCTTTTTCTCAGTGTTAGTATTTATTTAAATGTTTTCATTTAATATATTTAGAATATAATTTTCTTTGGTGGTGGTTATCGCATTAGGTTGTTTACTAATTTGGGTGCACACATTTAGTAAACACCTTATGTTTTTTTAAGATCATTAACTATTTTGTTTTGCTGTGTTGAAGGACTGGCTGACAGAAGGGGGTTGACTGAAAGGAGAACCAGGAAGTGGAACAGTCCATCAGGCTGCTGGAAGCAGGGGACTTGATATGAACAATCTGCCTCTCTTTACCATGATGGCATACTTGCTAAAACCTTCTTTTGGTATTAGGTTATTTTTGTTCTTATAGTTGTGTTAAAGTTAAAATGGTTTAGTTTAAATTAGTCATTTATGTTTATACATTATTTGTCTTTGTCTCCTTCCCTACCCCTCCTCGTTTGTGTAGGCTAGCCTGTTTGTATAAATCCCCCTGAGTGTGTTCATTGTGAGAGGTCAGTTTTTGGTTTGTTATCTTGAGTTATGTTTGCCTTAGTTGATTTCTTTTGGGCCCATTTTTGTTATATTGTTTAGATTGATTGTTGAAACCTTTTGTCAAGAATTTCTTTGGAAAAAATAAATAGAAAATATTTTTTTATATATGCCTTTGTCCTTTGGATTTACTGGTCGGACCGTCACACTCAGCTTCTAATAATGTCCAGGAGTGTTTATGCATGGCTAATACTATGTTGTTTTAACTTTAAAGCACAACCAGCTCTTCAGACAAAAGCATAGTTTTATCAGTGATGACATTGTTTTGACTAAATGCAACACACTCCCTTTACTGTCGTTTTAGATCTCCTCATAAAACATACATTTGCTGCAAGACAGAAAGAAAGTGATCCTTTTAAGTGCATTTTTGCAGTAAGCCATCGTTTGCTACCCTTAAGGTGGCCCAGAGGGATTCAGCAATGTTGGGATTATTCTTACAATCTGTGTGTAGTTCTGTAAATCCTCTCTCATTCATTTTCACGCAGAGTTTCAGGCTGTAGGGGTTTCCACAACTGATGCTGCAGTGGAGTTGTCCCAAGATCAGGCACCTGCAGAGGTTTTAATAGCAACTGTGTGCATTTACTATTGCTTAAAACAAAGACAGACAATAAAATGAATAGAAATATGGTTTTTGAGGTATAGGACAAAGCAGTTAAAAGAAACAGAAAGTTCTCCAAACTGAAGGGTTTCTCAGATTATCTGTCAGAGAGTCTGAAAGGTTATACTGGCAAGAAATCATCCAGGTAAAACCAGCCAGCTGACATGATAGAGACAGATGTTTCACCCCTCTGGTGATCGTCAACTACATACCAAGTTTTCAGTCAAAATATCTTTGGAACTCACTTTGCAGGATCTGGAATACTATATTAGATCTGTTAAATCATATCATTGGACATTTTTATTTGATCAAATCAAATTTTATTTTCATAGCACATTTCAGTAATAAATCTGTTCGGAGGTTATGCAGTTATCACTGAAATAAATTTGGAGTTTTCAAAAAAAGATACATTTATAGTTGAGAAATTGTTTTTATGAAGTGTCTGTTATGTGTATATAAAAGATATACAAACCCTAAAATTGATTAGAATAACCAAAATTATACAACAGAACAAGTGTTTGAAAAGTTATGGATGATTTAGGAGTTTTGTACATGAATGTAATGCAGTCTGTAAATAATTTTAAAACGTGTGGCCTGAGCTTCACTTATCCAACTACAGAAAACAAAGCAGCCTTATGAGAAAAAAAACTTAAACATCATTTGACTCATATCACATCTAAAGCTGAGACTTTCTTTTTTTTTCAAAACTGAAGGAGGACTCTAAATTAGATGTCTAAAACTGTGACAGAAATATGTAACATTGCTCCTCATCGCAAGGGAGTTTCTGCAAATAGAAAAGCAATGTCCTCCACACTTTCATTCATTTCTAGTTCAGACAGGAACGACTGGGGTCAAGCATAGTCGCTGTGTAGGAGAGATTTCTGATTAAACTGCAGTTTATCTGTATTGTGTAACAAGCCTATGCTGAAGCACAACAAGAACAAAGAATTATTCTAATTTAAACTCATTTTGAATTATGATGCAGATTGCTAAATTCTGTCAACTCTTGTGCAAAACAGTAAAGGTTGTCTGAGTTGGGTAATTTTGGATCTGTTTGGAATATCAGCAAAAAACAAGCTCATTTTTCATCTTGAAACTTGTTCTTTCAGAAAACTAGGTTGGTCTTGTTTGATCCTGCTTGTTCAGTTCAGCAATTTTGACTTTGCTCTAGTTAACTACCAGTTGGAAGCTCGTGTTTGGGAGGCTTGGCTCGGGAGGCTTTTTTATTGTTTTCCCCTTTTGGTTTATTTATTTAGATTTTATTTTGAATGGACTTGTTTGGACCTTTTTGTAACTTTAATTTGCACTTGATATTCTTGAGTTTAATTCTTTTTGTTTTGCATTAATTGAGTTAAATTGTATTGTTTTATGAAATTTTCTCTTGTAATAAATCATTTTACACTCCATTTGTTCCTCTGGACACATTTTATGTTATCGCCCTGGACTCCTAGACCTTGGGGCGTAACAGAGGCTAATGTCTGAAAGTTTTGATCTAATAGCCAGTTTGAGTTAAATGAGTTTCCAGTAAATTGTCTTTTCAAAACACTGAGTTCCTTTAAAAACCCAGCTGTTTGGAGTTGTCTTTGATGAATAATAACTGGAACTTTAACCAATATATTTGATGACTGTTTTTGGTGATTTTGATGCTGCCGTTTGACAAAATGTTTGACACGTAAAGCACTTTGAACTGCCAGGTAGTTGAAATGTCCTCTGCAAATGAACTTGACTTTCACCAAAACAAAAGTTGTGGCACTTTGAAGCTCTATTTAGAAACTGTTTATGATCCAGCAGCCCAAATTCAGTTTGTATCGTTCTCCCCAGTCTTATGATTTTGATCAGGAGTGTTTCCTTTCAACAGTGACACCACTTTCTCAGATATTAGAAGTGACCGAGGAACCACCAGAAGTCAGAA
The DNA here is from genome assembly GCA_033032245.1 of Poecilia picta. NCBI lineage: Eukaryota > Metazoa > Chordata > Actinopteri > Cyprinodontiformes > Poeciliidae > Poecilia > Poecilia picta. The sequence continues at coordinate 28,955,210 of CM065355.1, forward strand.
CTTGTTTCATCTGATCGGATGTGTCGACTGTTAGGATGTCTGGTTTATTTCTATCAAACAGAGAATATCCCGTGTGACACTTGTTATGTAACAGCTGTGTGAAAACACAAATCTCAGAGTAATTTACAGAGACAGAAAAGCTCTATGTGGAGATTTATTTCAGAATAAATTGATTGCTAAAAATATCTCAGTGAACTAACTAGGAATGCACAGTTTCTTTTTTGCTCTCCAGAGCAGATAATTTAAGGGTTTAATTTTTGCAAACTGGCAGGAGTTAAACGTTTGACTAACTAGAGTAAATACCCAGGGGTCACTTTTCCCAACAATTACGATGCGTTTTCAACCCCATCGTGGGAGTTTATGTAAGAGGTCAGGGAGCATGCAAATATACAGACGTTATTACCTGGATGATTGAGCATCAGTGGGAAAATCAAAATTATGAGCTTCACAGCATGAGAAGGTCGTGCAGTTCTGCACCTAACGGACCCATCACTATAGCTACTAACCATCAAGCATGCTGGGTATAAACGAGACGAGACGTCAGCATAAAGCTTTATATTTAGCAATTTTACTCGTATATCTTCCTGAGAAGACCTTGACTGCTCTGAACAGCACACACGCTGGCAGGGCTGAAAGAGAACGCCTGTGCATTGACACCATGTTTGTTCTTTAGAAAGAGAACAGAGCTGATACTATTGCCCTGACCGAGCAGTCAGCAGGTCAAACGTGTTACTGATCATTGCCATGATAGAAGGAGGCGCCCTGAATCTGCTGCGCCTGCATCCGCACAAGGATTCAAGATGACAATGAGTGTTTCAGAGCTCACATGCAGGCTCAAACCCTGGGCACATCAGCTATCCTAAAAGTAAGGAAATCCATGTAAATGTACTGTGGTTACACTTTTTCTTATCGAGATGGTAAAAAGGCGCAGTGAAGCATCAGTGAAGCATCAGTACATCTTCTCCACAAAAGGCTTTTTCATTATCTTTTCTCACAGCATCTGAAAACACCAACAGCACACTTGTGTTTTGAATGAATTGGTTTATTTCCTTTGGGGACAATACGACCACCAGTGTGCAGCTCTAACACATGCAGGCAGAGCGATTGTGTGTGTAAAAGTGAGCAAGAGCAGCAGGAAAACAGCTGCCTTCTGTACTGATTTGTTGATGCAGGTAGCTGAACATCTTTCTACGACAAGCACAAGTTTCTGCAAAACCGAATTAACTCTCATGCACATCATATCTGATAGGAGAACTCAGCATAACATTCAGTATGTGGCACCTCAAAGAAGAACTTGATGGACATATTGCCATGCAATAGAAAGCAATAAGTGAAATGATCACACATGTAATTGTCTATCTTTAATCTTTAATTATGATATACCAGCTAACATAATAATTGTTTGGCCGCTACCTCTTCTTCTTTTTTGATGAATTGGTTAAATGGTTTGTCATTTCCAACACATATTACTCCATTGGAACTAGATAAAGATGGGTTTACAAATGTATTTTCAACTTTGATGTAATTTGAAACTAAAAAAAAAAACCTACACTCCCAATGCAAAGTAGAAATAGTATATTTTCATGGTAGAAATTTTCTTGAGCAATAATTTTGACAGAGTTGTATAGATTCTTTCAGCAGCTCAGAAGCTGATCTTTACCACCGTCTCCCTTCACAGGATACAATAATTGGTTTGACACATTTTGACTGCCCACACACTCACAGCTCCATTAAAGCATTTGGTAAATAACTACATCATGAAGACAACTTGTTTTTTTGTGAACAGCTGTACTTACATTAAAAAACAAGTTTTTTCAAGAGCTTTTAAAAAAAACACACAATTCCTTAAAGCCAGAATCTAAAGTTTTGTTAATCTGTTTAACGCAATTTGTAGCCAAATGTTAATATGGTGCTTTTCTCACACAATCCAAAGGAGAACAACTCACATGAGTGAGTCTGTTAGTGAGTAATATTAAGACGTTTCTTTGACTACTATGATCTCATTACTTGAATAACTATTCCCAGTGCTTGGCTATTTCTTCACCTACAGCGAAAGTTATTTTAATGAGCTTTTGGATCTTGCTCAGTGTTTGCTTGGCTGATCTTATGTCTGAATGGTTGTAAAGTCCTGCAGACGCTTTGAAACGTTTTATGTCTCTGTACTCATTAGAACTTCTTAGACATTTTGACAGAAGTACCGCTGCGATATTCTGAACAGCACAGCAGAAAACAGGAAAAATGAATTATTAATTCTGACAAAACTATAAATCTTAATTTCTCAAGCACACAGCTGTTTGACCAACGAGTAACAATGTTGGAGGAGCTATACAATGGCGTCTTAAAATCCCGATGGATGTTTCTACCTTTGGTTGCTATGGCAGTCAAGACGTAGTAAAACACAAAGTAAAGACTAAATGAAATAAATAGCCACCATAACCAAATCAATGGTTGGCTGGTCCTCTCTGTGATTCAGTCAGGAAAAACCTGATGTGTTGCATAAAAACAATTACTTCTTTCAGTTTGATTTTATTTAGTAGTTAGACTATTTGCACACAAGAGGGCAGTGTGGTGCCAGAGGCAACAGGGTGTGGTTACCTGGCCATCAGGTAGAAAGAGGTTTGCTTAGTATCAACCGTGCAGCTATTTGTTGCTCAATGTTTGGCAACCACAGAAATGCTTTTGGTAGGTAAGTTTTACTTACATTTGTAAATTAGCAACAGAAATGTGAATTATTTTGTTTTACTTTACATTTTTTCTTCTTGTACATCTGTTTCAAGATGACTATAAAAATCTGCACAGAATATTAAGTTAATATGAGCATTTAATAAATTTCATCAAGGTTAAGTTTGTTGAAGCAAAGACTTTGCATTCAGTTTACATAACTTTGATTATTGTTTAAAGGTTATCAACCCATGAGTCACCAAGCAACCAGAGAAAAATAATAATAAAAAAAACAGGCAAAGAGAAAATAATTCAGCAAAACCTTCTTGAGTCGCTTTGAGGTACAGTAATTCACAATCTCTGTGCATGTTTGGTTGATTGTGAGAAAACTGAATAGCTCTGGTAATTAGGATGATATGCAACAAGATTAAAACCATTTTTTCCAAGTTTCTAGTGTGAAAACCTGCATCCATTCAATCAAATTTATGATAATGTGACACTGACTATCTAACACTTTTCAAATCAATTCCAGTTCTCATCTAGCACTCCACTAGAAGCTATCGGGTTTGATACAAAGCATAAGTACAGAAAATGGCAGGCATCATGATATATGAATTTGTTTACAGACAGAAATAGCATTGTTTTCGCAAATTTCCACCAGCCACAGGTAAAAGAGCACACAATGTTATAAAACCCCTTTTATAGCAAGAAAATAATTGTTTTACTGCTGGTAACATAAAAAGCTACGTAGAAGATTAAAAGAGCGTAGATTTTTTTTTTTGCATGAATGTGGCAACACAATGCAGGTGCTGGTGGTTATAATACTTGATAACTGTGGAGCTGAAAAGTTTATAGGAGTTGAGCAAAGGCAAGTTTAAAGGGATAAATAAACATCATCATCTGCACAGGGAGAGGATAGCAAAAGAAACAAAAAATAAAACCCACTAAAATAATAGCAAGATGTAAATAAATTAACAATCATAAAAACTTCTTTCAATTTCTTGGTTAATAACTGATCAACTGATATTTTCAGAAGTTTATTGGTGCAGCCTTGAACTACTTAGCATACAGGGTTGATTTTTTTTCTACTTTAATTTTAAAAGTAGAAAATTTTTAAAAATAAAGAAAGAAAGAACAGAGATTACACAAAGTTATTAGAGGTTTTGAACAACAAAGCGCCAACTTTTCAGCAAAAAACAAAAAAGCAGTCACTCATCTCTCCTCTGGAGCGTTTATTCCCCTTGTTGAAAAGAAGTGCTTTAAAAATCCAGTTTCTCTATGTGATTTGTTCTAACAGAACTACAAATTATCTTTATGCGTTAATTATAACAAATCAAAAGCCGTAAGTTAAATCCATTTCTACACTTTGATGTCTGAAACATTTAATAGTGAAAAAAAAAAAAGTTTAAAACAGAAAAAAACAAGTCAGTGTTGTTGCGGTAACAGCATGCCAGATGATAAAGAAAAGAAAAAAATCTGCCCATTCCTCTTAGCGGTGTTATAACTTTATTTTGTTTGGCGTCAGTGAGTATCTGTACTTCACTGAAGTCACCTCAGCAGAGCTACACCAAGCTGTTTCAAAATTCAGTAACTGTTGTTCGTCAGTAGCAGTTCACAGCTGCTAATTTTACCTCCAAAAAAAACAATAATCACTTTTCTATTGCCCTTATGCAATACCAGCTAGTGGTCTTGGTATTCCATTGGTAGTAAAATAAATATCCATTATGTCGTATGACAATGTATTGCTTTTTTACAGAGGAAAAACTGTATTGTCAGCTGTTGTGGAAGTAGCGAGCTGACTGCTTGAGGGCACACAGAGTGGTGTTCTTCGAGACCGAAGCAACAGAGCAGTTCACTAGACGGGGCTTAGAGCTGACTTGATTGAAACGGCTGCAAATTTTCAGCAGGCAGCTAAAAGCCTACAGTGCACATGAAGGAAGCATTCCTTTTCTTGGAGAACCTACGTCGACATGTCAGTGATCCGTTGCCCATCTCGAAGTTAAGACCTAAAGCGATACTATGGTTGTGGATTAAACTGGGATTTGCTAATGGCTAAACCAATCCTGCTCTAACTTTCTCAGTTCATTGCATCCGAACAGTAAATGTCTCTGTTCCACAATTTTAGCCTACGATGTAATAATAGAAAAAAGTGTAAAATTGCTCCTTGATCAAATGTCCTTTAGTCCCAGAAGAGTTATTTACTACTAAAACGAAATCTAGGATATAAGCTAATTAAGAAAAAACTTAGAGGTAATGAGTCAAAGATGCACTAGTTTCCGGCCAAGTATTTATTTTTTTCTGTCTTTGCTGCACTTGACCTCCAGGTTTGTCACATTACATCTCTGGAGTTAGAATCAGAAATCTCTGATGACAAGACTCATGGCAAACCAACTTAAGTCTGGTTGGATCATGTCAATAGTTTCCAACTGCTAGGTTGCATTAGTGGAAGAGTTTTTGAGGAGCACATTCTGTGTCTGATGCAAAAGCAAAAGACAAGAACCACAAAGTTAAAGAAAAGAGTTGATTAAACTGGACTATGTGCAGAGAGTCTGTGTGTAAAACAGCTTCAAAAAGATGCTGTTTGCATGCACAGCATATAGTCACAGTGTCTTGTAAATACCAAGAGGTTTGCAAAGAAGTCCGGAAAATGAATGTTGCGGAGTCATCAGAATGCAGCTCAACTGCAGTACAGCAAGTGTGCCAGCGAGAGACAAACACATTCAGAAATATTCAGAAGAGAAGCCAGCTAATTCAGGGCAAGGCAAATGCGAAAACACAGCCTGCAATATAATTAGTTACTTCTGGTATTTCAGCTTTTATTTTCTGACTGCATAAAAAGGCAAATTAATATAAAGTGCTTCTCATTTGCATTGATAAATGAAGTGTTCCATTATTCCAGAACTGATTTTTCAACAATATTTTTAATAGAATAATATGAAGAAGTTGCTGAATGCAGGCAACAAGCTCTATGATGACAAGTTGGTCTCATTGTCTGTCTTCATTTTGAATAAAATCAGACATGAGGCCATTGGGCAATTTTATATAACTGATTGTCAAAGTTTGTTCTACTGTAATCTTAATAAAATAATTTGAAACTACAAGAGAATTAATATACATTTGGTGACAATCTGAAATGAACAACCGCAGACACATATTTTAGCCATTCTGGTAAAGATGCAGAGGAATGAAAGTGAAGAATAATGTAGAGCAGGGGTGTCAAACTCAATTTCACCGAGGGCCACTTGAGCTTATTGACCACCGTCAACGGGCCACATTGACGGTACAAATCAGGAGAGCCCAGGTTCGGTCCTCCAGATTGCGCATTCATTCAATGGCGCATTAAATTCAAGTCTCCATTACAGACCAGAGAAAACTGAAGAGAATGCAACGTTGTGTTAATCCATTTGAGGAGCCGGCAGTTTATCTTGAGGAAATAAATGACGACACAAAAGTTAATTAAACTGCAACATGCGCAGTGCGCAGCTCAACCACTGTGGACGCTGCAAAACATTAAAAACCACTGGAAGTAACTCATCCAGCAGGTTTAACAAATGGAGCCTCTGGGTCCACGTTACCCAGGAGACCGGCGCTCTGGAGGAGCTGCAGACTTAACATCTGTCCGTTTCAGAAAAGCGAAAATAAAATAAAATAAATAAAATAAACCTGGTAAACGCCACACCAGACCACGAAGGGTAAAACAGTCACAGATTTCAGTTGATCTGTTTGATCAGCGCAGATTTTTCTGCAGATGGGAACCAGCAGGAAGTGGTTCAGACCCCAGCGGGGGAAGTGATGCTAATTTAAGTGAAGTCGCTTAATTTTTTAAGTTATTGAGGCCACAGTCAGTCAGTGGTTTTTGTCACTACGGAGAAAAATGTACATACATTTATCTGCTTAATTTGTGATGGGATCTGGATTCACGGCAAATATTAGCTAAACCGCATAAAATGCGGCTAAATAGCCGATGATTGTAATTTAATAGATAAAAATAGTACATGACCGATTTTTTTTAATGTTGTCGGTCAAGATGACGGATAGCAAAAAACGTCTAGCGCCACCTGCCGCCCTGACACCAACTTGCACATCTTCATTCACAGTCTTACTTGTAAATCGATTTTTCTTTTCTTGGACATTTTGATGTTAGCTTGCCGATGTCTTGGTTTTATTCGCTGGTAAAATCAATAAGCAGCTTGAGGTGACTCTGCCATAATGTTGGCCGGTAACAATCGCAATGCATTTTGGGAGATGTAGTTTGTAGTCAATTCGTGCTCAAAACATATTTTAAGTCAATCATGGGCCTATAAAACACTGGGGGGGGCCACATAAAATGACATGGCGGGCCACATGTGGCCCGCGGGCCTTGAGTTTGACACATGTGATGTAGAGACAAGACTAATGAAATCCAGTCGAACACTTTACACTCATTGTACTACTTATTTTCTTATAACAATTGCTTAAATTCCAACATGCTCTCTGTTAATTACAGAGACACACAGAAGAAATGTTTACCTCTAAGTTGCCCTTGAACCAGCTAGTGATAATCTCTGGAAAAGGTAATTACTAAAAGAAAAGAGGAAAAAACAGCTGGCTTCCTCAGAGTGTTATATCCAAGCATAGTGATTGAATATTGAACGAGAAAAATATCTCTGTTGGAGACTGGTGCACAAACAAGTTCAAAACAACAACTTTTCACACAATTTGAAATCAGTATCAGTATCATCTATATTGTTTTCTCTATGTTGTTTGGCGTTACTTTTGCATTTATTATTACTTCTTGTTGTACAACTGACATTTTTCCTTTGCTTTTATACTTTAGTTGAACAGAAAGCTATCAAACTCGCAATCAGCTTTGCAACTGACATTTAATTTAACATTTTTGCAGTCCAGTAGTATTAATTCAGTAATTAAGGTTGTCCAGGTAAAAGCTTCAGCTTTACTGCTGGAGAAAAAGAGCAATGGTATTTGCAGTGCATGTAGCATATGATGAATATTGACCACCCACATTTCTTATTAAGAGCCTGTTCATTATTCAGCATTGATCAAGGGCTTTTGAGTTCTCAGTGGCCTGATTACATTTTTTTCCCTGGAGTGCCAGCATTTTTAATAAATGATAATGAACCCTACATTGCATGTTTATCTTTATGCCACAAATAAAAATGAACAAAACTTCTCTGTGCTTCAGAGTATTTAGGCTTTAATCGGTTTCTTTTTTCCTGAGTTCTTTGTGTTGTGTTCTGAGCCACTGGATTAGGAGTGGAAATCCCATCGAGACAACTATTTATTTAGGACAGACACTTGCAGTGCAAGCCTTTCAATTAAAAGCTTCCAGTACCTCAGATAATTGTGCCACTTTGGCTGCCCACTGAGGAGCAGAGGAAGGCAGGCTGAAACGGCGGCTAACTGCTGAGCTTTGAAAAATTTCACATCGCCAAACCTCTAGCGTGACATTTCCTCTCTCTGTATGCATTCACAGAATATGAGCAATACATTTCGACAGATCTTTGTGGCATCAAGTGAGCAGCGCTTTCCTATTTTAAGTAACAAAGAACACTGTGGACAGCGGAGGCATCCGGAAAACGTACAGAATCCGGTTTGTGGTGTTTGAAGGAAGCCGCAGTGCTTTTAGTAACAGTGTTTTCAACAACTTTCATTTAAAGGAAATGTGTCAAAGAAGCCAAGGTTTTGATGTGAGGAGTGAAACAGGCCACCTGACTGGAAGTAAGTCTGTTTAGCATAGATTTAATGAAAGGAAAATTGGATTTTGAGGCCATGGAAATAATTATTAGACTCCTTTCTCTGAAAGAACAGAGCAATTATGGGTCCTCCGAGTTGATAATTGACCTTTAGATTAATTCAAGATTACTTCAGCGTGGCATAGTGTGAAGAGAACAGATGGCGTAATTGTATTTATGACACACTAAACTACATTATTTTACGGAAGAGGATTAGGGCCACTTAAAAAAACTGTTTTGACTTTAATCTCAGAAGTCAGAATTCTGAGAAAAAAATCAGAATTCTGAGATTAAAACCAGAATTTATTTATTTATTTTTTTTTCAGTGGCCCTAATCCTCTTTCGTATTATTTACTGTGACTTTGATGGGATAAAAGTAGGAAACATCGCAAGTTGTTTGTCCGTTATATGTCACGTTTTCAGAACCAAGAATTTTACTATTGAGTGGCAATGTCTTTTTAAGATTTGATATCTTGTCTGGCTATTTGGTAGTGGTCACTTCTGTCTCCATGATGGTCTTCAAACATAGTCCAAATTAATATTAATATGTGAGGATTCTGCATTAAGACATAGCAGTTGCATCTCAATGCACTAATATACCACTGAAAGCCAATTAATAGAAATAGTTCAATTCAAAAAGGATGGTCAGATGTAGATTTAATACACAAAGAGTGATGTACTTAAATAGTTCCTTTCAATTTGCTTTGAGCTAATAAAAAAATCCTAGATTTAATTTCTAAAAGGGTTAGAATATAAAATCAGAATGTAAGGGCATTGATACAGGCCGTATTCATGCATATTAAGAAAAAAATTAGTAAAATTAAAAGGTGTGATTTAAAAAAAACGATTTACAAGCAACCACACAAACTGCATCCCATTCAAATGTTTGGGAGAGATTCACAAGGTGTGAATGGTTTGAAATGTTTGTGGCTTGATGAACAGACAGGCAGGTGCCTTGTCTTCTCTATTTTCTCTCTTTATTTTCATTGTGTTCACAGCTCACCTCATTCCATCTCCCCCCTTCCTAACTTCCCTCTTAGCAAGACTCGAGGGCCCGTGGCAAGTTGATGTTCAGTGGCCGAGAGACCGAAGTCAGAATGATGAGAATCAGTCAGGCAAGAAGGTCACTTTGACCTCAGCTAAAGCAGGAAGAGCACACCGTCTTCTGGGAAACGCTGTCCTGTTTGAGACATGAATGATGCAGAGGGATAACGTGAATTTATTAAAATCCCTGCATCAAGAAAGCATAACGAAAAAACTCTGCCAGCTGAAGACATGCAGCTGATGTGACAAGTCTGATGCTGTGAACGTTTTTTATATCAATCACAACTTCCTGCTCTGAATGTTCATCACACAGCCATCTGTAGGTGTGTTGGCTGTAATATGGCCATCTATTACAGACATCCACAGGGAGCAGACTGAGTGAAAACTAGGCTAACACACACAGTTAACCCCATTTAAGTAGCGTGAAGGATTTTTAAGGACTAACCTTCCCCAAAGGCAAAAGGCAAATTGGGGTAAAGACAACCACAAGCCTCAGAAGCACTGAGCAATATCAGCTCCAGTTTTACTCGTCTGTCACTGTGAACATTTCCTTCAAATTCCTTCAACCTGTGCACAGATATCGTTCACAGAAACATTCATTCAGTCATTAAAACTGTTATCATGCTTTACTTTATATCTCGGTCTTAATGTCTTGAGTTCTACTGGCTGTATTTTTTTATTTACAGCTTGTTATGTAATTCTTCTCTTTCTAAGGCTCAGAAATGCAGATTAAAAACATTTACTTTAAATGTTTCTCCACCAAATCACTTCCACTGCTAAACTGGTCGATTAGTCTCTTTGAACTGAAAGTATGTCTTTTCTATTTTCACCATCAAAAGAAAAAAAAAATTAACATATCCTGGCCCCAACTCATTGCTTCAAGGCAACAGTACTAACAACTAGGCCATAGTATATTCTACTCAATGAATCAAATATGAATGTTACAAAAATTACAGTCTCAACTGTTAAATATTAAATAAATGTTGTAACAGAAATAGACTGTCCTGTGAAGATGCACTCATAACTAAAATATGCCTTTATTTATATATTTCCAGGTCAGTCAGAAAAAAAATAACAACCCAAATGTTCATAGTTTTGCATGTTCAATACAAAAACATGAATAAAATGGGCTTTATTTTACTTATTTTTGTACTTAAATATTTACTTCTTATATATGTAGAATGTCATAAATGTCAAACTTGGCTATTGAAATTACAATAAAATGAAAGTTGGTTCAAAAAATAGTTGACAGATTAATTGAAAAAAAAAAAAACAGATATACTTTTTGTTTTTATAGTTGCCCTACTCTGCACTGTTATTTCTACAGGCTTATATATCCTGTCTGATGGAACATGTTTAATTTCAGCTCTCTCCATTCATCCATTATCTAACGCGCATCCTTGCAGCAGTTTTAGCGCAATATGTGGGCTACACCCTGAACAAGTCACCAGTTAATCGCAGGGCAACAAAGACACAGAAAAAAAATTATCTGACATTGACTCACAAATATAAAGTACTGTAGTCTGAGTTAAAACGATAAAAAGTATCCCTCCAGTGCGATTCTCTGCAGCTTGCAGTAAATTCAAAAAACATTTTAATTAAAAGTTCTTCGCTAACAAATTATAGAAGCATGTAAGTGTTTGAAACTTTATCATTTCAGTTTACTCGGTTTTGAGAGGCTGCAGCTACCATACGTTTATATGGTAGCCACCATATAAACATATGGCATCACTGACAAACGTTAGAAGAATGTGGTTCCATAAGGTCAGGTATCTTTCTGCCAAGTTGCACTACTTGTGGCGTGTTAGCAAACATAAACAGCCACTCTCAGGGGAATCAAGCAGCGCCACCTTGACATGTTGGAGCATATGGCCTTGTCGCTGTAGCTGGAAGAGTTTGGAGGGAGGATTTTGGCATGCACAGCTCTGTGTGTGTAATGAGTCTGTGGATTCACCGTCGGACTACTGCAGAGCTTGGCCAAGCACCAGTTTGACGGCAGCAGCTGGAGAAAAGTGATGTAATAATCCTGTTGCCATGGAGACCCAGTGGTTCCCCTGCATTTCCAAAAATTTCAAGGGCGGTGGAAAGTCACTGGCTGGCTGGGACACAGCAATGCTCTGACGAGATGCGAGCATGGCCAAACAAAACCTTCTCTCGTATATAGCAAAAGGAATATATGTGCCATCTAAAGTTAATGACGGGTTTCACAAGCAGCACCAGAGTCAGTAGTAAAATGCACATTGTTTGTGTAAAATATTTCAGAAAGATAAAAATAAAAAAATATATATACTTGATTTAAAATCACAAAGATCTTTGAAATATTATTGATTCAGTGTCAAAGCAGCTGCGCTGGGATTAGTCAAATCCTCAGAGAAGTCAGTAAGCTTCCAGTCCGATGGCTTGCAAATCAGAGGGGGTCGTGGCACGAAAGAAAAGAAAAAAAATTTAATTGACTCTCTACAATATTTTATTTCATAAAAGATTCAACACAGAGAGATAAAAGCAGGATTGAAGAACTGCCTAAGACTGTGAAAGGAAAGAACATAAAAAACAACAACAAAAGGAATAAAGGAAGCAGTTTTCTAAAAGAGCTCCATGGTCTGGATTTATCAGCCTGGTGGCTGTTTTATACAATATAGATAAGGTAATGTCAAAGTCATGATGCTTTGCTGCTGCAACTAAATTCAGCATTTTATCTATATGTTCAGATGTTGATTAGAAGGCAGTGATATTTCAAGCAGTTTTTGATTATATTCTTATTATATATGATTATATTCTTATTTATAAAGTGTAGATATACATTAATTTGTCATCAATTAAGTTGTTTGAGTATATAACACAATGCATAATGCATTGGAACAAATTTGAACAAATATTCAGATTCCTGAAACTTTTGGGTTAAAAGATAGATGCTGATTATTCGATTAAAGACACTTAAGTGCAGTAACCTGAGCAAACTATAAGAAGTTTTCATGAACTGTTTTCTGTAACACTTTATTTGAAGGGGTGTGCAAAAGACTGACATGATACTGTCATACATGATATATCACTTGTCATGAACATGAACAAGTCTGTAAATGTTTATGACAGAGTCATGAAGTGTCATTCGGTAAATAATGACACTTTTAATGCAAAGTTGCTCTAAAAGTTGCATTGAAAGTCCATTAAAAATGCCAACTTTGCATTAAATTATCATAATTTACAAAATTATGCAAAGTTAGTACTTTTAATGCTAACTTTGCATTAAAAGTGCAAAGTTTTAATGCAAAGTTGCAATGTAAAATTGCAACTTTTAGAGCAATTTTACATTGAAAGTGTCATTATTTACCAAATGACACTTCATGACAACTGTCATAAACATTCATAAAGACGTCTTTATGTTCATGACAGAAGTTATGTCATGTTTATGACAGTGTCATGTCAGTCTTATGCACACCCCTTCAAATAAAGTGCTATCCTGTTTTCTTCCTTAATATTGCACATGATCATAACAATAAAGAAATAGGTAAGCTTTTTCTAAGTTGCTGTAATGCACCTCCTCACAAATTCACTTTTACTTTGGCGCAGTGTTCTGTAAGGACACCTGTGATTCATAACAAAATGCGCAAATATGAATTGATACAGAACGTTTCATTATTTGAATTTGAACAAACTGCAACAAGACAGAGGTTTGACTTTCACACTCACTGAAAATGCAAAAGTCATGAATCAGACTGCGTGTCTTTCATTAACCCAGCCAGATTTGGTAAAACCCACATTGATCAGAACTTTAAATAAGAGTTAAGTTGTCAGTGAAGCACTGCTAAACAAGTGAAGTCATCTCAGTTGCATATAAATTTAATTTTACATTGCATTAAAAAACAACTTAATTTCACATATTAAGCATTAACTTCATCAAGGACATTTTGCATAAATGGACATTATTGAAATAAATGATACATACATGTAACCCCATTGCAGTGGAGTAGCTTTTACTTAGTCCATATGCATCCCAAATATCACTATAATTTTAGCACCAACCAGCATTAGAAGCTACGTATATGAGGGAGATCAGATCATTTCTGAGTCATTCTCATGCTGTCCTCCTCTCTGGGAGACATGAGGACGGAAAAAGAGAAGAAGAAGAAGAAGAAGGAAGAGTTCGAACCACGCAGGAAGACCTGCTCTGCCTCTTCTGGTTTTAAAAAGGAACATAAACACACTAAGCAAAAGGCGGTGCTGCATAGCAGCAAAGAATCTCTCCCCCAGATGACATGAGATCACAAAGCCGCCTGTTAGCCCTCTTTTAGTCTGACTCCTATGCTCGCCTTCCAGAGGATGAGAAAGATACCAAGCATTTGCAAAAACCCAAAGAGAAGAGACGGATGAAAAGTGGACAAAAGACTGACCCTGTGTTTATGTCTGCAGTGAAATAGTCCAAGGCACAAAGGAGGGAGCCAGTAGGAAGCTCTTTGACTGGCACTTGACTACAGTACTCACTATTTCTCAATGTGAGAGAGCCACTGATAACTACGGTTACCCACAGTTAGAAAGGGGATGAGCAAGAGCGAGCGATTAGTATTCCACGCACACATAGTTGCTCCACTATAGCAAGAGTTTAAAAATAGACCACAGCAGACTTGGTCTGAGTAGCGTAGCTAAAAAGAGAGGTGCAGTCACAAATGAGAAGGGGGATCCAGACTGGTCTGGAGAACATGACAGTGAGATTACTAATGGCTCTTTATTCTGTAATTATGCTTATTGCCTTTCTCCAAACAAGTATCCCACATTAAAACATTTAATAAGGCGGCAGTTTCCGGTATTAATGGAGGCCTTTAGAAGCTCTGATATGAAAATACATATGATTTTTACTCTGCTGACAAGCAGAGATTTTTGCTGTATGACATCAGACAGGAGAACATTTTTTCATGGAAGTCATAATGGATGGAGCCCAAAATGTCATTTGTCTCTTTAGTGAATACTTGCATATGGCCTATTATGTTAATTAAAGAGATCATTTAGCAACTTCTAGTGACTTTTTGACAGTCATTGGCTATTGTCTTTATTGATAATAACTTCTCCACTGAACCTCACTTCAGAAACTCTGTACTGCTCCTGAAAGTTTTGGTATTTTACTTGCCAGTTTATGTTTACTGGCCAAAATGCTGTTCATTTCTTGGCTATATCATATGCAAAAAAACAATATTTCACCATGCACAGGACACGGTGTGGTTTCGTGGAACAGGATCGCCATCTATCTACAGAGACCATCAAACCTGCAATGAGAAGACCTGGGTACTGTTGATGAGCAGTTGAATCATTATCTACTCTATTTTTTTTCTATTTAATGTCAAATAAAGTTGAATAACTATGCATGTTAGTGGGAGTTTAGCCGTCCTATTGCCAGTGAAAGCCATGCCATTCTGCCTGTTCTCGATTCAGTGGAGCAATCCTGTCTGTCAGAAGGTAGGAGATAAAAAATAAACTGTAGTGGTGAGAGCCACGATTCTTAGAGAGAGATTTCTTCTCACGTCTCTCCCTAACAGTGGTCTTCAAAGAGGCATTTCCTTCTCTGAGACTGTCACGCATTACAGTCATTCCAAGCAGTCTTTAAAAGACTTTTATGTATAAATATATTGCTTCCAAGCATGTTCCATGAACAGTTGCACTTATTTTTCCTCCTCTGTATATCAACGACCTAGAACAGGATAAAGACCGTCACATAATTTGACTGAAGATGTCTGTAATGATGGAATATAGCAAGGTAAAAAGGTTACTGTGGTGGAAAAGAAAAGAAAAATATAAGTTTTACAAAGACCAGCTCAAGGTATAAATGACAAGACATGAAAAGGCATAAAAAACAATTGAGGTTTCTCATTTAATATTTAGAAACAGGTGTATGTTTTAGGGTTAAAATCAATACCTAGAAAAACATCAAAAGAATTTGCTGGTAGTGTCTTAATGCAAAACAACAAAGGAAATCTTCAGAGCCGCCGCAGAGTTACCTCTGTGGGAGATTGGAGCTGAAAAATGTGCTTCATCATCCTGTACTGTTAAAATGGCTCCGCGGACTCAACAAGAATACCAGGCCTTCATTACATGTAACAACATGCAGGGAGGCACTTTCCCTGGCGACAGCAAGCGGGACAACTACGCAAACACACACACACACACACACACACACACACACCACAGACCACAGCACATAACCTCAGACAGTGGAAGCACCTTTAATTAGTCCATGGTAAACCAGACTCATGAACATTACAAGTTCATACACAGTGTTTGAGATTCAATGGTACTCATTATTCTGGAAATGTAAAATATTATATCACAAAGCAACATTTTTCTTATGCATTCATGCATATTCATTTAGTCTCTGTGATACAAAGTAATTAGCGGATGGTGTGTTTCCCTTTAGAAAAGTTCTGAAGTTATTACAGTCATCTTTCTGGGGTAAAGCTGTCATTTTTCTGAGCCCAGATCTTTTATCTCGAAGGTCTTGCACAAATGCACAACTCACAGAAGTGGGCTTAGACAAAGGACACTGCTGTCTGCAAAGTGCAGAGCCAGCAGGCTCCCAACAGGACATCAGCATCTGAGTGTAATTAAAGCTTTTTGCCTTTTCAAAGAATCCTCGTACCTCAGTGGACATAGGATACTGCAGATTTTCTTGATCCTGTGGGAATTCACACAAACTGTCACAATCACACAAGCACCTACAGCAGTATTTGTCGAAATGCTAGTTTATAGTGATCTGAGTAAAAAAAAAGACCATGATAAACATTTCAAAAAGTTATACACACACTGATGATGCACAGTAGACAAAATGGGTAAAAAAATGCACAACATTTAAACTGAGGCTTTACTTTATGCACTTTTGGAGATTTAAGATTTACTTTTCATTTGTTTTTCTGGATCATTCTTAACGTTTTAAGAGCCAGTCTAACAGTTTTCTTAACACTGCTAAACAAGAATAACATTAAAAACTACAAACAAAAAGCACAAATAAGGATAATTAAAAATGCCTCGGTGAGCTTAATTTGTATGGCGATAAAATGGGAACCAAGAGAGGAAGTGTCCTGAATCAAACATGTGAGCCATTGCTGAGTAAAAATCACACAACTGAGGCTGAAATCAGTAAACACAGAATCACTGCCATGCCTCAGCTTGTCCTTTCTGGCGACATCCTCGGTGGATCCCTGCCGTTACCCAACAAGCTTTGTCTCCCCTTTAATGTCTGACATGAAAGAGTGCATGAGAAGACTCGAGTGAGAATGAGAGACAGCTTTCTCATTTCTGTAAAGCCGTACAGAATTCCCAGCAGTGAATCCTGCGCAGGAGTAAGATGGATTTCTCTGCCTGTCTGATATAAACCAGTGTTGCAGCATTAATACACATCCGTTCTGCTAATCTCCAGAGTGTTGCTGCTGCTGAGTGAAGAAGAAGTATACAAAAAAAGTAACACCCTTCTGAAAATAAATGGAGTAGGAACAGTATGCACTATTAGATGTAAAAAAGTGGATAGGAGAGACACAGAAATAGCGAATTACAAACTATGAACCATTCATTAGTAAAACCTGTTCTTTTTAGCTGTCCTATTCCTGCATAATCCAAAAGCTAAAGCTGTTAACATACATCCAGAAGGGCAATTTGGTTTGAGCTGTTAAAGTCTGGCTCTTGCTCGGCTCCTAAAATTGTGCTATAATCTTCTCCGTGTCTCCTGTATATGACAGGGAAATTACATAATTATGTTTCATCTGCAAATTTAAAACGAGCCTACTGGGGACATGTTCACACTGCACACAACGTCCTCAGTACTGATTATAACAATTTATTGCAACACTGTGTTGCTCTAATGCAAAGATGGCTTGAACTTTCCAATTCTCAAAGATGCAAATTGTTCACATGAAAAATAAAGTAACAGCTAAGTGAGGTTGTGTTTTAGTACGCAGCCTCTAATGCTAATGTTCACATGGTAACATCTTCATGTGCGGGTGAGATGCTATGCAGAGGTAAGGTTTGTTATTACAGTTTTATATATGATCTCTTTATATCAATGGGAAAATTGAATTAATCTGCAGCATATTATTTTTACTTTTCCCTCATTTTCCTTTGAGCAAAAATGCTAAAGAATTGAGGAATGTTTTCAAGTGTCGATTGACTGTCCCACTAGGAAATGTGTTAAACCTGGAAACAAAATAACATTTTTGTTCTGTAATTTAAAAATCTAAACATATCTCCCATGGTTACAATAAAACCAAGTTAGCTTTTTCAATTAGTCGCATTCCTTAAGTTGTTCTAAGCAAGTTTTACCTGCAGTAAGTGGATTAAAGGCAAAATGTCATCTGGCTCATCACTGAAATAAGAACTGCGATAATATTTGAAATTATATAAATATCATTCATCTTTACATTTGATTTACATTTACATTTTACATTTATTGACTCCGCAAAACTAAGTATATGCAACAGACTCTGAAAACATACATATTATTGAATATTACATTTTTTACTTCACAGGCATAACTATATTTTCAGACATCAAAGCATCGACAAACTCAGACTTTCTGAAAAGCACTATAAAGTGAGGATGTGCCTTAAAAGGAAAAGTAGATATGTTGTATTATCAGAACCAACTGCAGCTGCATTGATAAACTAAACAGACTGTGAAAATAAATGGAAATTGCAAATATGGTAAATATTAGACTTGAAATCCAGATCTGAAGGCTCCCACACAAGTCAAGGAGTCTCAGTTTACTATATATCTGCCAGAGTAGGTTTTTTTGTTTTTTTGTTAGTTTTTTAAATAATTCTAAAATTGATGTCTGACCTCCTAATAGACTTTACTCTGTACACATGCAGACAACAGTATTTCACCATTTCTACATTTTCTGTTTAGTTCTTTGAGTTTCAGATACTTTAATACGGCAATGAGAATCTTTTGCCAACCAGAGGGAAACTCAGGGTGAAGCAGGCAGGCTTGACGTCCGACTGCCACGGGTCTATAACTTAGACATAATCACTAGTCTGCATCCTAACAGTGTTTAAAACAAAGAAAAACCTCTGGCTGTCTTTTGTTGAAATGTCTTTAGCATCATTACCAGTGTGACATATTGCATGTCTTCATTGTGTTGTCTGCAGGTTTTAAGCTTGCTCAGGCAAAGCTCATTAACTCGCTCAGCCGCAGAGTTGCCAGCTTATAGAAGGTAGTCAGACACTGAGACGAAAATAAGAGAAATTAAAGTAAAAAGGGAACAGAGAGATTTTTTTGGGAGGAATTTGGGGACCAAGAGCATAAAGAAAGAAGATGGCTGCCTGAGACATCAAACAAAAGGGTAGAAGAGAGACAGTTAAAAGGCAAACGAATAAAAAGGGAGAATGAAAAGAATTTGGATTTACTTATGAACCTCATTGAGATGCTGCTGAAGCACATTCTTCCACACGGCAAGACTTTAAGTGTGCTGGAAAGTTGGTTGACTTTATTACTCTGTTCCATTGCTGATCATAGCTTGAAGCATTGACCCGCCTGACATTAATGACAGACATTTGTAAAACAAAAGGTGGCATAATCCTGATCTTAAACAAAGATATTTTCGCATATTTTTCATACCTGTCAAAGAAAATGTGAAATTCAAGACCTACATCACTGAATTAAGCTAATAAGATAAACTAGACCTATCTGTCTGCCTGTCTGTCCTTTCCCTTTTACTTAAGCTGATTAATCCTCCCTGTTGTGTCTGTAAGATAAACTCATAAGAATTTTGTAAGACTCTACACAAAAATATACAAATGCAACTTTGAACACATTTCATTCTCAAAAGTTACGTTTTCTCTCAATCTGAAAAGTTTTATTTTTGATGACTTTGAAACTTCTGAGTCCCAGACCTCGTCCCTTCCAAAGGAAATCACTAATTTGGAATTTTGAACTTAAAAGCCTTGGATTATAGTATTTTCTGTTCTAACCAGCAAAAGTGTTTAAAATTGATAGTTTATGTCAATGAGTGCCAGTATCATCAAAATAAAAACCATGTTTATGTATCAGATGGTCAAATGGTTTTGTCATATTTTCATTATGACAGTTTTCTTGCGAAAAATGTCATATTTTAATGACACTACTTGTATTATCATGTCATTATTGTGTATTGAAAATGCACATTACAGGACCATACACTATTTGAAATCTACACAGTAAAAAGTGCTGGGTTAAAAATAACCCAATTAACCCAGCGCTGGGTTGTTTTAACCCAACTGGGTTGGGTTGATGGTTTGACCCAGCACATGGGTCATGGCAACTAACCAAACGTTGGGTTAAATTGACCCAAAATTGGGTTGAAACTCATAAATGATAAAAGGATTGAACTTGTATAGTGCTTTATCCAATCATTTTGATCACTCAAAGTGCTTTACCGTGGAGTCACGTTCACAAATACACAGCTCAGTGGGTAATTTGGGGTTAAGGGCCTTGACCAGGGGCACATCAACATGTGGCGGGAGGAAGCTGGAATTGAACCTACAACCTTCCAATCACAAGACCACTGCTCTACTCACAGAGCCACAGTTGCCACATATCCCAACACAAGGATTATTATACCACTGTAGTTGGGTAAAAATATGTATTTACCTACCGTCATAAATATTTTAAATAACCATAAAAATAAATATCAAACGTGTTCAAAATACATTCTATTCATTTATAAAATGCTATTCCATGTTGAAACTTTATCTTCTTTTTACTTATCATGTCTTATTTCAAAGTAAAGGAGAAGCCCAATATGCAGTCATGTTGAAAATGGAGGCTTGTGAAGAGGGGCGTGGCTTCTTCCAAGTTTCGTCTTTAGCCCAACCGTTTGGGTAAATCTACCCAACACCTGACCCAACAGAAGAGTTCAAGCTGTAAACTTCCGGTAAATTTCTGACCCAACTCTTGAGTTATGAATTTTGACCCAATATTTGGTCAAGCTAACCCAACCTATGACCCAACAGCTTCAACCCAGAAATTGGGTTATGAAAATAACCCAGCATTTTTTTACTGTGTACAGTTATATTACACTTGAGTATTTGCAGTTTTCTTGGTTGCTTTCATGCAGCCGTCAACTCAAACTCTTAAGACACAGATAGTTAAGAAAAGGTGTATATGGTCAGCCTTCAGCAGTGTAGTTAATTTTGACAGACATAAAATAAGCAAAAAATAAAGTTATTAAACATCAGCGAATGGTACATAAGCAATTACTGCATGTCCAAAAGAATTTGCAATTCATCCGACGGAATGAAAACGTGATACTGTAATGCGCACTACGACTAAATGTTGTGGAGGCTGAACAGTCAGTTAGAAGATCTTTAATTCTAATCAGAAAAAAATGTGCCAAAGAAATTAGGAAAAACTGCAAATAAATTTGTTTTAGTTCAATAAGAATTTCCCTGTATTGTCATGTTAACTGAAATACATTCAAGCTAAATCAGACTCAAATGTTAGATGCTGAGAGCCTTGAGGGCTTACCTCAGCATTTCTACACATTAAAGATTTACATATCATCTTGCTGGCTCTACCATAAAAAAGACAAGTCACTTTCATATTATAGCAGGACTGCTTAAAGCTGGTGGTGATGCAGCACACAGAGAACTTTTACTGTATTTTAATGCGTTATCTCAGAGAAAAAAAGTGTGAAAGCGCCATCATCCCCAGTTTGTGATGGTTGCCATTGTTGTCCTTACGAGCTAATAAGACCTCAGGTTGGATATGGAAAACGTTGGCTTCGTTAGTATATGGTAAATGATGCACACCGAAGCCTTATGAAGTAAGGCTGAAAGAAAACACACACTACCTCACACTAGTAAAGGTGTTACGTGTAGCACCAAGAACTGTGAGCCGCAATCAAGCCTATTAACATTTTCTTTGTTAAGATGCCTAAAATGTAGAGATGGAGCTTATTTACTGAAAGAAGTAAAGTTGAGTTTGAGCTAAACAGTGAGTGGCTTGCAAAACCGGTTTGACCAAATGGATGAAATTAAACCAACTGTGTATGAGTTTCAGCAGGGTTTTGAGGAAAAGAGTAAAAGAAACAGGCCCTTGAATGGATGAAAACAAAATATGTTCCGACCTCCGTTCCAATTTTAGCAGAGCACACCAGGAGGAAAACATCATGAGAGCAGAGAGACCACTTTGGAGAAAGGAGCAACCTATTTCAATAATGCATTCACATCACAAATGAGACACTCCACTTCCAAGTTCTGTATTTGGCTTCAAAAGAACGGCCTTAATTTCATTAGTGAGCTATAAAGAAGCTGAGCTAGTGCCAGGTGACTAAACCACTTACTCACACTGATGAAGTGCCACTCTTTGCGTCAGTGGTCTTCTATTCATTCATTTTGCTTTCAGTCTCTGAAATTCATATTTTGGTCCATGATAAGAATATCAATTAAACAAAAAAACTCTAAATGATCTACCATCTGACTCGGTAGGTGGATGTGATGGCGTGCTGTAATGTGCTTTAATTGTAAAAACAACACATAAGTCTGCGACTGACTTTTCTTTCCTCCAAAAAACCTAATTCAAACGATATATCTAACATATTTAATTAGAAACTAATGAAAAAAAAATAGCTCAAATAATTAGGTGTGTTTTGGGGGGAGGTGTTCTGCAGTTTCTTTATGCATCGAGATAAGGTTGATTAACAGCACCAGACTTCATCTAATTAAACTGCTTCCATGACAACAAAATTCAACCCTAACTCCCAGGCAAAAACATATGAATTAAATCATTGGGGTGTTTGTTTTTCTGTCACTCAGATAAATAGGAAGGTATGAAACCGGATGGAATTGTTAACATGATATGACATTTTGATTGTAAATGTTTCAGGCTAAAAATATCTAAATTTCTAAATCATTAGGACACAGTGGTATAATTTAGTTACCTTACAAATCAATTTCAGATACATACTGAGTGCCTAAAAACACATTAATGATCAACACAAAGCTTTAATGTACTTTTTTAGGACTTACTGTATGTGAGATAGACCAACAGTTGTGCAGATAAATAGCACAGCAATGCGTAGTAATGAGGTGAATTGAAATTGATATATGGTTTTCAGATTTATTACAAAGCTCTAAGGAGTGTAGTTTTTCAATTCGTACTGTTTTCCACTGTGATTTTGCTGCCACCTAAACACAATTCTAATTCCAGGGTTAGAATTAATATTATGGGTTAATAAAACAAAATAAAAAAAGAATCAAAAAAGTTATGAGAGACTTTTTAAACATGCCTCAAAAACAGCTGGGACGTCAGGATGAGTTCTAGGATTTAAGATCGGTTTAAGAAGTTAATATGACTAACCCAAAACTGAGACAAGTGGATGTTAATCCTTTAGGTCCTTCATTTCACAGCTTCCACTATGTCACCCTTGATTTCTTACACTATTTTCAGAAACAAATAAGAGTCCTTTCCCAGAGGACCTCAAAGACTGTGCAGACCTCTAGAATACAAAGAGATAAACTGTAGCTGAAAGAAAAACCATCGAGGATCTAAAGTGAAATCTTAAAATCAATCCTGAAACACAACAAACTTTGTTGCTTTTATTTTTTTGTATTTCTTCACCTCTACAGAACAGCTGCATCCTTCTGCTTGCTTCTCCATCAATTAATCATCTGCCTAATTTCCTTCCTGCAAAATCATTTGTGTGCATCAGCACTAGGCTGGATCATACCAGTTTGTTGCATAAATGCAAGCGCCTATGGATGTCCTGAAGGGTAAAGCCATGATGAAAGAACTTGAAAGATCAATGAGCATGAGTTTCCCCCATGTTTTAGGGATTATAGAGTAATCAGCAGCAGTGACATTAATGGCTGAGGGGACCAAGTGTGCTGGTTGCATGTAATAGATGGATGTTGGTGAGAGAATTTGATTGGGCTTGAAACCTGGCATGCTCATTTGCAAACTGAACAGTGTGGTGCCACAGTTTGTATGAAAAGAAACACGTTTCACCTTTCCGTCAGCTTCAGTGCTGCCTGTAGCTTTTCCTTTAGGGAAGGTCATAGCATCATTCCCACATGACGTGATTTCAGTGTAAAAGTGAAAAAGGTTAATTGAGCTAAACGTAGAGTTTGCCCGCTCCTGGGCCTCGTGAGGACCCTTTTCTTTTTTCTGGGCCGCATCTCTGAGGTCTCCAGGAAAAGACAGGAACCACACGCTCTCATTTTCAATGCACACACACACACACACACACACACACACACACACACACACACACACACACACACACACACACACACAATGTTATCCTTCCCAATAATAACTCGAATGTCCGGACTGAAGGTGAGAAATGAGCTCAGTTGTGTTGGCTTTTTTCTACTGACTCTGTAAAACATAATTATCTTAGTTCCCTGAATGTCACGTTCACAAGAAACATTATGGTGGTAAATAAAACAACAATTGATTAAGCTGATTATCCCATTTATGTTTCCTTTGATTCTCAATTAGAGGTCCATAGTATAAAATAAAAGGGTTTTCATAAGTTCTCATGATGGGAAAAGTGAACAACAAAAGCTAATCCCTCTCACTGGAAGCTGCACAACATAATTAAACATTCTGTCCCTGATGCGAGCTTTCATTTGGAAAAAAGTGGGACCGTCATACCTTGACAGCCGACCACTTTGACTCATGTTGGGCTGATGGAGTTACTCAGATGGCCATGGAGAACAAGCAGGGTCTACTTCACTTCACACAACTCATTAAAAAATACATCATACGCTTTATCCTTCTTTGGCCACATAAAAATATATCCAGAGTTTTGCTTGTGAAGAAATTGAGTTCAAGCGGCTGTCACACTGTTTTTGAGCATGTATTCATATATATATATATATATATATATATATATATATATATATATATATATATATATATATATATATATATATATATATATACAGTATATATATATGTGTATATATATATACACATATATAATATATATATATATATATGGCAAGAACAAGATCCGTGCAATAAACAGCTATGCCTTACCAGTAATCAGATACCCTGCCGGAATAATTAGCTGGCCAATGGAAGGGATAAAGGCCACAGATGTTAAGACTCGGAAGTTACTAACCATGCATGGAAGGTTCCACCCCAAATCTAGCACCCTGAGACTGTACACGAGCCGTAAGGAAGGAGGCAGAGGACTAGTGAGTGTGAGAGCCACTGTCCAGGATGAAACATCCAAGATCCATAAATACATCAAGGACAAAGCCACAACGGACGATATGCTCAGGGAATGTCTCAGACAATGGGGAACAGAGGATGAGGTGCTAGAGTATCCATCATGGAAGGACAAGCCCCTACATGGGATGTACCACCGACAAATAACTGAAGTGGCTGATATCAGGAAATCCTACCAATGGCTGGACAAAGCTGGACTCAAGGACAGCACAGAGGCTCTCATCCTGGCTGCACAGGAACAGGCCCTAAACACCAGAGCAATAGAGGCTCAGATCTACCACACCAGACAAGACCCAAGGTGTAGGTTGTGCAAGGAGGCCCCTGAGACAGTCCAGCACATAACAGCAGGGTGCAAGATGCTGGCAGGGAAAGCGTACATGGAACGACATAACCAGGTGGCGGGCATAGTGTACAGGAACATCTGTGCAGAATATGGACTGGAAGCCCCGAGATCGAAGTGGGAAACACCCCCAAAGGTGGTGGAGAATGACCGAGCTAAGATCCTGTGGGACTTCCAGATCCAGACAGACAAGATGGTAATGGCGAACCAACCGGACATTGTGGTGGTGGATAAAGAACAGAGGAAAGCTGTTGTGGTGGATGTAGCCATACCAAGTGACTACAACATCAGGAAAAAGGAGCATGAGAAACTGGAGAAATACCAGGGCCTCAGGGAGGAACTGGAAAAGAACTGGAAGGTGAAGACCACAGTGGTGCCTGTGGTCATCGGGGCCCTCGGGGCAGTCACCCCCAAACTGGAGCAGTGGCTAAAACAGATCCCAGGAACAACATCAGACATCTCAGTCCAGAAATGTGCAGTACTAGGCACAGCCAAGATACTGCGCAGAACCCTCAAGCTCCCAGGCCATCTGGTAGAGGACCCGAGCTCAGAGGATGAAAGAGAGAGAGAAGACCACCCGCAGAGGGTGAGAAGGGAATTTTTATATATATTATATATATATATTATATATATATATATATATATATATATATATATATATATATATATATATATATATATATATATATATACAGTATATATATATATATAATGGCTTTACACAGATCTAAACTTGATAAAATGAAGAGGACTTTGTAGAACATTAGTTCTGTCATGTGTCCTGTCGCAGTGCCTTCATACTGGGATCAGTGGTATGGAATTCAATGTTCTGTGGGTCATTACTGGATACGTTGCTTTTAATGAAGTCAATGTGTTAGCTTAAGTTCGGGAGCAGACCTCTAACCACACCTCTAATTATCCAGGCAGCCTATTTATACCCTGCTCACCCACTCATCTCCGTCTGTTAGGTTTTGTCAACCCCACCCTCCCATACCCGCTACCTCTGTCGTTTCATCCCTCTTCATTATTTGCTTCTTTTTGCTGCACGTTTCATCTAGGGACCCCTATGTGGGCTTGGGAAAAATAAGAGGAACCGTTTCCCGAAGACCAAACCCTGACACAGAGTCTTCACCTCTCAAGCCCTCCATCATTCTCCCCAGATACACAAGTCATTCAGATCATTCATCCCCTTTATCCCCTTCATCCCATCATCCCCTTATCCCTCCATCCCTTCATCAATAAATCTTTAAACCCATATCTTTGTGGCATGGTCCTTGCTAGTGAACTATAACATAAATACAGTGCCTGTAAAAAGTATTCATTCTCTAGAATCTCTAGAATCACAATCAACAAAATTTTGTGTTTTCTGACTAAAAAAATGTCACCAAAAAACTTCAAAGTCAAAGCGTAAACAGAGTTCTACAAAAAAATAATTATAATTGGACACAAAAATTTAACATAAAATAAGTAATAGCATAAATATTCAGTCACTTTACAGAGATTGAGCTAATTCAACAGAGGTCCAGCCAGTTGGGGCTGGCAGTCTCAAAATGAGTGGAATGGAGATCATCTAAGTATACTGAGCGTGTCTAAAGTGATAGTGGTGTAAAGACAGCTGTGGCTGGAAGGTCAGTTTGCTGGTTAATCTGTACAATACAACATCACTACAACAATCACTACAACATGAGGAGAAAAGTATAAGTCAAAGCTTTATGGGAAAGGTGCAATGAGAAAACAACCTCGTGTGAAGACTTGACTAGAGTTTGCCAAAAGGTGAGAGATTTCATATTTATCCTTTAATCCATTAATTGTGAATTTTAGTTTTTACAAAAATGGCTAAAACTTAATCTCATTCTCATGATTCTAATATGAATTATGGGATATAAATCACGTCTCATTTGCTGAATGTATTGATGCCCCCCAAGAAGAGAGTAATTTCTCCAGCTACACCAAAAACTATTGTTTAAAAGAAATTTCATTGAAAGTTCATTGAAAAAACATCCACCTTTATCTCCACTTGTTTTCCACTTATCTTCTTAACAATAAAGAAGAGGGCAAGCAGATAAAGATCTGAAACTGTCATGGAGTCACCTCTTTTTAGTCACACACACTCAGTTGTTGCACATGAGAAACTTGCTTTGCTTTTCCTGTCATTTCCTAGAAATATGCAGGTGTTGATGGCCTTTATGTGCCGTCATCTCTGATTCAGCAGCACTGAAATCCCTTTAGAAAATGAGCATCAAACGCGACTGCAGCAGTGATACAGTCACACATCAAACGCAGAGATCCACTTGTTGTATGAAGCACTGAATATGCATTAATCATAATGTCTCTGAAACTTCAGCACTCAAACACGTGGTCTGAAGTCATGTCTCGTCTTTATTCACGTCAATATTGACTTTTAGGACAACCGTAAACTCGCAGAAGGGTTATGTTTTCACTAATTATTCAAGGCTTTACTAAAACAGAATGAAAACTCAGAATAAGACTGATGAGTAACAGCACTGATAAGCAGCAAATACACAACCTCAGAAAACTAAACAGACCTTCAGCAAACTCTAACATTATTTATCATACACTTCAACATGGGTCCAAAACAGAACATGAAAAGTGGTCTAGTAGTTTGTCTATTTGAAGCATCACATAATTTTCACAACAGACAATTATATCTATGACAATGCCATTGTGTTGCAAAATATAGGTGTCTTTTCTTGTTTTCCATGAATGTGTAAAGTTTTACTGAAGATATTTTACTTGATGTTCATGAAACATAAGTTTGATTTTGTTTTTATTTGAAGGGTCTTGCAGATTTTTGCAGGCTTAGATACATTTTGACCCAATAGCTCTTTGAATTGTTAAGGTTGCCGACTCCAGGTCATTGTTTTCTCAAAAAATGCGCTGTTTGGGACAACTTTTATCTAAAATTGAGAAGAAAAAAAGCCTTAATTAATTTCAAGAATACACAAGGCCTTTTAAGTTATAATCTCTATACTGTTACATTTTTTTAATATACATTTCTAAAACTTTCCTTTTAACATGACAGCAAAGCATTTTCAATAATATACAAGCAATAATCTGATTAATTGGTCTTCCTGATTTATCCCCAAACTGTGGTTCTGTGGTTGCACACTGAAACCACTCATCCTGCCAGTAGATCCAAAAATCTCCACTAAGCCAACTACTGACTTTGCTCAATACCAGATTATCTTGATTTTAAATCCAAGGCAATGCGAGCATAAAGCTGCAAAATATAAGCGCTTATGCGTAGATGGATATTTTTGTGTGTGTGTGTGTGTGTGTCTGTGTGTGTGTGCGTATTATGCTCCCAGTTGGTGTGTAAGTGCTGTCTGATTAATCCTTTAATTTTTTCTACGCAGTGCACGCACAAACATGCGCTCATGATGATGGCATGTCCTCTCACAGGTAATTCTCTGACGAAAGCATCTTCTGCAGCCCTTCTGTCCTGAGAGGCGTCAGAGCAACAAAAACGCAGCCACGTCCGTCATGAACCAGCCTGCAAAGAGGACGATGCCTTCTTTCTTCCATGTGTTTACAACAAGCAGTGAAAGACATGAACAGGACAAACGTCATTTTCACCTGATCGCTCCCTCCTCCCTTAACGCCAAAAAAAAAAAAAAAAAAAAAAAACTGTGAGGTGAATGGAGAAGGAGCAAACCGTCGGTCCCCACTGACCTGGATCGTGCAGGTGTACTCCGAGTCGTCCAGCAGCCTCACCGTGCAGTTGCATTCCCTGTCCAGACTCCTGACGCTGCTGCTCATCAGTCGGCTCAGCATCTTCTCGATCGTCTGCAAACGGGACCAGAGGGAAGCGCGCAGCAGCACATAGATACGGGTCGACTTTCTGTCAGGTTAACGGCGTCCCGGCTCCGAGCTCCAACACCTGGTCGGAGGCGGCGATTGGTGCATCGTTTTATCATCAGCGTGTGAGCGACTCTTATCAGCAGCGGCAGCAGCAGCAGCAGCAGCAGCAGCGTGTCTTCACTCGGACAGGGACTTGGGAGGATATGCCGCGCCTGCGTCTGCTGCCCGCGACGACAACGACGGTCTGGTCAGCCCGTCAGCAACTCACCACACCGGCCCAAGCCCTCGCCATGCCGCTCTCGGTGCTGCTTGGTTGCTGATTGAGGAGTCTGCCAGCCAGCTGAGCTTTGGCTGAGATGCTGCCTGCGCAGACATAACGACGACAGGAGGCGAAATTCCGATAGGCTGCTGTACGTCGTGACGGCAGCCACATGGTCGAGCATAATAACACAGCAGGGCCCCCCCTCCCTGCTTAACAGGTCAAACTTTAGACAGATGAGAACTGAAATGTCAAAAGAAAAAGACATTAGCACGAGTTTATCACCTCTTTTATCATATGTGATATTTTTGATTTTGGTTTTCGGTTATGCAAACAGGAATTGCAGTGGCTCTGAAAATGTACACATGCCTGTTTTAAAATGTCCATTCCTGACAAATGGAACCCCATATAAAAGGAATGAGCTCAAAGGCTTTCACTTTAATTCATGTCAATGCAGTAGCCTGGGTGGAAAGAAGGGCTGACAAGAAATGTCAGATTTGGAGAATTTCTAAAGTGACTGTCAAGTCAAGATGTAGCATGTTCCAACAAGACAAAGTGATGAAATGAAATGAAAATAAAGTTTTATTTAAAGAGAGTAAAAACTTGCAAAATTGGTAAAGAGTGCTTTATTTTCTTTTAACAAAGTTTTTTTTCTGTTTAATGATATGGAATAATCGTTGCATATAGGAGAAATCAGAATATTTTCATCCCAATTTCCTGACCTTATAACTGTGGAGAGCCGTTGTAGGCATTTAGTGGATGAAGTTCATTTCAGTCCAGAATCGTGCTCTTTCAGCCATGATACATATCTTACAACAATAAATGACGGTTGACTAGCAAGAGCTTTACTTTTTGACTCAGCTTTTTCTTCTTGATAGGCCGCAGCAGTTCCCACCTTACTCAAGACAAAGACCTGTTTTGTCTATACTAACATGTTTTCTGAACAAGTCATCAAGATACTGAAACTGGAAAGAGCTCAGGTCATGCACCAAAGCAAGACAATTATACCTGATACAGAAGTCAGTTATTTTTGACTTGTTTATTAAGACCTTTCTGTTAATATGATGAATGTGGAATCACATCAAAAATGTATTGAGGCAAAACTTCTTACATCACTATGTAATTGCACTGGTAAGTATAATTTTCCTAATCTTTGGGTAAAATCCGTTTTTGAGTTTATAGACTAAATGAGAATGGTTGAGTTCTGGATTTTTACAGTCTTTTAATGGGAATATGCAGATTTTCAGTTTCATGAGCAATGTCTCCCCCTAGCGATAATTTGGGATTGACAGAGACAAATGAACGTGTGCAAAAACCTCCGCCTACAACAGAAATGGGAATTTTGTAGAACTATTGAACTAAGCCTATACTACACTAAAACAAGTTCATGCTTTTAAAATGCTGTCTTCTAAATGCGGTAAACAACACAATGTAAATGATTCTAAACTTTCCTGGTAGTACTTACTCACAACTGAAAATACACATCGCATGAAGTTTCTGTACAGTACAATTATGTATAAATTAGCGTTACAAACATTTTCCAATCATTTTATCTTGATCAGAAATGAAAAATAAAAAAATGAGCTCATCTGCCGTGACATTGTCTCGCAATGCCGTGACCCGGATTCGAACCGGGGTTGCTGCGGCCACAACGCAGAGTACTAACCACTATACGATCACGGCGAGCTACGATGAGCTGCTGGTACTGTGAGCTGAAACTTTCCAAGTGTTTCCTGCACATCAAAATGTTTTTACTGATTTTGTGTTAAAGTTTGAGTGATTTGATGAGTTATTATTTCTTTGTATCAGTTAACTGGAAACCACACGGATTGCCACTATATAACTGCTGTTAGTGAGATTAATTCATTGTAAAGATATAACTTTGTTCATTGCACAATACTACCATCTGGTGGTAGATGCGACGAGGTGCTGCAGATTTAGTTTTTCTTTCTATTTCTGATCTCTGTTCTGATTGGTTGCGCTTGGATACGTAACCGTCAGTTTCCT
Organism: Poecilia picta; assembly: GCA_033032245.1. Lineage (NCBI taxonomy): Eukaryota > Metazoa > Chordata > Actinopteri > Cyprinodontiformes > Poeciliidae > Poecilia > Poecilia picta. Next base: position 28,986,267 of record CM065355.1, read on the forward strand.
GTTTTGTAACGCAATCAACGTGCTTATTACAAAAGAGAAAATTGGTCTTTATACAACGCGACATAGAAAGGTGCGAAGAGCTCCCGGTAGGGTTAAGGTAGGTAAAGCTATTTGTCAGATTAATCTTCTATCTTTGTATAACATATTGACTTGGGTCCGTTGAGTTTTTGCAGTAGTTCAATTCAGTTTACTATGTAACGTCAATTCACAACAAATGTTGTCTCCAGCCACTTTACCAAAAAAAAAAACATTTCAATTCAGTCACCAGTATTGAGTATAACAATTGGCATCAAAAAATAGATTCATTATTCAGTGCATTAGGCGAAATAGTCATTTTCAGAATTAAATGCAACTTATGCGCATATCACAGGTTGTCGCTGCAGGATCGTTGCAGCAGAAGTTTCAACAGTGCAGATTTTATGCTTTTGTTCAGATTTTGTTTACATGTGCTATTTGACAATGACACTTCCATCTATCAATTTTTTAAAATGATTTCTCCCGTGTCTGCATTCACAGACCAGCAGGAAATGGCTCACGTGTGCATACACTGGTTCCGTAAGGGACTCCGGTTACATGACAACCCAGCACTGATGGCTGCACTGAAAGACTGTAAAGAGCTTTACCCTGTGTTCATCCTGGACCCTTACCTTCACCACACCAAAGTTGGCATCAACCGCCAGAGGTTCCTCATCGGGGCGCTCAAAGACCTGGACTGCAGCCTGAGGAAACTCAACTCCAGGTAAAAGCATGGACACAGTTTTCAAAGAAACATCCTTTTTAAACATTTCTGATTGATATTTGCAACTGTTCTTTTGTAACGACTATACCGTGTTGTGATTTGGCCAGACTGTTTGTCCTGAGGGGGAAACCAGAAGATGTGTTCCCAAAATTGTTCAACAGGTGGAACGTAACAAAGCTTACTTATGAGTATGACACAGAGCCGTACAGTCTACGTCGTGATGAGAAAGTGGCCAGTCTGGCAAAAGAACACGGAGTCGATGTCATCTACAAAATCTCCCACACGCTTTACAATATAGAAAGGTAAATGTCAGTGTCCAGATAGATTACTCTCAATTTCCTGCACAGTAATGTTGTATTCTTTCTGGATTGCTATTTCTCTGAAGAATAATTGAAGAAAACAATGGAAAACCTCCTCTAACTTACAAACGTTTGCAAGCAATAGTGCACAAGCTTGGTCCACCCAAGAAACCAATCCCTGCTCCAACTTTGGAAAACATGAGAGGTGTGTAGCAAATAGAACCACAGTTTGTAATACTTTGCATTAACAAGGGAATATGTTTTGAATGTCAAAGTGTGACATCTTTTCAATGTTTATTTGCTGAAGATGTTAAGACTCCCTGCTCACAGAAGTATGAGGACAAATACAGGATTCCGACTTTAGAGGAGCTTGGACTGGACTCACAGTTTCTGGGAGAGGAGATGTTTCCTGGAGGAGAACAGGAGGCTCTGAAAAGACTAGATGATCACATGAAAAAAACGGTACAGACCCTTTACTCACCTACCACTACCTGCAAGTAGGACTGTAGTGATACAATAATCTCACGATACGATACACGATATTCTGCCCACGATACGATATATATTGCAATATTCAGCCAACAATACAATTCAGTACACTTTTGCGATTTTCTGAAAGATTTTAGAGGGACAGAGTGATTTTGGTGACATTTTGTGACAGTTATAGAGTTGGATTGAATTAATTTAACTGAAAACTGATTAAAAGCACCAACTACACAATACCTGACTCTGGTTGGACACAGACTTAAACATGTGACACAGTAAATCGACAGCTGGACAAAATGAATCAAAGAAGTGGTGAGAAAACATGTTTCTTTTAATTGAAACAGTACAAACTGTAGCTCACATGCGTTTGTAAAGTAAATAAAGTGAACCAAGTACCTGCTCTGAATAGTTTGATACCTTTTTAACATGAACATCTGAAGGAATCACTGATGACCGAATCACTCTCTTGGCAAAGCAAGCAGTCAGAGAGCAAGGTGACAGTTGGATATTACTTGATACTTGCAGATGAATATTTTTTCTAGGAAAGAAAATATTGATATATATTGTGATATATATATATTATTATACAGCCCTACCTGCAAGACTTTGGGTTCATTCTGCAGACTAAAGCTAATTCATCTTTAGGGAAAAGATGGACCGATTTACCATCTTTGGCCACAGTGTAGTGAGTCAAATCAAGTGATCCTCTTTTAGTACATCAGGAATGCTTGACTGTCAGAGCCTTGCAAACTAAATCTGAACAGCCTTTCACTGACATGACAGTTGTAATGTGACACAATGTGAAAAGGGAGCGGGATTCTGTGTCTGTAAATATGAATCTGCTTAATTCAGGGATGGGTGTGTAGCTTTGAGAAGCCTCAGACCTCTCCAAACTCCTGAGTCCCAGCACCACAGTCCTGAGTCCTTACGTCACCTTTGGGTGCCTCTCAGCAAGAACGTTCTGGTGGAGGCTCACTGAGGTGTACCGGGGGTGAGTGTCACATTGTACTCCTGGTTAAATAAAAGCAGTGGCGTTAAAACGGCTCATTCTAATTTGTGCGTAGAGAAAGCATTCGGATCCTCCAGTGTCCCTTCATGGTCAGCTGCTCTGGAGAGAGTTTTTCTACACGTGCAGTGTGGGGATCCCTAATTTTAACAAAATGAACGAGAACCCAGTGTGCACAAAGGTGGATTGGGACACAAACCAGCAATATCTTGCTGCATGGAGAGAGGTACTGCGGGTTGAAAAGTGTTCATATTCTACTTGGGGATCATTTTGATTTCTTCTCTCATTACTTTTATGTCATGATGTTTTGTTTCCCTGAAGGCTCGGACTGGTTTCCCCTTCATTGATGCAATCATGACTCAGCTGAGGCAGGAGGGCTGGATCCACCACCTGGCCCGACATGCTGTCGCTTGTTTTCTCACCAGAGGAGACCTGTGGATCAGCTGGGAAGAAGGACAGAAGGTGTGTTAATTTGCTTTTATGTACAAATCCAATCCTGGCCTGGGAATAAGCATCTCATAATCTGCAAAGCGAAAGCTTTGCACAATGTTGCTTCTTTGCAGCAGGGTTAGCAGCACAGCTGTGACTGAAATAGCTCGTTGTCTTGTCCTAAGGTCTTTGAGGATCTCTTACTGGATGGCGACTGGGCTCTGAATGCAGGAAACTGGCAGTGGCTGTCAGCAAGCGCTTTCTTCCACCAGTTTTTCAGGGTTTACTCCCCCATCGCGTTCGGTAAAAAGACGGACAAAAACGGAGACTACATTAAGTAAGATCATTTCCTGATTAAACTAGATTAATTGTGTAATTTTATTGCAACGGAACAACGTTGAATTTAATCTGTATGCAGAAAGTACCTTCCTCTTCTGAAGAAGTTCCCACCAGAGTACATCTATGAGCCGTGGAAGGCTCCCCGCAGTGTCCAGCAAGCAGCAGGATGCATTGTGGGAAAAGACTACCCACATCCAATAGTACAGCACGAACAGATCAGCAAGAAAAACATTCAGAGGATGAAGGAGGCTTATGCTAAGAGGTCTTCAGACAACAATGAGTCACCTATCAAAAAGCAAGGTATTACAGAAATATACATCTCTGCAGACCTTTTACCTCCTCTGCCTTCAACTCACAGTTGCGGTAAAAACCCGTCTTCCTGACAACTACTTCTTTTTGTGTTTTTCATAGGTGTGAAGCGAAAGGCTCCATCTGTCATTGAAATGCTGCAGAAGAAGAGCAGGAAAGAGTAATGGGACACAATGAAGAAAATGTACAAATCACTTAATAACCGCAAAGCAATTTTTATCACAAGTTACTGAATATATTAAGGATTTTGGGACCTTGTATAAAAAATATTCTGTCTGACCTTTTATTATGCATATTATAAATCATTTTCCCTTTGTGTTAAATGTTTAAAAGGTACTGGGAGACAAAAAGTTACATTTAAAGTTAAGGAGGAGTTGATGAGTTGCAAACAGAAGAGTCTGAGCAAAGACTCCTGCACCTAAAAATTTAACTTTTTTCTCAAATTAATATTTTGACTAAGATTACTGGATATCTTATTATTGACCCTAAAAGTATTTCTATCGTTTCTTGCGTTCTAGCTAAAGTAAGTGCCTTTTATTTTACATATTGCTGCAAACCTATATCTGCCTAAATAAAGACAATGCGAAATATAATTGGTGCTAATTACCTCTTGTCTAAGATTCCAGGATTGTTGTTCCAATGTTCATTTTTGTGTAGATCCATGATGTTTTCTTGCTTTTCCCACTAGAGGTCACTCTAGAACTGCATGTAGACAGGTAGGCTTCAGCTCACAAGAACACAAATGATAAACTCTTCATAAAAAAAGAAGTTTTGAAGAAAATTCAGAGCCAGCGGATAACCTCAATCTAATCTACAGTGCTCAAGTTTACTTACTTTGCACCTGCTTCTTCATTTATCCCGTTCAGCAGCTCTGACATTCAATATAATTACAAATATGCGCTACATGCACGATTATTAAAGGTCTAATAAAATATGGAAGCGGATTGTGCAAGTTTACAGTTTTTGTTTCTGGTTGACACAGGGCAGTGTGAGATGAGCAGGACTACATAAAAGCAGTGTGTATGTGTGTGTTCACACAGCTGTTCATGGTGGTCAAGTCTTCTCGTGTTTCTCCTTCCTTGGACATGACACTGGTGAGAATATCAAGAGGATGATGTCACAGCCTCAGCAGCAGTGCAGACGGTCATACAAAGCTGTGCTCAGTTTCCACAGAGACCAGTTAAACATCAAAACAGTCTTCTGGTCAACGCTGTATCCTCTTGGGAGTAAATATTTTCACATATCAGTCAGACATTTTTTTTAGGGAAATAATTTGTGCAATGAGTGAAAACATAATATATCTACAATTCTTCAGATAAATTTGATCGCTTTCTAATCGGTTCAACTAGTTCCATGAATCTGTGAATAACAGCCCTTGTGTATCTGCCACTTTCTCGTTCCTCCGCCGGCGTGGTCCTGTTCCTGTGCATCCCTGTCATCACTTCACCACTCAAACCATCTTGGAACCGTAAGATCCCACCTGAATTAGAACAGCTTGTCCCCACGCAACTGGGGATCATGTAGCTTTAATTGTAGAAATTTATCTCTAGTGTATGTTGCCAGCAAGTCCAGACATCGAAGAACTGATCTGAACTCATGGCATTGCCTGTTGAAGAGTGAGACAATTCGGTAAACCTTGTGTGGACTTTTCAAAGCTGAGACCAGAGGTTTGCAAACACTTTGAAAATACACACAATCTTTTATGTCTCACTTTCTGATTTTTAATCAGATAAAAATGTTTTCTTGCTTTAAGCCAGTTAGAGCTATCAAAATTATTTAGACATTTTCTTTTCTAAATCCCAGAATGAGCAAAATCAGTTTTACTCAATTTACTTCAAAGTCAGACATTTTATGCAATTCCATGAGATTTGGTGAAATTATCTTTAAATTATATAACTTGGTTGAAATGTGTTGTATATCTTTCTTTGAACTTCTCATAATACAGTTTGCAAGAACTTGGACCCATTCTTCCAGACACAGTTGATGTAACCAAGTCAGATCGTGAGCTACTTCCTTACACACACTTCAGCTCCGCCTCGTCTGGGACAGATATCAGGGAATTATGATGTTCATAGCTCATGTCTGTACTCGTTTCACTGCGGATAATAACACTCATCAGTTTTGGTCAGCATCTTCACAAGACTTTCTACTTTTATTCTAGGGTTGAGACACGCATTTCACACAAAACACTTTTTTTATGGTACACAGAACCTGTCTCCTTTATAAACAGCATTTTATTAATTCAATCTCCAACTGTAGTTTTATTAGTTTGCAATAATTAAAAACATATTCCAGCCTTCTTACAGTTAAGAACAAGTATATATTTTTTTTTATCCAAGCATAAGGTTGATTTTTTTTTAGAAACTTGAATGCCAGAGTAAAAAAATAAAAACTTTCTCTCTTAGTTGCACTAATGATAGGAGACCTAAAGGACTAGAAGTCTGGAAGTTGTGGCGACTCATCGAAGGGTCACCTTTTATTTCACCTAAAAAATAAAATGTCAGTGAAAATGGAGATCTACATTTGGTCAGTCTGCTTCGTGCATTTTAGTCAGTCCTCGTCTCCACCAGGCCGTCCCACACTCTGAACCGATCCCTGTCCATTATCACTCAGGTTCTAATGACCGAGTCCAGCCATTTATATTTCCCCCTCTGGACCTGCGTTTTATTTCTAATCGTGGACAATTATGTTTGCAAGAGACAGATAATGGCATAGAGTCAGAGGTAGTCATCTCAGAAATGACTCCTCCTAGATGTTCTGGACGAAGAGATTTTGGGAAATGCTTTATTTATAGCAAAAGATGAAGCAATAGACATGCAGGACTGAAAACCTGCATGTGACCTTTGGTGATATCATGTTTGCACATTGATCATTTACTTGGATCAGGATTTGTCCACCAGAGATCACTTTAGTAATAAATCAATTTTCTAAACTTCCAAAATGCTTTATAATTGTGTTTGTTTTGAGGTTTGTTTGTTTTGATTTTATATTTCTTTATATGTTAGCAGAACAAAATAAGAGTATTCAGCAACCTGAGAAGTTCCCCTTTTGCTTTATTTTATAAATATGTCTAAAGTTAATAAAATGAGAAACCCACAATTTTCTGTTAATTCAGTAAATATTAAATCAGCTGATGACAAATATGTTGTTAAAATGTAATGATGCACCTTTATAAAATTCAGCATATTATGAAAAATTTCCTCTTTTTGTTATGGGAAAATTTAACCCCCTTAATGTTCAAGAAAACTTAGGTTTTTATGACAATGGCTGCTCATCAATTAATCATTTGTAGATCGATAAGATCAATCATGCATTGATAACTTGCATCTGTAGGTCACAAAAAGTCCAGCACTGAACCCCCCCCACCCCCAGTTTGGATACCTGTCCATCTCAAATGCACAAGCATCTGAGGCAACTGTTTTCTCCAGCCCCTTTCACAAGATGAAGCTCTGCATCTCATACATATCTATCATCATGGTATATGCGTGTGTTTGGATGGGGTGAGACAAGCGTCCTGCGTTAAATAACACAGTCCATTTTTAGATATCAGTTGCTTTTTCCATTTAACAGTTCAACAGTTACAATATGTAGATGCCGCACCCAAAAAAAGGGGGTTTCCTTAATTTGTAAGTTGAAATCCTGCATTTTAACTAATTTTGCTCATCAAGTTAAGTCTGAATATCAGCTCCCTGGAAAGAAAGGTGGAAAAATGTTGGAGTTACAAAAGCGGATGAAGGGTCAATGGAGCAAATCAATTTAAATAGATGAAAGGAGGGCACATACGTATGTGTAACCTGATGAGTGGAATCGGACAGACATCTTTAAACTTGATAGGCAGAGCTCAAGAAGGCGTAAGTCATGGGAGAACCAGTGCCAGTCAGTCAGCAGCTGATGTTGTTGTGGAGTCTGTTTACAAAGACAGATATGATTAATATAATATAATATAATAATAAATATAATATAATATAATATAATATAATATAATATAATATAATATAATATAATATTTTTTGTTGTGTTTTGTTATAAGATAGCACACAACTCATGTAACACTCATCAGTGATATGTATAATGTAGTGTGTTTGTGGGCGTGTGTGGTGTGTGTGTTTGTGTGTTTGTGTGTTTGGTTGCAAAAAGATAAGAGCCCTTTGCTTTTTTGGCGGCGGCATCTGTCTATATAAGGCTGTTCTATTCCTGCTGCTTTTCCTCTGGGAACCCAGTGCAATTGTCAACCACTGGACAATGCAAGCTACAAAACATGGTAGGCTCTCTCTATTCTGTTCTATTTTTAAAAGGGGTGAACTTGGAAAGATCACCTAAAACTATAGAATCTCTGACTGCAATTTAACATTGGTCAAGTTTTCATTTTAATTGAAAAGCTTCAGTGATTTTTTTTGTTAACTTTAAAAAGTATTAGCACATGAGGACTAATCACACCTTTTCTCTTAGTAAATCATCCACTACCATCAGAACCGAGAAGAAAAAAATATATATTCATGCATTTTCAGTCCTTTCTCTGTTTTCAGGTAATGAAAAATGAGGGTGCTAAAACATTTGGTATATAAAACATAACATATTTGTGGAAGACCTGATTCTTTTTATTTTGTGCTTTCAGTACAAGACTTATTTAATTGATGTCATATAGTGTTTTTGCTTTTTTTTTGTTGACCAAGGTTTGACTAAGTGTGTTCTGCATTTGTGCCTATTTGCAGGCCGACTATAAATAGTCCAGAAGGCTACGCATGCTCGAGTTTGATTGGAAATTGCAGCGCCTTAAGTCAGAGTGGTGGAGTATCTGTCATAGGAGGGAATGACACTCAGAATGGTGAGTTACAAAATAATATACAATTATAAAGTCTTCAGTGACAATAGCAAAAGGAGCAAAATGTAGAGAAAATATGTATGTTTTACTCCACAGAGCATCTTGTAAGAATAATCTTTTTTTTTTAGTAGCAAACAAAATCTGATGTTTTAATGTTGTTTTATGTTACATCTTGGAGCAATCTAGTTTTTTGGTTTGGGCAGGGTACTATAGTCAACATTTTTTATGTTTTTCTTTTTCTTTTCTCACTCAAAAGGTTGAGTTGATGTCTTTTGGAAGCTGCAAGGTGAAGATATACAAGTAATGGGTTCACGGAGGACATCAGCACTTTCTGCTTATGGGAACGGACGGTCCAGCAACGGGAATAATGTCAGTGGGAGAAGCCGGCCCAGTGGCTGCAGCTACCTCTCCAACGTGAGGCCAGAAAACAGGTACAGATTCTTGACAAGCTCTCAGCGATGCATCGCTGGTGAACTATTTCTGGTCAGATGAGCTAATGCATCCATAATTCAAGGTTTTTCTGAGATGAAGTCAGCACTTTTTATTTCACTGTTTGTTGCCATGGTATCACACAGTTTAAATAAGCTGCAAATTGAGAATGGGATCTCAGTAATGTACCATGGGCCCAATTTCAAGCATTCGCAGTGGTGTAAGCATTGACAGATTTGCTGGTAGCCCCAGTGGAGTTCTGCTTTATTTTTGTCAATAGATAAATAGTGTGTTTCAGAAAAAAGTCCTCCCTTTGGATAATACAAAAACACTTTTGTCACCATTAGGAGCATTATGTTTGCTGTACTTAAAGACTCAGATAAATGTTTATCTCTTTTCCTTGACTGACAAATGTTAACATGTTATCTTTAGCTACTTCTAGTCGTATTTATGTTAAATAAATGCAAACGTTCACCAAGATGCATACCTCTGATATTGTATATTGTCAATGTGAGCTGATCTTCCCTATGTCCACCTGATCTTCCCTACGTCCACATAGCAATAGTAAACACAGATTGAAATATTTCAAGTGTTCATTTCTGTTAACTTTTATGATTAAGCTAAAGTTCAGTTTCGTAGAAAGTGTTATACGGGACTAGAATAATTTCTTATGACAAACAAGGCATGGTGAAAGATAAGGCCACTATGTAATGTATAGTGTGTGAACCTAACTCTTTGTCCATTTGCATGAATTACTGCACCAATGCAGACAGAAGGGTTCAGACCGATTATCTGCATTTTCAGTCTGCTGTGTTATCTTTGTCTTTAAAACATTCTAAACATTTCTGCAGGGTTCAGCTAAGGTGAGTTTTCTCTTAGATGACAGCACTGACCTTCGACTTCATAAAACTCAGTGGGACAACTGTGCAAAAAACAAAACAAGTAAACAAAAAAACAACTTTCATTCCTTCGACTCTTTTTATTCAGGTTTGACACAGAGGACGTAATAGCTGTGTCCTAGACAGGTCTTTATTATGTGGCTCTTGAACCACTGACTCCAGTTCCACAACTTTTCAGTCTCCCACAAATTTTTGAACACGCTTCCCTTAAAGAAGAAGTTATTCCTGGTGTTCATGCACCTTTTCTAAATGGTTTTATGCTCCTTCCCTTTCCCATTTCTATGCTTAAATACGTCACTTTGTGGACAGATACTTTCCTTACAATTTACATTTTGTAGCTTCCTCTCTCTGTGGAGGGTGTTGGTGACAGACTGTTGGAAAACTATTAAGTCAGCTGTCTTATGTAGACTATGTCAGCATACTCATGTACTAAGAATCCTTCATTGCCTTCATGCAAGATTACATTTTTTGGGGGGGTTCCATTAACTGTAAGCCATGCTAATTAAAAATCATATTTGCAATACCAATTAGTATGTAATGCATCTAAATAACGAGTTTCCTTTTTTACTTGCATTACTGAAATAAACTTACCTATCATATTCTAATTGATTAAGATGTATTTATTTTTAAGATTAACAGTAATTTGACTGTGGGGATGAGTTTCTCCCTGAATATTTGCGTATTTGTGTGTCGGACTGGTAAAAAGTTCAGGGCGATCTCTTGGCTTTTGCAGGTGTGTTTGACTGGATCCTCCGCAGCCTGTAAAGTCCAACAGGTAGAGAAGGAAATATAGAATATAACTAAATATTGATTGCTCTTTTTGTTCCCTGCAATGAGAATATTTTCCTTCCTTCATCTTTTTCTGCAATTACAGACATGTCACAACAATGACATTTGCACTCCCCCTTTAGGGACGTTGCAAAAATGTTTTAATCAGACGTTGTCTCAGAGCTGAACTAGTTTTATTGATGAATTTGATGATACAATATGAATTAATGAGGTCCTGAGATGACACACTTTGTGTTTTAATTCTAGGTTTGCATTCATCTGATTTGACGCTAGTGAGTTTGGACAGCTGTGATTTGTTCTAATTGTCTGGGCATTACTTTTAGTTTCTCTGCCTGAAAACAAACATAGAAACATAATTAGCGAGCAATTTCCCATTTCTTACACAGGAGCACACTCTGCAGCGTAATGGCACAGTTAGCTGAAGAAATGCCGCCCTCCTTCGTGACTACTTTGAAATCAAGAGCCGTGTCTGAAAGCTGCAATGTAAAGTTCACCTGTGTGGTTACAGGTAAACATGGCTTCACACAAAGATACAACATAGTAACAGCACGTTTAAAACACTTGAGCTTAAGGTGACTTAAAATTTTTACATTTTAAATTGTGGAATTTAACGTGCTTTTTGTCTCTTTTCTCAGGACACCCTGTCCCTCAAATTACCTGGTATAAGGATGACAAGCAGATGGATAGATACTGTGGGCTGCCTAAATATGAAATATTCCACAATGGACAGAATCATTCCCTGCACATATACAAGTATTTATATCCAAAAAAACTGTTAAAGTTATTTAATTAAGATACTATAGAGGTCAGAATTATATTAAGCTTTCTCACTCCATGTAATTCCTTATGCAGGGTCTTAAGTAGTTCATTCATTTATTTTTTATGTAAATCTTTGCGTTATTATTGGCAATGATAGCAGAAGAAATATCACCATGAGCTAGCTTAACATGTAAATTCATTTTTTAGACATGTTTAAGAAAACTGTTAGCACCTGTCAACAATTTCACATCATTTGATGCATTCAGTGGTGTTTTATTTTGAAGATAATTTACACACATCCTCAGCACTTCTAGTTCTCCTAGTATATTGCAGTCTAAAGTTAATTCTGCCTCTTAAATAAGACTTATGTGTCTGCTTTTGATGTTGATAATAATCTCCTTGTTCTTGTGATCTTAATAAATCCACAGTTGCACTATGGATGATGCAGCTATCTACCAGGCCTCTGCCATCAATAGTAAAGGAATTGTTTCCTGCTCTGGGGTCCTCGAGGTTGGCGAAATGAACGAGTTCAAGATCCACCAGCGGTACTTTGCCAAGCTCAAACAAAAGGTTGAAAACAAATGCAGGGAAACACAGGGAAAAGAAAACCTGGAGCCCCTGCGAACCATCAGCCCAGACCGAACTCAGAGGAAACGCCGCTCAACAATGGAGACCTTTGTCAGCACGCCGAGCCCCATAGAGGATGGAGGAAGTGACAAGATCCATCAGACAGAAGGTCTGGAGACAGAATGTATGTTGCAGAAGGGCACTGTTGAGGAGGTCTATACAAATTCAAACGCTGACATAAAAGAAGCCATGTGTGCTAAGACAACTGGACATATAAACAATGACCCTGGGAATAATAAGAGTAGAACATACATGTATGATCCTGATCATAAGGTTTTTACCGCTGAGCAACCAAAATCTCCTTTTGTCATGAAGAAGATTAAAATTTCCGACAGTGGAACACCTGTAAAACCAGAAAGTTTTGGTGGAGGGAAGATGAAGAAAGACGATACTTCTTCTGCAGCGCCAACCTGCACAAAGACTGTACGAGCCAGTAGAAATTCAGAAGAAGTCATGGAAGTAGAAAGCAGTGTCAGTTCATCTCTTATAAATACTAACTCAAAAACCACAAAAGGGGAATGTGGAATATTAGCGAAAGAGAAGGGACTTTTGGAGGTAAACATGTTTAATAAAAGAAAATTGCTTTCACAACGAGAAATTGTCCCTACATCAGAGTTCTCTATTCCTGCATCTCCAAGCCCTACGGTGTCTGAAGAAGAAGGGAAGAAAATAGCCAAGCACACAAATGAAGGAAGTTACAAAGAAACAGAAAAATGTTTGGAGAAACAGAAACAGGTTCCTCACATTGTGCCTGCACAAAACAAGTCAAGCAATAAATCAAGCATTGCTAAGGAGGACACTGATAAAACCGGACATGTTGGAACACTGGATACTGACGTAAAGTCAAACACATCACTGGATGGTTCTGGTTTTAGAGAGCCGGTGGACACACCATGTGACACTGTTTCTTGCCAAACAAAGGAGTCTGCGTCTCAACCAGCAGTGCCAACTGAGGTGAGTTAACATTTTTTGCATGAGGTCATAGCAGCTTTATGCAGGCAGCACAGACCCCATAAGCAACACAAGCATCCTGGTGATATTAATAGCTTTTACAAGCATGCCCTGTTCTGGGTAACGAGCTTTAAATGACGCACATGTTGACAGCCGGAGCAGTTGTGTTGATGTAAGACATGGTCTGATGTTTGGCTTTGTGCTCTTAATCTGATATAAGTTTTAGTTTTTGTAACCTGTAAAGGGACTGCAGATGCAAATTAGATTATGCTATAATCTGGTAGAGCTCATGAAATGATGACTTTTATGTTTGAGTTTCACATTGTCCCTTTCTAAATAAAATGTATTATCATTATTATTATTATACACATGCTGGCAAAAAATTGCATAATCGCAACATTCATACTAAAGGACCAGTGAAAAATACCAAAAAATGTTGTATATTAAATCTATAGCCTGTACTAAATTTGTCAAAATATTATTAAAGTATAATTTTGTTTTAGATTTAATTATAATATTTTTAAGATACAGACATGGAACATAGCACAATGAGTCTTATAAGGGTCTGTATATTAAGATTGGTTTTTTATTGTCTTCAGTAAGATTCAAGCTAGATGTTTTCCCTGAAATGTAGCCAAATATACATGTTTAGTTTTTCTTTTCCAAATGAAAATGATAAATGTAAACAAAATTAACAAAACACAAAGGTTGTCATTAACTGAGAAGAATGAATGTCTACAGTGCACTGCTTATGCAATTGCCTCAACCTCATCTGCATAGTGTGAGCTGAAACAAAGCACTGCACGGCAAGAAAGCTACTTAAAATAATTCACATTCCTTTGTGGCCACCTTACATTTAAAATAGCAACCTTCCTTTTGAATATGCCTCTAGATGTCAGTTTAGTTAGGAGTGGAAAGACAAATGGAAAGGGTAAAAATGTTGACATCAGTTCAGAGTTTGCATCTTGGACTTAACTGGATTTAATCCTTTCATGATACACTGAGACAAGGAGAAGTCTTTAAAAAGGGAAAATACTAGATAAAAAACAAAAGATGTTGTTACTTTTAAACACCGAATTCTTTTATTGCAATGTTCTATTAATACTTGCACTGACTAAATCAGTATGTTAAAGGTAAATTTACCAAACTGAATTGGTTTACAATTTAGACCAATGTAGCACACATCATAATATTTTCCTTCAAATTCTTTTCCTTCTACGTTGTGGATTGCTGTGTGGCTGTTTTTAAGTTTGCATGTGTTTATTTATGTCAAGCAAAGCCAGGGATAAAGGAATAAGTATTTACGGCTTGTGTTATATCCCAAGGTTACAAAGGCCGACGCAGACATGAACTGGAATGATGCACCTGTCAGCCTTAAGCTACCACTCAACCAGCACAACATATACTCAGAGCTGCCACAAAAGACAGATGACATCCTGACCTCTCTTTTGTCCAGTAGTCTTCAAACAATCACTGATGAAACACCACAAGTTACATCGGATGATTCCAGGAAACCACATGGAAGCTGTTCAGCCATTTTTACTCGCTTACAGAAGTCTGCACATGAAATTCCTAGTTGTAGTGAGAGCATCCCGCAGTGTAATGTTGCTGTCACCCAGCAAAGCCAAGTGGATCCAGCTATAAAAACCTTTGACGGGACAGAAATACAAGAAGAGAAGTTAAAGGTTGGTGAGGTGGGTAAGTTCAAAGTTCAGACTGTCAAGAGGACTCAAAGTGAGAAGATACTGGAAGTGGAGTCGAGTTGTCTACACGAAAAAGCTAACTCACAAAAGACCAAAGAAGTAAGGAAAAAAGACTCTGGGGAAAAATCTGCACAATCTCCCATTGTTGATGCTAAGAGGAGTCAATTCACACATTGTGAGGATTTGAAGGAAGGTCGACTTGAGACTGCTACCCGAAAACAACTTCCTGAAAACACAAATGCACCTAAAGACACAATGACATTCACAAAAATACCCAAAACCGAATCCAAAGTTATTTCTATTGCTGAACTTTTAAGAGCTCAAATAAAGGCTCTCGAGTTGACACAAGACAATCCAGCCTCCAACATGTCTGTCCCCTACAAGTTAACAAAAGATCATTTGATAAAGGATAAAGAAGTATGTCAGCAAGCAAGAGATGAATCCAAAAAAAGTAAACCGGAGGCGAATACTATCAAGACTAAAAATGAAACTGAGACAAGCACTGACAGAGTATCTGAAACAAACCTAAAGGAAACACTCATGAAGGTCTATCAGCAGCTAAATGAAAAGGAACAGGAACATGTTCTGACGTCAAATGAAACTTCAACAACTGTTCAAACTTTAGACACACCTGTTGTGGTCCCTTCTACCTTTTTCAAGGAAACTAACACAGCAACAGATATGAACATGATCCATGGAAGAGTGGATAAAACTAATGAAGATGTTATGGACACCAGTCAGGAAACTGTGGTTCCGTTAAAAGATTATTCTATTATTTCCTGGTCTGAGAGTAAAAATGTAAACAGCAGTCTCCTTTCTTTACCTTCAGAGAATGGATTTATTAAGGAAATTCAGTCTGTTTCAAATCCACTAGAAACGAGTCTTCAGAAATCTGGTTCTCTAATTACAGCAGCACATACGGAGAATAACATTCAAAAAGAGCAGGGTACAGTTGTGGAGCACACTAGAGGAGGAACTGTTCAAGTTCTTAATATGGCAACATCAATTTCACAAAAACAGCTCAACGACAAATTAGAAAGAGTTTCTGATCAATACAAAATGGAGAAACCTATACCTAATTCTTTTCAGACCTTGCAAGCATATCATCAGTCTGAACATGAATTTATTTTAACAAGCCAAGTAAAGGATATTCTTCCTACACAGCAGGAGAGCTTAGTGGTTAAAGAAGGTATGAGACCTGACCCGTTTAACATTTTAACTCCAGAGTTCACACCACTGTTAAAGAAGATTGATTTTATTTCACCGATTCCCTCTGCGACTCCACAAGAGCTAGCCTCTGGGGCACGTCGCAAAATCCCAACATCGAATGCAAAAACAGAGGAGGCTCAAGAGTCAACATCGCCCACTAATAGCCAAACTCAGAAAAGAGAGATGCCTGGTCAGAGCAGCAAGCTCTCAGCAAGCTCTGTGTCTCCAAGCCTGTCGCGACAGTCGCCGTTACTGCTCCCCGCAGAAGAGCAAACATCTGTGGAAGAAAGGCAATCTCCACTTTTGACCAGAAGGAAGATGGTTTCTGAAACTCAAATACAAACCCAAGTGGGTACTGAGAAGATCCTCACCAAGGGCAAACCTACAGAGAAGGATAAACGTAACCCATTCAAAGGTAAAGTGGAAAATGAAATGACCTAATGTCTTTAAATGTTTCTATAGTTGCTCTTACAGAAAAGGGGATGCTATCAAAGGTAGTTTTGTAATAAAGATATATCTGCTAGAGAAGTAAGCTCTCACATTTTTTGCTGTTGGGGAAAAAATATTGCACAGGGATAAACATGTACTAACAGGATGCAGATAATGGTGCATGAAGAGAGTGTCACTTTTGATCCTAAGCTAGCAGCAGCAACCACAGTGAACTGGCCAATAAGAGATTTAATCTCCCTCTACAAATCAGTTTGTTCAATTTAAAAACTGAAATGATTTTGCTGAATTTGACCATGCAAAACAAATCCAGATTACATTTTTTTGTTAACAAAAAAGCAAAACTAAAAACACATTTGAAATCACTACCAGCCCTATACAACACACAAAAACCGCCTCATGACAAATCATCTTTTAACTGCATGACGTTTGGGTAATTGAGTGAGGATTGTTATAATGTTTTGTTTTCTTTTGGCTTTCAATGATGGTACATCACTGTCAGGTTACTACTTTTGCACGAAATCATTTGAAATCTAGAGTCATTGGATTCTATGCAGGCAATAGAGACTCGGGTCCATTTTGCGTTTAGCTGTCATCTTAATCAACACGTTTTACATTAAAAGAAAAAATCAGTATCTCAGGGTATTTTACTCTAAATTAATTATTGTCTTTTTTTTTACGGATTACAGTTTTCACACATTTCGCCACGAGATTGTGTTGCTATAGTCCAAAATGTTTTTTCACACGTCGTTGGCAGAAAGGCTGTAAAATGGCTGTGGATCTTCTCTCTCTTTTGTTTTTTTTTTAGCTCTTTTCCATTGTTTATAAACAGATAAACAATCATGGGCTGTCATCGTTAGGATATGTACATGCCTACAGTGTTTTAATATCTCACAGATGCTTGTTACATTAATCACACAAACGTTAACTTGTAGCTTTATGTGGTTTAAAGAAGTTGCAACACAGAATTCATGGTAGTGCAGAGCTTAACAATAATCCATGAACTCACTGCTGTCTCCTGCATGGAGTTTGTACACTATTAACATGGATCTAGGGAGTTTTTCAGTGTGCTCAGGTTTCTTCACTGTTCAGAAACAAGGATGAAATTGTAACTA
The DNA here is from genome assembly GCA_033032245.1 of Poecilia picta. Taxonomy (NCBI): domain Eukaryota; kingdom Metazoa; phylum Chordata; class Actinopteri; order Cyprinodontiformes; family Poeciliidae; genus Poecilia; species Poecilia picta. Next base: position 29,003,624 of record CM065355.1, read on the forward strand.
GTAACTAAAGAATTTTGGGTGTTTCTGTGTTTGTTGAAAATTGATCCAATCTCTCGCCTATAGACTGCTATGAGCAAAATTTACTATGACTTTGCAAAAACAAAGATTTGCATATTGCAAACATGTGCAACTAAGGGGGGATTTTTGCTGTGTGCTCTGTGTCGTGGTTCTCTCCAGCTCCTCAGGTTATCCGTAAGATCAGGCCTGAAGTCTTTGCAGATGGCTCAGGACACTTGAAACTGTGGTGCCAGTTCTTCAATGTTCTTAGCGACTCAAACGTCAAGTGGTACAAAGATGAGGAGGAGATTGCGCAGGTTAAAAAAATGTAAGTTCATCACAATATGTTTTTTTAATTATTATTTTGTTTTCAATAGTTTAGAAACATTATAAAATGTTTGTTTTGTGTTTTCCAGTGCAGGGGATGAGACCCAGGTCAACCTGGCCATTGTTCAGGCGTCGTGTAAAGACTCAGGAGTTTATGGATGCTCAATAACCAATGAATATGGTTCTGATGCCACAGACTTTCTACTTAGCGCTGATAGTATGTATACCATCAAAAGTAGAATTTCTATGATAGATTTATTATTTGCCACAAGACATGTTTAATCTGCCTTGTTTTTCAGTTTTGGCTGGAATGTGTCTGCGTGAGGACCTTGGTGGTAAGATCAGATTTAGGTAGCTTGTTTAAATATTTATTTCTCTATTTATTTAGTTTTTCAACAAACCTCTGTTTATGACTGTTTATACAGTTGGGGAGGAAATTGAAATGACCCCCCTCATATTCAACAAGGGACTGGCGGATTCAGGCATCTGGGGCAACAAATTCTTTGGACGTATAATAATGACGGAGTCTCGAATTGGAGCTAGCTGTTCCAGTAAAATCTGGAGAGCTAAAGTCATTTACGGTCTTGAGCCTGTTTTTGAGTCTGGTAACACATGCATAATTAAAACACACAGCCCCATCACCTATGCAGGCAAGGAGGAAAGCTCGCTCATAGAAAGGAACCAGCACATCATGAAACAGGTATCTGAAAAAGTGCAATTTTGCTTATTATTCCTACCACCCTAGATTCAAAAACGTCACACAGTATAGCAGGTGTTTTAACATGAAAGGAAGCCAGGTGTCATGTCTTCCACCCACACAGGATTACTGTGGTACTAATCTACTTAATCTTAAAAAGAAATTATAATACAGAAGGTTTTGCTAATCTTTTACTGGCTGTGATACTATGTTTTCTATACAGGAGTGTAGAAATCAGAACTTGGCACGGGAATACTGCAAAATCTTCAGTGCGGAGGCGAGGGTCATAGAAAACTTGGACCCCCTCTGGAGTGAGCAACATACATTTTTCGTCTTGATAATAAACCATCAGATGCTCTAAAAACTTTCCTGGAGTTATTCCCCCTCTGACCTTATTTATCCTCACTTTCTACACAGGATAAGTCCAGTGTACTTGATGTACAGACCAGCAAACCCAGTCCCCTATGCCACAGTGGAAACTGATCTGCTTGGAGTCTATAAGAAATACTCTGTCCTGGATGATACGGGGAGAATAAACGTCAAGACCGGGTCTGAAGTAGAGCAGAAGTGCTGTGCATTGCAGCACTGGATCTTTCAGTGGACTTCTGGCAATTTGCTTCTCACTCGCCTGGAAGGTGAGCTGACACTCAATGTCAGTGTTGCATTGTAGAGTTTTACATACAGTCACTGGCTACTTTGTTAGGTATACCTTCCTGGTACTGAGTTGGACCCCGTTTTGCCTTCATTATTTGCGGATATAGTCAGCAAGGCGCCTTTATTAAATATGGATTCTAGATATTATTGAAGCATAGCGTCATGTATTTACTGCAGATTTATTGACAGCACATTAATTGGATTGAGGTCTGGGAATTCTTTGACTTGGTGCATTAACCTACATGAAATAACCAGCAGGAGACGGATACACTGTGATCATATAGTGAAGGCTCGAATCCTCTGGATTGATACAACAGCAGATCCATGTTTTCGTGTTATTCATACTACGTTTTGATCCCACAATCTAAATGTTGCAGCTGAAATTGAGTGATTAGATTTTAATGTTTTCCCAATCTGTTATGATCCAATTTTGTGAGCTTGTGTGTGGTATTGTATTTCTATTCATAGGAGATAGTAAATGCATGTGGTGTCCTGTGCTGCTGCTACAGCAGTCCATCATGTCTCAGGGTTGTTGTGTGTGATTATATTTTGCATCCCTTCGTTACATTTGTGGGGGTTTTTGCTATGTTTTTCTTTCTATGACCTTTTTCTCAAGTCATAATGAGCCACACAGTTACTGCTGACTGGATATTTTTCTTCTTTTTCAGAACGCTCTCAATAAAATTTGTAATATGTTTGTGGGTGAAAATCCCAGTATATCATCTGTATAGTATATATAGTCCCATTGCTCAGTCATTTCAAACAAAAGTCATGCATGCACAAATTTCTACTTCTATTATGCATCACAAACCATATCAGAATTCTTGCTAAAGTGTTTTTTTTTAAATACAATCATAAAGCAAAAACTTTGAAAAAATTTTTAAATTTGATTTTAGTAATGCTTTTATCCACTCACTGTAGAGAGGCATGTGCCCAGTGTTTTAATCAAATGTATTATGTTTCACATTTTCCAGTACCATGTTGTGTAGCAATAATTTCCTCAGCACATCTCTCATATTTAAACATGCTAACCAAACAGCAGAAAAAAAATCAAGCTTCTGTTTGGTTTCATTTTGCAGGTGTTGACACCAAGATCACCAATGTCGGTGTTTCAGTCAAATCAACAGGGTAAATATACGTGTGTTATGTTTTTGCAAATTATGCTCCTTGAACCTCATTTTTACAGGTAAATTGCATTTGCATAAATCGTCACTGAAACCTTTCTGTGTTCTGTGTTATGCTGCAGGCACCAGGGTTTATCCATTGAAGAAAATCCCAAGGTTTTTGATCAGTTTGTCCTGCAGCACAAGTGCAACTACTTCTGCGGCCTGCTTGGGCTGAGGTCTTTGAAGGTCATGGACTCTTTAAGCACCCCAACAAAGCCAAAAGGCTCCAAGAGTCCCTTACTGCAGCGCAAAAAGGCTGTGCCCTCTTCCAGCCCTCAAACCAGCAGAAAAGCTGCTGTTAGCCCCAGGATGCCCAGAAAGCCTGAACCTGAAGGCAACAACAGTTCTTCAACTCAAAAAGATTCTGAAGCTCCCAAGGTAGTGAAAGCAGTGCAGACCTGACAGAGCAGTATCTTCCCAGATATCATCCGATACAACTACCACTTCAGAAATCCCCACAAGGAAGTTAGAATAGTTTTAATAAATATATGTAATAATATTTAATTTCACCATATACCATTCCTTGCCCTATGATACTTGCTGTGGAGAATATTTGTTATACGCTGCATTTTATATTTTTAATTCAGTTATTTAATACGAAGTGTAGTCCTTTATGAATTTGTTGTTTTGTTAGTTAAACTCCAGATTGTAGAAGCCTAACTCAGGTCAGTATCTTTACTACAAAAGTGTAAAATTAATCAAATTGAAGATGTGTTACATGTTGCATGCCCATGACTGTTACTGACAGCTTAAGAAACAAATATATATATATATATATACTGTATAATATATATATATATATATATATATATATATATATATATATATATATATATATATATATATATATATATATATATATATATATATATATATATATATATATATATATATATATATATATATATATATATATATATATATATATATATACAGTATATATATATATATATATATATATATATATATATATATATATATATGTATAGCATACAAAGCATTAGTAAACATATGAAGCAGACCTGGAGTCAACCATTTTTTTCTTATAAAAATTTAAGCTTATTCAGCTTTAGATGGTACTGTTTTACAAAAGCAGGCGACGTGATTGTTGGGTTTTATTTTGCAACCTGAGATGTTTTCTTGTTACTCTACTTTGCACTTTGTATTTTTAAGAATTGACTCTTGAATGTAACACACTATGCAATAAAATATCTGATAAAACCCGTTTGCTTAGAGATTGTAAAAAATAAAATAAAATACACTACATATACATTTCTACATGTTGATGTCTTCTGTTATAATTTTATAGATTTCTTTATAAATTAGCAGTACACAAAGTTAGCTGTGAATAGTTTGCAACAAACAAATTTATCGGAGTATTCAAGTCTTTATGAGTTCTGGTAAACTCTGTTCAGTCATTGTCACCATCAGTTTATCATTAAGTTTAAGAAGCTCATTTTGTGAATACACAGTTTGGAAATGAATGCAAAACTGCTCAGCTAAACTTGACTGCATTGTTTGATCAGTCTTAATGATGCAATTGATTTGATTCTATATTATAAGGCCGTGAGACAAGATTTATTTTGATTTGGTTCTACATAAATAAGCTCAGTTGTATTCATCTGAATTCATTTTTCATATTTTAGATAGGCAATCTTTGTCACCCTGATATTTTTCCTTAATTGCACCATAGTTCTTGGTGTGGAAGGACATCTACTAAAACAGGAACAGATTATCATAGGGAAAGTCACTGTTGATAAGATAGTCACCACTCAAATGTACTCTGTACAATCACCAAGTAAACATGGCAGGTAAGGACACTTTAGAAAAAAGAGAATATATTTTTCACAATTGAAAAATTGTTTAATGTGAGATTTTTTTCTGATTTTAACAGGTACAGTTAATTTGGAGAAGTCTGTCTCTTTCTAATTCTCATTAAAAGTGTTGCTGCAGCATTTTGGCTTTGTGAGAAGTTATTTCAGAGAGGTGGCCAAGATTTTTTGCATTCCAAGAAACAAAAACTATCTCACACATACATATCTGACATTGGTTCTCACTCTTGATCAGAAATAGCCTAGCAGTAAAAACATGTCCAATTTAACACCTCTTTTTTTCCAAGTCTTTTTTTTTGTTATATGGTAAACATGGTCATTTAATTTGGTTAATGCTTCCCCCAACTATTTCATCAAAGTGTTTCTAAAGTTTTAACTGGCATATCAAAATAGAAAATTAGCTAATCCACTAAAACTGTGGAATAATTTACAACTAATTTACCTCAGTCATCTATGACATTTCTCTTCAAAACAGCTCACAAATAATGGACGCCGATGCAGATCTACTGTGACTAAGCAATACAAGAGATAAATTAAAATTTACCGATTTCAATGTGAAAACGACTTCCATTGCTGTGAAATAGCCCCTGTGATTTGAGCAAATAAAGGATTAGTGGAATAAAGCAGCTTTACAGGTTTTAGTAACACAAAGGGCCAAATCAAATTCCTTCACAAATATTAGAGAATGAATTGTCTTGCATGTACAATGTTATTTGCAAGGTGACATGAACTTTATCATGTTAATTATATGTGATTTTCAGTCATTAATGAGTCATCGCTTATGTAAGTGGTGGCCACACACACACAAACACACACACACTGACACTGGTGCTGGAAAGTAAAATTTATGCAAAGATGGGCTTGTAGTGTCATGCCAGTAGATCGGTGGATTTCTACATGAGGAAAATCATATTATTTAGGTGTGAAGTTACCAGTGCTCTATCTTTAATGTTATAGCAACACCTCTTCTCGTATTACCATGTTTTTGGTAATATGGAAAACATGCTAGTACAAAAATAGTAGTCAGCTTGTTTTATATTCAGCCTGGCGAGAAACTGAGTGAGCTTCAGAATATGCATTTCACCAAATGAAGCGACATGCAGTCTTTCTACACAGCTTCAACTAGTTCGTATTAGTAAAATGCACCAAAGATTTACAAGGCCAACATTAAAACTAATAAAGCCTTAGAAATAAGATGAAATGTCTAGTTTTTCCCTGATACTTATTTATTCATATGATCCCATTGAGACACGTTTTCACTTTTAAGAGACTCACTAGTATGAAGCTGAAGCTTTGTTACTTTGTTCATTTAAATTCAAAACTGTTTAATACAATTCTTGTTTAGATTTAAGACCTACAGCAATTTTACTAGCATGGCATATATTTAATTTACTTAAAGTACTTAAGGTTTAGTTAGTTTGTTTGTTTACATGCTAAAGCGCAGGCTTTTATAAATAGAATAGAATAGACTAATCCTTTACCTTCATTTGGTAAATTTAACCACATCAGCAGCAAAGTGAAAACACAAAATATTGAAAATGAAATAAGGATTTTATAGTAAAGTCATATACAAAATATAAGAAAAATCTGTGCAGAACTTTAACTCACTTTCACAGCATTTAATTAGAACTGTTGAACTCTTCTATAAATAAACAGTTTGTCATCACAAATGAGCTGATAGTAGATCATATAATGGGTGTTTCGACGATAATTCCCAAACAAACGATAGCGCAGCCTTTTCTTATTTTCTGATTTTTTTATTTGAGATTTTTTAGTACAAACTTGAGATTATTAAATTGAATACCTGTTTAGGGCGCTAAAGAAAATGTTTTGAGGTGTGGCAACAGCACTATCACATCCTGATTTGAACTATCCTGACACAACAATCCTGCCACCTACTGTTGGGTCAGTGACTCTGCTGTTGATGAGACAAGACAAATAAAGTGGACACTTAAAAGCAAAGTCCCATGCGATGTGATTGATTCCTCACTCCGAGTCTCAGAGTTCATCTCGGAAATAAACTGAGAGGAACGTTTTTAAATGTTTGCAGCGTGAGGAGCAACTTCACAAATTAAATACCTTATTCTAGAGGTTTCCTGCAAGACATACAAAGCCAAGATTATGAGGAAAGCAGAGAAATTACTGGGAAAAGATGCACCGTCACAGCTCCACATGAGTAACGACGACTAAATAGATTAAAGAGATCTAACAGGGTGATCTCAGCATTAATGCTCATGATCAGACGAGGAAAATGAAAGAATTGTTAGTCCTCAATGGCAGGAATCTGACAAGCACATCCAGACCAAATTAATTCTTATTACATTCAACAAGACTAATAATAATGTTGAGTTTGCAGGATTATTTCGTACTCAGCATGCAAGTTATTATCACATTAAACACATTCTACTGGATTCCAACTCAGATTCTGTCCCATAGTGACACAGCATGTATAACTATGCTCAAAGGTTTCTTGTAGATGTTGCCATGGATGATGAAAGCACTTAAAGGAGAAGATGAATGGTCTGTTTGAACAGCAAGTTGTCATTTTTACTATCAAAACCATAAAATCTGTAAGATCCAAATATATCAAGTAGGAAAAGCATAAAAACAGAAACACATGAAAGGCTAGTGGTGATTGTGACCTCTTGTTGTTGTGACTAAGTGACCTTAATTACAATCAGCAGGCCAGGACGGTTGTGACCATTTAGGGAGATTATATGAAAAGGATTACGGGTTCCTAAATGCCACAGACTAGCTGGCATTTGAAAAAAAAAATTATCTCCACTGTTCCAAAAGTCGCAGGCTGCCACTGGTCTCGGGCCATCACTAGTTGACCGTCAGTGCCATATTAGTGTGCCATATCATGGAAAGCTTTTGCTGACTAGGAAATAATGACTTTCTGATACAAATCATCATTTTTTTCTGCCACAGCACAATATAAAGGCTCAATCTGAATATGATCTGTGTGCTGTGTTTTCATGAGGAAAAAGGTGATGATGCCACGCTGAATCAACGGGGGTAAGCAATATACTGCATTACAGTGTATTGTAATGAAGCTAGTTCCTTGGTTTGACAGCAGCCACTCCATGGAAGGAATGTCTTCTTGTGAATGCATGAGATACAACATCACAATGTTTTTTATTGTTTTTTTAATAAAAAACATTATCTTGAATAAGTAATAAAAGGCTTCTATTTGTTTATGTTTTGCTGTTTTACTTTTGAAATAGGTAGACATATTCAATAATTAGAATGTTATTGAAAGTCCATTTGTTTCACTAACTCAATTCACTAAGTGAAACATATGCAGAGATATGTCAAGCCTTTATTTCTAAGATATTTTCCCTGTACAACAAATAAAAGCACAATATTTAATTTCTTACAAGATTGGAATATTACATCAGACTGAATCCAAAAAACATTTTGATCATAGAAATATAGGACAGATTGAAATACGCTTAGTATCTGTGTTGTTTGTTTTTCAATGGATATTTTTAGTCTGACAAACAAGTCCCATCAGAACACATTCCACATTCTTCAATGTGACTATATGATGCAAAACCTGATAAAAACAGCAGTTAATTCAAAGAGAGACTCAGATTTACATTGCTTGAAAAATCCACGTTTCATATTAAATTATATACTCCTCAGCAGAACTCATGCTGCTGATTTCTTTAAGCGAGCTTGTGAAATAGTTCTGTATGTGTCTCAAATAACATTTGAAAGCTCTTCCTTCCATCTTGTTCTTATCACTGTCAAAATGATTGAACACCCGGGACCAATGATTGTGCTGCTGTGTTTTCATGTGTTTGGGATTATTGTCATACAATAAAAGAAAGCTGTTACTAATCAAAATCTGATTGGGCTTTTGTATATTTTTCTTTCATTTAATTTTTCCAACATCCAGAACACAATCTTTCCAGATTTCAAAAAATGGAAGAACCACCGTCATGCATTTTGACAGCTTTAGATGCTCAATCTTTTAAGACACTGTGTGAACACTGTTGTAAATCCTACTGCTATATAATCTTTCTCATATCCTTCACCATAAATTAAATATCATTCTGGTTTTATGTATATATATATATATATATATATATATATATATATATATATATATATATATATATATATATATATATATATATATATATAACCTGTTAAGAAAATCTTGCATGAAACAGTGAGTGAGGTTGTTTCATTGAGATGGGTGAGGGAGACTTTCTAAGCTTCAAAAGATGATTGAGTAAAAAGATAAGCACACTCACACTCAACCAAAGACAGGTTAATGACTAACTCAGCCTCGCGGTGTAAGTAAACTCAGCAGCTGCTGCTTTTTCCAACCCTCTGGTTTCCACGCAGTTAGCACTCATTGTATCAAACTTAGAAGTTTAGTTGCAAGACTGCATGTTCATAGTTTCCAATGGAAACTAGAAAGAAAAAATAACAGAACAAAAACCTCAATCAGATTTCTGTCATCCAATATGCTGCTGTAGATGGATAAAACATTGTAAAACAATTCAAATTTCTACAAGGGATGATTAATTTTATTGTTATGTTTAAAGTTGCTAACATTAGGTAATGAAGAGTACATAATTTTTGGATTACTTTTTAAAATAATTAAAAGGTAATTTTATCATGTCATTTAAATCTGTACAGATATAAAAGAAAACATGTTTTATTAAAAATATATGAAGCCAAAGAAGCAAAGCCCTTTGAAAGGAGCAGGTCATGGAAAAACCTTTCTAAAACTCTAATAATGCTTCAGACAAACGTGACATTCGTGTTACTAATCATCAGCAATAAAGTAAACAGCAGTTGATATTTTACTGAGTTGTGGTAATCAATCAGGGTTTCACTTACTCTGCCCCACAGACTTCCTCTCTAGAATATTGGATCTAATCTGCCATAAAGTGAGGAAGTAATAAATGACACCTAATGTTTCTTGTGTGGTTTTACAGTGTTGGATGAGAAAGGTGTCAATAAGGCTTATAGTGGAAATTAAAGTCACATGTGTTACTCTACTTATTTGGAGAGTAAACCCCACATTAATTTAAAGTGACTATTAATATGTCAGAAATTATTAATTTGCACAGTGCTTGTTGGATTTATGACATTCATTTTAAATTATTCTAAGAATCACTTGAACTGGGTTTAATTGCATTCAGGAAGGAATAAGTGGTCAGCCCTAAAAGTATTTCAAGTTAGCTTCAGAACTGAGAACAACCAGATGGGGCCCTTTTTTTATAAATGCTCTTTGTGAGAAAAAATATTTAAGATTTTAAATTTGTCAATTTTATTATTTGGTAATGTAACAGTTTTTCTCTGTTACACTTGACAGAGCAGAACCGTCAAGGTCACTGAACAATGAGCAAATCTGGGACAAAATTACAGTTACAGAATTTGTTTCAGAAAGTCAACTCTAAAGCCAAAGCATTTTTGGTGAGTTTGAATTGTTAGTTGTTTCTTTTTGGGGATTTTTTGTTTGTTTGTTTGTTTCACTTTACTTTCTAGCTGAGTTCAAATCATCGGGAAATGATAAAGGGTCTGATTAGAATTGCTCAAGTCAGAAAACCACTTGTATGGGCCAAGCTTCCCCAAGTGAAATCTAATGCATATTACTAAAGAAAAGGTGGCTATTTTTATCTTACTATAGCAAAAACGGAAGACAATCTTAGATTTTTGTCTTTTGATACAGCACTTTGTGAGCTTAAGAGCTTTATAAATAAAGGTGGTATGACATGATAAATAGAAAATAAAACAGCCAGAAATGTTCAGTCTGAGCATACCTTTCTGCATCATTATTCTGTGTCCCTTTGCTTTGCCAGTCTGTGGTACAGTTTATTGTAGGGGATTCACCTTTCATTTTGTGTCATATTAAGGACATTTAGCTCATTAAACACTCAGGTCTTAGTTCACCGTGCCACAGAATGGTCATGCGCTTGCGGATGCAGAAAACTGAACACTAGATAATGTGCTGCATTAAGTCATTAGAGGTAACCAGAATGAAAAAAGCAGCACTCTCCTTAAGTGGAAAATATTGCACCATAAAACATCAAATAAAATTCCCTGCTCATGCTGCAGCCCTTTGTCTTTGCACAAAACACACTGAGGACCATGTCAGTGTTTGCTTTCAATAAAACAGCAATTTGGTGGAATCAGAGGAAAAGCTAACAACACATTTGGTTTCTAGAGGGGCATGTCTGCCTTGCTAGCTCACCATCAAACACAAATCGCTATGGACAAAAAGGACAGCTAACTTTTTTTCTTGTTGTCTGAAATGAAAGTAAGCTTTGCATATTTTAGGTTTGTTAAGATTATCAAAAATATTTCTCTTTACTAAATGTAAAAATAGCAAAAAATATATACATATTTTTTTTTAGATTTTTGGTATCACTTTCTTTTTAATCAAATGTTTACATACATTAAAATTCCTGTGCTTTTAAGTTTTTTGCAAAACTCCAAGTAAGAAAAAAACAATAAATTAACATGTTACAAGGTTTGCTGCAGTTGTGCCACACTCTAAATTTGAGATGTTGGAGTAAACAAGTGATATGTTTAGCGTTTTCATATAAACTAACCTGACCTTTGATTTTATTGATTTTTTTTTATGATTCTGCTTCTTTAATTTGCAGACCTCTGGGACCATCATAGGTCAGCTGATGCAGATATTAACTTAAACACACAGGTGAAATCTTTATTGCTAATTCGGTGTCTATTTTTATCAATTGGTTTCATTGGATTTTTTAAGCTATTACAGTAAATGTTGCTGGATATATTTGAGCTTGTTTTATTTGTAATTTAAAGAAACTATTTATTTTTTACTTTACAAAAATATACATTGTGTGGTGTTAGTCTTGCAAAGAAAATCCTGCAAATGCCATTGAGGTTTGTGATTGAAATGAAAGAAAATCAACAGCTCAACTTCTAAATCAACTTCTACAACTCTCAAAAGTTAGGTAACACTTTAAGCATAATGCACAGAAGCAGCTTACTAACACAATATTTAAGATACATTTTATTTATCTATTTATTTTATTAAATGTATTATTAAATGTTTATTTAGCCAGATAAAAACCCATTGAAATCAAGATAACTTTCACAAGGATAACCTGTCAAGAAAGGCAACAGGACACGTCATATAAAACAAGACAAAATAGACAAATAAGCAGTAGTTATTACAGCAACAATTTAAGGTTTAAAAACAGTAACAACTTAAAATAATAATTAACAAAAAACGATATTGTTGAAAGGATTCGCATTGTTGTTTTTTTAAACGAATAAAGAGCTTTCTGTGAAACAAGTTCTCTCAGCTTCAGTTCAGACTGCAGAAATACTAAAAACGCTTTCTCTCCCTTTTCTGTTCTCAGGACCAGAGATGCAAACCGCCATTACACCTGAAGCCATAACACGATATCAAGTTTGCACACATAACAATAAATAGTGAAAGTTGCTATTAGGACTTATAAATACCCTCAATGTTAGGGCTATTTCTGTCGTTTTTTTTAGAAAAGCCCCTCCGCTTTGAACTCTCGTATCCAGAAGCGACACCTCGACACAGCGATCACAAGTGGGCGGGACTTCCGGTGAGCGGACCCGGAAGATTCGGATACAAGTTTCGCTGTTGCTCCCTGCATCCATATGCTCGCTACTTTAAATTGTTTTAATGTAATTTAGACGGTTTTTACTCCGTAGTATTAGCAACAATGTTATCTTTAGACTTCCTAGACGACGTTCGTCGCATGAATAAGCGGCAGGTGGGTATCGCAGCCTTAGTTTCCGCTCATGTAACGTCTGCCTCTTTGTACGATGACTTACCTCAGAGCTAACCACAACTAGCCGCTTCTTTATTTCGCTCTAGACTGAGTTTCCGTTATTAACCACCTGCAAAGTTAACCGTTTTCTGTGTATGTGTGTTTTAAATTATTGTAATTATTATAACGTTGCGTAAAGCAAATTTGCACATCGAGAGTAAATGACACTCTTAGCTACGCTATAACGGGCGATTTCCTCTAGTTGTGACACAATACTGTCGGTATGGTAGCCAGATGAGGTTCCTAACACATTTCGTATAAATTAAACTTCTTTTTCCGGTTACTGCTTCAGTCATTTGATTGTAGATATTGTATATAAAAACTACCTGTTTCACACCTGTGACTGTTCTCCCCATTCAATGAGATATTTTGCTTCCAGTTGTATTACCAGGTGCTGAACTTTGGTATGATTGTGTCTTCCGCTCTGATGATCTGGAAAGGACTGATGGTTGTCACCGGCAGTGAAAGTCCTATTGTTGTTGTTCTCAGGTAAATTTAGCATCATTATTTAACGATGTTCAAAGTTGGGCTGCATCACATTTTCACTCCCTGATTTTCTAACTGAACTCCTAACCATCTGTTTCTAAGGGTGGGACATCCTTAATGCAAAACTTTATGGGGTTCCATTTGTATCAAAAATAAGTAGAAGTCATATGTGTAGATGTGTTGTTGCTATGTGTCGTTGGTCTATGTCCTTGATCTATGTTGCATGTAGATGATGCACATGTAGATGTTGCATATGCGTTCACTGCATATGTGTTTGCTGCACATGTAGATGTTGCATATGTCTACGTTGCATATGTGTTTGCTGCATATGTGTTTGCTGCACATGTAGATGTTGCATATGTGTTTGCTGCATATGTAGATGTTGCATATGTCTACGTTGCATATGCGTTCGCTGCATATGTGGTTCATGTCGTTGGTCGATGCTGTTGGTCCATGTCGTTGGTCCTTGTCGTTGGTCCGTGTTGCTATTGCCTGTTCTCTTCGCCATCAAAAGGTTTTGAACTAGGTCATGTATGATCATATAGTTTATTAGATATTACAAAAATGTTGGTCTTTCAATATCAGTGGTTTTTAATAAAATTATTTTCAAAATGTTAAGAGTTCTACCTCTTATTTTCTTTAGGCATTAGTCAGGGCAACTAACAAGGTCGAGGGGTCCTGGCCCAGTGAAGGGGGCGCTGAATTTCTTTTTAAATCTGTAAATCTTTATTTTGAAGAATAATTTTCACTGTCAGCATGTATTTGAACTTCTCTTTTATTTACTTCAGCGCAGCTCACAGTTTTAAACAAATTCTGTAGTTTTCGGGATACTTCTAAATCTGCTCCTTAGTCGCATTTTCTGGACTTTTACTGCCTCTAGTGGCGTGGGGTGGTAACACAACTAATATAATTACATTACTAAATCAAAATGCTACAAAGTATTATTATTAATTCTGGCAGTAGGATAATAATAATAATAATAATGTGCCTGCAAATTACAAACCGGATTCCAAATAAGTTGGGACACTAATAAAATAAATACATTGTGAATACAAATTGAATGCAATGGTGTGGAGGTGCTAAGATCTAATATTTTATTCACAATAGAACACAAATCACAGATCAAAAGTTTAAACTGAGAGAATATATAATTTTATGGGAATATGTTTTAAAATTTCATGGCGTCAACAAATCCCAGAAAAGTTGGGACAAGGCCATTTTTACCCCTGTGTGGCATCTCCCCTTCTTCTTGTAATACTCAGACATCTGGGGACAGAAGAGACCAGTTTCTCAAGTTTATAAATGGGAATGCTCTCCCATTCATGTCTAATACAGGCCTCTCTAACTGATCAATCGTCTTGGGCCTTCTTTGTCACACCTTGCTCTTTATGATGCACCAAATGTTCTCTATAGGTGAAAGATCTGGACTGCAGGCTGGCCATTTCAGTACCCGGATCCCTCTCCTACGTACCCATGATGTTGTGATTGTTGCAGAATGTGGTCTGGCATTATCTTGTTGAAAAATGAAGGGTCTTCCCTGAAAGAGATGACAACATCTAGATGGGAGCATATGTTGTTCTAGAACCTGAACATAGTTCTCTGCATTAATGGTGCCTTTCAAGACATGCAAGCTGCCCAGGCCACAAGCATTCATCCAACTTCCATTCATTCCATTTTAACTGACTCCTGACCCAGTGCAAACTACTGAGCTTGTGGAGCTTAGAAATGGCTTCCTCTTTGCACTGTAGAGTTTCAGCTGACAGCAGCGGATGGCAAGGTGGATTGTGTTCACCAACGATGCTTTCTGGAAGTATTCCTGAGCCTATGCTGTTATTTCCTTGACAGTGGCATTCCTGTTTGAGGTGCATGACGTTTAAGGGCCTGGAGATCACATGCATCCAGTACAGTTTTACGGCCTTGACCCTTATGCACACCAATTGTGTCAAATTCTCTGAATCTTTTCATGATGTTATGCACGGTTGATGATAATAATTTAAAAGTCTTTGCTATTTTACGGCTGTTCTGTTAAAGCTGTTCTGGTATTGCCGCACTATCTTTCTACGCAACAATGATTATCCTCTTGCCATCTTGGCTTCAGAGAGACACTGACACTCCAAGAAGCTCTTTTTATATCCAATCATATTGTCAATTGACCTAATTAGTGTTAATTGGTCTTCCATCTGTTTGTTATATGTTCAATTCCTTTTTTCCAGCCACTTATTGCTACTTGTCTCAACTTTTTTTGGGATTTGTAGACACAGTGAAATTTTGAATTTTTCCTTTAAAATGTTACATTTACTCAGATTAGACTTTTGATCTGCCATCTATGTTCTATCACGAATAAAAAATTGACATTTGCCATCTCCACATCATTGCATTCAGTTTTTATTCACAATTTGTTTAGTGTCCCAACTTTTTTGGAATCTGGTTTGTAATTTGCACAGGCACATTATTATATTATTATTATATTATTAATTATTATTATTATTATTATATACCTACTGCCAGAATTAATAATAAATGCTTTGTAGCATTTTGATTTATTAATTTAATTATATTAGTTGAGTTACCACCCCACGCCACTAAAGGCAGTAAAAGCCCCAAAAATGCGACTAAGGAGCAGATTTAGAAGTATCCCGAAAACTACAGAATTTGTTTAAAACTGTGAGCTACGCTGAAGGAAATAAAAGAGAGAAGTTCAATTACATGCCGACAGTGAAAATTATTCTTAAAAATAAAGATTTACAGATTTAAAAAGAAATTTAGCGCCCCCTTCACTGGGCCAGGACCCCTCGACCTGGTTAGTTGCCCTGACTAATGCCTAAAGAAAATAAGAGGTGGAAACCTTAACATTTTGAAAACAATTTTATTGAAACCACTGATATTGAAAGACCAACATTTTTGTAATATCTAGTAAACTATTTGATCATACATGACCTACTTCAAGACTTTTTAATGGTGAAGAGAACAGGCAATAGCAACACGGACCAACGACATGAACCAACACATCGAACCAACGACATGAACCAACGACATGAACCACATATGCAGCGAACGCATATGCAATGTAGACATATGCAACATCTACATGTGCAGCAAACACATGTGCAGCAAACACATATGCAGTGAACGCATATGCGACATAGACATATGCAACATCTACATGTGCATCATCTACATGCAACATAGACCAAACGACACACATAGCAACGACACATCTACACATATGACTTCTACTTATTTTTGATACAAATGGAACCCCATAAAACTTAGAGCAGGTTGTGTTATCATCAGCTAATTATGAGACGTGTGATGGTGTTCCTGCCTGCACCATCCCCTCAAAAGCAGAAACCCTTAAAATATAATTTGTTTTCCATTGTGTCATTGTTGTTGAGGATTATTGCTGAAGTTTGAGTCTTACAAAATTATGCTTTATTTACCAGAAGTTTTTTTTTTAATAAAATAAAAATGGTAAGAAAATGTTTTCAACTTCATATATGTCAAAAAGTTACTAAACAAGTCTATTTAATGTGTTTTTAATTAACCCACAACAATGTGGTTTTAGGGCTGTATATCGATATCGCGATATATATCGATATTTTCTTTCCTAGAAAAAGTCGATATTCATCTACAAGTATCGTAACATCCAACTGTCACCTTTCTCACTCATTGCTTGCTTCACACCAGGTCATCAGGCTTAGAGTGATTCCTTCAGATGTTAAGTGTCAAGGTTAAAAAGTTATCAAACTATTCAGAGCAGGTACTTGGTGCATTTTATTTACTTTACAAATGCATGTAAGCTACAGTTTAAACTGTTTCAATTTAAAGAAACAAGTTTTCTCACCACTTCTTTGATTAATTTTGTCCAGCTGTCGACTTTAAGTCTGTGTCCAACCAGAGCCAGGTATTGTGTAGTTGGTGCTTTTAATCAGTTTTCAGTTAAATTAATTCAATCCAACTCTACAACAGTCACAAAATGTCACCAAAATCACTCTGTCCCTCTAAAATCGTTCAGAAATTGCAAAAGTGTATTGAATTGTATCGTTGGATGAATATCACAATATATATTGTATCATGGGCAGAATATCGTGTATCGTATCGTGAGATTATTGTATCACTACAGCACTAGTGGTTTCCAGCAAGAATTGAAGTTCTTGCCTAAACAAACTGCATTTTAACTGTTTACATTGAAAGCTGCAGAACATATTCTTTCACCATTTTTAAATATTACACTCTGAAATTACAAACTTTTACCTTTTTGCCCAATGAAAGGACTGTCAAAACCTAATAAAAATGTATTTTAACCACTAAAAACATTAAAACTGACGAGGATTAGTGTTGTGCAAAAATAATAAAAAAAATAATTCTCACTTTAATGTCAGAGTTCTGATATCTAACATATTTTCTCTGAATTTTGACTAAGTGGCCACATAAAAAACAAAGCACTTTATTGTTACATGTTTATTCAGACACTTAGTTCTCCTGAACAACCTTTGCAGATTACAACAAAATTGAAGAATGTAATTTATCCCAGCTGTGCTTTCAAAGACACAGCAACTGTAGATATTTTCTCAAGTATCTTTTTGTCTCGACCCAATCACCAATGTAATGTCTTGTTTGAAGTTTTCTTATAAAATATGTAGGACTTCACAAAAGCAGGAAGACATGAAATTGCATTATTGTTCAGTATTGAGCTGAGCACATTGATTGCAATTAGCTGACATTTTCCTGACCTCGGTCACCGAGATCTATACCGGGTTTGCAGAAAACACAATGATAATCCATCCAACTGTCAAAGTGTATCATTGGCAAGCAGAGTTTAAGTATATGCTACCTGAAATACTATAAACATCCAGATAGTTGATACTTATTCTAATATTAAACACATTAGAATTGTGATTTGAAATGTCCTACTCTGTTGTGATATTTGCTGAAAATAACAAATACAACATTTCTTAGTTTCACATATTTTACTATCACAACAAAAATTATAATGTATAGTTTGATGCATGGCGATGCATTTTATTGTTTTCCATCTTTGTCAGCAATCGGTCAGCATTATATGTCGATTCAGAATAAACTGTCGCATAACATTAAAAACTACTGTAATGTCTGGTGTGATGCATTGTGATAGACTAATCTGGCGTTTAATAAATGTAATGGGACTACAGACTAATCATCAATAGAAGTATAGAAAAACAACACCTAAAATTTGCTACTTTAGAAGTTTTGTTCCAATTTGTGCTTTTGCTAGTGAATTGGAAATCCATAAGTGAAGACCCACATATTTTAAGATGTATTGAAACACATTTAGTTTTGACTACATTTGACATTTTAATTTTCCCTGAAGATAAATAAAAATGACTTGGGCTAATAAATTTTTACATTTCACATACATGCATCCTAAGGCATGTTAGTGTAGCTGGAGAGATGTCACTTCTTTGTGGAATATTCTAATCATAGCATAGGGGAATAACATTTAGAAATTAGTTTCAGTCTCATGTGTGAAAACGGAGCTAACATCCTCTCAGCTATAACATGCAGTACTACTGTATAATGTCTACCTTGAAAATTACACCAATACCTTAAACAGTTTTTTAGGCAGTTGGAGAAGTTGCTGCTTTATTTATTCCTCTAAGATGACTGTAGAATATGTGGATGGACGTGTTGTATCTATGTTGTATGTATACATGGCGAACATTGGAGAGACATTGCTTAATGAAAGTATCATTTACATGTGTAGTTTTATTCATGTCATTTAAAATAAAACATGAATCAGCATGCGACCCACACTAAAAGATCAATTCACTGATTTCTTAAAAAAAAAAAGAAAGAAGCTAGAATTTCTTTACTTATAAATCAATACTGTACACTTTCATGAAAATATTTTATTCTGAATAGTATGGACATTTACTTTGTGGTAAGCATAATCAAAAATGAAAAGTTTAGATAAACTTGTTTTTTCTTTTTTTTATCTTGTTTAATTTCAGTGGGAGTATGGAGCCGGCTTTTCACAGAGGCGACCTGTTATTTTTGACGAATCGAGTGGAGGACCCCATCAGAGTTGGAGAGATTGTTGTCTTCAGAATAGAAGGCAGAGAGATCCCAATAGTACACAGAGTGCTAAAGATCCATGAAAAGTATGAATTCATGTTTTGTTAATAACTTTTGAGATTCTTTTACCAGAATTTTCAATTTATTGCCATCAGAATGACTCATTTCACACCAACCATGAATTGAGGTGGAGGAAAACACATTTTGGATTCTCTTTCTGAACATTGAGCTGGTGTTCTGTTCACAGACAAAATGGAGACATAAAGTTCTTGACCAAAGGAGACAACAATGCAGTGGATGATAGAGGGCTGTACAAGCAGGGTCAACATTGGCTGGAGAAAAAAGATGTGGTGGGACGAGCCAGGGGGTGAGTGGTCGCTTTAGAAAAATAACTTGTGGTTTACATTAGATTTGTTCTTTAAAAATCACAAATTCTGTCAGCTATTGATTTATGATGGAACAGTTCATAGATCTGATTATGACTTAATATTTAAGACTTACCTGCTTTCTTGTTTTACTTTGATGGCTTGTTCAAAAAAAGGAAACCATTACAACAAAAAAAGTAATTTGTTAATTAATAAATGTATCTAGTCACAATCATCAAGTACCCTTTAAAAGAGAATACACACAATGGTGCGTTGTTAAAAGATGCGTTTAACAAACAATAGATGTTTCCTGCCCAAATGAACAGAGACAGAACAGATTGTTAGACTTGAGCCATTGATCATTTTATTAGAAGTGTGTACATTTGGGTGGGTGTGTAAGCAGAGCTGCATAATGGCTTCCAGTGACAGAGAATCCCAGCCCCAATTATTGGCTGGGAAGTTAAGATTAAGCTGACTGAGCAGCCAACCACCTGGACACACAGATTGGTAATATTGTGTCATGTGTAGTGGGCGCTGAGCAAAAAAAAAAAAAAACATGCGAGTTTGTTTTCAGACTTTCTTTTAAGTATATTGGTGTATTACAAACAAACAGAATTGGACCTCTGTTGAGAGGTGGTGTGCTCCTAAACTGTCCTCTGCAGCAGAGTTTAGAAGCCTGCAATAGCAGTGTGCGGAAAATGATTGTCCTTCATTCTTTATCATAAGATTAAATAAAGCAATTGTAAACAAATATACAGGATAACGGGGGCATTAACAAGTAAGGTTAACAGTGCAACACAGTATTTCGCTACTAATGCAGCTCCATGTCAACTCGCCCCTTTGTTCATTCCGGCTTAATGTGTGCTCAAAGTGGAGATGCATGAAATGAGTCTTGCTTCACTGATAATATTGCAAAAATATTTTTGATAATATTTGTTGCGATACATTCTTATTTTCATTCTCCTCATTTGTGCTTCTTGTATTGTGACTTTTGTTGTGTTTTGTCATTTTACCAACAAAGCAAAGAATAAAAATACAAGTTTTATGAATGGCAGTAAAAAAAAAACAAAAAAAAAGAACAGTAGTAGGTTTTATCCTCAAAACAGGCCATTTGTGTTTAGTTGACATTTTCTACATTTGGTCAGTAAAATTTGTGCAACTATGAAGGAGATGTTGGCTAAATTTTAATATATTAAATTTTTTCCAACATCTCCTTCATTACCTTACTTATTTTCTACATATTGTCTATGTTATATGTAGGTATAAGGTATATAAACACGACAGTTAAACTTATGGTAATAATGTTCTACACTAAAAGAGATTGGTTAATCTGGGGTCACACTACATGACTATTTTTTTTAACCTGACTTATCCCTGATTAGTTTGAACTTCTTGAGGTGGATCTGGATGTTTGTTACTGCACAACATCATGGATATAAATGCAAAACAGCTCTAGCATAATACAAACCAGAGGGTATCCCATTTCTTAACCAGCATTTGTCTCAAGTCAGCCAATGTGATTGTGTTGTTCTTGCTAGTGCAGACAGATTGCATAAAATGGTCCTATAAGTGATCAATGGGGCCGAGGCCAGAACTGCAGACAAGACTTTCTATCCTTCTCACCCCCCAATGGTGGAACTAGTTTCTGATAAACATGCTTTGTGGGTCAAACACTGACATTTTCCAGGGTGGGGTTTGGGATTGCCGCTCCTTCTAGAATCTTATCTCGATATTTCTTTCCATTGAGACTGTCTGCAATTATGACAATCTTGTATATATATTTTTTTTCTTCCAGCGAGGGACATACTGCCCTACTTCGTCACACTGCCTCCGAGAATAACTGTTTGCGATTGACAGATAGGATTTGGTAAATGTTTTTGTGGGCACAATACACACACTGACCTGTGCTGTTCAACCCACAAATACATTTTCCTTACATATGTTGCAAAAGTCAAGGGGAAGTAAACAAGCTTTCTAATGGTGTGAGGTTTATAACCAAGAAGCATCACTGCAACAAGACAATATTTCACCAAACAAAGATGTTCTTACATTTTGTTCCAAGTATATATTTTCACATGGAAACCCAGATGGCAGAGCATTATCCCAATTGGCCCTGATATCCTGATCATTATTGCTTTCTTTAGTTTTAATAAGTTATATCCAAGCCATCTTGTTAAGATTATAACACGAGGAAAAGTTGTTGAATGCTAGAATGAAAATCTAATAGGATAAATGTAGAATTTGAAACTTTATGTCATCCCACTTGACATAATGCTTAGTGCAGTAGATAAACTCAGATGTTTACACGCTGTGGTGACTGGATCAGTCGGTTGAGTGGTGAGCTTGTAGTTTTAATTTCAGCTTCTTCTGCATGTGGAAGACCCTGCGCAAGGCACTTAACCCAAAGTTTCCTTCTGGTTGGTTTATGAATATGTTTCTCATTCAGTGAATGTTGATCTAGAGTAAAAGCCTGTTGAGTGATTGGCATGACTAGAAGAGTGTGATACAAATTAAGTCCATGTTTAAGACATTAGTACGATTCCCTAACAGCGTTTTTATCATTTCCAGGTTTGTGCCATATATTGGAATTGTCACCATCCTCATGAACGATTACCCCAAGTTCAAAGTAAGCTCATTGTTCCTTTAAATAGGTTATAGCTAATTGATTTCTTTAGTTTTAATCGTAATTATACAACGCATTGTGTCTGAGAATTTGCTGTGTTTGTTTCCTGCAGTATGCTGTTCTCTTCATGCTGGGTCTTTTTGTCTTGGTCCACCGGGAGTGAGGCGCTGAAGCTTCAGCACTGATGATGGATAAACTACGTCCAGAAAACCTCAGTCATGCCTTTCAAAATACAATTACTTTTCTTTGTCAAACCCAACTTGATATTTTTGTTCTTATTTTGTACCTTTTGTTCAAGCATTTTGTAGAAATGTGAATAGAGTGTTTACATTTTCAAAAGTCCAAGCTTTAAAAGTATTTTTGTGAGGGAATTCACTAGGATTAACTTTCAAGTCAATTTAGTATGTGGTTTTCAGAATGTTAAATTTTATTCTTTAAGTTAAATTTTAATTAGCTTTTGTTATTTTCCTCATTTGTTGCTTCTGGTAATATGGAAGTGTTAAAATATATTAAATTGAATATAAAATCTGTTTAGCTTTCACTTTGGATTACACAACCCGTCTTATTTCGTTTGGCCCTTCACACATGGATCATTTTCTATTAATGTAAAGAGTTTGTTCTTGTGGAAAAAAAAAAGAATTCACTTCAGTTTGTAGAATTGTAAGAAAATATGTTTAGCCAATCTTTTTACAGCCCTATATTGGAAATGAAATTTGTGTCTGTTGTTGTTGAGAGACTTGAATGAAAATAAACATTTTAAAGCTTTTTGGCAAATTTATAATTGATATGGTTATTGTTCCCACTCATAAATATTACAATCTGTAGGATTTTACATTAAAAACATATTTCATAAATAATTAAATAATTATTGTAAAACGGCTGTTAAATATGACTAAATTGTATAAAAGGTGTCAGATTCTGGCACCAAACTAATACAATGGCTTACTTGCTAATTTTGCCAAGGTTTATGGATGACAAATGTTCAGGGATAGACTCATTTGACATGAAAAATTGCTATTGCAGTAGACTTTCAAAAGTCATGTTTGCAGTTTCATACAGCCATGAATTTAGAAACCTGTAGAAATGCTTGCAAATATGAAAGAAATTAGACAAAATTTAAACCTTTAGCTAAACTATGAAGATAAGGAAAACTAAATCAGTAAAGTATTGTGAGCTTATTTAAATATCTTCAGTTCACTTCAGTTTGTCTTCCAACCTGGCATTGGGGTAGAAGCTCATCCACCTCCTACATCATTCCCTCTCTGAACTAGAGACTGTTGGGAGCACAGCGAGAATTATATATATTTATTTTTTTTACATTGCCATCAACACCATCCTATCCACAATCCTTAGAGACAAGCTGAAGTACACAGAAGTGGCCTGTGTATGGAACATTTTAAAAACGCAAGCATCAAAGCATTACACAAAAGAATGGATGCTAAAATACAGATAGCAAAGGTATTAAAGATTTACATATTTTGAACTGTTCATTCGTCAGTTTCTTTGATCAAAAGTTGCTATAAAACAATTTTTTTCAGTATTGATGTAAATGAAGAAAGTTTCTGCACATCAGAGGCTTTTAGAGAGTTTTTGTTCCAGAATGGAGGAGTAAAAAAAAAGTACATGTTGTCTGAACTTGAATAGTTTCGGTTCTGGAAAACCTGAGAGATCTGAATGGTTTGTTCTAACCAGACACGTCTTTGGGCCCAAGATCATGACCTGCTTTATAGACCAATATGAGAATCAATTTTATCAAGCACCATCCCTACCATGAGACACAGTGGTGCCATGACCTGCATTTCTTCAGTAGGGACAGGGAAGCTCATCAGGGACAATGGTTAAATTGATTGTTTTAAATAAAGGGCAATCCTGGAATAATACCTGTAAGAGATTGCAAAACACTTTAAACTTTAAAAGTAGGACAATCTTTACAAGTCCACTTTTAACATTATTTCCTTCCTTGTGTTGATCTACCACATATAATTGAAATTGTTGGTTGCAACAATACAAAAAAAAAACATTTAGGGGAAGTTTTGCAGTGCTCTGTTTCTGATCATGTTTAGAAATCAGCCTTGTAAGTAATGCATACTTCGAAACAAAAAGTAGATTTTCCAAGTTCAGTGTTAATTCAGACTCCGTTGGTGTCTTATTTGTAAACCAAAGCTGTTTTTAGTAGCTATAAAACAATGGCTTTGCATGAGGGCAGAGGAGGAGATGAAGGGTTATTTCTGGCACAAATGGAGCCCAATAGCTTTGAACCTGACCAGCCCCACTACCTTAAGGCAAGTGTTGCGCCTTGGTTCATTTAACTTCTGAGCTCGGGCAGTGTGATGCTGTGATGTTCAGACAGTCCTCTAATTAGACTGACATTCAGCTCTGCGGAATTTACCAAATCTCAATATGCGTGTTAATGTCAAAGGTTATTAAAAGAGCAAGACAGAAGCTGCTGCTCCTCCACGATACCTCCGACTTTAGCACCCTGAAGTGACGAAGAGGCCATCTGTCTTATCAGCTCTAAATTAGCGGTGAGAATCAGCGGGTTCTCCTGTCCTCGGAGGACTGAGGATGAGCGCAGTAGCAAAACCTGGACTGTCCAAATGTCACGCGGCGTATTGCAAAAAGGGCCCAACTGCATGGGCCCCTGGATGATGATGGGATCTGGACAGTCGTTTTTTTTTGTTCCTCCGTGACGCGCCCTAAGCCGCAAAACGGAACATATATAGCTATAGGACTGGTCCTGGAAATTTTGTTACATTTTAAGATTTCTGAGAAACCGAATGGGGTTTCATTTGCTGTACCATAATTGTGAAAATGAAAATTTGAATATAGTATCTGATCCTGGGTACTGAATATACGTTTTACTTTTGAACTCAACAACGGAGATGAATACATTTATTCAAATACACCTGGAAGTGAGAAAGCTAAGATTTCATCAGTCTAAGGCGTTTTTTTTTATGCTTTGCTTTTTATTTTATAAAATGCTTCACGTTACCACTTCGTTTTGATGCTTAAATTACGCACCAGCATCACCATGAACTGGCTGATGTCATCTTCATTTACGCAGCTGAGTGAATGAAAAGTAAACGCAGCCCATTAGGAGAGCCCACCCCGTCCAGGAGACCCTATAAAAGCAGGACGAGTCTGCAGCGATCCAACACTAACAAAGAGACACTTGGGGAAAAAATTGCGCTCAGGAGGACAGATCCGCATTTCGGGTTAAAATGAGAGGACTCACGCTGACTAATGTTTGCCACTGTGGCTTCTTCACATATCTCGTTTTTATGTCTCTGAGCGCAGGAGACAGTGTCTCTCTGGCTGATGGGAGGAGTAAAGTTCCGAAATTTAAAGTGACTCCAAAAGGCAATCTTTGGGCAACAGGTAAGAAGCTATTTATTTTGAATGTTGACCTTCCGGTAAAATCCTATTAGATAATATCAGGGTTTTAAACCTTTACGCACAAATAAAATCATGTTCTCTATAGGTTTTTTCCTTTTCATTTTTCACTCAAAATGGAATTAAGCAGATTAATTTAGTTTTTTAGGGTTTGTTGTGGTTTTGCAGGGCATTTCATGGGAAAGAAAAGTGTGATGGACACCCCTTGGCTACGCTCACCCGAGGACCAGGGTGGGAACGCGATGGACACCAGCCTCCCGGCTGAGCAGACCTCGCTTTTCCAAGAGTTTCTGCGAGGGGCGTTGAAGGTGCAGAGGGACACAGAAGAGAGTCGTTTGAAAGATCAGGTGAGGACAGGGGGCTTTTATAAACGCACATATATTTTCGTTTTCTTCATCTTAAATCTAATGTGATGTTTTTCAGGAAGCGGAGCTGCTGGCGAAAATCTTAGTAAACTGATGAGGAGGTCGGAAGAGTGGCGAACACGGACCGAAGATCTCCAGGGATTAATAAAATATAAATAACAACCAGAAACAACATATAATTTTTTTCTGCTGATTATGATTAAAATCATCTGCAACATTTCAACAATGTCCCATTTGCAACAGGTTTTTCTTCTTCTGTTAATTAATGTTGAATTTATTTTGGCTATTTGTATTCAATAATAAAACATAAAATGAAAATGATGTGTAGCAGGTATTTTATGAAAGACTGAGGTGTTTCCATCTTGACATCACTCTTTTATTCTTCCTCTGGGCAATGTAAAACAAAATGTCCTAAAATCCCCTTTGGCTAGAAGAGTTTGACTCATGCTCTACTTTTAGTTAAGAGGTAAACATTTTAACAAAAGGGTCTGAAATGAACAGAATTAATTAAGTAATTATAGGATGTTTCAGAACATTTCAGAATCTGATTTTGGCTTTTCCTCCACGTGGGGTTTGTGACCAAAAGGTCACAAACCTTGTCACAAACCTGGTCTTATTAATAGACCCTTTACTAACATCTATTTGTTTCATTATTTTATGATTCTTCATTCTTATATAAATACTTACGTAGGCAGCTTACATAAATCACCTTGCTTATGGCTCCCCAAGCATTTCAACAAGAAATCAATACCTTTTTTCTTTCCCCTGCATACGAGGATGATCTTTTCTCTCAATCAATAGAAGCAAAGGGAGATGGTTCATGCAACTTCTTTGCCTTGGGCGACAGTCTGTTGGATTAAAAACAGCTGGGCTATTTCAGTGTCCTTCCCACAATGCCCTGTCTGTCTTTCTTTTTGTATATTCAAAGTTTAGAATTTGTGCTTCATCAGAAACCTTCAGAGGTCTGAGTTTAGGAAACACTCGGCTGTCTTTGGGTGACACTGCAAAGCCAATCAGGAAACTCTGTTGTGTTCTAATCAGTCTCAAACCGCTTTGTTGAGCATCTGCAAAACCGTAGTTTCTGACAAATGTCTGTTAAACTGTCAGAGCCACTTCTAAAGCCGTATTCGTGGTGCTGATGAGATTTATGACATTGCATTTCAAAAATAGGACAGTGTTCCTCTAAATTCAAATTTCTAATACCGTACTTTATCACTAAAGTATAAACCTTTAAAATTGCGACACAAACAGCCGATTAATTCAGTTTCTTACAACCAAAGTATTGGTGAGTACCTGTGAGTTACACAAATATTGCTTGCCAATCAGCAGCTTTGAGAATCCATCTACAGGTGCAAAACTAAGAGGAAGTAGGTTAGTAGGCTGTAGGAAATGGCATTCGATTTATTTAATGAATGGACACACAATAGGTGAGAAAAATGATTTAGCAAAAGGTGTCTTCTTCGTACCTTTGGTGTTCAAGATTTTCTGTTATCAAACCAGAATTTTTCTCCCAGTCAATAGCAAAATTTCTCCCTCGATATAAAATTCAAGGTAATATTTTCTCATTAATCTAAAATGGCAGGCAGTTAGGCTTTTTGCGAAATGCAATTAAATGTGTTGATAGAATAATTATGCATTGGCTATCGGTGTGGTAGAGATGTGTGAAGGGAGGAGAGGGGTGTTATAAATGTGTAATTATGTGTCTCATGACAGAAAGTTGCAGATCCAAACATGATGCAAATTGTTATTTGTTGAGCTGCTGTTTTCACACAGTCTGAACATGTGCTTCCTCGCTACTTTAGGACTGAGAGAGAAACTGTCTGATTCATGACCATTGACCAGCCATGATCATTTCACATTTTTAGCATTGTGAAATACATGTTAATTCTTATTTCTGTCATCTTTTCTTCATACATAAATACCATAAAAATCATTCTTGCCAAGAGACAATCATCTTTGAAATGATGATCTGTCCATCCAGTCATTCTGCTACCTAAGTGGGGAGGAACTTATGTGAAATATATGAAATATAAATCAGATAAAAGGAAGAGTTTTTTTTCTTTGACACAGTTAAGGTGAGGTCAGGGCACAGGTCTTTATCAGAAATCAGTTTTGGCAGCTGTTGATCAGAGAGAGTAGATAAATAAGGAGAACCAGTAACCATCTGCCTTTCAGAAAGGTTGTCAGTTTGATTTCACCTTTTTTTCCTCCACATGTCAGACTGTGCTTTGTTATAACATTTAAACCCAGATATCTCCCATCTTGTGCATGAATAGTGATTAGAAAAGTTCTCCATGAATGGAGTTTCCATTTGACCAGTTTCCTCATGACTGACACAGAAAGTCAATATTTTAAAAGTCCTATTTATAAAACAGACATGCAAAAAATTGACCTGATCAAAGGAGACATTTTCTCATGTGGTGCAGTTGCAACTGTAAACCTTGTTTCTTTTCCCCATTTCTGAGCACATTTCGAGACTGTTCTGTTTTGTTTTTTTTCCATTTTCTTTGCAGAATAACTCTAGCTCAGTCAGATTGGATGGAGAGTATCGATAAACAGCAAACTTTAATACGCAAGCTTGGCTGTCTAAGAAGAAAAAAATCTAGAAATTATATTGATGTTTTTGGTTGCTGCTTTAATGTAAAGAGAGGAAAGTTCATATGTGTTGTCGTCACTCAGTAACACAGTCAGATGGATCTTAAAAGGATAATTTCATGTCATGCAGAATCTCCAATCCCTGATGTCACTGACAGGCATGTCGCTGCTTGTTAGTGTGATAAATGACCTCCTTTCCTTCATGTTTTAATAAGTAAAAGTGTATTAGTGTGAGTTTCCTCAACAGTTTTGTTTTTGTCTAATCAAATAAATTTTTATTTCACCTGCTTGTGAGAACATGTGTGATAGCCTTGCTTTTAAATAGTGAGCTGCTTTCTTATAGGTCTGCCTTTAGGTTGTTGTGATTGCGTGAACTAAACATCATTCTTCATCTATTAACACACAAAACTATGAATTCTACCTTCTGTAGAAGGTAGAATGCTTTGGCGATACTGACTTTTAAATTTAATTTCAAAGAAGTTGTATTCGTTTGTCTTTGCTTGTAGGATCTCATTTTATTTCCTTTTATCTAAGCTTGTCTGCTTTTCCCATTGTTGTTGTTTTAATAATGAATCTCATAGCAACCTACAGGTAAATGTCATACAGTGAGACTGTCGGCTCAGTCGGCAGATAGGCTCGGCTCCTGGTGTTTGTTAGTTTCACTCTTGTTCAGTTTGAACACCAACAGCTGACAGAGACAAATGCAGCAAGCGTTGGCTATAAAACTGAGGCTTTCAAGTCATTATTGACTTGTGCCACAACTCTTTAACTAATGTGTTAGTCTCAGAAGCGGCGCACGACATGGATGTGCCATGAATTTATTCACATCTAAAAAAATTATGCTATTTAAAGAAGAATCCCTGACAGGCTGGTTTTCCCAACATTCCAAATCTTCATCATTCAGTTTCAACCTTACAGTAAAACTAGTGATGATATACTGCCCCCTTCTGACATAAAATAAAATAAATAAATAAACTGCATTGGTGCTGACTTTCTTTGTTGATTTTTAGGGCTGTGCAGAAACCACTAAATTGGGCAGGTGCTCAAAAAAAGGGCACATCTAACCGCCTTCTAGGACAGAATATTGACAAAGCCACATTTTGTAATTTATCATTGCTTTATCATAAGCAATGATAAATTACAAAATGGTGAGATACACAATCAAAGCTAAGGGAAATCTCTATATGGAGCATATAACTATGCATATGTAAGATATTTTATTAGTAATTTCTTTCTGCAGATCTATTTTGTTTTAGAAAAGTATTGCAATATTCAAACCCACAATCTAGCTAGATGTGTGAATCAGAGCTGGACCACCAGACATATTTGTCTTTACAGAATTACACTATTACAAATATAAACAAGGGAATGCACAATGCAACATTTTAGTGTTCCGATCATTTTTAAAAAATGCTGCCTGTTTGCTACACTAGCAGTGGAGATGAAGATGGTCCATTCAGGAAAGCAGAGCTGCATCAAACTTTAATGTGGAACTCCAGAAAAAAGACAACAAAAGCAAAAATTGAATTGTTAATATTACCATGAGGAAAGCCTAATGAGTTTTGCTTAAAAAAACTTCAAAAAAAATTTAAAATCACACATTTTTGTCTCATGAAGTGAAAACAATATTTGCAAAACAAACTTATTTGTGCATGTCAGAAATCTTTTCTTGCTATTCTAAGTTTTTTGTTTTTGACTCAAAGTTTTGCTTGTGATTCTCAAATGACATCATGGTAATTCAAGGTGAGTTATTTTTAATTCTAAATGAATATCCTTGTTGGACTTTTATTTAAGTGCTATTCTCCTTCAAACTGCATTAACCTAACGCCAGAATAAATGAAATATACATTATGCAGCAAAGGAAATTAGAAGATCAGACATGTATCCGTTATGGAGATGATAAGTTTTGGACGGGCGATGTGCCCCTATTGCATAAGCAATACCGAAGAATTACTGTTATCATTAACCATACAGGGAAGAAGCTTTTTAGTCATCTAGCTTTGTTAGCAAAGTCATTAGCTAGAAGCTAGCTAATAGAACAACAACAACAGCCTAATGTCTGTATGATAAAATACTGAATTGATAGATAAGAATAGTTTTTCGTCACCTGGCTGTCTCCTCCCGCTCAGTAGTTCTTCAGAGAAGGTCAGACGCAGAGGCCTGTCAGTGTCTGTTGTATTTCATTACCTCTCTGCTAAAACCACGACTCCGAGCTGAAGCAGAAACGATACTTCAACGTTTTCCGTCATCTGACAAGTAGCAATTCTACTCCACTTTACTTCACCAAAAACTTTTTTTTTATTCACCAAAAACTGTTATGTAATCTGGAACGTTCACTATGTTGAGCTCCAGTTAGCCGCCTCATCTCAGGGTGCGTTCACACTGCAGCCTGACGTGACTCAATTCCGATTTTTTGGCAATTCCAATTTTTTTGCCGGGCCGTTCTCACTGCCAGTAAATGCGACCTGTATGTGTTCTGCATTGTGGACCTGAAAGTGTCCCGCATGCGCAGTAGAGGGCGCAATAGTGTCAGCGTTCTGTCAACTGCCATAAAAAGAAGTGCTCAGTGTTTGCAGAAGTAAACATGGAGGCTAACGGTGGAGCTTAGCTTTACATATTTGAAGTTGTTGCCCTGCCGGAGCAGCATATTAACAACCGAGTTCTTGTATAGCCCATCATGGTTGTTGTTTTTCTTCCCACTTGCTCGTATCAGGACGTAGAATAGTGAGATTTGTTGAGAATCAGTGATGTTCAGCTCGAATGAATGTGGCCTGAACATTAGGTCGCATTTGAATCGGATACATATCGGATATGGGTCACATTCGAAAAAGAATCCGACCTGTGCTGTTCACACTGCCATGAAAAGATCGGACACAGGTCGCATTACGTCAAGAAAATCGGATTTGGTTCACTTCAGGCAGCAGTGTGAACGCACCCTGGCTGTGCGAGAGGCAACTGCATCATGCGTCACGGGAAAAAGGTCAAATGTAGCAAGGTGACCAGAGGGCTTATTATCTTTTTACAAAACAACAAAACAAACAGTACATGTACATGTTATTATGTGTCATAAGATGGCTTAGAAAATAATACCAAAAATAAAAATTGACCAAAAGGGCACTTTGGGGCAAGGAGCAAAAGGGGCAGGTGCTCAAGTCCCCCTCCATTTCCCCCAACCCCTCTGCACGTGCCTGATCAAAACCACTGCTTTTGAACCAGATGTGGATCATATAATGCAGTCGAGATTTCAGTATCATCCTTCACATTAGAGCAGGCAAGGATTTTATTTTCCTGTGGCGATCAAAGCCACTTTTGAATATGCATCGATTCATTTTATTCTGTGTATAATTTGTTCTGTGGATTTTAAGTTAACTTTATTAAATAATTAATCAACAACAGTATAGTTATCTCCAGTCAGATTTTTTTGTTTAATTAGTTGTATTTTTCTCTTATGAACTGTTGAAACCTAAGATGACTGGACCAAGAAATCCAGATAGAAAAAGCATTTTTTTAAATGTTTTTCTGTATCAGCCTGAAAATATCATTGTGAATTAGTCAGCTGACTTCTATTATTAGTTTACTATCATGCACTTAAAAATTTGTTTGAAGTCTGTGCATTTTTCTCTATGTATTTTTGTATCTCACAATTTGTAATTTATCATTGCTTATTTAACTCTGAAAGCTGTGTGGCTTTGTCAATATTCTGTCCTACAAGGCGGTTAGATGTGTTTTTTTGAGCACCTGCCCCTTTAGTGGTTTCTGCACAGCCCTAAAAATCAACAAAGAAAGTCAGCACTAATGCAGTTTATTTATTTATTTTTATTTTATGCCAGAAGGGGGCAGTATATCATCACTAGTTTTACTGTAAGGTTGAAACTGAATGATGAAGATTTGGAATGTTGGGAAAACCAGCCTGTCAGGGATTCTTCTTTAAATAGCATACATTTTTTATGTATATTGTAAATGTATTTACATTTAAAAGTCAGTATCGCCAAAGCGTTCTACCTTATACAGAAGGTAGAATTCATAGTTTTGTGTGTTAATAGATGAAGAATGATGTTTAGTTCACGCAATCACAACAACCTAAAGGCAGACCTATAAGAAAGCAGCTCACTATTTAAAAGCAAGGCTATCACACATGTTCTCATAAGCAGGTGAAATAAAAATTTATTTGATTAGACAAAAACAAAACTGTTGAGGAAACTCACACTAATACACTTTTACTTATTAAAACATGAAGGAAAGGAGGTCATTTATCACACTAACAAGCAGCGACATGCCTGTCAGTGACATCAGGGATTGGAGATTCTGCATGACATGAAATTATCCTTTTAAGATCCATCTGACTGTGTTACTGAGTGACAACACATATGAACTTTCCTCCTTTACATTAAAGCAGCAACCAAAAACATCAATATAATTTCTAGATTTTTTTCTTCTTAGACAGCCAAGCTTGCGTATTAAAGTTTGCTGTTTACCGATACTCTCCATCCAATCTGACTGAGCTAGAGTTATTCTGCAAAGAAAATGGAAAAAAACAAAACAGAACAGTCTCTAAATGTGCTCAGAAATGGGGAAAAGAAACAAGGTTTACAGTTGCAACTGCACCACATGAGAAAATGTCTCCTTTGATCAGGTCAATTTTTTGCATGTCTGTTTTATAAATAGGACTTTTAAAATATTGACTTTCTATGTCAGTCATGAGGAAACTGGTCAAATGGAAACTCCATTCATGGAGAACTTTTCTAATCACTATTCATGCACAAGATGGGAGATATCTGGGTTTAAATGTTATAACAAAGCACAGTCTGACATGTGGAGGAAAAAAAGGTGAAATCAAACTGACAACCTTCCTGAAAGGCAGATGGTTACTGGTTCTCCTTATTTATCTACTCTCTCTGATCAACAGCTGCCAAAACTGATTTCTGATAAAGACCTGTGCCCTGACCTCACCTTAACTGTGTCAAAGAAAAAAACTCTTCCTTTTATCTGATTTATATTTCATATATTTCACATAAGTTCCTCCCCACTTAGGTAGCAGAATGACTGGATGGACAGATCATCATTTCAAAGATGATTGTCTCTTGGCAAGAATGATTTTTATGGTATTTATGTATGAGAAAAGATGACAGAAATAAGAATTAACATGTATTTCACAATGCTATAGATGTGAAATGATCATGGCTGGTCAATGGTCATGAATCAGACAGTTTCTCTCTCAGTCCTAAAGTAGCGAGGAAGCACATGTTCAGACTGTGTGAAAACAGCAGCTCAACAAATAACAATTTGCATCATGTTTGGATCTGCAACTTTCAGTCATGAGACACATAATTACACGTTTATAACACCCCTCTCCTCCCTCCACACATCTCTACCACATCGATAGCCAAAGCATAATTATTCTATCAACACATTTAATTGCATTTTGCAAAAAGCCTAACTGCCTGCCATTTTAGATTAATGAGAAAATATTACCTTGAATTTTATATCGAGGGAGAAATTTTGCTACTGACTGGGAGAACAATTCTGGTTTGCTAACAGAAAATCTTGGACACCAAAGGTACGAAGAAGACACCTTTTGCTATATCATTTTTCTCACCTATTGTGTGTCCACTCATTAAATAAATCGAATGTCATTAGAAATGGGTCTATAAATAAGAGAGAAGGTCACATTAAACCCCATGTGGAGGAAAATCTAACAGCAGATTCTGAAATGTTCTGAAACATTATATAATTACTTAATTTATTCTGTTCATTTCAGACCCTTTTTTTAAAATGTTAACCTCTCAATTAAAAGTAGAACACAAGTCAAACCCTTTTAACCAAAGTGGATTTTAGGACATTCTGTTTTACATTGCCCAGAGGAAGAATAAGAGCGATGTGGAAAAAAAACAAAATATTTTTTGTCTGGTGGGTCAAGACGGAAACACCTCAGTCTTTCATAAAATACCTGCTACACATCATTTTCATTGTATGTTTTATTATTTAATACAAAGAGCCGAAATAAATTCAACATTAATTAACAGAAGGAAAAAAAAAACCTTTTGCAAATGGGACATTGTTGAAATGTTGCAGATAATTTCAATCATAATCAGCAAAAAAATTATAGGTTGTTTCTGGTTGTTATTTCAGTGATTCTTGAAAATATGGACAAAATGGGTTTTAATTTTCCCATTTTTTTTGTTGTTATTTCTCAAATTTATGTATACAAATATGTAAAATAATGTTTTGGAAATGTAAAGATGCTGAGGTACAGGCTCCCAGTTGCAACATTTTTTTAAAAAATTACATTTTTAATCGACCTGACCTAGAACGTTGTCATCACCATCTGACAAAAATACATCAAAAATAATTTTTAATGACCCTATTAGTGATATTTTTACTCATTTTGCAGACAAATACTTCTCAAGAAACAAAATTATTATTATTTAAAACAAAAAAACCATAAAAATCCATCTGACGGAGTTGACCCTGCATGACGGAGTTGACACAAAACTGAAGGTGATGACAAACTAGTGAGTAAAATGAAAAATTTGGTACATGTGAAGTAATGCAATTTATATAAAAATACATTAAAATGAATTAACTCCACATTTAAGTGATATTTGACAACAATTTCACTGAAAGAGTCAGAAAAACTCTGATGGAGTTGACATCTGACGGAGGTGACAAAAAGCCAAACTACCTCAATTTATATGATGTTATTCTGAAGGAGGCCATATTGTAGCTCATCAGGTCCATGAAATCTTTACATTTTACCAAAATTAAGCTTTTATTTCACAAAATCTTATCAAAGTTTTGTAAAATGTCAGTTACGGTGTTGACACATCATGGTTGTGACAAAAAACTTAGGAATAAAAAGAAGAAAAAAATAAAGAATAACATAAACTAACCAGAGCTAACTAGCCCTCCTAGCAAAGGAAGAGAAAGGAAGAGGTCATGGGGTCCTCAGAAGTTCTGCTGCCCCCAATAATGCCTGATTTTTTTTACATTCTTTTCATTTCTGACGGTGTTGACAAAAACTAAGGACAATTTTCAATGGAGTTGGAAAATATATAAAAATGATTTTTAATTCAATTTTTCAATACTTTTATAATTATTTATATGACTACTTATACTTAATTGTCATAATATATAATTTTAGTATTTCTTTAATTGTTTTAAACTATTATAATGTATTGAGTTCTGCTCCTGGACGAAGGCTTTTACAGGCATCATCCACCAACTACAATGTTTAAAATAAAAAAATATTCAGCAAATACCTGAAAAATATACATTGTTGTGCTCACATGACCCAGGTTAGTTTAGTCAGATATTTGAAAAAATTATATTATTTGTATATTTTATTCAAATTTTGTGCTTTATCCATAGGACCTGTTTTGTCCCTATTCTCAAGAATCACTGATTTATATTTTATTAATCCCTGGAGATCTTCGGTCCGTGTTCGCCACTCTTCCGACCTCCTCATCAGTTTACTAAGATTTTTGCCAGCAGCTCCGCTTCCTGAAAAACATCACATTAGATTTAAGATGAAAAAAACTGAAAAATATGTGCGTTCATAAATAAAAACCAGTGTTGTATAGTAACGAAGTAAAAATACTTTACTTAAGTATATTTTGAAGTACTTCATACTTTCCTCGAGTACGAAAATTTTTGATCACTTTCACTTTTACTTCACTATATTTTCGAACTTAATTTCGTACGTTTACTCCGATACATTTTCAATGTGTGGTTTAGTTACTCGTTACAAAAAAAACGAGAGAGAGAAACGCTCGTGTTTTGACCCCAACTACTGATTGAACGACTGCTACAAAGTCGGTACTTGCCTGGGCTTGTTCATCACCACCAATAGGAAACACCCATAGACATAATATAATATAAGAGCAGACCCCGCATTGGCTGCTCCTGGAAATACGGCGGCCATCTTGGAGCGGTAGTCCCTCGTACTTTGCTCAATCAAAACAACAGAAGATGCCTCAGCACTGAGGGATATTGTTTTTCTGATCGATGGATTATTGATGTGAGGCTCCACAGACAACATTTCACAAGTAAATTTACATATTATTGTGTATATATTGTGATTAGAATATTACTTTACTGTATTTATGTCCACCGGCGAGATACCAGCTAATATTAGCTACAGTGCTTTGGTTTAATACGAGTTCAGCCCCGATGTGAAGGTTAACTAAGATTCTGTAAATCTTAAAAAATTAATTATTCTCTAACATTGACTTAGATTATCTGACACAAGAGCCTATATTAAAAATGAAACAATGTAACACATATTATAAAACTTATATTATGTGTTATAACATTCATCAGCAAAGTTTACACAGGTGGGAAAGACTATTATGTAATTATTTCACTTGATACATCCTAAATTTTCAGGTTTTGTTTTGAAAGTTTCATAAAAACACGAATGAGGAAGAAGAGGGAGAAACTATAAAGAGAGACAGATTCACTGCAGCAGGATGGATCTCACAACGGATTTTGGACTGAATCTATATATGTCCAATATATATTCCATTCCTATTCTATTGTTATAGCCACTAATCATATTTAAATATGCTGAACTAGATATTAAAAACATACTTAAATAATAATACAATTGTTTATAAATGTAACTTTGATAGATATTTGAATATAGTTCCCAGTAACAAAAACATGTTATGATTGATTAAATGTGCTGATATGTCATTTTGCCTGCTAAACCATAAGGCTGAGTGGAGTGGTCTACCGCTCCTATTGTCTCGTGAGCGACAATAGGCGAGAGCGATCCTTGAGGGTCTATCTTTATATTATGTCTATGGAAACACCTGTTTCTCTTCTCCCATTAAACAGAAAGCAAGTCTTGCAATGAGCAGCAGCCACATGTCCCTAATGCCACATAATGACCAGTTGTTGCACCAATAGTTTGTGAAGTAGAGTAATTAATCCTAACGGCTTTTTTTCTTCATGTTGGCCACATTTTCTGTAGTGACTATTTTTCTCATTTTCAGCCCTGACCTTACTTGAAGGGAAAACTTAAGGCTTACAAAAATTTTGTATTTTCTGTCCTGGAGGGGAAACTAAGAAGCTGATTCAGTTGTAAAGCAGGTTAAAGTTAACCTTGTAGGTAAAGCACCTAATGATTCCTGCAGGTTTATCTATTAGTAGGTTTAATTTTGCCTGCACTTGGTTGTGTACATTCGTTTAACTGTATTTGACAAGTTTACCAAAATATAAAAATTGTCATTCAAACTGCATTTGCTTTGATTTACTTTTTACTTATACTTTTCATTACATTACTTAAGTACATACATTTTTACAGTACTCTCCATACTTAAGTACAAGAAAATTCTGATACTTTAAGACTTTAACTCAAGTAACATTTCTGTCAGTGAGTTGGACTTTTACCAAAGTCATATTTTGGAGAGGTACCTATACTTTTACTTAACTATGAGACTTCAGTACTTTATACAACACTGATAAAAAAAGTATTGAAGACAGAGTCCTCTGTCCTCACCTGATCTTTCAAACGACTCTCTTCTGTGTCCCTCTGCGCCTTCAACGCCCCTCGCAGAAACTCTTGGAAAAGCGAGGTCTGCTCAGCCGGGAGGCTGGTGTCCATCGCGTTCCCACCCTGGTCCTCGGGTGAGCGTAGCCAAGGGGTGTCCATCACACTTTTCTTTCCCATTAAATACCCTGCAAAACCAAAACAATAACTAAAAAACTAAATGAATCTGCTTAATTTCATTTTGAGTGAAAAATGAAAAGGAAAAACCTATAGAGAACATGATTTTATTTGTGCGTAAAGGTTTAAAACCTTGATATTATCTAATAGGATTTTACCGGAAGGTCAAAATAAATAGTTTCTTACCATGCCACTGACTGCTTTCCAGAGGCTTTTTTTTTCGGAACCGTTTTCAAAAATGATGTAGGCCTAATTGATGTCACCTTCATATCAGGGAAACAGTCTTTGTGTCCTGCGCTCAAAGACATAACAACGAGATATGTGAAGAAGCCACAGTGGCAAACATTAGTCAGCGTGAGTCCTCTCATTTTAAGCCAAAATGCGGATCTGTCCTCCTGAGAGCAATTTTTTTTTCCAAGTGGCTCTTTGTTAGTGTTGGATCGCTGCAGACTCGTCCTGCTTTTATAGGGTCTCCTGGACTGGGTGGGCTCTCCTAATGGGCTGCGTTTACTTTTAATTCACTCAGCTGCGTAAATGAAGATGATAATATTCAGTACACAGGATGAGATATTACAGGTCCTTCTCAAAAAATGAGCATATTGTGATGAAGTCATAAATTTTAGATTCATTGCACATCAACTGAAATAATTTAGGTCTTTTATTGTTTTAATACTGATGATTTTGGCATACAGCTCATGAAAACACAAAATTCCTGTCTCAAAAAACTTGCATATTTCATCCGACTAATAAAAGAAATGTGTTTTAATACCAAAAATGTCAACCTTCAAATAATTATGTTCAGTTATGCACTCAATACTTGGTCAGGAATCACGCTCTCAACTTTCTCTTCACAATATCCCACAGATTCTCTATGGTGTTCAGGTCAGGAGAGTTGGCAGGCCAATTGAGCACAGTGAGATACGGCGACTAACTTTAGCTCAATGTAGCAAACGTTCCAGATTGCAGAACCGTTTTTGGTTAATAAAGTGCAGTAGATTTGGTTCTTGTTAGATGACAAGTAGCAAATCTGTTATTTCCTCTCTGCTCACTAATTTTAATAATGTACTGGTCCTAAAAAAATTTGCATATTGTGATAAAGTTAATTATTTTCCATGATGTAATGATAAAAATTAAACTGTCATATATTTTAGATTCATTGCACACCAACTAAAATATTTCAGGTCTTTAATTGTTTTAATGCTGATGATTTTGGCATACAGCTCATGAAAACCCAAAATCCCTGTCTCAAAAAATTTGCATATTTCATCCGACCAATAAAAGTAATGTGTTTTAATACCAAAAATGTCAGCCTTCAAATGATTATGTTCAGTTATGCACTCAATGCTTGGTCAGAATCCTTTTGCTGCCTCCAATGCTGCATGGCATGGATTTGCCTTTTACTTTATTCACTAAGTGAATAAAATTAAGTGAAATAAATTGCCTTTTGATTCTAGTTTATTGAGTTTCTATGTTTATAAATAACATTTTATATTTATCTCTACACAGGCCAAAACGGCCGACTGATGGATTGGTTCTGGTGTTATTCAACTTTCTGGAGCATCAAGATGTTTCTGATCTCATCTTCTGATCTGATGGAGCTGCTGCAGGAACACACTGATCCTCTAACAGGATCCTCAGATCCAGACATCGATGTCTGGTGTCCTGCAACATTTAGATACGTCCTGGTCCAGCATGCCTGAATTAAATGGTAGCTTAGGACAGTCAAGTTCTCCAGAGTCGTGCTAATGACCTCTGACCTCATGATTTGACTCAGATGTGTTAAAGAAGAGACATATAAAGATTGGAGGACACCGACCCTTATGAACTGGAGTTGAAGCCCTGCTGTACAATTGTCATTCAACCGTAATCACATTTACTTGCAGACAGTTGAAACTTTACCTGTGTTGAGGCGGATGAGGAGTATTACTGTCTGGTTTTCTCACAAATATATAATTTTAATAGAGGCATCATTTGATTTGTACTGTAGAAAGAAGATGACAAAAGTGTTTCCTGAATTAACTTTAATGTTCATTTCACTGAAAACAAAGGACAGATTAAATATTTAAGATTGCAACAAATCTGTTGAATATTTAACAAAATAGGTTCAGATTAACATGGGTGGATTCACAGATACCTAAAGTTAACAATGAAATGTCTTAAAAATTACATGGATGTTCAAATATTGACTATAATCAATTAAAAGAAAACATCAAAAGATGGGTATTCAAATATGACGTCTACCTTTGCTGTTTCATGATTACAATCCACTTTAGAGTGAATTTTTCCAGTTGGCTGCTATAATCTGTTCTTGTGTTACACAACATAATTTCTCTTTTTTTCCTGTGAAATTCTGCTTAGAAAATGAGGTTATGAAGTTACATCCTCTGCTACTTTTTGTTTTTTAAAATGGTAAATTTAGGTTTGCCTCGACTTTTATAAACTAATACCTCTTAAATGCATCATTTTTTTGTCTTACTGTTGCTACAGATATTAGGCGAACACTGAACTTTGCCTGCTAGTAGTTTAAATTAATTTCAGCTGCACACTTTCAAAAAGTGTTCAGATTTTAACATGCATTTTCTAAGTAGTAAATATTTAGGTTCACCTGCACTCTGTAACTTCAGTGATGTTACAACTCTGAAACATTTTTTGCAGTTTATTTGTGATGCCAGAACTATTTCACTTAAACATTTAATTTCCTGAGTTATTGTCAATTTATTTTCAAGCAAAACTCTCAAAAAGAGCTTAGGATTTATTAGTTCTGATTACGTTGTGCAGCTAAATATGGACGCTTATTAATTTTTTGTTTTTAATTTTTCAGGTTTACATCGTAGCACATCGTGATGTGTTTCTGAGCCATGATCATTGAGCCAATTACCGTTCCATTGGATCTAAGCACCTGGACCAGCTGACGTTGTCCAGGTGCTTGGACGGATGGATGGTCTGACGGATCATCACAGCGTGGACTAACTTTTTATTTACAGTACTTGGTTAAACTATTATCTTGAAACCAGAGCACCATATTGCAAAAATCTACCTGCAGACTTTATTGGCTACCCTGACACTGCAGTCATCCTGGACGGGGCTGAGCCGCTTCCTCTCCTCCAGAGTGACAAGTTTTCATCACCAGTAAAGGCAAACAAGTCTGATGTCTGATTAGCTGCTAGGAATGTATATCGTATATTAACTGTTCATTTCACTATCCTGTTTGTACCTACATTAAATTTAATCTCTACATTTGACAAACTTTTTGTCCCCATTTCTCAGTGGTTACTTCAAGTATTTGCATGTAGATCAGGAATTCAAGTGAGATGTTAAAATGCAACACATTTAGGTAATGCCAGCAAATAAATGTGAATATTAAGTAATAGGTTGTCATTTTAATTTAATATACTGAATAAGGCTGAATGATATGACTTACAATTTTTTTTCATACCAGATTTGATTTTAATGATTTCTCCTGCCCTCAAATTCTATAATAAAATCACAAAAAATGCTTTCAAAAAGTGCCTTAATTTCAATCATGAGTTCTGGGAGTTGTATAATTGAGCATTATGATCAGGATACAAGAAATTTTAATTGCAAGAATGCAGTCATCGTTTCAGCATAATAAAGATGCAATTTTATAACAATGTCTTAAAATTACAAAAACTTGTTTTAATGAGAAATAAAGATTCAGATTGATCTGATGTAACCAGCTCATTCCATGTGGTTCTGACACTTGTCAGTAATCAAGAAGATGTACATTTTCACCTCAACTGACAAGGTAAGCATTAAGGTAAAAATAAAAAATAGAGCCAAATCGAAACAGAACAACTGATAGAAATACTTTCTATATAAAGAAAAGCAAAAACGTTAATAGCAGGAGGAGAAATCAGATGATTTTAATCATAATCAGCAGAAAAATTATAGGTTGTTTCTGGTTGTCTATATATTAATCCCTGGAGATCTTCGGTCCGTGTTCGCCACTCTTCCGACCTCCTCATCAATTCACTTAGACTTTCGCCAGCAGCTCCGCTTCCTGAAAAACATCACATTCGATTTAAGATGAAGAAAACGAA
Source organism: Poecilia picta (assembly GCA_033032245.1). Classification (NCBI taxonomy): domain Eukaryota; kingdom Metazoa; phylum Chordata; class Actinopteri; order Cyprinodontiformes; family Poeciliidae; genus Poecilia; species Poecilia picta. The sequence goes on from CM065355.1 coordinate 29,045,720, forward strand.
AATATATGTGCGTTTATAAAAGTCCTCTGTCCTCACCTGATCTTTCAAACGACTCTCTTCTGTGTCCCTCTGCACCTTCAACGCCCCTCGCATAAACTCTTGGAAAAGCGAGGTCTGCTCAGCCGGGAGGCTGGTGTCCATCGCGTTCCCACCCTGGTCCTCGGGTGAGCGTAGCCAAGGGGTGTCCATCACACTTTTCTTTCCCATGAAATGCCCTGCAAAACCACAACAAACCCTAAAAAACTAAATTAATCTGCTTAATTCCATTTTGCGTGAAAAATGAAAAGGAAAAACCTATAGAGAACATGATTTTATTTGTGCGTAAAGGTTTAAAACCCTGATATTATCTAATAGGATTTTACCGGAAGGTCAACATTCAAAATAAATAGCTTCTTACCTGTTGCCCAAAGATTGCCTTTTGGAGTCACTTTCAATTTCGGAACTTTACTCCTCCCGTCAGCCAGAGAGACACTGTCTCCTGCGCTCAAAGACATAAAAACGAGATATGTGAAGAAGCCACAGTGGCAAACATTAGTCAGCGTGAGTCCTCTCATTTTAACCCGAAATGCGGATCTGTCCTCCTGAGCGCAATTTTTCCCCAAGTGTCTCTTTGTTAGTGTTGGATCGCTGCAGACTCGTCCTGCTTTTATAGGGTCTCCTGGACGGGGTGGGCTCTCCTAATGAGCTGCGTTTACTTTTCATTCACTCAGCTGCGTAAATGAAGATGATAATAAATTTATTCATCTCATTTGTTGAGTTCAAAAGTAAAACTTAGCCTATATTCAGTACCCAGGATCAGATATTACAGGTCCATCGGAAAAAATTAGCATATTGTGATAAAGTTTATTATTTTCCTAAATGTAATGATAAAAATTAAACTCCGTTATATTTTAGATTCATTGCACACCAACTGAAATTTTTGATACAATTGACCTTTTTCCCGTGACGCATGACGTGGTTGCCTCTCGCACAGTGAGATAAGGCGACTAACTTTAGCTCAATGTAGCGAAAGTTCCAGATTACAGAACCGTTTTTGGTGAATAAAGCGGAGTAGATTTGCTACTTGTTAGAAGACAAGTAGCAAATTTGTTATCTCGTTTTTGCTCACTAATTTTAATAGTGTACAGATACTTCTCAAAAATGTATCATATTTTGATAAAGTTCATTATTTTCCATAATGTAATGATAAAAATTAAACTGTCATATACAGATTCATTGCACACTTACTGAAATATTTTAAGTCTTTTATGATTAATGATTTTGGCCTTCAGCTCATGAAAACCCAAAATCCCTGTCTCAAAGAATTAGCATATCATGAAAAGGTTTTCTGAATGAACAATGAACCTCATCATCTGAATCAACAAAGTAACTCTAAACACCTGCAAAAGATTCCTGAGGCTTTTAAGAACTCCCAGCCTGGTTCATTACTCAAAACCGCAATCATGGATAGTCTGCTGACCTGACTGCTGTCCAGAAGGCCATCATTGACTCCCTCAAGCAAGAGGGTAAGACACAGACAGCAAGACAGCAGCATTGAACTAATGCTCAGTGGTCCAAAGTACTTTATAGGATAAAAGCCAGAGTCTGGAGGAAGACTTGGGAGAAGGAAATGCCAAAATGCCAGAAGTTCAGTGTCAAGTAGCCACAGTCAGTGATGGTCTCCTCCAGGATTCCTAACCAAGTATTGAGCGCATACATTTTTGGTATTAAAACACATTTCTTTTATTGGTCGGATTCAAATTTTTTGAGACAGGGATTTTGGGTTTTTATGAGTTTTATGCCAAAATCATCAGTATTAAAATAATAAAAGACCTGAAATATTTCAGTTGGTGTGCAATAAATTTATTATCATCTTCATTTACGGAGCTGAGTGAATGAAAAGTAAACGCAGCCCATTAGGAGAGCCCACCCCGACCAGGAGACCCTATAAAAGCAGGACGAGTCTGCAGCGATCCAACACTAACAAAGAGACACTTGGGGAAAAAATTGCGCTCAGGAGGACAGATCCGCATTTCGGGTTAAAATGAGAGGACTCACGCTGACTAAAGTTTGCCACTGTGGCTTCTTCACATATCTCGTTTTTATGTCTTTGAGCGCAAGAGACAGTGTCTCTCTGGCTGATGGGAGGAGTAAAGCTCCGAAACCCAAATTGTCTTCAAACGGCCGTCTTGGGGCACCAGGTAAGAAACTACGCGCTGCAAAACCCGAACAAACCCTAAAAAACTAAATGAATCTGCTTAATTTCATTTTGAGTGAAAAATGGAAAGGAAAAACCTATAGAGAACATGATTTTACTTTTGCGTATGGTTTTAAACCCTGATATTATTTCATAGGACTTTACAGGAAGGTCAACTTGGGAAAGAGAAGTGTGATGGACACCCCTTGGCTACGCTCACCCGAGGACCAGGGTGGGAACGCGATGGACACCAGCCTCCCGGCTGAGCAGACCTCGCTTTTCCAAGATTTGATGCCGGGGGCGTTGAAGGTGCAGAGGGACACAGAAGAGAGTCGTTTGAAAGATCAGGTGAGGACAGAGGACTCTGTCTTCGATACTTTTTTTATTTATACATATTTTTCCGTTTTCTTCATCTTAAATCTAATGTGATGTTTTTCAGGAAGCGGAGCTGCTGGCGAAAGTCTAAGTGAATTGATGAGGAGGTCGGAAGAGTGGCGAACACGGACCGAAGATCTCCAGGGATTAATAAAATATAAATAACAACCAGAAACAACCTAAAATATTTCTGCTGGTTATAATTAAAATCATCTGATTTCTCCTCCTGCTATTAACTTTTCTGCTTTTCTTTATATAGAAAGTATTTCTATCAGTTGCTCTGTTTCCATTTGGCTCTATTTTTTATTTTTACCTTAATGCTTACCTTGTCAGTTGAGGTGAAAATGTACATCTTCTTGATTACTGACAAGTGTCAGAACCACATGGAATGAGCTGGTTACATCAGATCAATCTGAATCTTTATTTCTCATTAAAACAACTTCTTGTAATTTTAAGACATTGTTATAAAATTGCATCTTTATTATGCTGAAACGATGACTGCATTCTTGCAATTAAAATTTCTTGTATCCTGATCGTAATGCTCAATTATACAACTCCCAGAACTCATGATTGAAATAAAGGCACTTTTTGAAAGCATTTTTTGTGATTTTATTATGGAATTTGAGGGCAGGAGAAATCATTAAAATCAAATCTGGTATGAAAAAAAAATTGTAAGTCATATCATTCAGCCTTATTCAGTATATTAAATTAAATGACAACCTACATATTACTTAATATTCACATGTATTTGCTGGCATTACCTAAATGTGTTGCATTTTAACATCTCACTTGAATTCCTGTTCTACATGCAAATACTTGAAGTAACCACTGAGAAATGGGGACAAAAAGTTTGTCAAATGTAGAGATTAAATTTAATGTAGGTACAAACAGGATAGTGAAATGAACAGTTAATATATGATATACTTACTGATATACTTATACTTAATATATATATACTGGTGATGAAAACTTGTCACTCTGGAGGAGAGGAAGAGGCTCAGCCCCGTCCAGGATGACTGCAGTGTCAGGGTAGCCAATAAAGTCTGCAGGTAGATTTTTGCAATATGGTGCTCTGGTTTCAAGATAATAGTTTAACCAAGTACTGTAAATAAAAAGTTAGTCCACGCTGTGATGATCCGTCAGACCATCCATCCGTCCAAGCACCTGGACAACGTCAGCTGGTCCAGGTGCTTAGATCCAATGGAACGGTAATTGGCTCAATGATCATGGCTCAGAAACACATCACGATGTGCTACGATGTAAACCTGAAAAATTTAAAAACAAAACATTAATAAGCGTCCATATTTAGCTGCACAACGTAATCAGAACTAATAAATCCTAAGCTCTTTTTGAGAGTTTTGCTTGAAAATAAATTGACAATAACTCAGGAAATTAAATGTTTAAGTGAAATAGTTCTGGCATCACAAATAAACTGCAAAAAATGTTTCAGAGTTGTAACATCACTGAAGTTATAGAGTGCAGGTGAACCTAAATATTTACTACTTAGAAAATGCATGTTAAAATCTGAACACTCTTTTGAAAGTGTGCAGCTGAAATTAATTTAAACTACTAGCAGGCAAAGTTCAGTGTTCGCCTAATATCTGTAGCAACAGTATGACAAAAAAATGATGCATTTAAGAGGTATTAGTTTATAAAAGTCGAGGCAAACCTAAATTTACCATTTTAAAAACAAAAAGTAGCAGAGGATGTAACTTCATAACCTCATTTTCTAAGCAGAATTTCACAGGAAAAAAAGAGAAATTATGTTGTGTAACAAGAACAGATTATAGCAGCCAACTGGAAAAATTCACTCTAAAGTGGATTGTAATCATGAAACAGCAAAGGTAGACATCATATTTGAATACCCATCTTTTGATGTTTTCTTTTATTTGATTATAGTCAATATTTGAACATCCATGTAAGTTTTAAGACATTTCATTGTTAACTTTAGGTATCTGTGAATCCACCCATGTTAATCTGAACTTCTTTTGTTAAATATTCAACAGATTTGTTGCGATCTTAAATATTTAATCTGTCCTTTGTTTTCAGTGAAATGAACATTAAAGTTAATTCAGGAAACACTTTTGTCATCTTCTTTCTATAGTACAAATCAAATGATGCCTCTATTCAAATTATATATTTGTGACAAACCAGACAGTAATAGTCCTCATCCGCCTCAACACAGGTAAAGTTTCAACTGTCTGCAAGTAAATGTGATTACGATTGAATGACAATTGTACAGCAGGGCTTCAACTCCAGTTCATAAGGGTTGGTGTCCTCCAATCTTTAGATGTCTCTTCTTTAACACACCTGAGTCAAATCATGAGGTCAGAGGTCATTAGCACGACTCTGGAGAACTTGACTGTCCTAAGCTACCATTTAATTCAGGCATGCTGGACCAGGACGTATCTAAATGTTGCAGGACACCAGACATCGATGTCTGGATCTGAGGATCCTGTTAGAGGATCAGTGTGTTCCTGCAGCAGCTCCATCAGATCAGAAGATGAGATCAGAAACATCTTGATGCTCCAGAAAGTTAAATAACCCCAGAACCAATCCATCAGTCGGCCGTTTTGGCCTGTGTAGAGATAAATATAAAATGTTATTTATAAACATAGAAACTCAATAAACTAGAATCAAAAGGCAATTTATTTCATTTAATTTTATTCACTTAGTGAATAAAGTAAAAGGCAAATCCATGCCATGCAGCATTGGAGGCAGCAAAAGGATTCCTGACCAAGCATTGAGTGCATAACTGAACATAATCATTTGAAGGCTGACATTTTTGGTATTAAAACACATTACTTTTATTGGTCGGATGAAATATGCAAATTTTTTGAGACAGGGATTTTGGGTTTTCATGAGCTGTATGCCAAAATCATCAGCATTAAAACAATTAAAGACCTGAAATATTTTAGTTGGTGTGCAATGAATCTAAAATATATGACAGTTTAATTTTTATCATTACATCATGGAAAATAATTAACTTTATCACAATATGCACATTTTTTTAGGACCAGTACATTATTAAAATTAGTGAGCAGAGAGGAAATAACAGATTTGCTACTTGTCATCTAACAAGAACCAAATCTACTGCACTTTATTAACCAAAAACGGTTCTGCAATCTGGAACGTTTGCTACATTGAGCTAAAGTTAGTCACCGTATCTCACTGTGCGAGTGGCAGAAAACGCTGCACGAGAAGATGTGACCGGACCCTGAGGAAGATGGTGGAGAAGGTCCGATTCCAGACATTGGGAGAGCTACAGAAGCAGTGTACTGAGTGGAGTAGAAACATCCAGAGCCACCGTCCAGGAAATGGGCTACAGGTGCTGCATTCCCCAGGTCAAGTCACTTTTGAACCAGAAACAGCAGCAGAAGTACCTGACCTGGGCTACAGAGCAGCAGCACTGGACTAATGCTAAGTGGTTCAAAGTACTTTATAGGATGAAAGCAAATTTTGCATGTCATTCGGAAATCAAGGTGCCAGAGTCTGGAGGAAGACTGGGGAAAAGGAAATGCCAAAATGCCAGAAGTTCAGTGTCAAGTAGCCACAGTCAGTGATGGTCTGGGGAGCCATGTCAGCTGCTGGTGTTGGTCCACTGTGCTTTATCAAGGGCAGGGTCAATGCAGACTTGACACTGGACTTCTTGCATTTTGGCATTTCCTTCTCCCCAGTCTTCCTCCAGACTGGCTTTTATCCTATAAAGCAGTGGTCCCCAACCTTTTTTGTGCTGTGGACCGGTTGAGACTGTGAAATGTTTCGGCGGACCGGGGGTCCGACAATTCCTACTGGGCCGCGATGTGTCTCTTTTCCCCCTTTGCTGTTGGCGTACAAGTAACCAAGTAACCGAGAGAATCCAGTTGCAGGATTTTCAAAATAAAAGATGCTCCAGACTCAAATAATACGTAACACGGAAATATTTAATTATTTCTTGCGCCGCGGACCAGTACCAATTGGTCCACGGACCGGTATGGGTCCACGGACCGGGGGTTGGGGACCACTGCTTTAAAGTACTTTGGACCACTGAGCATTAGTTCAATGCTGCTGTCTTGCTGTCTGTGTCTTACCCTCTTGCTTGAGGGAGTCAATGATGGCCTTCTGGACAGCAGTCAGGTCAGCAGACTATCCATGATTGCGGTTTTGAGTAATGAACCAGGCTGGGAGTTCTTAAAAGCCTCAGGAATCTTTTGCAGGTGTTTAGAGTTACTTTGTTGATTCAGATGATGAGGTTCATTGTTCATTCAGAAAACCTTTTCATGATATGCTAATTTTTTGAGACAGGGATTTTGGGTTTTCATGAGCTGAAGGCCAAAATCATTAATCATAAAAGACTTAAAATATTTCAGTAAGTGTGCAATGAATCTGTATATGACAGTTTAATTTTTATCATTACATTATGGAAAATAATGAACTTTATCAAAATATGATACATTTTTGAGAAGTATCTGTACACTATTAAAATTAGTGAGCAAAAACGAGATAACAAATTTGCTACTTGTCTTCTAACAAGTAGCAAATCTACTCCGCTTTATTCACCAAAAACGGTTCTGTAATCTGGAACTTTCGCTACATTGAGCTAAAGTTAGTCGCCTTATCTCACTGTGCGAGAGGCAACCACGTCATGCGTCACGGGAAAAAGGTCAATTGTATCAAAAATTTCAGTTGGTGTGCAATGAATCTAAAATATAACGGAGTTAAATTTTTATCATTACATTTTGGAAAATAAACTTTATCACAATATGCTATTTTTTTCCGATGGACCTGTAATATCTGATCCTGGGTACTGAATATAGGCTAAGTTTTACTTTTGAACTCAACAAATGAGATGAATAAATTTATTATCATCTTCATTTACGGAGCTGAGTGAATGAAAAGTAAACGCAGCCCATTAGGAGAGCCCACCCCGTCCAGGAGACCCTATAAAAGCAGGACGAGTCTGCAGCGATCCAACACTAACAAAGAGACACTTGGGGGAAAAATTGCGTTAAGGAGGACAGATCCGCATTTCGGGTTAAAATGAGAGGACTCACGCTGACTAATGTTTGCCACTGTGGCTTCTTCACATATCTCGTTTTTATGTCTTTGAGCGCAGGAGACAGTGTCTCTCTGGCTGACGGGAAGCGTAAAGTTCCGAAACCCAAATTATCTTCAAAAGGCCCTCTTGGGGCACCAGGTAAGAAACTATTTCTTTTGAATGTTGACCTTCCTGTAAAATCCTATGAAATAATATCAGGGTTTAAAACCATACGCAAAAGTAAAATCATGTTCTCTATAGGTTTTTCCTTTCCATTTTTCACTCAAAATGAAATTAAGCAGATTCATTTAGTTTTTTAGGGTTTGTTCGGGTTTTGCAGCGCCTTTAATGGGAAAGAGAAGTGTGATGGACACCCCTTGGCTACGCTCACCCGAGGACCAGGGTGGGAACGCGATGGACACCAGCCTCCCGGCTGAGCAGACCTCGCTTTTCCAAGAGTTTCTGCGAGGGGCGTTGAAGGTGCAGAGGGACACAGAAGAGAGTCGTTTGAAAGATCAGGTGAGGACAGAGGACTCTGTCTTCGATACTTTTTTTATTTATACATATTTTTCCGTTTTCTTCATCTTAAATCTAATGTGATGTTTTTCAGGAAGCGGAGCTGCTGGCGAAAGTCTAAGTAAACTGATGAGGAGGTCGGAAGAGTGGCGAACACGGACCGAAGATCTCCAGGGATTAAAAAAAATATATAAATAACAACGAGAAAAAACCTATAATTTTTCTGCTGATTATGATTAAAATCATCTGCAACATTTCAAAAATGTCCCATTTGCAACAGGTTTTTTTTTCCTGTTAATTAATGTTGAATTTATTTCGTTTCGGCTACTTGTATTCAATAATAAAACATAAAATGAAAATGATGTGCAGCAGGTATTTTGTGAAAGACTGTGGTGTTTCCATCTTGACCCACCAGACAAAACATGTTTTTGTTTATTTTCCACATCGCTCTTTTATTCTTCCTCTGGGCAATGTAAAAAGAATGTCCTAAAATCCCCTTTGTTTAAAAGAGTTTTACTCTACTTTTAGTTGAGAGGTAAACAGTTTAACTAAAGGATCTGAAATTCATAGAATTAATTAATTATAGGATGTTTCAGAACATTTCAGAATCTGCTATTGGATTTTCCTCCACATGGGGTTTAATGTGACCTTATCTCTTATTTATAGACCAATTTCTAATGGCTTTTTATTTTTTTAACCCTCCTATTATGTTGCAGGTCAAATTGACCCGTTTCAAAGTTTAAAAATTGCTATAAAATAGTTAGAAGTATTTCTTTCTGCATGAAACTTTTCCTATTTGTCTTAGTATGTGCCCTCTATGTATAAAATGAAAATGGTTCATTTTAGACATTTGCAGCCCTCCCTGGGTTTTTTTGTTACATCAAAAAAGGTATCTAAATGTTGTTACAAAAGGTTAAAACATGTCCAATTCTATTTCTTTCGTTGCACCCATGAGACATATTTCACCCACACACACACACACAAACACCACACCACACATGCATGCACACACACATACTGTATACACACACCACACACACACACCTAAACACGCACACAAACCCAGTCTTTCACTATTCTCTTTACTTCACTAGGAAGCTGCCAGAAAGCAGGTGGTCATACAACTTTTGACAGGAACCTTTTCTGATCCCCTGGACAAACTCCACCCACACTGAGTGACACTCAGTAGAAGTGGGGGGGGGGAGAACATAAATACTCTCTGCAAGGGAGTCCTAAACACATTACACACTGAAGGAACATGTGATATCGTCACTGTCAGAGATCAGGAAATGAGCAGCAGGGAAATAAAAAGATGACAACCATGGAAGTGCTAGAACTTCTTGTTGATCATGTCAGGACCGACTAGGATGGCAGAAACTCACATCACAGACATCAAGTCAGTCTTTGAGCTACTCAGGCCTAGTGCAAGACAGAAACTCATTGTTGAAATGACAAATCTAAAAGGAAGGCGAGTTTTTGGAGAGAACAGGAAGGAGCTGGACCAGATACATTTACATGCATATTTGGAGGTCCTCATTCTGACCAGAGTTTTCAAGTCAAAGGATGAATCAACAGCCAGTTTAAGGGATGCAGAGACAGGCAGGGTAATATTTTGTGCCATAATGTTTCTGGAGACTTTTCTCCAGAGTAATCTGATTTGACAATCGATGAACAAGACAAACTAGCAGCTAATAGAACAGTGTGGAACATGTGGGTTGCAACTTCCCTGTTCTATAATCCAGGCCCTAATGTCACATTGGATGGAAGACTTGTGGCATTCAATTCTACCTTTTGTGGGTGCTTCGGTGATACTGACTTAAATTTAATGTCAAAGAAGTTGTATCCATTTCTCTTTGCTTGTAGGATCCTGTTTTATTTCCTTTTATCTAAGCTTGTCTGCTTTTGCCATTGCTGTTTTAATAATGAATCTCATAGCAGCCTACAGGTAAATGTCATACAATGAGACTGTCGGCAGATAGGCTCAGCTCTTGGTGTATGTTAGTTTCACTCTTGTTCAGTTTGAACACCAACAGCTGACAGAGACAAATGCGGCAAGCGTTGACTATAAAACCGAGGCTCAAGTCATTATTGACTTGCGCCACAACTCTTTAACTAATGTGTTAGTCTCAGAAGCGGCGCACGACATGGATGTGCCATGAATTTATTCACATCTAAAAGATTTATGCTATTTAAATAAGAATCCCTGACAGACTGATTTTCCCAACATTCCAAATCTTCATCATTCAGTTTCAACCTTACAATAAAACTAGTGATGATATACTGCCCCCCTCTGGCATAAAAGTAAAAAAACTAAACTGCATTGGTGCTGACTTTCTTTGTTGATTTTTGTGGTATAAATAGGATGCAACACAGATATTTATTTTGTCTTGCTGTATATTCTGTTGAAAATAGGACGACCAGAAAACCAGCCCAATTAGTCAGATGTGTGTAGATGGTTAGATCATATCCACACATCCAAAATCAGTCTGCAGATATATTCCATAGAAAACCCATGGATGATCTGAACAGTGAAATCATAAGACATGATCTTCTAGGAGATCATGCAAAGATGATCGGCCCTGTGTTAGAGGGCCAATGAGTGAAAGAGTAGGATATGGCTAAAATAATCTGTTACAAGCTAAGACACTATCCAGGTCTGATTTTGATGAAAACTGGTACTTTAAATTAGGAATTTTACTTTCTGAAAATGCACTGAAAGGCAAAGGTCGCACTTTAAGAGTTCAGTGTAAGGCTAAGCAGCTGGTGCCAATTCATGGTAGCTCTCCCCAAACAGGAAAAATATTGTAAAAAATATAAATAAATCTATTTATCAAGGTGCAATAGAAATCTATCCAGGACATTGCTTTGATATTTTGATCATCCCAGATATTTACACAGCCTGAAACTGAAGAAAGATTTTGCAACTTTGAAACAAATAGAATCATTTCTTGCATGTGCTATCATCACAGAAACCTTTAGATGTCTTGTTAAATGTTCTCAGACACATTTATATTGTTAAATAAATACAGTACAAAAATGTGTCAGGTACAGTTATGTTTCTGAACTGGTATGGTTAACAGTAATAAGGTTGCACATGGTTTTCTGTAAAAATATAAATAATACTTTTGTCTTCCTCACTAAACAAAAAATATGTGGTCTAATGTAAGGCTTTATTCTTTGGGTGTAAAACTTAAAAAAATAATAATAAAAGACTAATTAATTTTAAGGCTTTTTACACATTTTTCAACACATGGAAGTGCCTAGAGTGTGAGAATTTTTTTTTCCATGAGGATTTTGAGAAAAACTTTTAAAAAACTGTTTTTGAAATGTTTGAAAGAATGTGTTACAAATTTACAAAGAACTTTTGCCATTATTACAGACTGCTTGAATACATCACACTGAACAGGCAACGTCTTTAGCAATGGCCTGTTCTGAATTAGGTTCCTTGTGGAGGATGTTCATGCTGGACAGCGAGTATTCTAGCCATAAAATGACCACAGCATATCACTTCTACAATAATAAAACATGTTTTATTGATTTATGTAATATTATAATCTTCTGCGAAAGTGAACATTAGGTTCTTATGAGGCGAGTTCACTAAAAATAATACCTAAAACATGTTTATTGGGATAAACCTGCCCACATTTCAGTGCACAAAGCCTTCAGGCTGTTTGTTTTGAATGCTGACGTCAGCACGAGCACGTGACCCCCAGCCTCTGCTTGCAGCGATTTCATTGGTCGAGGCCGGAGGAATCTGAACGGTGAGGGAGACCGAAGCCATTTTATTATTTCAACAGTAAAGGTGCAGGTGCACCGAAAATTGTCGCCCAAACTAACAATAATTAAACACTTCCTGTTTGAAGCGCTCGCGTTACAATGGGACAGTGCGGGATTACGTCGTCCAAAACCGTCCTGGTTTTCCTCAACCTCATATTTTGGGTAAGAAAACGACAGATGGTGGAACAATGTGCAGCATCCCGATGATGAGGCCGGGGATGGGGAGCGTTTAGCAGGGCTGCAGACTGCGCCAGAGATGCGCTGCGCTGTTTTATAAGGCGGGGCCCAATTGACGAGTTGCGAGTTTTTGCGTCACGGCGGGGGGGTCGGTCATGCATTGGGCTGCTTTGTGTTGTGTTGATGCAGCTCTGGTCTTAGCAGCAGTGATGTAATGCATGCAGCAGGTAGCGACAGCTGACCTCACCTCTAGCATTATGGGATCCACGGCGCATAAAGGGAAATTAAGTGGAATAGGAGAGGAATAATCCCTTTTGCGTTACCTATTTTAATGTTAAATGTTGCAGAGTTGCTCAGTTATTACTCTTTTAGCATGACAACTATTTATCCATCCTGTATATTAGAGCAAATCTGTTGTCTGATTTATTATAAAATACACATTGGCCTAGTTTTTTGGCCTGTCTCTGACCCCCTTGTCCCTTTGTCTCTCTGTCTGCAGGCTGCTGCTGGAATCCTGTGCTACATCGGGGCTTATGTGTTCATCACCTATGACGACTATGACCACTTCTTTGAGGATGTGTACACTCTGATTCCAGCTGTGGTGATCATAGCTGTAGGGACTCTGCTGTTCATCATCGGTGTGATTGGCTGCTGTGCCACAATACGTGAGAGCTCCTGTGGCTTGGCAACGGTGAGTTTTGACAGCTTTGACTTAAAAAAAAAAAGAAGAAAGAAAGAAATGGCAGAAGAGATGTAAATGTTTTCATGTGTGTTTTGCGATGCTGCATGAATAAAGATGCAGGATACCGGACTGAAACGGTAGCCTGCATCTTTTGAGTTTTAATCCTCAAAAAAACCCAAATATATTCCTGAAGATGACAGCTTTATAAGATTTGTTTCCTCATTCAAGGATCTAAAGTCTGAACTCAACTTGACCCAGACCTCAATCTCTAATCACTTCCTCACGCTCTTTTCTTCACTCCTTCCCCGACTGCCGATTCCTCACAAATCCTCAAAATCTTGAAATGTATTTTTTTGCAAGCCAATTCCTGTTGTGGGCAGAGACACGTTTACGCTAACTCTAAGGCACATTACAGACATTGGGCCACCACTTCCTTCTTTTGTTGGTAATTTCAGCCTTTATTTGTCTTAAGTTCCAAATTATTGTTGCATTGTGGTAAGTAAGCATTGCATCGGTTGGAGAGCTGTGCAAAAGCGAAACTGCAAACACGTCCTGTCCAATTAACCAGCTACTTCAGCATGAGAAGGTTCTGGAGTAACTAGTTAGAGTATATGATTTGTACTGCTGGTCAGCTGGCTGAAACAACACTGCGAGTTTCTTGTACTTACAGGAACAATAACTTTTCCTCTTTTTGGGTCTTTTCTTTTCATGGAAAATAAACGGGTTTGGAAATTCCACCATACGTTTGCAGACTCCACTCTAACAGATTGAATAATACCAGCTTGTTGTCTTATTTTGCGATACTAAATGCAGAATAATGCAGTGGTATAATATTTCACTCAATAAGCTCTATTAGATTTCAACTAAATTTTAGTGGGAGTTTAGTTGTTGCTTAGTCTACATATCAAACTGTAGATATTTGCAATTTAAGTGATGGATTTAATCAGGTATTCATGTTGGTGATATTTTAAAAAAATTAATTTAAGTTGTGAGTCAACTAAACATCCATACTAGAGTTAAATAAATTGACTGACTGATTATGTGTTTAATCATGTAAGCCTTTAATGACTAAGAACAGTTAAGAAGGGAGTGTTTTTTTTGGTTTTTTTTTCTTTTGCTGAATTTGGGCTTTTAGTTTTCACTTTAAGAGTGAGGAAAATGACTGGTTGGTAGGATTTAGAGCGGGGCTGTTGCTGGGTTATCTTCTGGTAATTCTGTTCCCTGGCAGCATTAAGTACGGCCTGAAGGTGGCGCAGTGGTTGGAGGAGCTCAGAGTCACTTTACTCAAGCTTAAATGCAGAAATGAGTAAGGTGGATAATGTAAAAAGCCTTTGATTGCTGAGAGCACCTCTGATTACTGCGGCTGTTTAGTCAACACAATGTGATCTTAGTAATCAAATGGTGGCAAATGAAAATGCTTATGGACTTTGTCTAGCGCCTTGCAAAACTGTAAATACCCTCCAGCTTTTTCACATTTTGCCACATTTGTCACCACAAAGTTCAGTCTAGTTTATTGGAAACCAACAGTCAGACCATTGCGTTAAAGCGGAAGAGAAATGACACATAGTTTTCAGGGCTTTCTATGTCATTTTATATATATAAAAAATAAAAAATCTGAAAAAAGGTAACATCTTTTCAAACCCCAAATATGATACTTTGTAATACCTTTGGCAGGTATTATATCTTTTGGAGAATGTTTAAAGTAGCTTAAAGCATCTTTAACCCTGATGTCTCCTAACTACATTGACGTCGTCGTGTCTGCTGAGGCCTCACATTAGCTGCTGTTCAAACGTCTCATACAGACACGAAGAATCCCATGAACTTTGCTGCACTTGCTTTTTGTCTTAGAAAAACCTAACAAATTTGATGTGTAAACATAAAAAATATTAGGTGTCTGTACATACTCCAGTTTTGTGAGAAATAATTTGAAGTTATCTGGAGATTTCCTTCTCCTTTCGTTCAGATTCCGTTGACTAATACTATTGTTTGCTTCTCGCCATTTCAGTTCGCGGCGATCCTCCTGCTGGTGTTTGTGACGGAGTGTGTGGTGGTTGTTCTTGGCTACATTTACAGGGCGAAGGTAAGCGCGGGCTCGTTCTCCCGCAGACGGGTTTCTGTAGGTGAAAGATTGCATTTCTCACCGCTACACTGTGGATACAGTTGAATGATTTTTTGCTGCTAATTTGTGGCTGCCTGACCACGGCAGGTAGAAGATGAGGTGAATCACTCCATTCAGAAGGTTTACAACGAGTACAGCGGCCCCAACACGGATGCTCCCAGTCGGGCTATTGACTATGTGCAGAGGCAGGTGAGGAAATGTGCAAAATTTGGAGGACTTTTTTTATTAGTTTATGAGCAATTTATGGACATTAGGGAAGTAAAAATCGAACATTAAATTTGTTTTTCTCTTTTTCTTCTTGATTATTTCTCCATAGCTTCACTGCTGTGGTATCCACAACTACTCTGACTGGAGAAACACACGCTGGTTTAAGGAGTCTAAGAACAACAGCGTCCCAGTGAGCTGTTGCCAGCCCAACATCAACAACTGCACCGGCACTCTGACCCGACCAGCGGATCTCTACCAAGAGGTACAAACAAGAACTAATTACTTTTTCCGTCCAGGATGCTGCTAGGGAAATACTGCTGCACGTACAACCTTATGCCTCCTGTCATTTTTGTTCTCTCCTAGGGCTGTGAAGCACTTGTGGTAAAAAAACTGAAGGAGATCATGATGTATGTCATATGGGCAGCATTAACCTTTGCATCAATACAGGTAAGAGTCACAATGCTGAAAAGGCAGAAACGTCTAAGAATGACTCTAAAATGTCTGTTTAAATGTTAGTCTTTGTGATGTACAATAAACAAAACCGTGATGAATCTTTTCAAAATGTTTTCCAGGTACAGTTCATCTACAAAACACACAAATGTGTTAGAATACAGAATTTAGCTCAGAACTCTGGCATGACCTTTCATCAACTGCTGATATTGTACCTATTCATCCTTGTCTCATCCTTGTGGTACAGAGGTTAGGCACCACAACCTCTGAATACTGGAGACTCCGTCTAAAAAACTCTTCTAACTGCCCATTGTAGTAGTTTAAATATCAAATATGCAATCTTATGCAATAATATGCACAGTGTAAACCATCAGGCACTCTTATTTGTCTCTACTCTTGCAGGTACAGCTAATCAGCTAAAAGGAAAATGAATGGTGTTCTTGGATTAGCTGCTTTGCAAACGCCTGCCAATAGCATGTGAAATAACATTGCTCCTGAGTATTTCAGCATCCCAAGCTGGGATTAACAGTATCTAATATTTTAGCTCTATGAAAAAAATCTGTCTGGGAAAATTTTTCATGAATAATTTGTAGTTGGGTTACACAGAAACAGATTTCTGGAAAATCTAGTGGGGAAAACCGAACAGCAGATTTTTGTGTGTTTTTTGTTTGTTTTGTTTTGTTTAGGTGAACTGTGGTGGGTCAGTTCATCTGACAAAATAATTATTTGTGGAAAAAGTTTTGAAATGATTTATATCGGTCTTGGTTTTTACATCACCTGGCGTTTCATCAGGGTTATATACATTTTTGTGAGCTGCCATATATTAGCCATGATGTAGAATGTATTTATGTAAATTTTTTGAGTTGTCCTTTGTTTCCTATTCCGTTTTCAAGGATTCAGACTTTATGTAATATCTTAAAAATAGCATCCCAGGAACGACATCTGCAGTTCTAAATACAATTTAGTATCACCTCTTCTAGTCCTCCTCCTCTTTTGTGAAATAATAACACAAAACATCATTTAACTTTTAATTTTTGCCTTTATTAGTTTTTATTTTTAAGTAATCTGAGTCAACTAAGCAGGAAAAAACAAACAAAAAAAATGGTAAAATGTGTTTGAACTTCTGCGTTTCCTGTCTGCAGATGCTGGGCATGCTCTGTGCCTGTGTGGTGCTGTGCAGGAGGAGTCATGATCCGGCCTACGAGCTGCTGGTTACCACCAACAGCTACGCTTGAAGGACACGGCCCAACCGCTCTCAGTAAAACAAAACAAAACAAAAAAAAACTGTCCAGGACCTTCACCAGACATGTTCACACTAGATTCAGCCGTAGTTACTCAAGCTCAAGCACACCTTGCACAGCTCATGAAACAGTAGCGAACACTGGCGATGAGGTTTCAGTGGGCGAAGGCTTCAAAAGGAAAAGTGGTTATTTATTAACATGCTCTCTGAGTTGCAGTTTTGTCTTAGTCTTTTGTATATAAGCCAAAGCTGTAAATGGCTGATAACTCAAATTCATGTTGCAGATATTTTACTTGTGTTGACATTTCAGTTTATTCGGTGATCATGATGATGAAGAGTTCTTGGAGCTCGTCTGTGAAGTTAATGGTTGTGAGTATTGTAAGGGATGTTTGCACATTGACCAGAACCCTTGAGACACTTAGTTGTTTAGTTGCATAAGCTATTTCTCGACTTTTATAACCATACAGTAACTGTTTAAAATCAATGACTATAAGCAAAGTGATTTTCTTTTTTGTTTCTTTTTATCTGTTGTGTTGCAGCTACTTATCCTCATTTGTTCTCTGATATTTAGGTTGTAGCTGACGTAGTTTCTGTTTGGGTGTAGATGTTCTCTGAATCAGGCTTCACTAGTGAGCCGTTGCCAGTATAAACTGCAGTGCCATTTGTACCATTCATCAGCAGTGTTACATAAACGCTTCAGTGTGCATTCAGCTTGTTAAATTCACAAGATGACTTCAGTTTGTTTTCCTAGTTAGAAACCTGATGCGAAGAACTATGACATGTTATTTTATACCATGTTTGTGACGTCGTGTACTGTTATTTTTTTTTTTGGGCTGCTAAGTTGATCCCGTAGATATGACTAGTGCTACAAGAGAAATGTGAGGCACTTAAAAAGTTGTGTTTGACTTGAGAACACACTAGAAACAAATAAATTCAAATATTTAACCTGGACTGCTTTTATTTGCCACCTCATTCACAATATATTATATACATAGCAAATGCATTTAAATAGGAAATGAACTATGTGTGCAGCAAAACACTGGTTTAAAGGATTTAAATGTTTAAACATCGACGTTATTGTTCATATATTCACTTTCCCCACAAGTTATTTTGTATTTCCGTTTTAGACTGTCGAGACAGGCAAAGCTAATTGCAGATAGAAGTGCAACTGTTTGCACTTGTACTAGCAAACCAATTCAGACAGAGTATGTCTAAGCAGAACACAAAAGAAAACAATACAGCCATTGCAAATGCTCAAACATTCACCGTCTACTCAATAAGTCATTTAAAATATCACAAGTCAAACCTCACTTCCTTATCTTGTACCAAAATATCAGATCTGCTGTTATGAGCTTTTATCACTTCCTGAACACATAGTTTTAAAACCACCAAATAAAAGAAAGTAGTCTGTTTTTCCAGCATTAGTCCAAGCATACTATTGTTGCTTAATAAAACTTCTTTAAAACTTCTTTAATTAGTGCAGCTAGCAGGATGAAAACATTATCTGAACAGGGAATGCCCTGCCCAGTCAAGAAATGCATTGTGCCTCATAAGTTGTGTGGCCTAAATGGGAATTGACACTGTTTAAATACATTTCCTCTGTAATTTCCTCACCCTTCTACTAAATATGTTTTTCTAAAATCTGCCTCTTAAATGCGGTCACAGTCATAGAGCCTCTTACCATAAAGCTTAAAGATGTGTCTGAAACAGGAGACTTAAGAACAGAGCCGGCCAGAGGAATCAGTGAAATATGCAGCTGTCCTGACACCAGGGCCCCAAGTGATCTTGACTGCCAGACTAAATTAGCCACATAAATAACCTTTTTTTTTTTATTCAGGGATAAATATTTGCCCGCAGTGTCTGGGACTTGCCTCCTGTTTTTACAGCATGTAAACAGGTTTCAGTCATATACGTAATCATAGCTTTTAATTAAACTTATGTCAGGGCTGCAATAAGGTATCTAGAAGCTATCATTGATGGAAACTTGTCTGTATAGTTTGGGTTGGAGTTAGATTTTGTCCAGATAGTTTCCCGGCACCAGCCCACTATACCCGTTCCTCTCCACTGTCCACCAGCCGTCTTCTTCTTTCACCAGGACCTGAACTATGTCCCCTCTGCTCACAGACAGTTCGTCTTGCTCCTACAAATCAAACATCAAAAATAAATAGAATTGAGCAACTGTTATACAAAACTGGTTGCAGATCAGTTTTGTTTGCGTCCTACGAGGATCACCTGTGCTGTGTACTCATAAAGCACAACATAGAACTGTTCGTCCTCAGGGGCAGACGGTAGTAAAGGAAGGGGCGCATATCCATTATCATTTGTTTCGCCTGAAAAAGAAGAAAGAAATTACAAATGAAAACTTAACAGAAATAATTTGCTGGGGTTTTTTTGTTTGTTGGTTTTTCATCACAGGATTTAATTTACCGATAGATTTCCCAATGCAAACTGACCGATGAGAAATCTGTTTTAACATGTTTGCATAAAAATAAACTGCACTTACTTTCGGCAACAGACGGCAGGGTTGGCCGTGAAGCTGTGGGGCTTTCGGTATTGATGCTCACAGACCTTCTGAGTAAAGACTCTGAGCTCCTGTGTGATCCACAGACACACAAAGACATTTAGGAAACACACAGTAGCTTCCTCACATTCACCAAACTCCCACCGAAAACCTGGCACTGGATTAAGGCGGTTTAAAGGGACCCTGCTTTGCTTCATAATCCTATTAGGTGTTGTACCTTCTTGACGTGTCTTCTTGAGGAAAAAAAGCTTGCCCGTTGCTGTTCCTCTTCATCCCAGCTGAGTTGCAGCTTTCAAACACTATGGGATCTGTTAAAAGAAAAGGGAAGTTGCCCATTTGAGAAGTGTCGACTGTTTTCTTAGAGTGAACTGAGAGAAAAATAAAAGGTCAGAAGTGGAGCAGCACAGTGACTCCTGTTCAGGTTGTTTTGCTACTTCTCTCTAACTCACCTGGTGGCTTCGATCCCGTCTTTTTCATCTCTATAAAGCAGTTGTTGTCTGTGGTGATGTCACACAGCTCCAGAAGCGTCCTCACCGCCTCGTACAGCTGAGTTAGAACAAGCAGGAAGTCAGAACTAAGTGAACCGACACGCTCTGTTGGGGTTTTTTTGTTTGCTAAAACAGAGCAGCTCAGTGTATTGCTACACCAAGTGCACTGTAATGAGAATATACATTTGGCAATTATCCAGACTTAAGGTCAGTGTGTTTTTTAATGAGTCTCCCCCCCATTAGGCCACAGCATTGGCTAAAGAGGCTGCTGCTGTTCCACTGATGAACTTATTCTAGAGACAGACAGGTTTAAAATGCAGTGCTTTGTGTCCAGGATTTATCCTGCTCAGAAAGTCGGTTAAAACAACTGCATTCAGTACCTTTGAAATACTGACAAAGTTCTGTCTCATAGAAATTACTATTAATATTAATAAAATTGTATTTCATTTCATGAAAAAACTTGTCAAGGCTTAGAAATCTAAATTTTGGATCTGAGTGGTAACCTACATGATATTTTGAAACACTAATTGACCATACATGCAATTTTGAGTTTTTAATATTTCCTCTGTACTTTTTTTTTCACAAATGCATAATCTTGGTGAATGTGAGATTTAATGGTGGTTTTTGTAAATAAAAATAATTAAAAGCGTGACTTTGAGCAGCATCAGTCAGACATATTGTGGGTAACGGTAAAGTTTTGACAGCTCCTCAGACTGAAGCTGTGAGATCTAGGTGAAAAACAAAGCTAATATGACCTTTTAATAAACTTTAACAAATTAAATAAAGGTTTTGCAATCATAGCAGTGTTTAGAGAGAGTTTGGTTGTCATTATGTAAGAGAACGGTGGAGTTTGTGCTGCTGTAGTGGAGAGACAGAAGTGTTCATACCCCTGAACCTTAGTTAGGTAACAATCACAAACTTTAAAGTTTCTTTTGGAGGATTCTGTGCCATTAAACCAACAGTAAATACGTTATAAGCACGGAAGAAAACTGATACATGGTTTTCTGAAGTGTTTTTTTTTTTGTTTTGTTTTTTTTACAGATCTAAATCTGAAATTCTTAGCATCTATTTGCGTTCAGCCCATTTTATTCTGATACCCTTAAATAAAATTCAGGGCAAAGAACCTCCTTTAAAAGTCACCTAATTAGTGAGTCGACCTGCGTTTAGGGTAATTTTGGTTTAAATACAGCTATTCTGTGAAGCGTTCAGAGCTTTTAACATCTCAGAGAGCACTCTTCAATCCATCATCCGAAAATGGGAACTGCAAGACTTCAAATCTATGAAGACGTGACAGGCAGGGCAAAGAGGCCAACGCAACTTTGGAGGAGCCTTTAGGTGGGAGAATATTAATTGTACCGTCTACAAAACCTGCAAATTTGGAAGAATGGCAAGAAGGAAGCCATAGCAATGAGTGTTTAATGCATTATGCATAATGGGAAATAAGGCAGACTTAATAAAAGCTGCTCTGATCTGATGAGACCAAAATTACACTAGCTGTACATGCATGCTGTGTAACAGAAAACTAACTCTTCACGCTACCCTGAGAGCACTTTGCGAAAAGTAAAACATAGTAGTTGAGCTATCCTTTTCTTTGGCAGGGTCAAGAAAGCTGATTATTAATGAGAAGATGGTTGGAGCTGAATACAAAGTAAATACAAAAAAAGTCTTAAAATTGCAGTGGAGCTTTACCGGCTAACAGAACAATGAGTTTAAATAATACCAAAGCTGCACTGGAATGGTTTTGATTACAGCATAGTCATGTGTTAGAATGGTCCAGTCAAAGTGCAGACCTAAATCTAATGCAGAATCTGAGGATAGCCTTGAAACTTGCTCTACACTGACATTTTCCATCTATTTGGCCTGAGCTTGAGCTAATTTGCCATAAAGAATCTACAAAGATCAATGTTCTAGATGTTCCCCTAGCCATGCAAAACATTGTGAGATTTTCATCAGTGAGAAATGTTAAAAGCTATGCAGTATTAGTCTTTTCACAAAAGATCTCCATAAAATGGAATTAAGATTGTAGTGAGACAAAATGCGACAAAATATTGGCAAAATCCTTTATACCAGGGGTGTCAAACTCCAGTCCTCAAGGACCGCTGTCCTGCAGGTTTTAGATGTGCCACAGGTACAAAACACTGGAATGAAATGGATTAATTACCTCCTTCTTGTGTAGATCAGTTCTCCAGCACCTTGCTACTGATTTAATTATTCTATCCAGGTGTGGTGCAGCAGAGGCACATCTAAAAGTTGCAGGCAGTGGCCCTTGGGGACTGGAGTTTGACACCTGTGCTTCATACCAATTGCAGTGGTAGAGAACTAATGACTTTGGCCTGTTTTGCAGGCACAGGACTTAGGGTCCATTGATTTACTCATGGCAACTTTGTTAGCCAGAGCAATCAAGAGTTGAGTGAAAGTCCATCTGTGTAACAACTAAAGCTTTGCCCAAATTAGGTCACAGATAAAAGATCACAAGCTCAACAGCAACCCTACCACAGAATGCCTGAAATAGAAATGAATTAGGGTGCTGCAATGGCCCAGTCAAAGTACATTCCTCAACCCAATGGAAATTAGTTGTACAGTATCAGGAGAACTATGAACAAAGGTGCAAGAAAACAAACATAATTCCACCAAAAATTCAGAGACAGATCAGGTTTCATAGACGTCTTCAAGCCACTGCTTCTGAAGGAGGTGCTACAAGCTGCTGAATCATGGAGTAAGTTTTTTTTTTTTTCTGTCAACACCACCTTCTGCATTTTACTTAAAAAGGTAATGGACCATTTGCTGGTTGATGACTCAGTAGTATGCAATGTGTAAATATCTGTTTTGTGAAATCCAAGCAGGACACGTTCTGGTCATTTATTTTTGATTAAAGTGGGACAGATTACCTCATCGTCCTTGACACACTGCATGGAGAAATGGTTACAGTGATCCCAGAGGGCACACCTCAGCATGTTGATCCGGTCTCCCTCCAGCTGCTGGAAGACCTGAAATGCAGCCGGCATTTTGTAAAACGAGGAACAAGAAATGAGGAACAGGAAACTTTAAAGAACATTTTTATAAAACATCCAAGCTACCATGTAAAATAATTGTGCAAATAATATAGTTTTTCTGTCAGAATAATTCATAACAATTCATTCTGTCACGTTCTGTGCAACACGAAGTAAACTTCCTGCCTGGTCAACACACGGAGTGTTTCATGTATGCTATAGGATGTGGTTTGAGGTTCAGTCTGGAAGTTAAGATCTTAATGGTGGATTAGGAGAAGGTTAAAGACCTGCTAACAGGAATACGCTGTCTACTGTACCTCACATGTGCTTTTGTGGGTTTCTTCCCAGTCTCGGCGAACGGTTTCGAGCTGATCGATGTTGGTGAGGTACATTCTCTCTGCAAGGAAGTCAGAATATTATGGTGGGCGATGGTTAAAATCACAACTATGGAATGGAACATGCAAGCACACTGAACACATTTTCTTTTTCTCAAAAAGCTAAATTTCCACTATGCGGAATAGACCTGAGCTTTCATCTTTTTAATTATATTTTAGTTTAGTGGAGACTTTCTTGGGAATTAACTGACTTTGTCCAGAGTAGTGTGTTATATTTCAGCAACAATTAAAGACTGAGATTCACTGACAAGGCAGCAAAGCAATAATGTTACTGCATGTTATGGCCATGTATGGCCTACACAGTCATGATAAAGACTGGCTTGACAGTTGTGCAGCAGGTGGTCACAAGGATTAGCTACGAAGGTCACTATTAAACAAGCTGGCAGATCCCAGAGTGCTGCATGCAATAATATCACTGGAAAGTGAAGCGTATGGAAAATGCACGGTATACAAAGGTGTACAAGTAACAACAACAGATAACAACATGCAAATGAGCACCAAACAATGCAAATGAACTAAAGGTTAGTATACTGAAGTGAAGTTAGTCACATTCTCTCACAGTGAAACAAATGGAGTCCTAGCCAAGTATATTGAGTACATTCATTGTACAGCAGGCCAACATTTCTGTGTTAAAAGGCATTTTTAATGTTAATATTTAAGTTTAGGGGTTTTTTTAGAAGCAAAATTTTGATTATAGCTGTAATCCATAATCACCAGAATTAGAAATGAGCACATAAGAGCTTTTAACTTAAACCTGCAACAGCTGGAGCAGCTGAAGCACCCTTGGGTTTTCTCATGTCCTGTGTCAGATTGCTGCTCTCTTCCTGTTTCTTAAGGACACTCGTGTCAGAAACTGTTGAGTCGCTTTAGGTAGTTATTCAAAGCTGCCACTTCTTCTTTTCTCATCTGCGTTTTCAGTTTCCTTAATTTATGAAGTAAACGCAGCACGATGTGCAACACTTTGTGGCAGATCTTAACCAGTTGGACTGAAACCAATGAATGAAGCGAACAAAGCACAAAGACAAACGTCACCGACGGCTCTGAGAGATTATAAGAGCAGTTACTCTGCTGCTAAAAAGTAGAAACGTCAAGTTATGAAATGTGACTCATACCTGCTTCAGTGGCAGCTTGTCGACACTGTTTAGCCTTGTGACGCACCTGTGAATCAAATTTTAAAGAGGGACGTTATGAACATGCAGCCTGTTTGGTTTTTTAAAGACGACCTGACAGCTGACAGACTAAATAGAATAAATTGCCTGAGAGTAAATACATTCATAAGGAGCTGACATGTGAATTCACACAACAATTTTGTCCTCTGGTTGTTTCCGTCTCTGTTTTTCTTGCAGTTGTTCTCTGAAAGAATTGCTAACAGATCTTCTTCCTCCATTTAACCTCATCTCTAGTATCCTCTTCTGTCATAACAGTCTTACCTGTGGTCTTACACCTTCTCATCTACCCAGCCACTGCGTTTTTTGTCGTGCGACATCCTACATACTGCGCCTTGCAGAAATCTTAACACCTCTTGCAGTTTTCGCATTTTGTCACATAAATTGATCATTTTTACTATTTTTTTAAAATCATAAACCGACACACAGTATGAAATAATGTATAATTATGAGGTGGAAGAAAAACTTTATATGTAATTTTCGACATTTTCTGTGAATGAAATCTGAAAAGTGTGACATGTGCTTTTTATACCCTAATTCTACCCTGAGTCAATATTTTGTGGAGCTACCTCATTTTTAAAGTACAGCTGCATATTCTGAAAAATGTGTACAGTAATGTGCTGCGATCCAAATCTCTCCACCGTCTGGCTGTAGATTTATGGTTGTAGATTTAATTCCGGTCTCAAGTCTTCTGCTGGCTTTGTAAAATGCTTTTAATATTATAAATTTTAAAAACTGTCAATTGAAGACCTATCTGATGTGTTGCTATGGTCTATATGATGTTTTTTTGTTCACTGATATTTTTATTGATTTTAATTGGGGTATCAGATATTTTGG
This sequence comes from Poecilia picta, assembly GCA_033032245.1. Taxonomy (NCBI): domain Eukaryota; kingdom Metazoa; phylum Chordata; class Actinopteri; order Cyprinodontiformes; family Poeciliidae; genus Poecilia; species Poecilia picta. The sequence continues at coordinate 29,070,853 of CM065355.1, forward strand.
ACAAAATACTAATTTGAAAATTATTAATCCTTCACCACAAAGTTATGTGGCATTTTGTTAACCATATTTATATGATGAAATTCTGGCAACCACAGCCATAAATTAGAAATGTTTGGGTTTTTTTGTTTGTTTTTTCTTTACAGTGCAGAAATAACCGCAAGATAGTTTCACCTTTTCTTATCTAGTGACTTTATCAGAATATGAACAGAACTGAGCTCATCATTGATTATCATAACCAGGGAAAATGTTTGCTTAAAAATTTTGATTTTCAACATATTCTGCAATCTGTGATTTACCATATGTGCTAATTAGCTGCTATAAGTCTACATTATACTTAATAGAGAAATATTGTGTATCAGTGAGCTGATTCATGTCCATAGGTTACCTTTTCAGCATTTTTGGCTGGACCATTTGCTTGCTCAGCTGACTCTGCCTCGTCAGCCTCTCTGCACTTTACTTCATAGGTCTTTTTAGACTGGGGGAAACAGAAACAGAAAGGAAACACAACAGCTAACCACAAGAACAGACAGAAAGCTTATTTTGTAATTTGGTTTTGTTGTATTGATGTAAAATTATATGTTGTTCTCGCATTTAGAGTTCATTGCTCCTAGAATTTTGCAAGTTAGCGTAACGAGTAAATGTAACTTCCCAGGAAATACGTTTTCTTAGTTTACTGATTCCCACTTTGAGAAATTATTCTAGAGTCTTACCTCCATGGTCTTCTTGTACAAGCTGACCTTCTTCTTTTGAACTTTCTCCATGATGCTTTCAAACTTAAAAAAAAAAAATAAAAAAATAAAAAATAGATATATTTTCAGAATTTAAGATTAACCTGTGCTAACTAAACTGCAGAGAAGAAACAGGTAGTTACAGCACCCAGCTAAGTTTGTGCAGAAGGTTTTGAATGGCATTGGAGGGAACAATTAAGGGAAGTGACAGTGAAATATTGATTGGGCGGCAAGCATTTCAACCACTTTCAACCATTTCAGTAAGTCAGTTGCTAGGAAACAACTTTCACCCAGTACCTTTTTCTTCTGCTCTTTTTGACGTTCTCGGAAAGTCTCAATCTTTTTCACCTCCTCTTTCAACAGATCAGATAATTGGATGTGAAAGTTGCCAATGTTCTCTATTTCTGAAATGAACAAAAATGCAGAGAGCAAAAATCAAATAGTTTCACTATCATGTCCTGGCACAACCTGGCAAGGTGATTCTGCAGAGAATACAGACTTACGGGTTTTCAGTTGTTCAAAGGACGCTCTCAAAGTGCTGGGAGACAAGTCAAAGTAATGATTGAGAGATTATTTGGTCAAACCATGTAAACATAGCTTGAAGACTGACATTTCAGGAAGCACAAAGTGCAGGTGAATCAGTGAAAAATAATGGGAAGGTAGAAACTGCTGTCTCTGAAACATTCCTGGCTTGGGTTCATTCAGTTAGTTGGTTACTTTTTCCACTGCTGTTGCTCACTGTGAACAGGAAACTGATATGTAAGGCCTTACAATACGCAGAGAGGCAAACTGTCAAGTCGATACCTTGTGTCTGTGCGCACACACATGCGCACAGACACAGCTACGCTTTTTTTTCTTTCTTTTGGGCCTCACAGACACATGCTGTTCTAAAAAAAGAATGTGACTCAAAGGTACGAGCCGGGGTTTTGTATTTAGTGTTACTGGTCAGTTTCTTTAGCATCCATATCTATCAATAACTGCTGTTTCATAAACAGCTGCAATAAACGCTGGTTTCATAATTATCCATGGTTAATATGTCAATATGTGCTGTGCTCGGTTTACCATTGATTTTGTTTGTTTGTTTGTTTGTTTACCTGATTTCTGTTTGTCCTCCGGCTTTCCGAGCAATTGTCACCAGTTCCTTCCCGTACTTTTCCTCTGCCACTGCCCTGTGTAGTAAAACACGTGGTAACTTCAGTAAGAATCAGAGAACGTGGTTTTTATTAAGCTGCACAACCTGGCTAAAATAAATCCAATGCACACTGTTGCTTCACCTTTGTGCATGTATTACTCAAACGCGTATTTATATTATCTGTCAAAAGTGAAGTTAAGTATAGGTTGCTGTATCTATTATTTTAAACCCGACTGTTTCCTTAGAGAGAATATTTTTTATAAAATGATCTTATAAACAGAACGTGACCTTACTGTGCTACAGATTAAACCGACGTGTACATAACTGTATTTCAACCTGTCCACTTGATAGAACTGTCTTGGGTTGATGTCATTATGCTAAAATTGTGTTTTCTTTTTTTATAAGACTCTGACCTTTTTTGTCCTATAAAGTATGTTGAGATGTTTGTTCTCAATTACTGAATTATAAATGAACAAAGCATCTGAACTGAAGATGCTTCAGTTCAGGGTGTCTAGTTTTGCATCTCAGAGTTATAATGAGCTCTAATTTAACATTATAAGTCACACATCACGAGTTGCATTATCAGTGTGTATAAAGTGAGCTGCGTTTACAGTAGTACAGGTATGAGTTATGGTTTGAGTTTAGCTGGAGTGTGATTATGAGTCATATGCTCCTTTCAATCAGATGAACAGTTCTGAATCCTTTTTTCCATATCTTTTGGAAGTTTTTTTTTTTAATTAATGTGATAAATACAAAGCTGAAACTGCTAAAGTGATCAGATTAACAATGAAAGCAAAGTCTTGTGAAATATTGGGTATTCTTCACAATGACTAATTCAAATGAGATCATTTTACAGTCTCTGCAGTTTTAGTTTCAGTCACTTGAAGAAAAATAAAATCCACCTCATCTTCAAAAGCTCCTCCATATCTTTGCACATTTGCCTCCCATCGCGGAGCCTCTGGATCACGACGTCGTACCCAGCGTGGCAGGTGAAGTCTGAGCTCTGCATTCAGAAGACAAGCTAAAGAGAAATGCTTCAACAAAAAGCAAGGCTCAGCTGCTATTACAAAATGTCCCTTTTTTTTATCTTGGACTCTCTGCGAAGTAAAAATGCAGAACTAACATTTGTACTTGGTAAAAAGTAGAAATATGTCACCATAGTTGGCACTTTCCTGAGTTGTGCTTAGACATTAACAGCAAAAGTCTCTATTACAAAGTTATTTCCTACTATTGGAGCAAATAGCTTTGGTCATTTTAACTTCTCTATGTGATTAACATCAGAGTTGTATTGATGCGATTGTTGCTCCTTGTACATTTAACTGTTGAGGATATTTTACATACTTTAAAAGTACAGTGCAATTAATTTAACATGAAAATATCAGAGGATGAAAAGGAAGCATAACTTAAATCACCCTTCTCTGTCTTAAACAATGACAAGACCACAAGAAGTGACTTACCCAAAACGCGTCTTTAAACATCAAAGGAGCCATCTCAAGCAGCCACTTCCTCAGTTTGCCCTTCGCTTATTTAACTTCTTATTTTAAACAAGGATTTGTGCGTTTGGAGCCTACAAGCAGCAGAATGAGGCTTTGAAGACCCTCAGCAAGATAATCTGTGTTTAAAACTTGCAGAAGCCCGAATGCCAGCGAGTCATTTTGGGTGATCTAAATGAGGAAGAGCTGCGTCCCATGATGTCACTGACCACAGGCAGCTCAGCCCCCCCTCCTGAAATGTAGTTTCTTTTACTAGCACTTGCTGTAAAAAAAAAAAAAAAAGAAGAAAAGATTGCATGACACTGTACAGTTCCAAAGTTATTAGGCAGATATCTGTGTTTTATCAATGTGTTTAATTCCTTCAGTGTTGCTTTGGTTTGACCATTAACAATATAAAAAAAGGAAAATGTACGTAAAAGTGTAGTTTCACTCAACTTAAATAACTCTGTAGTTTTATCACACAAGGCATTTTAAGGTTGTTTTGCTCCTGTGTGTGTTTTATGAATTCAAAGTTCATGGCTCAGACAAAAGAAAATACTATCTTTTTACAGGTACATCTCACTCAAATCTGATATAATTGAATTGCACATTCATTTCAATGATTCAACTCAAAACGTTAAATATTTAACTCTGTTCTGTCACACACCAAACAACATGTTAAAGGGACAGTACAAATCAATACAGCCAACTGAGAATAATGGCACTTGGAGGGCTAAAGTGTTTTTGTTTATTTGCTTTATTTATTTTGAATATATATATATATATATATATTGGGGATGGGGATTGCACATTCATTTCAATGATTCAACTCAAAACGTTAAATATTTAACTCTGTTTTAAAAAGTGATTTTTTTACACAGTAATGTTATTTTGTTGCCATGTTGTGGCCAAGTTGCAGCCCAAATCCAGTCCAGGAAGAGAAGAACAGACAGTGGCGTCTCTCACCAGCCGCTCAATGAGATGTGTGAAAATATTTGGGCCTCTCAAGAAGTCCAGGGATCGTTCTGTCACACACCAAACAACATGTTAAAGGGACAGTACAAATCAATACAGCCAACTGAGAATAATGGCACTCTGCACTCCTCTCACTCGCTCCAGCCTGTCTCCTCAGGCATTCTCCCCAAAGTAGACTTGGGTCTTGTGCTGCTGGTCAGCAGGAGATTAGCAAGCACAGAGGTGCGAGAACCAGTTTGCACTCACCTAGAAGTCTGGATAATTCACACATTTTGTAGACAGAAAAGCAGCTTGCATCACATATTCAACACTCAGTGCAGAGACTCTCCATATTTGCTAGATTTTTTTTTATGTGAACTTGAAGACTAAAATAAGTTAAAGAAACATAAAATATCTATGTAGTTCATACATGCTTGCATCTTGATGCATGGAGGATAAGATGTAGCCACAAATAGTAGCAACGGTGACACTGGTCTCAGCAAATGGGCTGTGTGGGTAACTCTATCTGTGGAGGGGGAATACAGCAGCGGTTGGGTAATGGAAAGGTCATTTACCCAATCCCCCAGGTACGGGGGGGCTGGTCTGACACGGCTCGTTTGTCACAGTTCAATAACTGCCACTCCAGGGAGTGTGAGGGAGAGACAAAAAAAAAATGAGTGAGAGAAGGCGGGGAGCTGTGTGTGTGGACTTGTGTGTGTTTGTATGTGAACTGCAACCCTGGTGAGTGAGAGTGGGCTCAACCCCTGGAAGCACAGCTGATTCCCAGGGCTTGTCCTTCCATTTGAGGCCTCAAACAGGGTCATGGTGAAAGCCAAGCACCACAGACTCAGACACTGAGAAGTGAAAACGTGTAAGCCTTGACCTGGAAGGAATTGTTTTTTTGTTTTTTTTTTCTTTCTAAGTGGTAGATGTTTGGTTCTCCAAGAGGGCTAAAGTGTTTTTGTTTATTTGCTTTATTTATTTTGAATATATATATATATATATATTGGGGATGGGGATTGCACATTCATTTCAATGATTCAACTCAAAACGTTAAATATTTAACTCTGTTTTAAAAAGTGATTTTTTTACACAGTAATGTTATTTTGTTGCCATGTTGTGGCCAAGTTGCAGCCCAAATCCAGTCCTCAAGAGTCACTTATCCTGCAACTTACATTCATCTCTTCTCCAACATACTTGAACCAAATGGCCGGATTTTCCTCATCAGCATTCAGTCATTCAGCTCTTCAGGTGCCTGGCAACAACCCATTCGTTTTATTTAAGCTTACTGGACAAACAAAGCATCTAAAAGTTGCAGGAAAGTTGAATTTGAGGACAGAACTTGAGCACCCCTCGTCTACACAGTCATGGGAGAGAGACTGCTGTCTTGCAAGTTGTCCAGCAGCCAATCATTGAGCGCTTCAACCAGGCTCACAATGGTGAGCTGAAAATTACGTAGTTTGAACTAATATCATCAGAAGCATAGATCATTTGCTATCATAAATTCACCAGTATTCTGTACCTAAATATACCAGGGGGACACATAACTTTTTTAAACATCTAAATACGATAATATTAAAATTATTTAGTATGATAACCCAGCTTAATTGCCTTTCCTTTTCTCAAAGTATTTCTCAACTCATCTGTTTTTTTCTGTAATGGCCACAAGAGGGAGACATAAACCAGGACATCAAAGCCGAGCCTGACAACATTAGGATCAAACCCACCTTTTGCACAGAGACAATAGTTCCTAAATCTCCAAGGAGGGACAGACATCAGGATCCCAGATCTCCCCAGTCAAGCTCAGAGGAGTACAAATCTGTGCCTCGGGCATTTTTCAGGGAAGACACCAATCCACGTGAATGAGCACACGGAAGCATCTTATTGATTTTCAAAGTGGGGAAGAGAAGAACAGACAGTGGCGTCTCTCACCAGCCGCTCAATGAGATGTGTGAAAATATTTGGGCCTCTCAAGAAGTCCAGGGATCGTTCTGTCACACACCAAACAACATGTTAAAGGGACAGTACAAATCAATACAGCCAACTGAGAATAATGGCACTTGGAGGGCTAAAGTGTTTTTGTTTATTTGCTTTATTTATTTTGAATATATATATATATATATATATTGGGGATGACAGCCTCATTTAACTCTGAAAGCTTTTTTCAACAAAGTTAATTTCCACAAATTAATAAAGAGTTTAGGTAGTTAATACTGTTTTTATTTATAGAGCACTTTCCATTTCATGTATGCCACACTATGTGCTTTGCAGAAAAAGGACACAACAACAGGAAAAGGGATTAAAGTACAATAATAATTCAACATTAAAACAATCAGTGGAAATATAAAAACCTACATTTAAAAATAATTAGAAAAAATTGTTTAAGAAAAAGTACTTGAGCCAAAAGATTTGTAATATAGCAGTCATACAATGTAAACAAAAAACAATAATGGTATTAAAATTAAATAAAACATGAAATAAAGATTGGCAAACATAATTAAATGAAGTGAAAGTCAAGCTAGAAATATCCTCATTCATCTCAACACTCACATAAATACTATGTACAGGTTTAACTGTATCTGATGTACATCTAAATATGATTGTGTTTCAATGAACTGTGAACAAATATGTCAGATTTGAATTGTGACTTTTTATGTTCTTTGAAAGTGTTTTTATTTAAGCACAAGCTGTGGACTCCATCTGGCTGAGGGCCTAACTGTGAAATCCTGCCCAATTTTATATTCCAAAGAAAATTAATGAAATATAAAAATAAAAGAACTTAAGACATTTAAAAAAAATAAATATTAACACTACTAAGTACTTTTAATGTTTGAAATCTGTTCTTTAAACGCCCATATAACCATCCTCCTGCATTCAAAAATGCAGATTTTATTTCGGTTTCACCACTTGATCAAAAGTCTCGGCTTAGAAGTTTGCCACTATTCTAGAGCAATGATCTTTGGGTTCAGAAAGAGAGTAACTATTCCCTCTTGGAGAACCAAACATCTACCACTTAGAAAGAAAAAAAAAACAAAAAAACAATTCCTTCCAGGTCAAGGCTTACACGTTTTCACTTCTCAGTGTCTGAGTCTGTGGTGCTTGGCTTTCACCATGACCCTGTTTGAGGCCTCAAATGGAAGGACAAGCCCTGGGAATCAGCTGTGCTTCCAGGGGTTGAGCCCACTCTCACTCACCAGGGTTGCAGTTCACATACAAACACACACAAGTCCACACACACAGCTCCCCGCCTTCTCTCACTCATTTTTTTTTTGTCTCTCCCTCACACTCCCTGGAGTGGCAGTTATTGAACTGTGACAAACGAGCCGTGTCAGACCAGCCCCCCCGTACCTGGGGGATTGGGTAAATGACCTTTCCATTACCCAACCGCTGCTGTATTCCCCCTCCACAGATAGAGTTACCCACACAGCCCATTTGCTGAGACCAGTGTCACCGTTGCTACTATTTGTGGCTACATCTTATCCTCCATGCATCAAGATGCAAGCATGTATGAACTACATAGATATTTTATGTTTCTTTAACTTATTTTAGTCTTCAAGTTCACATAAAAAAAAATCTAGCAAATATGGAGAGTCTCTGCACTGAGTGTTGAATATGTGATGCAAGCTGCTTTTCTGTCTACAAAATGTGTGAATTATCCAGACTTCTAGGTGAGTGCAAACTGGTTCTCGCACCTCTGTGCTTGCTAATCTCCTGCTGACCAGCAGCACAAGACCCAAGTCTACTTTGGGGAGAATGCCTGAGGAGACAGGCTGGAGCGAGTGAGAGGAGTGCAGAGAAAAGCTTCAGCTGGATGAGAATTGGAAAGAAAAAGACGGATTACTGTAGATAAAGATGATGTAAGCAAAAAAGGATGATGTAAAGACAAACGTGAAAATGACAGAAAACAAGGATTTCAACTGAAGAGTTCAGAGTTTAGCTAAGAATGTAACAAACAGAGTCCTTGGCCACTACAGTGGGAACCTGTTGGGGAGCTGACAGATGGAGAGCTAATGACGTTGAGGCACTGGGGCTGGGTCTGTAATTGTGAACGAGGCGATCTGTAGTTCTTGTCATAATACAGCTGAAAGCCAACAGCGGAATGAGAAAGAAATGAGGCAGAAGGAGGAGCAGGTGAGAAAAAAAAAGAACAGAATCGTCTCTTTTGATCTCCACGTGGCTTTAAATGAAACATTCAGCTGCTTTAATCCTCTGTAGGACGGCTAAGAACTTCAGCCCTAATCAATCTGATCCTCATGGGTTTCGCTACTCCCTAATGGGTTTCTCTGAACACTGGGATGAAAGTGCACACAAATAGTCAGAATCCATGTTTGTATGGATTTTTTTTCTTTTTTATAAATATTTAATTAGCTCTGATGCCATTTTTTTTTCTTCAGTTCATTGTATATATTTTGTTTATGGCTTGAAAGTGCAGTCATATAAAGCCTGTTTCTTTTCGTAAACAAGAAAAAAAAACCTGTGAATTATGACATACATGTAAGTGTTTAAACATTTTAAGGTGCCAAGTGCAGGTCCTGACTCTGATAAAATGAATGGTATTACACTAATACACCCCATAGCCAAAGGATGCTTTAATATTGCTCCAATCCAAATTGAGTGACCGTCTTCCTTTTCTTCACAGCTCAGCTTCACAGTGTGATCATTTTCCTTTTCTTATCTCGCCTCTCTCTCACCCTCTGCATCCCCCCTTTTCTTCACAGATGGGTCTCTCAGGTCCAGACCTTTTACCACCCTGTGCTGCTGGTCTGTGGTTGCACATGTATGTACCTTTGCATACCTGGCCGTGTATGTGCACGGTATGCGCTTGTGCATTTGAGATTTAATATTTCTTCAGTTTACCCAAAAGGAGACCGGCACAATGCAGACCGGCTTCCAATTTTGGTCCAATTTTCTATGACTTCAAAGAGTGCAAATGGATTTTTTCACTGTGTGTGTGTATCTGTGTGTGTTTGACTGTGCATCTAGGATAGTGTCCGGTTGGCTGCGGATAATGGATTGCATGTGGATCCAACTGCTTGTACACTCTCTTTTGTGTTTGTAATGTTTAAGGAGCCATAAAGAGAAGAACAGTCCATCTTTGACGAAGTGTTAAAAGGTATCAGGTTTGTTGTTTTTAGCTCTGAGTGTGGACGAGCCACCTTACGGTGTTGACCACTATCTCACTTGGTTAACTTGTCTCTCAAACTAATCTGATCTGAATTTTAGCAGGAATGCTGACACCATTTTCTGAAAATAAATAAAACCAAACAAAAAAGACACAAGCATGTGTCGAAAATGCACACTTTCACTAACTTTTTACAAGTTTTTAATCCATCATTTTAAATATTGGTTTTGCTGTCATGAAATGAGCGAAAAGATAAAAAGTTGTAAATAAGTTGTGTATGGCACTATACACACATATTTACTAAATATGTTACATTTCTCATAACTAGTTGTCTCACTACAAATTGCCCAATATAATCAAAAGCTAAACGATCAAAAGCAGCAAAGTATTTTTGTATTGCTTAGAAACTTTAATATGTAACTTTTATTAATATATTTTTGCATACTTTTTAACACTGCCACTATGTCATGATGTAAAAAACAGATAATCTGTTAAAAATTGAACTCATTTTCCTAATCACAGTGTACTAAGTGCTAATTGCAGAAATACACTGCTCGATCAGAAACAGCCAATCAGAGCCAAGAGAAGAGTCATACTGTCAATCTACATGTGTATGCGCTGCTCACATGTTCCTTCTTCTTCTCTGCTACACTACAGCTTCTTCCTGATAGGAGAGTCTGTCATGAATGCTCAAACTAGTTAAATGGGCACCAACGACAGATAATAAGCAGTTGTCCTGCGGTATGTTGTTTATCCACCATTAGCAGATTGAGCAGCAGGTTCACTGGCCTGATTGACAGTACTAACACCATCTTCCTGGCTCTGATTGTTTTTGTAATCAACTGTTCTTTCTGCAACAATAATATTGATATACTATGGACCATTTATTATTTCATAAGTTCTCCAAAGATTTTTGGCGAGATGTGTTTAAATGGTTAAATCAAATATTTCTCAGCTAGAAAAATTCTGCCAAAAAGCCATTTTTTGTTGTTGTTGTCTTATCCTGGACTTTGAATAAACATCCTTTTGGTGCACACTGTTCTAATTCTTTGAAAAATATACAAATATACAAGTTTCTTTGTAAAATGACTTAAAGAAATTGTGAATCATAACCACTTCTCAACATAATTGTAGATTATTGAGCAGCTTTTTAACTCAAATTTTATTTTTCTATTTTCTTATTCATCTGTTGTATCAATTCACCTTTCTTTTTAATTAATTGTCCATTCTGTACCCTTTCCTCTAATTTCTGAATTTCATTTGAATACTTCTTAGTTTTACTGTGTTGGCGTTTGTAAATAAATAAAATTAAATAAATAAATAAAATAATGTCGCACTTCCTACATCCGGGTATTGTGTCGCCATCTTGACGGCCCGGTAGCCGCTTTCCATTTTATTGATTGCAAGTAGGAGAACCGCAATGGTTCGATATCATTGGATTCGGTGTAAAAACAAACGCGATAAAACAGTAAAGAGAAGTTCTCATTACATTTCATAAAGGTGAGTAAACTTTGCTACCAAGCATCGCGCATCAACAGGTGTGGCTGGCTAATATCCAGAGGAAACACAGGACTATATGTCACGGGTTTGCGTTGATCATCACTTCATTTACGGTAAGAATATTTTCAAAAGTTCCGAAAAATATCCGAAACTGTGATGCTGTTATTCGATATTGTATTGAACCTATATGACAGGTTCAAGGCAACATCTTCATAATGTTTTTTTGTTTTTTTCCTGTTCTGGTGCTTACATTTTCAATACGCTCGAGTCCTAAAGTGTGCATCAAGCTAATCACATTATCATTTCTCAGGAAACATAAATGCTTTATTTACTATTTTCATAAGACGCGATATTGCTAGACACTGAACTAAAAGAAAAGAACTTAAGCATCGGTAATGCTGCTCATGTTTAGCATTGCTTACCAAGACAAATACACTTTAAGACATGAATAAGAGTGTACGCCTCCATGTAGTCTTTCTCTACCAAGATGGCGCGTTGCCGGGGTAACTTACTTCCGGTCCGGTCTTGTGAAAGCTATCCAGCTCTAGGAGAAAGTGGAGGAGCTTGACTTTTTTCCACAAGTGATCTGTCTCATACCATACTGACATGACATAGTGACAGTTTTAACAAATATTTTTTAAATATATATCTTTTTTAGAAGTTATATACTGGTAACTTTTGTGATTCTGTGATTTATTAACACAACTAAACAGCATTATTTATATATTTTTTGTGCTTTCTTCTGTTCTAAAGAAATGAAACAATATATAACATACAAAAGGGTCCTCAAATCACTCAAATCAAGTAAAGATTCAGATTTTCACAGTTTTCAGTATCAGGTTTCATAAAGGGCTGTGTTGTGTAAAATCACAAAATGTCAACAAGTTCACACAGTGACATGCTCAGAGCAAGGTCACAAATGACAATGACAGAGAAAATGTTCTCTCCCTTTCCTGCGGCTACAGCAGGAATCTCTATTATGCCGATTATGGTATTTAAAGCCATCTTTAAGTCATCTTGTTTTAGTTTTCTTTATTTTTGGTGTTTTTTTGGGGGGCAGGGCGGGCTCAGTTTTGTGTTAAATATAGTTGATCTTTTCGAGCACTTTACTGGACATAATTAGTCTATGAAACAGTAGGTGGTGCTGTTGTTTTCCAAATTCACAGATTGAGTTTGGCGTCTCGCATCTTCATCTATTCGTTTTGTTGTTTTATCAAACCAGATGCTGAGCCCTTCTCTGCTTCTGCTGCAGCAGTCAGAGAAAAAACTATCAATCTAGATAGAGTATGTAATCCTACTACTTACAAAAAATGAGCAGTTGAGAAAAATAATAAAGAAAAGCCAAAGGTTTCACTGTGACATCTCTCTGGAATCATACATTTCTCTGCGCTGTTATATTAGATATTAATTATAACAAAAATCTAAATTATTGTGCATGTCATACATGATTTGCATTAGTTTTTTGTTTTTTTTTCAAATGTCAAGAATCACATTTGAAGAAGTAGAAGTCCCCGACTGTCTCACCCTGTAAAAGCATTATTTTAATGTGACCATATTTAGGTCATGTTTGAGAAAAATGCATAATAATACTCGTGTTTGTAGATGAAGGACTTCTGTGTCAGCAGGTTTGTGTGACAGTTTGTCTTTGATGCTGTGCTGCACTGCAAGGTTTGTAGGTGGTGATCCATCAGACATTTTATTACCGTGGTAAAACAAAAGGACGACACAGGTTGCATTTTACAGTATGTCAGCCTGGAGAGAGATGAAGGCAGGTTGTGATTACCTAAGATTCAGAGATGTTTGGCTGTTGTCTGCTGTCTTCAGTTCATTGTCTCATCCTTTGTCAAGTTTGTTAGGAGGTACGTGTCTGAAAATTAAAGTATATTGTTTTTCCAAGTAAGTGTCTACTAATTTGGCACTTTTATGTTCTTTAATGCACATTTCACTTATAGTAAAACTGAAAGAGGAAAAAAATGGATGTGTGTACGCCAATGTGTCTTTAGTGGTCTTAGTATTGTAGACCAGTTGTCAGAATTAACATCTTGCATCTTTTAAAAAAAGACATTTTGCTGAATATTAGTGTGTGCACACCTATATTGCTTCAAACATATTGATAATTTATGTTTAGAAGCTTTACATTAAATAATATTAGGTTTTAATGGCAATGTCATAATTTGTTAGGGGGAATCAAACAAATTATACTCATTTAAAAATTATTCAGCAATTATCATTTTAAAAGTAAATTTGATTGCATTTTAAGACGCAGAAAAAAAGCATTCTAAATAAATGAATGAATTTTGCACAGCTTTTTATCCCGGCTTTAAATAGATAAATAAATACTATTAAATAAACATAATGCATTGGGAGAATTCTGCTTTCTGTCTTACGTTTAGGCTCCTAACAGAGTAAACTTCAAAGGCAAAGTATAATATTTCATGTACAGCCCATATTCATTCAAATGGCAAATCAAAGGTTTTACAAATGTGTCCTTATTTCCAGGTTATAAATTACTCTTAGGGTAAGCTTGGCTCCGTCCAGGCGTGTTTGTTTATGCAGGCAGGCAGGCAGGCCCAGGTATCGTAGTTACAGTGGTGTTGTGCTATGCGGTGGTGTGCATGATTATCGACCAGCGTGTCATGCAGGATAAAGCCCAGTGTGCCTCTGTTGACTGCTTTGCGGTCAGAACTGCAGGGAGGAGGATTGTGGTTAGCCTACAGACAGCCAAGGCAGTGTAAGAAGATCGGCTTGGCGTGTGTGTGTGTGTGAGTGTGTGTGTGTACTTGCACCATAAGTACTAAATGTTGTCTTCAAGTTTTGCCTCTGTGACTTTGCTTTATTTGTTTTTAATGTGAGACTTTACCTTTTCATTTTTTCTCATTTTTGTGAGCGAGACATGTTTTGCTTTTGCATATTTGAAATTTGTCTCATGCTTTGAACAAGCCACCAGCAGTGTGTTGCACCGTTTGTGACCATTCGCTATGCTGCTTGGGTACATTCACACACAAAATATAATAAACATTTGTAGACTTGTTTATTATCTTTTCTGTTGTTTCGAATCCGCCTTCTTCTTCTTCTTTTCCCTCTTTTTCTTCTTCTTCTTCTTCTTACTGAAGCGACTGCAGGTGCATGCAGAAGTCGGGTCTCTGAGGCTAATGGATGTCTCTCATAAGTGGCCGGAGCCGTGCTCAGTAAGGGCAGAGATGTGGTCTTTGCCATGCTCTGATTCTTTCCTGCCCCAATGATAGCACCATTCCAAAGAGCTTCATCAATTCTTCATAGATCTGAGTGCTAAACACAAACAATATCTGATGGAGGTTTGCCAGGGGCATGCTCAGAGCAAGCCTGACCTCCCCTCTCCCTGTTCCCTCTCAATGCGTTTTGCAAGCTTGAGCAGTTTCAGTACACTTGTGGTGGAATTGGGACATCTTATTTAACATCAAGTCAATTGTTGGATGTGATGTATTTAAGCTTGGGTTTTCCTCAACTCTTGTCATGACAGTCAGGACTATTCATTGTGGTTTTGTTGCTACTGTGACATTTTTAGAAGGAGTCGGCGGTTCCCCTGAGTAGATCTACCGAAAAGCGTCCTCTTCCTTAAAGATCTTAGAATAAACAAGTATACATGAATAAGACCCATTTCATAAGTCTGAAACAACATTATGCCATATTTTTTTTTGACACACTTTTGTTCACTTATTTGCACATATTTGTCTTGATTCAACTATTACACTAAGACATTGTATTGAAGATACGGTGTCTTACAAAAGTGTCCCTGCCTCTTGAATTTGTCACATTGCAAAAACAAACTGGAATGTATTGTATTGGGATTACACATGATACAAGATCAACACAAGACAGTGAAGAACTCTGGAGAGGAAGAGGATGACAAGTTTTTTTCAAATTGTTTTATAAATAAATATCTGAAGAATATGGCATACATATTTATCATGAGAAAACCTTTTTATAGCCACCTTTCACTGCAATTGCACAAGCTTAGTTTAGTCTGATTGGATGGAGAGTGTTGGTGTTTCTAGTCTTGCCACAGACTCTCGTTTGGACATAGTGAATGACTGGGCCATTGAAATCCTATTAAAGTGTGCAGTCAGAGTGAAATTTTAATTGTAGCTCTGACTGTATGTTTAGGTTAGTTCTCTTGCTGGATGTGGGATAGACAAAAACAGAGTAGTACTGAATAACTGTCAGATCATTCATTACATGGTTTTTTTTGATGATTTAACAGCAATAAAACTAAAACGTTATTGATTGGAAGTTAAAATATTCCTCAAGACATAAAATATATTATTGCCCCCCTAAAGAGTGTTGTTGAAAGTCAGAATAAGCTGGGCTTAATTGTTTAAAAACCACAATCTACCAAATTTCCAATAAAAAATGAGTTTTGGGGTTTTAACATGACCAAAAGTAAAAAATGATGAAACAGAATGGTGTGTTTTAGAAAGCACTATGTGATGAGACCCCAGTTTGAGGTTATTCTCTTCTGTGCTTGAGCAAGATCAGCAAAAAAAAATCAGAACTAGATCAGTTATGCATGTCTGTGTCTTCATATCTTGTCTGCTGACAAGCACACAATGATTAATGCAAATGTTTGAATAACACAACGACCACTTTGACCCAACGCATGAATGGCTAATTTTTTTTTTTTTTAAATCAAATCCATCTCTTACATGGCTTTGATTTATGCCACCTCGTGCATTAAACGGACACAAGCCACCTCTCGCTGTCTTGTCAGGCGATGCTATTTGCTTAATTTGTAGCAAAACACATCAGTACTGCATTGGCCATTAAACTCATCTTCATTCCCTCCCAGTTAGCAGAATCTTAAACCTGCTCAGGTACTGTGATTGAGTATGCTCACTGATAAGCAGTGCAACTGTGTCTTATGCTAATAATAAGAAGCCTCATTCCAACAGCTGTCTCATGGTGAAAAATAGTAATGGTATTGATTGTGTTTCCCCTGTAGTGATTCTGTTCATTTGTTTCTGCTGCTGATGGCTGGTGATTAGGAGTGTGGTGAGATCAGATGTTTTCCTCATACATTTTCGTAGCTGGAGAGGTAATTTCTTTGCTTGGATGACTGGAAGGCTCTTAATCACTCAGAAAGCAATCTGTAGAGCGAAAGAACTACATGTGATCGTCTTACAAGTTGTACTTTAGTTTTAGGCCTTTCATTAACTGTTTTATAGTGATGCTCCTAAGGCTGTTTCTTCATCGCTACTTCTCTCTTTTTCCACAAATATTTGCTGATCATTGTTAAGGCCTTAAAGCGTCAGACTTCCAGGGCCTGGAACTTTTAGATGTCTCTCTGGCTCAGCACACCTGGCTCCAATATTAGCTCTGTAGAGCTTCACTCCATGGTAAGTGAGGCAGTTTCACCATTTAACTCAAGTGTGTGTCGGACAAGGGACACATCTAACAGCTGTAGGACTCTGGCCCTCGAGGAATGAAGTTTGAGACCACTGATGTAAAAGGTTTCATTTCTACAACTTTTTTCTTTTTACTAGACAATGAAGTGATAGCAAAGTCTCCTGCTCAAATTAGAGTTCATAAAGTGAAGATTTATATGAGGAGAGAGAACACCAGAGAAAAGGTCAGGAGAGGAATTGACTGAGTGGAGGAGATAGGGAACCTAATAAACCTGCACCCTTTGGAAGTATTTAAACGTGATTACTCCCAAGAATTCATCCCAGAATTTACTCGAGAGTAAAAAGGCTTCTCAAGTACTAGGAAAGTGATCAGAACATGATTTAATATTTATGATGTCATCCTACAGACAAAAAGTATAAATAATGTTAAGTACAAAATAACAAAATAAGGCAAAAATAAACACTTTTTCCCAATAGCAAACTTGTTAAATTATTATAGGATCATATGTATGTTATCAGGGTAAAGTACTTCCAGTTCCAGTTTATTGAAGGTTATTCTTTTTTTTTATCCTAAATTTAGCTTTGTTTGCTCACATAATTGGGTTCGACCATTTGACACTTTATGATGTTTCTTTGTTCTGAAACAAAGCTTGTCTGAAAATATGTGACATTGCAATTTGCTGCCAGGCCACCAATTGTTTCCCAGTATCAGTCCTCCTTTATTACCCGATGAGTCTTCTTCGGGCATGACCCCTTTCCCACTGTTAACCAGCATCCATAATAAGGAGGGTGGCAGGGCAAACATTTCTCAGCAGTCGACTTGTCATTAACTAAAAGCATTGTGGAGCTTTACTCCCAATTACCACTCCCCTCACAGCTCACATAAATCACGCATTGTCGACTTTCATGAGCTGCGGTCTTGTCTGATTCTCTCTGCCTCTCACAATCCCATTTTGCATCGTCTGTGTTCTATAGAAAACTTTTGGCTCTGTAAATGTTATGCAGCATCGTCACGAGGAGTAACTTTATCTCCCCAACTTGTACTTTTTTATATTTTGTACAAACAAAGCTTTGATTGCAGAGGGTTTAGGCTAGAGCAACAACAGAGACCTCATCATTTAAGCTGTTATGATCTTTTAATGGTCTTCTATTACTGTATCGTTATCCTAAAAGCCAGCAGTCGCTGCGTGGGCTCTCACTTTGATATCGCTTTCATTAAGAGGAGGCCAGGATCATTTGTAGTGGCACTTAAGTCATTTGTTGAAAGTGTGTGAATGTGTTTATGAATCGGTGTGGTGTGTGTGTGTGTGTGTATAAAGTAGATGAGCTGAGGTGCAGTGTATTTTTATCTGGACCATCGATCTGTTTCAACCTCTGCTTCTCTACTCCTGGGTGTAGAAGTCTTGACCTTCACTGTGGGAGGTATCAGTGAGCCATGTGACCTCTGCTGCTGCATAGTTTGCAAATGTACGCATAGTCACACTGCCCTGCATTTGCATGGAAAATGGTTCTAACAATGTACATCAAAGGAGAAAAGGTATATGTTGAGAAGGTTTCCACTTCAACCTGTCACTCCAGTCGCTGCTTGTGAAGAAGAGCTTGCATTTTGGTTGTTCTATATTTCTTTTAAACTTACACACACACACACACGCAGATGCACTCATGCAAATACACACATCGATGGGGTCAGGGTCTCGAAACACAAGATTTCAGTTGTCTTTGTTTGTCGTCAGCACCTTCTCAGGCGGTTGGGGTTTCGCTCTCTCCGGAATCAGCCGAGCGATGCGAGGGGGTCCGTCTGTGTGTGTTTGCTTTGGAGAGTGTGAGTGTGTGTGAGGTATTGTGTGTCTAAGTGTGTGTGTTGAGGAGGTGAGGAGCTCAGTAGCTGCAGGGCCCTGTATTGATGTCCACTGCCTCCCCCCGGGGCCCGGCTCTGTGGGATTGTGTGTCAGTAGGACAAAGGCATGGCGCCATCCGTCCTGCTCTACGGGCCAGTAACTAGAATTAATTACAAACCAATCGAATCCGCTGCAGCCAATTGGTAAACTAATTGGTAATTCCAGCTGCCCATCTAGTCACGGATGGGCATCAGGCTATGTTAGCTGGTGCTGCCGTTCTAGCTGGAAGGCCCTCAGGTGGAATTTTGTTGTCTGTAGTTGTGCCCAGATCAAGTTGACCTTTGAGGTTCAGGTTGGCCAAACCAGGAGCTTTGTTGATACAGAATTACTGAAATCACTGAGGACCACAATGCTTCCCAGCGATTCAGTGTTTGGTTATCTTATACTGCTGAGAAAAAATCTTTCCTTGTTATTCCTTGTTATATTCAGATTTGTAGCAGTTGATTATTTAACGCTTTTATTTTATATGACCGCATAGACCATGAAAACAGTTAAGATCAGGAATGTACACAGACAACTTTTCCAGAGATACTATAGGTATAATAATGTTTAACACAGTGTTTCTCTCAACCTTTTTTGGCCCAGCGCCCCCCTAGCCCTTATCCAGGTCTCTCAACGCCCCCCAGTGGCGCAAAGAGTGGGTTTGCAGGTTTCACCTCGCGCACATGAGGGGCGGGGGGAGAAGTGCATCGCGCAGTTTATGCGCCGATAAATGTGTAGTTGCGCCACTGCCCCCACCAAATAACTTGCTGGCTACTTTGCACTGAGCATTATTTTATTATTGACAATAAAGTTTACCTTCGACCAAACGCCCCCTAAGGCATCCCAGCGCCCCCCTTTTGTAAAAATGTCCGCCAGCGCCCCCTGCCGTCCTCTGAACGCCCCCTGGGGGCGGTACCGCCCACGTTGAGAATGTCTAGTTTAACATATTAAAACACTACTACACCATCCTATTACTAGATATTGATCACTCTTAACAATATCAGTTTTAAGTTGACCTCACCCAGGTCAAACCTTATTTTATGTTTATAGCTCACCTGCTCATGTCCCAGGCTCAACATGAACTAGCTCTTGTTTGTTCATATTTTTCATGAAATATTCACAAATTTTTACATCTTTCAATTTCTTTCTTGTTCTCTCTTTGCTCATAGAATCAATAAAACTATAATTTACAATACCACTTTTTTGACAGAAAGGCAAAATAACTCCAAAGTTTTTATTGAAATGTGGTTCTTTGAAGTTACATTTTTTATTTCCATGCAAAGTTAAGACCTGTGTTTTTACTTTGGCTACACCCTTCGGTATGATTCTCAGAGAGAGGTGCTGGAAATGACATAAAGTCCTCCTTTTTACAAATATGTAAATAGTATATTTAAGTAGGATATCTATCTTGGGTTAGTGGGCATTAGTAAAGTACTTAAGAGTGATAAAAAAGATTTAGAACTTTAGTTCTCTTATTCCCTTTAGAGCGATGCACATTTATGTGTCCCTTAGCAATATATAGTCATTTGTGTGATTTGACATTATGAACTGGCACCAATGAAACAGTCCCATTGGGACCTCAAAAGAAAAGCTTACCCCACCACTGAACACAGTGAGTTACAGAGATTTTCCAGATCCCTCTCGGTCACATCTTGAGCAAAGAATACCGGTCTAGACATGCATTAGTGGAACTTTGTCTGCCTGAGCTTCTTGTTGGCCGTGTTGTAGAAGTGATAGACGTAAGGTTCAGGTTTCAGCCCGTTCTGACACGGTGTAGTGATAGGGAACGTGATAAAGCTACTGGCCCTACTAAACCCCTCCAGACATTCCCCACAAATTGCCCTATTAGCTGAGACTGATGCTCTATTCTTTAAAACCATTCAAGAATGCTTTTTCCCTTTCCGCATTTTCGTAGTGGAGAAGGTAGGGACTTGAATTGATCCTGCAATAACTCTCTTTCATTAAACTTTCCGATCATTTAGACACTAGTGCCATCCCTGTGTGTGTGTGATATGGCTGACAAAGAAAAGTCATCAAAAAGGACATTTGTGTATGTTTCAGTAAGTCGTCAATGTGTCTGGCTCTTGCTGTGTGGGAGGATGTGCACAAGGAAGGATGAAAGGCATGTCAAGGTGCCAGGTTCCTGAATGAACATCAATCTCCCAATTAGGCCTAAAATAACCTGGCCTACACTGACACTTCCTGTCTGCCGGAGCATGAGAGAGGGAGAAAAATAGAAAGATGTGGGCAGAGAAGGAGGAAAAATGAACCTAAAAGGAAGAAAACTTGGCATTAGTCCTCGTTGTACTCATTAAGACACTAATGTACAGTTTTCCCAATTAGCTTTCTTTTTTTATAAAAATACAACACAATAATCAGCCAGGCTAATATCAGCACATATTTATTTTTAAAATGAACTTTTTTATGAATGTTTTTTTATGAATATTTCTAAATGTTGGAAGTGTCTTAAATGAAGACGTGGTTCACATGAGATTAAGAAGCACAAAAGACTGTGGCAGCGCTTGCTGGTGTGCAATTTAAATTACCTTTATATTTTTGCCTCTTTTAATTTTGTTTTTCAAGCTAAAATCTCCACTTGGGTTTGTCTCGTTGATGTGTCAGTGTTCAATCAGATTCAGGAATTGGCAAGAGGAAACATTCTTTCAAAATTCAGTTTTTTGGTTGTATTCTGACTTTCAATATGTAATGAGTTTTGCATATGGATGTGTGCTTTGTGTCTGCAATCAATTTCACAAACTGCACAAAACTGAATCACAACTATGGAGCTTTTCTACAAAACACATAGATGTTTCGCTACAACTCTAAAAACCTGAATCACAATAACAACAAAAAAATCAGATAAAAATCACAGACAAATCACAAAATCACAGTTAAAAAGATTGATTTGCATACGTGAAATATATATGACTATAATGTGTAGTCATGTAAAGATGTGGGTATTTTCCCTTATCAGAAAGAAGAAAAACAAAAATCCTAATTTTTTTTATAGCCTAAAATACACCATTGCTGTGATTTTTATGCCAAATGCCACATCAGAGCCAAAATTATTCACAGCACTCCTAAAACATCATATAATCCAGTAGAAACCATGGGAGGGTTATACCAGGAAGTTTCTTGGCATAATTCTGAACAGAGTGTGGACGTCTAAAACCACAGCTAGTCGTTTGGTTGTAGCTACAACATTAAATTGCAGTCTACTGCTCAGTTGGTTTTATATTTTAAACAACTTAACTTTGTATTTCAAAATAAATTATAATTTACTTGCTTGTTGTTTTATTTTATTACTGACGCAGTAACATCACCTTGAACTTGTAAGGTCATCTTTGCTCAAAGGATATGAGAAGTCATATGAAAGTATGTACCTGTCATCATGTCAAGACTCTAGTGTAAACAGCATAAAAACACTCCCATACACACACGACCGCTACAACTTCCATCATAAATACAGGTGGTCAATAGGCAAAGCAGTATTTCAAGGTAATCCACTGGTTTATTGGCTTAAACAGAATGACCGGTACACCCATAAATTGATTAAAGCATAAAAGTGAAGGCTTTTAAGTAGGTACCCCCTCCCCGAACTTTTGCTTTTAGCACAGACTGTACATTGATTGCCCTACTAGTGCTTTGCATGGGTTCTGACCTTTTTGTTTCCCATAAGGGAAATAACTTAGTTTACTGATGTAGAAATGTATTTTACATGAGCTGGTTGGCAGTATTACAAAGATCCCCAATGGGCAGAGGTGGTAATGGGGCGCTCCACTCACCATCATCATTACCTCTCTTGTGTTTCAGCAAAAGCTTCCTCTCCACAAAATCTAATTTTCTGCCGTCCTTTAAAGTGGGAACTTACTTGAACAAAAATGTATGGCACTTCTTGGGCTTGATCTTTGACTCATCCACACAGGTATAATCAAGATGACGAAATCTGGACGCTCATAATCATCCAGATTTACAGTACATACCGGCAAAAGAAAATGAGAGTTGACTGACAACAAATTTCACATAATTAGTGCCAACAGAAAAGGTTCAAACAGTTAAGTAGCTATTATTTAAGTCCCAGGTGAGAGTTTCCAGTTTCAGGTGAATTAATGGCTCAAATCAAAAGCCTCTACCATGAGCAAAATACGGAAATTCAGCTTTAGGGTGGGACTTCTCACAGTAGCAGCTAGACCAAGACTTTCCAACAATTAAGTTAACTCTGCTGATCTGTGCAGGATAAACAGGAATCACAAACCACATTAGAGGCACATTCCCTTCTCAGATGCACAGTCTGCACTGTTAGGATCTCCCAGTTAGGCCAGTAGAGCAAGATGGATGATCAATGACTTTCCTGAACATCATTTGTTTAATTCGATTTGTAGGGATTTTCTCTCCTTCAGCAACGGAAATGGTGGACGTTTGGGAGAGGAAAAACTGTGGTGGGAGTCTGCTGAAACATCGGTTCAATATGGACATTTTTCTGAAACCTGACACTACAGGAAATAGATATTGATCAAGATGACCATTTACTCACTCTGTGGCTACATGGGGGGCAAAGTAAGAGTTGTGTAGAGAGGGAACCATAGAAAAGACTTTGTGAAACTACAGCAAAGCAAGGATACCTTCATTAAGAATATGGCTCACACTTGCTTGTTTGCTACCCATGTGAACCTTTAGCAGTCTTTTCAAATGTCGTATTGAGACTACAGAGTCAAAAGGCAGACAACAGAGTGCTGGCATGTGGTGTAGGAACGCTTTCTTTTACACACATTTCAGTTGAGGAATGTAACAGCTACCAGAAATGATGCAATGATGGATCACTTTTAAACCCCCATTATGGCATCATATGGCACATAGGTGCAAAAGCAGACCAGAATTCACCTGTAAGGCCTTGTAATTTATGCCACACACACTCTTAATTTATGTAGGTGAACAATTGCAATTTTAATATGGCTAACAAGAGTGTCATTCCATTAAGGGGTTGCCAGCACACTAAAAAACCCCAATAGGTTAGCCTTGATTGGGTTTTCCTTTTTATTGTATTCAGCTGGAGAATTAGTGCTCTCTTGTGTTGTGGGTGCTTGTTCATGTCTGCAGGATGCTAATTACACCGAACTTGGTATCTAAATCATCAATATTAGACATCATAGTTGGTTTCTGTTCTTGTGATATTTTGACATGTCAGTCTGAAAACAGATACAAGTGGATATTGTGTACACAAATAATGGATTTGCCCAGGTAACCATAATACTACAAAATCGGCCACTGATTTAGAGCAGAAATAGCTTAAAGTACTGAGCAAAGTGGACATCTCAGTTGACATGTAATGAACTGTATGGGTCTTACAACCACTAATGAAGTGGATTGATTTCCCTTTGGTACTGAATGTTATTGATGTAACATACCTTTACATAAGCCTGCACCTTTACAACATTGACCCCAATCATGACCAATCACATTGCCTACAAGGAGATTTGAGATTTTCTCATATAATTATATGTTTTACTTAGGCTTGTTAAAATCCATTTTACGAATTATATTTTTGTTCTGTTATGGTTGTGTTATTCAGATCTCTGGCAGATGTTTTATCAGACACTGAAAACGTGCTGATATCGGCTTTGGTAATATTTACGGTTTTCTGTTTGAGGGAGTTGTATGTCTGTGATCCTAAAAGATTCATTAGAGGATCCAAATACTCAAACTAAGTCAGGCATATAAAAAAGAAAACAAAAATCTAGTTGAGTACCCCTTTAGATGGTCTGGCAAGTCTTGTTGAAAGCAAACAGTTTATTCATTAATTTATTTAAGGTATTTAACTCTAAACTGGGCTCATAGTTTTTGTTTTGTATTTTGTATCTGCTTTCTCGCATGTCTGGATTATCCAAGGTTTTTGCGGTCATTATTTTGAAATCCAGTCAACAAGCAGTACTGAGAACACATTCATTTAGCCCACGAGGCTGGAGACATTCACGTCTAAGTGAGGAAATGTTTCCTTCAGTCTCATCCTGGGAATTCCATCAGCATTGATCTGGTTAGCAAATGAACAGCATAAGTGCACAAAAAGGCAAAGTATTCAAGAGCGTTAATCTCAGTTAATTTTCTGTTCGTAATGTTGACTAAAGGGGGGTCATTTGTAATAAATGACAAAATATGAAGTCATAAATGTGTGTGAAAAATCAATACAGGAAGAAAAGAGGTGTCTTTTTCCTGTTTGGGTTGATCCTTGGGAACATGGCTCCTTGTGAAAGCTGAGAATTTCACACACTGTTCACAGGGCAGAAAGTGCGGTCTGAAACATTGTATTGGGTTCAAGAGCAAATCTGGATCAGGGTTTCCTATGACATTTAAGTGTAAAGAGCTTGTTTTTAGCTTCTTTGTTGACTAATTGGCAACATATATAGCTGTCAGTGAAAGGTCTATGAGACAGGAGGTTGTGTACAAAGAGCACAACGTATCATAGAGAAGCTAGTACACAGTAAAATTTGCATTATGTTTTTAATTTGTTGTTGTTGGCTTAGGAGGGAGCTCTGACATTTCTTGCTCCATAGTCCTCAAGTTGATGGTGGTATATGATATATTCAGCTGTCTTCATTTCACCTTTGAGTGAAAGAAAAGTATGTCATGCATTTTTACAGAGCCCGTGTACAGTGTTATCCACGTCATTTTCACAGGGTGTGTTTTGTAAGTCCTGCTCTACAATCTGCTCCCTCACAATATTAGATTTTTTAAAAACAACTTCTTTACAAAGTGTGGCAGTTTTTTTAACAACATTATGGTAATCCAGTTTTGATATTTGTAAGTTGATTCAGAATCAACCATTGTGACAAAAAATATGTTGTACCCTATGATTACATGCATGGCATGTCTCTATACATGTAGAAATATTTCTACATATTTAAATTGTGTTCTTCCACATTATTAGATGAGCTAAATTGGTGTATTATTTTTTAAGCTTTAGCATCTTATTGCTGTTCAAACAAGAAACAGTCTGTTTACACTTATTTTTTCGATATTATGAAATTTCAGTTTTGCAGATGGGCTGGAAGTATTTTAATTTTTTTTTTATAAAAGAATGAAACCATCCCTCCTCGGGTAAAGGAGGGATGTTCAGGGAAAAACCTGAACTTTGTTTATTCCCTTACATGTCACACAATGACTCCGTGAGGAGGATCCACATGACAGTTTAGAGGTTAAATTCACTTACATCTTTGAGAAGTCCAAACTGTAATTAAAGTGTAGCTTTTATTAACAAAAACAAACAAAAGTTTTCAAAAATCTTGGCATTTCGAAAGTGCCTTGTGCAAATGACGTTGAAGATAGTTATTTTTAATCTTAGCGGTTTTCCAAAACTGATGTTAAAATGATTTTCAAAACACTTACTAACGGCAGACTCAGGTGAAACTTAAGACACTGTAAAGGCACTGCTTGAGTCTTCAGTTGCTGCTGTGTCTAATTACAGAGTGTAAATGATAACATCTCTTAAACTGTAAAGTAAATGGAGTCTTACAGTGTCATGAAACATATATAAGCAAACACCCAAGCTGCTACACAATAGACCCCTTACCACTGGGCTGCTGAGATATTTCCGTCAAAGTGCGTAGAGAGATGAGGACCGAGGCTGTGTGGGGTTGAGTTCACTCCCACAGGAGACTGTGACGCCTAAACAAATTCGATAACCTAACCTTGTTACCCCAAGTCGCATGGCAGTGGCCCCCTTAATACTCCCTCCCTTTTCAAAACAATAGCTTAGGTAGACAGGCAAGACAAGTTGTGCATAATTTACACAGTGATGTGCACGCCAGCTCACACACTGAAAGCTGCAAGGGCAAACGCACACATGCACGTTGGGGATAATGAATGGGCGGTTGTGAATGGATGGCAATGTGCACTTAGTGCTGGGAGCAGCTAAATTCAGCCATAGATGATGAATTGGCAGCAGCTTGTTGTAGAGGCAGACAGGCCCTGGATCACAGGAAAGAAGAGAGGATAAGCAGGAAAAAAGTGGAGAGGAGAGTACTCACTACTGTCCAGGGCAGGATAGCTAAGGAGAGAAGATGGCTGAGGGGAGAAATGCAGTCAAGAAGAGTGAGGGAGGACTCCGCGGGGAAGGTGATGAAGCATGCAGCTCAGGTTTCCTGTCTCTGATGTAAGGCCAGTCTGGATCGATGGCTCCGCTGGGGCCCGGCCAGCACACTCCAACCTGCCTGCTCTCTACAACTCTCGCTCTCACCCTCCTTTGTCTCAATCCTTATCTCTTTTTTCTTTTCCCTCACTGTTGTCATCTGTCTTTAGCTCCCATCTCTCCTGTCTTTCTCTCTTCGTGATCTCAGTCATAGCACACGCTCTGAAAGCCCACTGGTTACAGCATCGTCAGAAGCACACAAAAATCACTTTTACATTGAATGTGACTGGGTTTTCAGCACAATACTAACTTTAATGTAACTCTTAAGGGAAGCTGCAGAATTTATGCTCATAAATAAGATTGTCATGCTTTGCAGGGGTCTGGTTATTAATTCAGCTTGAGCAATCAAGCAGAATTGAGCAATCCCGCATAAATTTTGTTGTGTCCTCTACCTAAATAAGTTGTAATTGTCCCTTGGCTTCAGTAAGTAAAGTCTTCATTGCCATTGTACATTTCTGTTCAGTGTACGCAAGCACAACAAAATTGGGGCACAAATCTCTCCTTAGAACAATTATATTAAATAATCAATAAAAACAGAAACAAAAAATAAGTAATAAACACACTATAGTGAAAATAACATTACACTTAATAGTGTCAAATATAATTAAAATATTCCACCTTTTATAATGCCAGGGAAAAAGTGTTTCTATTTCAGACACTTTTGTTCAGTTTAGGTGAATTCTGATTTTCATGTTTATATGAATCTACCCACATCTCTAATGAAGATGATCAATCAATCAAGTTAATTTGTGCAGCACATTTCAGCAACCATGCAGTTCAAAGTACAAAGTTCTGTGTAGCAAATGTGCTTGCCATCTCCTACTTTGGGCCATAAATGGGTTACTAACTACCTATCCGTTCAATAGAATTCTATCAAAAGGCCTTTTATTTTTGTTAAGAAAATAGTCTATTCTATAATTACTATGAGAAATTTTAATGATACTACCACAAATGCTATTTCTTCAATTATATGATATGGTGGTGCCATCAAGTTATTCTGGGCATGACTCCAAAGGCTGTTCCTTTTAGAAAAGTGTTTTAAACATTTTCCAACAAGAAAATGACGGCGTGTAATTGTAATGACATCTGCTGCCAAAATGTTACACAGGTGATCATCAAAAAAATCCAATCTATTGGATTTTGTTGAATTTGATGCAATCTCTATAAAATAGACTCAAACTCAATCTTTTTTTAAAATATGTCTTTTTCTAAACACTGCTGCAGCTGGATACTTGGGAAAGAGCTTGTATAAGAAATACTTTTCACCAAAAACCTTAACTGCACATTTGTAGAGATCTTTAAAATAAATATATCTGTTGTTTTGTATACTTTTTAGAACATGATCTTTTGCAAAACATTAATAAAAGTGCAGGAAATACTAACTGATGCTTTTCACTGTTAAAACATCACAGTATTAAAGCTGCCATACTCTAAAAGGCTAAAATAAAGCAAGTAAGTCTTGATGCGCATATCACTGACTGCCATTTGTATTGAGATAAATGGCTTTTTAATAGCCTTCAGGGATTGATGCTAATCTAAGAAGGCTGGTCTGGCTCTTTCTCTCACTGTGGGATAAGACTCCTGATTAGGTGGCAACAAGGAACGGCAGCCTATCACTGCTTTAAGTCACTGTTCAGACCACACTTTTGTTGTATCACCCCAGCAAAGGTTATTCATGTCAAAAAGCAAGCATTGCTAAACTTTTATACTAAAGGTTTCAATAGATGAGATGAGGCCCATATTGCTAAACGTTTATGGTTATAATTTTGAGAGGATTCAAACATTTATGCAGAAGTACAGTATGTTTTCCTCCAGATTTAACTTATGTCTGAAGTTGCTCATATATTTAATATAAAAGATAAAAGAACATACTATATTAACTTCTATCTTATTTCTTGTGATTTTATAAAAATTACTATTAATAAACCAAAACTGTAACACTGATGAACGTAGTCGACATTAACCTGAGACCTGTTAGACTAAAAAACTGATTGGGTTTGGCAGACCTTCACATGTAAATTTAGTTTGAGTACAAACTTTTCAACTCTGATGAAGGTCAAGGTGCTGAATGAATCCCGTCTATGCTTGACCTTTTAGCTAATTAACAACCATAGGACTGGTTGAGTTGTTGTCATGGAATAAGCCTGGTTCAGTGTGTCAACTGGAGGTTAAGAGATTCAAAACGAAGCACAAGTGTCTAAGACAGCCAGCGTTCTTTATTTACTTTTATTTTGTGAATTATTTCTTAAAATTTTGGTGGCTAGAATGAGAGTACTTCAGTTATAGTAACTGATCTGAACAACAATAGTAGAATATTGTGCAGAATCTTGAACATCTCATATTTAGATGTTTTTTCTTTTTTTGGGTAATACTTTGACTCATTGAAAAATCACTGATAATTTCCCCTAACGGATTTCTTCAGTCTTATGTGAGTTGAAAATTTTCATGTTTTACATTTGCTAATTTATCAAAAGCATCAGCAATGATAGTTAATAGTAATGACCTTTATACGTCTTCATTTTCTGTTATTTTGTTATACAGTATGACTCCATTTTTTTCTTTGTGAATAAAATGTAAGAAAATATTCAAATATAGCAGAAGATATGGTCAAATCAGGTAAAAAAAAAATTACATTTCAATGACACGTTCAGTAATTACCAATGAATTCCTGTCCTCATATTGGAACCTTATTTTATTTATTTAATTTTGAAGATATGAGCTTTCACCCGGGGCAGAGATGATATTAGCCTTGGCAGACTGCGGCAGCGTGAGAGGGCCTATCCGTTACAGTTTGTGTCTGAGAAGGCCCTCTCGTCAGAGCCTAATCTAAACCCATCTGACATCCAACATAACCATAGCTGACACATCGGAGCTGATAACGCATGAGAGACCAGTCAGAACTCATCTGTGTGTTTATGGTTTGCCCTCATTCATTCACAAACACACAACAGAAAAAGCCAGGCGACCATCTGCATTGGCTAATGCTGGCCTTATAAATATTTTACCTATAGGATAAATTCAAAAACGAAGATGGCAAGAAGTGTTGGAAGAGACCCCAGCAAATAATTCATGCCATCTGATGTCAACCACTTTCTCCATCCACGTGGTTCCACAGGGTGGTTCTGAGAGGCACCAAGGACAGAACCACAGAGAGATGCATTGTTTACTTTGGGTTACGTTTGTGCTACTGGCTCAGTCCTAGAGCGTGAATGGAGGCAATTAAGTAAGGTGAACGTCAACCCACAAAAAGAGGACTGTGTTGACTTCTCACCTCAGGCTGGTGGTTTCTTGGCCACACTTTGACAGCACAATGGATGTCCTGTCTGTTGCCAAAAGTCTAAAGGTGCAAAAGCCTATGGGCAGAAAGGAACTTTTGTCCATAGGCTATATATAAAGATTTTCCATTCCAAATACAATTTATATATATGTAACCCTTTTAATGCTCGGAAACTTCTTAAAACTTCAGTTTTGAGCTTTAAATGATTTTATACAAGGCTTGTTTTAGAGCAGTGCCTGCACCCTTTCCTCCTGGACCATTCAGCCTTCAAACGTCCACTGGGATATTTCAGTTTATCGAGCTCTGGCTGAGATATTCACACTTCTGGTGGCTTCAGTCAGGCATGCAGGTGTGCTAAGGGCCTTTGCACAGTGCTGATGTATTTCTGAGTAAACCCCTTCTGGACACAGGGGAGAGCACAGACAGCTCTCAGTAGCTGAGGTCTGACAGATATCTGTCCTATCTGATTGGCTCACTGGCTGACGGGAAATTAGAGATGTCGTTTTAAACATAGAGAGTCGTCTCATATGCACTTCCTGCTGTGGCAGACATTTCTCTGTGTGGTAATAATCTGTCAAGGCCTCATTTTGAATTGTCTTTCTCAACGTTATATCATAACCCACCAATATCTAAACACACACAAGATAGAAAATACTTAAAAAAGATAGAAAAAAACGGAATCTAGCTGTTGTATTTTGCAACATATTTCATTTTTCCATCAGAACCATGGAGCAGTAGCCTTTGTGAGCCGAAATATTTAGGCTATCAGTATTTTCCAAGCCATCTATACACATAAAAGAAGGCACACATAGATATACATTGCACTGACTCCCATTCAAACCCTACAACTAAGCTTAACATAAGCTCAACTTATATCCTAAACTTAACCCAGTCTGTCCCCACAACTCAATATATGTAAGGAATTGTCCTTACAACGTATCAAATACAAGGCCACACACAGGCAGGGTGGTGGCTCTGCGAGGCAGAAGCATCCCAGGCACTAATGTGTTTCAGCCAGCCAACCGGCCAGGAGACAGTGACCAGTGGAGCAGATAATCACATCAACTGAGTGAGACCTGCACTGCCTGGCGATGCCTCTGATGCTGCTGCTGCAGATCATGTAGAGGATAAAATGACCTCTGAACGGTGTGCATGTCTGCAGGATGTAAATTTTGATACTTGTATTTTTATTTGTCTGAGTATGACATCAACCTGTACATCTTTATTTCTTCTGATCTCTGAATTTTGCAGTGCAGTTCAACACAATCAGTAAATGATTTTTTTCTTTTTGGCTTGATTTTGTGACACTCAAAATTATTCATACCCTTAGCAGACTTGGATTTAACATTATGTTTTACTTTTGACAGGAAACGAGACAGGCATCTCTAAAAAGATAACAAAATAACGTGAATGGAGTAAATCATTTCTTTGTTTTCATTTAAATCGATTGTCTAAAAATGATTCCTACTATTTATAACCAGTAGAAAAATATTTTTGGCATTACAGCAATTGCTTCATATGACTGCTCATAAATGCATGATAAATGCCTTTTTTAGAGTAAAACAAAAGTCATTTTGTTGTCCCTGAGAGAATATTACTTATGCATAGTTGTCTTTTCAAAAATCTTATTTTAAAAATGTAGATTTTCTGGATGAGAAAATGTATTGCTTGAAATCTAAAACTTTGCCAGTAAAACAGTATCCCACTTCAACCCATTTGTCACACAATTATCAGCAATGTTTGTGCAACAACAAACTTTTCTGTTTATTTGTATTTTGAATACTTGATCTGACCTGTAGGATGGTCCCTGTACCCTTGTTATTGTAGAGAACATATTTAAATGAGTATTTAACTGCATTCAAGCGGTCAGGGTGACAAACAACCCTTAACATTTATGCGCATAAAAAGGAGACAGCTAACCACAAATCAAAGCAGGCTGAACATTTATCTTCAATAGAACTAAATGGAATGGGCGAGACAATGAATGTCACCCACCATCTTGCTGATTAAAATGATCCTGTAGACACCGGAGTAAGAGGCAAGACAAAGAGAGGCATAAACAGGACAGAGGAGAGCGGATGTATAGTAAAAAAAAAAACCGAGAGCAACAAACGCCTGACAGTGAAATATTGTTCCAGGAGACGGGATGGATAGAGAGGATAAAATGAGAGAAGCGGGGGAAAGTGCAACAGAAAGCTTGGAGGATCAAATCTTGTTAACACTGTGGCATGACCTTGGCCAGCAGCTGACTCCAGAGATCATCTTTAGGTCACAGTCACTGAGCCACTCTGTTTAATTGACATTAGCCACAGCTGCATAGTCACAGCAGCGAGAACTCACACCCGCAGTGCTCCTCCTGTGACCACGCAAGGCCGAGTTTTCACCATTTTTTTTCTAGACAGTCTCCAAAAATAATGAGCAATTACGACACAATGAATATTACAGATGTCTATTAATGTATAGTTTTCTGCAAGCAAACGTTAGCATAATTTTTCTCTGGATTGGACTGGTTTTCTTAGACGAAGGTTGGAAAACTTCTAGTTGCTTGTTGTGGGTGTTTTTGGAGAAAAAAACAATTTTAATTTCTTTTGTGCTAAATCCATTCCAAATGGAAATCCATTTTTGTTGTTGAATGATCCTATCAGAAACTTCAAAGTTTTGAAGAGCTAAATATTAACTGAAAATGAACTGAAATAAAAACTTTATTTGTAGGGATTACTGGTTTATGATGAGAATATCCGATTACCATGACCTACACACACACACACCAATAACGCACTATTCACTCCCAATATGTGTTCACCACATACTTCTTGTCCCTTTTTACTTTTTACATAGTGAAAGCTAAATTGCCAAAAAGGAGACACAATAGACAATTTTTTTCATGTTCCTACCCAGGCTTTTATCATACATGTACATATTGATGATGTCCAGCATATTTTTTTTACTAAATCAAATACAGATGGAAAAAAAAAACCAATCTAAAATAGACTAATCTCTAAAATTAAGAATTTTGTTGAGTGTTTTTGTTGTATTGTTATACATTGATATTCAAAACTCTTACCATATTGAAGTAGGGTGAAGCTTTTCTGGTTCGTGTTGAAATCATGCATCATGCTTAAGGAAAGCTCATATCAGTTTTAAAATCAGCTCATCTGTTTTTGATAACAGTAGAGAAACTGTCTTTCTCCTACATATGTGTAAATATTAAATTAACTACCACTGGACTTATAGACTCAAA
This sequence comes from Poecilia picta, assembly GCA_033032245.1. NCBI lineage: Eukaryota > Metazoa > Chordata > Actinopteri > Cyprinodontiformes > Poeciliidae > Poecilia > Poecilia picta. The sequence goes on from CM065355.1 coordinate 29,103,722, forward strand.
GGAGCAGCTGTGGTTTTGGCACAAAATGACACATTAACCCAGCCATTTGGGATACAGATGCATTTTGGACAAATTCGTCTATGAAATTGAAGTAGCTCTTTAATTTAATTAAATCAGAAACAGTTAGTGGACTCCAAGGTAATTTGTTGAATGACAAAAGCAAAAGTTTCCCATACTCAAATCATCTCTATGTTCAACAAAGATGCTTTGATACTTTATATTCAGCAGTATCAACAGTAAACATATGGCATCACAAACCGTCCCTGCAGCAATTACATCAGAACAGCGGCTGACGTCCGAAGGTTCCTCAGATTCCCACGTCTGTGTTTAGTCATCATTTATGACTTTGTCAGTACAGCTGTACTCTGTGTATTGTTTCTGTGTAAGAATAACAACTTAATGTGTCAGAAGAACACAGAGCCGAAGCTTGATAGTTCGGGAAGGAGTTTGTTATTGACGGCCTCTGTGTGAGTCAGGCTCCATGACTGACCCCAGTGTCTCTGTGCAGTTTGCATGTCTGGAAGCAGAACTTTCTTTGATGACCACCAGATTTATAGGGACGCTTTTCTTATCGCACCTACGAGGGCAGCCGAACAGGGTGGGAGAACAAGGTCTTTTAGAATTTATTCCTTGTCAGGGTGTTGGGAAAGCTTTACATTCAAAAGGGGAAGGATCAGATGAACAAAGTGATTAATCTTGCATTTATTCTACTTGGAAGAAGAAGAAAAAAAAACTGTCACTGCTGTTTTTGGTTTAAAGCATGAAGTCTAGTACAACATGACATCGAAGGGAAATGTGATTTATACAGATTTACATAATTATGATAAAACATCTTGTGCTCTGAAATAAATATGTTTTAAAGTCATATAAACTACAAACATTGAAAGCATTAAACTTACATAAATCATGATTGGTCTTCAGATGGCTTTTCAAAGCAGTAATTTTTCAAGGTTTCCCCATGAAAGACAAAAAAAACAAACTTAACTGAATTATGCTGAATGGATCTGTGGCTGCTAATAGACAACAAAGAAAAAATAATAGAGTGAGTACTTTTGCAACAAAGATACATAAAGTTATGAGGAGAGATTTCTCCTCCAGCACATTTTTTTTAAACTAGAAATAGATTTCTTACGGAGAAATCATAAAACAGCTTGAATTTAAGGGAAGGAACAACCCAAAGCTAAAGGAAAATAATCACACACAGTTCATGCCAAAGCTACTCGAGGAACAGTTCCCTCTCCAGGCCACATGAAGAAGAGAATTGCACATTCTAATAGTATAACAGCATTTTAGCTAATTTTCAAGTCTAGACAAAAACATGTTGTGGCAAACTGGCATGTTAAACGGTCTATACAGAAAACTACTATACTTAGATTACTGTAGTGCAGTTAAATCCTTGTAAGACAATCACGGACCAATTATGGGGAGAAAAGTGAGACTTGCACAATCAAAAACATGACTTACAAAGAACGGTATTCTGGTCACACAGTAACTGCAAGGAACATTTGACCCACAGTTGTGCATGTCCAGCTATTGGTGCTCCTCAGAGCCAAAGGAGAAATGTCAACTTCCATGTTAGTGCAGCCAGTGTTTAACTGTGTAAAATACAGTTTTCAGTAAATATTTATGTGCATTAATGTGAATTGCATGATGCATTAGAATCAAAGCATGTGGTGCTAAATTATCAAGACTCCCAAGATTGAGCTCGTATAGGTAACATTTTCTCCTGGGCACCTCACTGGATATATCAGGATTCTTTACTTCATGAACTCATTTAAAGTTTATGCACAACACACACAACACACACACACAACACACACACACACACACACACACACACACACACACACACCACACAGGTAAAAGTGCTTGTTCCATCTTGCTCAAAACAGGCTTTTTTGCAATAAACCGAAGTCTCTTCTCTTTGTTTTATACTAGAATAAGCAGCTCTTCTTAATCAATGTGCAAAGGTTGTCTGACAAGTGTTGGTTGTATATGCCTCACCTCTGACCCTGCAGTTGCTCCTCAGTGAAGCCCTCTCTGCTACCTAATCTCAAATGCCTTCCCAGCCCCACTCTAATTCATTACTTCCCCTTCCACTGCCCTGCCAGGGTCACGGTAATGACATGCAACGCGCCGGACCCAGTTATGACCAAAGCCTGCGTTTGATCTTCCATGCATCCCTCTGATATATAAATGTTTTTGTGAAGGCACTGCTATGTGTTGTGTATTTACGCTGTCTGTCCTTCGGTTGTAAACCTGCACTGTAGTTATGCTAATTAACACACAAAAAAACCCAGCCATTCCTGACGAAGGTTTTACTCCTCCTTTCTGCTGAAAACAGTGGGAAGTGTTACTGCAGTGATTAAGGCAGGAGAACAATAGCTTCAGCAGAGATGAGTGTGTGAGTTATGGTGTCACTGGGAGGACCTTAGTCTATTAAGGAGTAGTGGGGAGTTTGATGAAGGTCTTAGGAGAATGAACTTGAATAAAGATGACAGACTGCAACAATTCCGTTTCAGAAGATAAACATAATTTTGAAACAAGAAAACAGCAGGAGAACCAGACTATAAAAACCGACTTCGATTCCCAGACACCTTGAGAAACATTTGCATCTCTGTCTTGTTCCACAGGGTGATGTTATCTGAGGTTTAACGTTCGCAGGCTCACAGCAAGGTCAGTTAGTTACGTCTCATTTATTGGTATTTAAAATGATTTGCAAATGTGGCCCCCGCATACATAGTCATTAAACACAGGTGTCTCGGATTACTGCCGTGGTTCACATATTGAAGATGAAGAATAGGGCTGGTTTTATATTCACTCGTTTGCACAGACATGACATAATAAGCAATGAGATCAGGACTAATTTGACAGTTAATTTTCTAATGAATAATCTCATGTGTCCTGTGTCTGCTGAGGAAATCTTTACTCCTGTGCCGCCATTAGCTTTCTCCTACTTGCGTGGGTTTGCTCTACACACCAGGGTGACGTAATAGTTTTAGCCTCAGTTCTCATCTGTGCAGACCAGATTATAAATTCGCCATGTGCTCTGATGAGTTTTCTCTTTTGTCTTATTTTTACTCTAAATTTAGTTTGTCTGAATCAATTGAATTTGGAAAATTAATCCAGCTTATTTCAAATTGAGAAATCACCCTGAGGAAGCATTTAAACACATCTATAGTAGCAGAATCCCATAAAATTTATATTTTTAAAGAGACTGAGGAAAGTATTTTCTTTTTTTTTAAAAAAGTTAACACATTAAGAAATCTTTTTAATATCATGCAAACTCTTGCCAAAGTATTTCCATTGTAACTTTAAGTGTGAACCTTTATCTTGCACCTGCATTTCTCCTTTGCAGGACAATAAAGGCTGTTTCTGCTTCTTTCCCTGTAACTTATTTTTTTGTCATCCTACAACCAGACACTTCTATGTGAAGTCTTCTGGGGAACATCTCTGACCTTGAGTTGCATATTTACAGACTAAAATGTTTTCACATTCTTTGTTACATCAAGGTGTGTCAGAATGGAGAATAGAGAGCATCAAAGTCATATAAGCTTTTACCTAAGACATTTTGTTGAAGCTTTGACACTTTGTTTTAGGCTAGCAGTATCAGAGCTGCAAACTTAAAAAGAATAAACAACCTGATAAAGAATGTTGGTTCTGTTCTGTGGACTACTGTGGAACATTTGGAGATTGTTGTGCAACAAGTTCATAAAATCAGGAAAATTGCAGATAACCTTGAGCATCCTCTTCACAAGACAGTTCGACATCAACTCTGTCTTCAGTCAGATGCTTCTCCAGATTTGCAATTACACAGACCGCTACAGGAGAGCCTTTCTGCCCACAGCCATAGGCATCTACAACAACTCACAGTATGAGCTACAACAACATTAAATGTCCTTTTGAGATGAATAAAGAAATTTTTAACTGCATTTAATTTGAATGTTTAGGGTATTTTCCTGCTGAAAGGAAGACTTCTCTCCAGTCTGATGTTCTTTTCAGTCTCTAGCAGGGTTTTTACGTGATCTCTTTATTATTAACTTTATCAATCTTCCCATCAACTTACAATCAGCTTTACTGCTAAAAAGACAAATTCCAGAATCATTGTGGAGATGGTGCGTTCAGTGTTGAAGTGCAGTGATACCTTTCTGCATGTTGGTCGTGTGGCTCTATTTTAGTCACACCTTACCAGAACAACTTCTTCTACATCTCTGATGTGCTTCCTGCATGGCTTATGACAAACTATAAACAGGGATTTTTGTGGCTTACTTATTCCAGAGTTACATAAACGTCTAATTTGTGTAGTAAATGCTTGCCTAATTATTGTACTTTTAGACTTTTTCGCATAAGCTCTGGATATCTGCTCTAGAGTAACATGGATCTCTGAGTGGAGATCTCCATGCTTGGTCTGCCAGCTCAGGTGGATGGTCATGTCTCCTTAGGTTTGCATTGCAATTTACTCTAATATTTGAATAAATATGAAACATTGCATAGTCTCGTGTTTTGCATGCATTAAGATTAATTTTTATACCTTTGATATTGTGTTAAGAACCTAAAAAAATACAGAACAGCTATGTTTGCTAACTAGGGAACTTCTGAATAGAATAGTCTGCATTTGAACATGACCCAAATGCAGACAAGAAAAGAGAGGTAATTATTGACTTAATAAAAACTGAGGAACCTAGCAGCAAAACAAGGTCACATCTGAATATTTCTGCTGTGTGTTGTTCAAGACACCTGAATTAAATAATTAGATCATTAAGACTCTGTAGAAGTTGGCTGCTGGCTGACAAAGTTACCTGTTTATTTTATTCAAGTGTGTTGGAACAGGGTTAAATCTAAAAATCTGAACTGATGTTTGACGCCTGTATCGCAAATAATGATCAAACCTAAGAAAGTAGAACACATCAAACCTTCAGTGGATTTACAGGTAAATGTAGCTCTCAAAGGAATAAAACTCATAAAATTAATGAATTCAATAAAATTTCAGTCTAAACTCAGTGATTTGTCTTCAATAAAACTTGTCTTATATGGGAAGAAGGAATTCTTGCTGATAAAAAGTGCAAAGTCTTTAGGAACATATGTTTCATAAAGTGTAATAAAAATTCACAGCCTTTTACCGGTGCTGCCAAATTTCAGTTTGTGTTTGCAGTAATACATCTAATTGATGCTTGACATCATGTTTCAGGTTGAATAAAAGGCAATATATGAAACACATATCTATAATAGTCCCTCCAAAGTCAAAGATCTCTGCAGTGAAAATTATTGGCATAATGCAAAGAGCTCAGGTTAATGACAGCTGCGCCCATTATATCACATAAAGTTTCATAGTTTCAATAAAATTGTCCACCATTACTGTTCATTGGCTGCCCCCTTTTTGGGAAATCTAATCCTCGTCATCCTCGTCACATCCGTTTGATGTAGCCGTTGCTTACTCCATCCTCACGCGCAATTCCTCATGTGGTTTTTTCATTCAGGCGGCTGCCAGAAGCCCTCGCTGTGCCTTCCATAACTCTTGTGTCCGTGAAAGATTTTTAATTAAAATGAAGACAGCTGGCTGAACTGTGGAGATGTCACAAATAGTTTTCGCCTCCAAAGAAGCCTATCATGCGCTCCAGACGTCAGATTGCAGGCAATTCCAGCTTTTTTGAAGAACTTGTTAATCACGTCTTCTGCTTAATTCAATTATCAACAGCTGCAGATTGATGCACCCACAGATAGCGAGATAGGGAGGAACAGAGAATTCAATTGCTTTCCCTCAACTTATGGGTTGTCATATGTCCCCTTTCTGTATTATATATTGGAATGATGGTGACCCCATGCATTTACTGTATTGGATTTTTTTATTACTCACCTTTGAGCTTGTGCTAAAGAATAGGCAGTGACCCGTCGGAGTGAGCATAAGTGACCTGTTGTGAGTACGAGTGTGTGTGCATTTATACCTTTTATAAATACATGTGTTACACAAATATGTTTTTGGAAGAGTGACAGTCGGTTTTGTCTTGTCAAGACGGTGTGTTTGCCAAGGGTCAGATGGCCAAAGGGGATCTGAGAGTAGATTTGATGTAGCTAAGACATGGGAGAGGTTGACTGTCAGGGTTGAGTGTGGGAGCTGGAGAGTTGGAAGGTCATGTTCATAAATTGTTACCAGTGAGCTGAGGCTTAATTGAAAAAGCTGGAGACGGAAGAGACCCTTGATCTGCGGCCCAAGACCCCTCCTTTGTGACCTCTACGTCTTCAGTCATTCAAGTGTTTTTGGTTAGTCTTTGACAAATATAACAACATTTTTCTATGGTTTCATATATTTAAATAATTCGGCGTCTGAAGTTTTTGTTTGGTTTTGTCTTTTATCTTTCAGTTTTGAATGCATCGTTGCTTGGAGTTTTACTAGAAAATTTCTCAATTCGTTCCCAGCATTTGAGTAACATTAAGTGCAATTCTATAAACAAAATGTACAAAAAGGAAAACGCCAGGCATTACCTTCAAAAGGCATCTCTTTCTCAAAACCGTTGTTTCGTCTATCAAAAGGAAATATTTGTGTTGATGAACATGCAGTGCCTCAGAATGACAAGTCCTTGTTTTATTGTGTGCAGAGATAAAGCAGTCAAACTCGTTAGTTCTGTTGTCAATATAATTGTGTGATATTAATGGATAGTCCTCCGTTTGTTGAGGAAGTGACATTTTGAATGTAATAACTAAGACATGGAAGTGGAAACAATATGTTTTAGGCTGTTCTTCTGATGAGAGCACAAGAACACTTCACAACATTAAAAAAGTCATGAACAGGCTCACTTGCAATAAAGGATCCTTCCCCTCTGAGCCAGAACTATGAAGATAGGTAGAGAATGGGTGTCCCAGAATATCAAAGTCACAAAAATCACATTCAGGTCACTGAGAGGCTAAGCTAAGCTCTGGACTTCAGCTTTACAGAAAATATGTGGATGGAGTGTCCAATCAACACTCAAGAATCCTCAAACAGTTAGAGAATTTATTCACCCAAATCCACATATAAGTTTGATGTCACTTGAGTTTTCTGCTTTTGTGTACCTCCATTGAAATTCAACTCCTGTAACATTTTAGAGCAGAAGGAAATGAAGTACTCTTTCTTCTCATTGAAGAATTTATTCTAATGCGAAGTGCTAACATCTCCAGTTTGTTGTAACATTTTATTCCTTTTACGCCTTCGTACCTACAAGATCTCTGACCAAACATACTGATATTCATCTGACTCCATCCCTCTTTCAGCTGCTGTTTGAGATAACCCCACTCCTGTGTTGACAAAGCAACGGCTCATTTATAAAGCAGAGCTCCCAGCTTCCCATCCCCTATGGACACTGAAATCTCTCCACCAAACAAAGCAATCATAAGCATGAATAGGTGTCTGCTGTGAAACTCGATCCAACGTGTCTGTACATTCTGCACAGGTGATACATAGCCGGCGTCTTTTGAAGAGGACTTGTTAGCCGATTGAGCATTTGGCAAGAAAGAAGGGAAATCAGTCATTTTGCACAGGGAGGAAATCTATCCCTGGTGTTCATTGTTCTGAATGATAGGCAGGAGATGCTTTAACATATCATTTTGACACGCTGGGCGTTATGACATGAACAGTTTTACTCCTTCGTTCATTGAAGGAAGGAAAGTTCTTCTCATGTTACCAACAGGAATAAAAATGCGACTGTTATTTTCAAATCACATATTTTAAATTGTCGCTTTTGTTTGAAACGGAACAAAAATAACTGTTTTCAAAACCTTTTTCCAAACACAAATCTGGAAAGTCTGGTTATTTTTACAAAAAAGACTGAGGAAGGCTTTGAGCAATATAAACTGCAAAATAGCTCAAGTTCAAACAATTCCAACATCTGAGTATGTATTGATCTGAACCGATACATTGATTGGTTGGCTGTATTTTTAGAATGCTTGTTCTTTTCACTGCTGGCATGCAGCAAAAAAGGTTTGAATTCCGCAATGCTACGTTCAGTTGAATACTTTAAATTTCCTTTTAGGTGTGAGTGAGTTGCCAATCAATGCACAACACAAATTATTGCAGGGACCTCAGTGCAAAAGTCTGTGTGCTGGAAATGTTTTTATTTTTTTTCTCTCATGCTTTTTAAACCTAGGCTAAGTGCACCTGCCTGGTAAAGGCTGATTTGAGATCTGAGTATGAACCAAAGGAAAAGATACCAATCTTTGTTTTTTTTCTTCTTCTTCAAAGGCAAGTGCAACAGACCGATAATGTAGCACAGCAGCCCATATCCTCCAAACATAAGCAAACCACAACCGATGAGTCAATGATTTAATGATAAAAACAAATCTTAAACAGAGACATGTCCCTATCTGAATTACCTGCACCCAAACATTGATAATACTGGAACAGTAATCTTTCCAGTAATATTTCTCTCCAGACAACTGACAACCACCGAAGCTCTTGTAGTTGCAGAGAACAACCTTAACAAAAAGTTTGTACAGAAACTACAGGGAAAGTCTTGTTTTGGGGGTGGGGAAGTGTAAGTAATCCTACTTTTCAACATTAGATTGATCAATTTTCTTTTGCTCGTACGACTCGCCAAACAGTGTTTCATGAAATCAGAAATTGGAATATCATGCACTGACTGATAGGCCAGGGCATTGTCCCTGCATTGTTTGGTGAAGCTTTACTTTAAATGAGCCTGAAAACACCCGTTTCTATTCCCATAAAGCATGTCTGTTATAAGAGAGATACTCATGCCTCCATATATCAGAGGATTTTTACACTTTTCAAGCATGTTATATCTCTTCCTTGCCAGTATATCAGCCATCTGCTTTAGAACAGTTTTAAGCATGTGGGGGGTGGGACCTGGGACTGTTTCATGACTTAGAGGTGTGAAACTCAGCCCCTCTTTTGCCCCAGATGCTTGTGTGGCATCTCTTCGTCCACTGTGTCCACCTGAGGTCCCAGGACAGCAGTTACGGAGGGTGATTGCTCAGCTCTGGTCTGCTGGCTGCCTCTTCGTTTAGGGTGCAACAGAAACAATCCCATTAAGTGGTGGATCGCCTTTCACACAGATTACTGAGCATCTGGCAGTCCTGCTGGAGAGGGGGGACAGAAACAGATTTTAGATTGTGAGGTCACAATGTTGGGGTGGGGGAGATGCAGATTAAAAACCTGAACCAGATTCACCTTTTATAAACAGAAAAATGTGATTTAAACAGGTTTAAATTACTCAGGCTCATTTAAATTACGTTGTTATTAGACTCCTATATTTAGAAATAAGGGAGATGGATTTTCTTACATTTCCCAGCTTTAATAATACATTTATAATGTTAAAAAAATAAGGTCAAACTGATAGGGAAAAAAACTAGGGTAACACATTATTTGAAGGGGTGTGCATAAGATTGACATGACACTGTCATAAACATGACATAACACCTATCATGAACATAAAGAAGTCTTTATGAATGTTTGACAGTGCCGGTGTTTGCATTTTAATGCAAAGTTGCTCTAAAAGTTGCATTAAAAGTCCATTAAAAATGCCAACTTTGCATTAAATTATGATAATAAAATCATGCAAAGTTCGCACTTTTAATGGACTTTTAATGCAACTTTTAGAGCAACTTTGCTCTAAAAGTTGGGGCGACTGTGGCTTTGTGGGTAGAGTAGTCGCCTTGGGATCGGAAAGTTGTAGGCTCAATTCCAGCTTCCTCCTGCCACATGTCGATGTGCAAGGCACCTAACCCCAAATTGCATATCAGTGTATAAATGTGTGAGTGTTTCTGAGTGCAAATGGGTGAATGTGACTCTAGTGTAAAGCACTTTGAGTGGTCAAAAATGATTGGATAAAGCACTATATAAGTTCAGCCCATTTACCATTTAAAAGTGTCATTATTTACCGAATGACACTTCATGACAACAGTCATAAAGACTTCTTTATGTTCATGACAGATGTTATGTCATGTTTATGACAGTGCCATGCCAGTCTTATGCACACCCCTTCAAATAAAGTGTTACCAAAACTACTAGTACAATTTTCTAAACATACTTTTTTTATTTTAAAATAATTATTACTATTTAACAAGAAATGGTGCAGAGACTACAATAACCACGTGTCATATAGCACCCACATAAATGTTTTAGATAAAAAAAACCTTTTCTTTTTAAAATCTAAATTCTTTAAATTTTACAAAAAAAATTCTCCCATGCCCACAACAGTCTGCCAATATTATGCTGGTCTCTTTCTTTTTCTCTTTGTTGTCTCACGTCTTTCAATGCGCTGCCGATGCTTCATACAGTCCAGTTCTTCAGATTGGTGTTGTGTTCTGGTCTCCGTGGGGCTTTGGGCCAGAACGATGCTGACTCACTTTAACCCCGGGTGAAAGGTGAGAACTCTGAGAACAGAGCGTTTTGGTCTGCTAGAGAAGACCTGCGTGCTCTGTTCTGCATGCTTGAGTTTGGGAAAAGGGGGTGACACGATGATGAAGAGAGAAGAATAGGTGACTAAAACAGAGTAATGAGAGAAAAGGATTAGAGAGTGAAGATAAATGAAGGATATTTAATGGTATATTCAGGGAGAGTTTAAAAAAAACATTTGTGGGTAGTGGTTAAAAAGTTTGTATCAACCACACTGTAACAAATTTGTTATTGAAGAACAAAAAAGCTCATGCTCCCATCCATCTCATTCCTAGATCAGACGATGTGCAGTGTGAATTATTTTTGTAGAATTTCTTGTCCAGCATTTTTACAAATAAACAGTTTCTTATGAAGCAAATTAAGGTAAAAACATGTACGGAAATATTTTTTTACATCATAAAAGGAGTAATATTGTCCTGCCAGTACCTTCATCTAAAGGTACTGGATATTGGAGAAGAAGAAATGGAATCTGAACATGCACCTCAACATGCTTACATGCGGCAAGACTGGGATGTAATTCAGAAATTATTGATAAACCGATCATGGAAGGACATCACTATGTTGTACCCTATTTTGGTAAAATAATAAATAAATAAATCCAACACGATCTGCTGTCAGTAGTGCTGTCGATCGTTTCCTGAACCCAAAGTTTCTTCTCTGCTGGTCGATCATAGCCCAAAAATTAGAATGGAGATTTTCTTCACCCCTGACCTCCAGTGTTCAGGTGGAAAGAGCACACCTTGAAGGCTTCTGGTTGTTGCTTTAAAATTACAATTGTAACCACATTCATATTGCTCTCTTCTCCATTGTTAACATAACAAAAATAATTCCGTTTTTGACAGGAATAATCTCTCTGATACGCAGCAACTGTATGCACAAGTTAAGATTTGTCTAAATCAGAGGTTCCCAAACTGTGGGGCGCGCACCCTAAGGGAAGCCGTCTGGATAAAACAAACAAAATAACATGAACGCTGTATGCGCTGGGTTTTTACCTTAGAATGGGCAACTCTCTGTTATTCCTATGTCAATTTGATACAGTAGGGGCTTCCACACTTTCCATATCTGTGTCCTCTGTCACTTTTATCAGCAGTTAAATCTGTTTAATCTGTTGTTAACATGTCATAACCTGTTTTTCTGAGCTGCCTTTAAACGCAATATATGCTGTGTTTACACCTGTGCGGCAGTGAAGGAGACCTGCTGCTGCTGTGCAGAGATGCGTAGGTGTGTTAGAATCATGGCAGCAAAACCAGCAAAACGCAAAGAACTTTGCAAAGTTTTCCCCCCAAACTAACTGACTGAGTTGAGTAAACCTGTTGGATGCAGGTAATGTTAGCTAAAAGATAACTAGTTAATATCAATACAGCACCTTAAGCTTAACAAGTAGCCTGTTGTCTATGTCCAGCTACGTACATTAATTTTGCCCCCAAAAACGTCGATACCCCCCTCCTCCCCCAGGGGCAGGACAGGGAGTCTCTAGGAATCCTCTCTCCCCCCTCCCACACGTGGTTCAACCAGACCGCTATTTGTAATCCATAGGGGGGGCCAGAAAATGTTTGGAAACCACTGGGGGGGTGCAGAAGAAAAAGTTTGGGAACCACTGGTCTAAATAAAGGTGCATCTGCAGACAGCAGGTCATGGTCGGACATCTCCACAGGTTTGTGATTATTGCAGCAGATTCAAGGGTGTATGGTCTTTTGTTGAGTGGCATTATTGAGTGTGTTGAGCACCTGTCTTTGTTCAACCTGGCACATCTCTCACATTAACATTTCCTTCCCCGTGAACCAGGACAAGGTCCCACAGAGGGGTTCAAATGTCTCACTCTTCCCAAGATCCATTGTCCTCTGTACCACATGTGTTGAAACACCAGTAGGTACAGAGCACATGATCTTACATGTAACATGTGGTCCACCAAATCCAACATGTTTGTTCTTTTGTTGCAGCCACAGATGACTACACTGACCACATGGTGATGAAGGCCAGTGATGAAACCTAACCTTGCTTCTGGTAACCAGGAACAAATAACTAACAAGAAATTATTGGTTTTATTATTAATTGTACTACTATTGTATAGTTGTATTTGGCTTAGTTGTCTTTAAGCATGTGTATTGATAATTAGATAATTCCTACTCCTTGAGAGGAATTTTCTCCAACAGTAAAAATTCAAAGATCCCTCTCCCCAGCAACACTCTTCTGCTCAAACGTGATCATTTCAAGCTGTTTTAAATAAGTCAGAAAGCGTAAAGCTTTTGCTGGGTCCAACCTGAGGTCCCATTCCAGCAGGAAAACCTCATAAGTGGCGCATCAAGCATATATGTTGGAATTATGTAAAGATCTCTTTAACATATTTCTGTGGCTGAGTCCAGCCCCACACAGGAAGGTTATTTCAGCTGCTTGTGTCCAGGATCTCATGCTTTCTTTTGTGACAAACCAAAGCAGTGTAGTAGATATTCATCAACAATTACAAGATGTCTTTCCTTTCAAAAGGCCAGGTAATATTTGTGCCTCTAAACCTGTTTTATGTAACTAGACTGAGGGCAACAAAAATGATCTGTAGTTTGTAAAGATCACAAACTCTTGATCTGTGGAATGAGAGAAAATAGTTGCTGTCAGTGTAACTCCGAAGATTGGTGTTGAAGACTCATATCGATTAGGGCTCATTACAATTCATTATGTTTAACATTTTCATTTAACTCACAATTATGAAAGGAATTACATTAACCCACCTGTAAATAACCACTTTATTTTTCTGTTAAAAAATAAAACTTTTTTTTTTTTACACTTACTGAAGTTTATGTTAAAACCACTAAATGTCACCATTAGAAATGTTTGAATAATTTTTCATTTCCTTATTTTATGAATAGATCTTTCTAAACTAACTTGAGTGTATAAGCTCCATAGCTGTCAACCACAGCTCACCGTAAATTACTTCTCACTCCCATTTCAAATTCATATGGTGGTTAGACAGGTTAAATAATTTTATATATGTCACACTGTAACCACGCTGTTATTTGACACTTGTCCTTTTTTTTTCTGTTGAGAAATGATGAAGAATGTGGCGGCTATTTTAGACGTAGGGGCTATTTGAAGAGTAGAGCATACCTAAAAAAAATATGTATAGTAAAATAACAATATAAAGTTGCCAACGTGCCTCATGGCTGTCTTCAGAACAAAACAGATGCGCTGTAATTTATGGCCACTTTCTGTGATTGGAGGAGAGAGCTTTGAATCGATCTGGGACCTCTCTCTTTCACCTGTTAAGAGCTTTCCTCGTAATTGGCCACCGCCATCATGGCTACTGCCAAATCCGCGGCCTCCTCTGTTGCACAATAGTATGTTAGAGTATGTGTAAACTGTGCCTATTTTTCTTCTGCTCTGACTATTGATTTTTAAATGAAGTATCAAAGAAAATCAATAGTAATCAACAAATAGTAGGCAACACGCAGTAGTGTCAGATCCCCGGGGCAGAGCTTAATCATTTTAGATGCCTGCCACAACACGGGGGACAAAGGATGCACAGAAAAGTTGGGAACCCGGTAGAAACAGAAAGTGAAGTTGGATGAGACATTTGTCATTAGAAAAGAAGTGAGATAAGGGGAAAGGATTGGCAGGCTCTGCCTCCACAAACCTGAACATTTCCTTTTCTTCCCTTTTCCTCACTGCTATTGTTACTTTTCCCTGGACTGTGACAGATCATTCACCCATAGTTTGGGGCGATTCGTGTAAAAACATTACAGTATCCCTCAGGCTGGAGATCTAGTTACACCAAAACAAGGCTTTTCCAAAGGAATTTGTCAAAAATACTTAATCATTTTCCAAGCGACCTGTGAAGCTAGTAGACTCCCTGCCACTCACTGTCAACACTTAGTCATCTATCAAAGTCACATGCATCTGTACCTGAATGCTGAGTCGATGTTGAATCCAAACAAGTGACAAAGTGTGACCAGACACTAAGTGAATGACACATAGAATTGCTACCCACATGTTAAACTTCCTTAGTTTGCAATGTGGGTATAACAATGGAACCACTATCTGTTCGCACGCTTGTTTTTTTTTTAAAAAGAAGCATATTCATGAATTAAAATTTGTTTATTTTATGAGTTTGGCTGCAGTAAATACATGCAGATCCAAAAACACAATTCGCTATTACTTTTGCATCGGTTTGCAGTTCAGCCACAAATAGTTGTAATGTTTTTCAGAGACAAAGATGTTGTATTTTTTATTTGTATTTCAGTCAATAAAGAAATCAAGGCCTATTGAGCATTCCCCAAAACTTTAAGAACATTTGAAAAGGCAAAGTCCGTCCAAAGAATGATTCTAAGAGCTTTAGTTCATGTTAAGTCCGCCTGATGTGTCCCCAGCAAAATAACAAAACAAAACGTAAAACTGTTTTTATGAAAACCAAATCACTGCTCATTTCAGTCAGAGGAGTTTATTCTTTAATAACCACACCTATGGTACCTGTATCTCAGCAGCTTTTGAGTCATAAGTAGTACAAGACTTTTTTAATTTCAGGATTGTGTAGTGATCAGATCAGTGCTGTGAGCTGTAGGATTTCTTCATGAGACTGTTGGATATGGGTATGTAAACACTCAGAGGTGATAGGATAAAGTTACACAACAACCCACAGCTGCTACTGTCAAAGTACATGTCATTGCTGGAATCATTTCCTGTACACTGATGGTTTGATAACGAAGTCGACTCTCGCCCTTTTCTGTGGAAGTGAGTGAAATTTAGGCAACGCTGACAAACAGAAATATAATTTCTCATATAGGTTAAGGAAGACTGGAGCTTTGGTATATCTTTGTTTATAATTCTGTAAAAAAATGATCTAAAAGATACACCCAGGTGTTAAAAACGTTTGGTTTTAAATAGTACAGTTTTCCCTCATACAGTTTGAAGCCCGGAGAGTGTGTTCGGCTCTATAGACGAAAGTGTAATTTAACCCTCTTGTCGCTTTGGATTGCTGGTCAGTTGGGTGAAAAAAGGGCTACTAAACTTTTCCCTCAGGAAAAAATCAGCTACTGGGAAAAACATAGACTTAGTCTTTATGTGGAAACCAATGAGATCTCTCAGCAGTTTTGTTGGAGCAACTGTTTTATTTGAAATTACAGTTAAATATATTATTGTCATTTCATATTACTTGAGGGACTGTTGGGAACAGTATTGCTTTTTCTTTTAGATATATAAAAAAAATCCAAACTGAGTTGTATCTAATTTGTATTTTTATTACTGTATTTTAATTTATTCTCGTTTTGCACCATCATTCTCTTGTGTATACACATACATGTGTTTAAAGACACACTAAGTGTCTTTAAATTAGCTCAAACATGAACTTAGCTTCTCTTCAAGTACAATAGATTTTATTGTGATTGTTTTTTTTTCTGTTTTTGTAGGAATACTCTGAAACTGATATATGACTGAAAGTTATCCATTTATAAGTATATTGCTCTGGCCAAGGCCTGGTTCTGATGGCATCATAAAGTTAGAAATTATTTCAATAATACAGTTTTAAAAATGTACTAAAGAATGCAAAACAAAAAATGGTATTAATGATGATTTTTTTTTTACAGTGGTTCTATCCTCAATTTCAGACCAAACATTAATAACTAGATCATGTTATTTATTTATCTCTATTTAGTCTGAATACAAACGGGGGGGAAAAATAATTCTGCACCAGATTTCAAGCACCACTTTCCAAGTAAATTTTAGGTGAACCAAAGATGCCATTTGTGCCAACGTTTCGCGGTTCAAGCCTCCATGTCTGTCCCTCCAGCCTCCCCTCCCTCTCTGTATCCACCGCCGCCCACCTTACCACCAGAGCAGGCTGCAGTGCCAGGCCTCCCTCCAGGCTACAGCGCTGCAAAAGTGACAACATAAGGTCCATTCTGTTCCCTGTCACTCACAGCCTCAGGCCCACTGTTAAATGGAAAAGGCTTTTAGAGGCTGTAAATGGGGAACGGAGGCAGAGAGGTAGGTGGGTCACAGTGGACATGTTGGCCTTTGTGTGCCTGTGTGTGCCACGCACAGATGCATTATAGTATATGTGGACTTTTAGGTATGTGCGTGTCTGTGTGTGTCTGTGTGTGTGTGTGTGTGTGTTTTGTGTGTTTGTGAGGAGGCTCGCACCAGGGAGTTGAAGAGATTTGTGCGTAAATGAGGCTGGATTAGCCTGTAAATTAGTCTTTCATGGTGAACTGTGACTATCCAAAGACTTTCAGTGTTTGAGTACTACATCGCTGTGTTTTCGTCTCATTTTTGACAGCCTTTCTCTGCAGCTTCTAAGAGTTTCCATGCATCAATCTTCTTATTTCTACCTTATAACAAGCACCTGTTGGATTCTTTTAGCATTATCACAGATGTATTACATCTTCTAAAAGTGTATTTATTTCCTCTAACATTAATATCTGTTGTTTAGGATATTATGTTCTCCCTTGGCCAGAACAAATAAAGAGAGAAATGAATGCCACAGTTTACATAATCTATGAGAAACAATTGGCATTGTCTTGTAAGCAGCCTTAAAAACCCACTCAGTCAGTGTCAGTCAGTGACAGAGACATAGCACACTAAGAGGTGAACGTGAGGACAGCTTTGATTAATTGATCATTGGGTGTATTATTTATAAGGCCTGGTTGGTAAAGTCTACTAATAATGCAATACTTTGCGATTGGTGCTGACTTACTGAGCCTGGGAAAAGTACTCATACTACTTGCCATGTTTCAGTTTTTTTCCCCATTAAAATGAACAAATTCTGTACATTTTATTTTAATTTTATGTGATAGATGCAAAATAGTTCATAGCTGTGAAGTGGAAGAGAAAGGATGCATTGTCTTCAATTTTTTTGCAGATAAAAACATGTGTGGTCTACATCTATGTTTAGTCCTCTTTACTCTGATATGCTCTATCAATTTCTTTAAGAGGTAATGGAGTCCAACTGTGTGTAATTTTAAGTAGAAAGGCCTCCTTATTTATTAATTTTAGTTTCAAAATCAATTGCGGTGCTTGTTTAACAAAGGTGTATTGTAAAATTGATACAAATCAGGCAGTGATTATATTAGAGTCAATTCACTTGTCTGATCTTAACTTTGTAACGCACAGTTTCTGTTTCTACGTTGATAATTATGCAAAGACACATATGCCTATACTCCAAAATGAAATTTTTTTTGCTCCTGATTGTATGTGCTGGAGTAGTTACACTAACCAGCCAAAGCATCATTACTACTAATTTGAAGAATGAAAAAAACTCTCCCTTTTCTTACCAGGGTCTGGGGAAAGATTACCTGAGTACAACCTGGGGAATCGGATGTTTGCAGCAGAACCTCTCAGTGGGGTCTATTGAGGATTTCAATCTTTTAATATTGTCAGATGCAATCAGAGGCCTTTTGGGTTGTTGTTTGTATGTAGGGGTAATGTTAGAACGGTTAACACAATTAATTATCCTCATATTTTTCCTATTGAACGTTGTGTTGTTGCAACATAATCAATTTGAGTAACTTTATTAATTGTAATCATCATCAGCTTTATTAAAGACACAAATAAGTCCATAGAAAAATACTAATAATTAAAAAAATCAAAAATCAATCACATAAAAAGGTAACAATCAGATGTACAAGTCACTGATTCACAGAAAGGCCAGAACGCCAGTGATTCCACATTCTGGACTTAGACCTGACTGAGTCCACTTTGTAATAATAATTAAAAAAAAGTGCAGATGAAAAAGCTACTTTAAAAAACAATTTCTCGCTAATTCATCATAACCACGCTGGAGGTGGACTTATTTTTGCATGAGAGAATGAAAGATTAGCTGCAGTGTGTCGTGCTGTTGTCAGCGGTAGGCGTGATGATCGTCAGCTGAAGGCTCTCACCTGTCACTGCCAAGGCAAAGTTTGGGGACTGCTGGCGCCGGCCCAGTCTAAACAGGAGTCGGCCCTCTCTGCCTCAACAGGTCTGCTTCAAAGAACGCTCCTCGCAGGGAGGGTAAGAGAAACAAAAGTTCAGTTAGGATTTTCACAAGCACAGGGTCACCTTGATCTTTCGCTCTCCCGCATCTTGTTCATGCATCCTGCTGCATGCGTGCTCGCCCTGTTTGTTTGTGACCGGTTTGAAACTTTTAACACCCTGTTTATCCTGTTTTGGGGCTTTAAGCAAAATGTATTGTAGCTACTTACTGCATGCAGCTGCTAATATTTGTTGCATAATGTGTTAATATGATGGTAAACTAACGAGCTGGTGTGTTTTGTGGTATCAGACACGAAGACAACCCCTCTTCTTTCGCTTTGTCTCCAGTGTGACCCTTCAAGGCTCCGCTTCTGGCTCCTGCCCTGGTGTGTGTGTGGGTGTGTGTATCTGAACTAGATGTGATAGCAGAGAAAAACCATCTGTTTGGCTGAAATCTGTGTGCTTGATATCCCCTCTGTCTCTGTGGCTGCCCTGCAGATGTTTTGGTTGTTTTTAAGCACCACTTTGTTTTTGATTCCTCGTCGTCTGTTTAGAAATGGAGGGATTACGTTCCATCCACTATTGGACATTTGAAGAAGTGTAAGTTAAGCCCACGTGTTGCACCCATGCCATAAAACCGTCTAAACTTTCCACCCATTCTGTGGCAAGGCGCACAGATTCGTAGTCATGTCTCTGGAGTACAGGACAAAATTCATCCAAGAAGACAGTACTGTAAGGACTGCAAACGTGTGCAAGGCAGATGCATATGATCTGCTTTTCATCTGCGGTGAATACATTTTGTCTTTTGTAGTCACCAGTGAATGCATGAAGATGTCGACACACTCTGTTGGCCTTCCTGATTGTCATTGAAATGTTCCCTCTCACCGAGTCACTTTCTCTTTTTTGTTGTTGTTGTTGTCTTTTGTATTGTTCGCCTTGCACAGAAATTAACCTAATAAGGTTTCAAGCCCTCTCTTTGAGTTTTATTTGAAAAACTGCATCTTGAAATATTTCACTATTGTTTTAGACGTACACATGCAGATGTGTATCTCTGGAGCAGAAGTGCAGAACGCGTAATTCTGTCACACAGCTTTTAAAAAGAAGACAAGGGAAGTGGCACCATGATGGAAGAATAGGACAAAGAAAGGGAAGTAAAGGGTTGAAGACTCTCCCTTGTCATTAAAGTGTGCTGTTTGGTATGGATGCAGTTTTTCAGTCAACTGCAGTGAGAACATTAAAAGAAAAGTGGATCAAGTAAAAGCTTTATTAAGTGAAATATCGATAAGGCATGTAATTGAATCTTTGTAATACATCTCTTGAAAGGACACTTGTAACAAAATTGGGATAAATTAAAACAAGCTTAAATCCAACTTGGCTGCTAAAAGCATTTAAACAGACCTTCACTTAAAGTTCACGTGAAACCAAACCCATAGCAGTCACAGCAAAAGTCTCAGTAGCACCAGACGTTCAACTGTACATTTTCAGAAAAAAAAGTTTTAAAAGTGAAAATATTAGAGCTAAATCACAAAGTTCCCTCTTGACAGAAGTTCATCCAGGGACTTAAATACGTTTTATATAAGCTACAAGCTACAGTTGGTCAAAGCTTCTGGTGCAGCCCTATCTACTCATGCTAATGTTCATGTTAAAATTAACAAATACATCAAAAGCTAGTTTTCTAAATATTTATTCAAGACAAATATTATTTTCATACAGATAGCTTATTGTTTCTTTTCTTTTTGCGTTTGAACTTTGTTTAGCGTTGAATAAAGAAAAAAATGCAAATGTTTATTACCTCAATACAACTGTAGTGAAAAAGTACAAAAGATCTGCTACAGACTGAGGCACAAAGTTACCAAACTGTCATTTTGTTTTTCTGCTACGACCCCAAACTCTGAAATACTATAACTATGCTCATCATTCACATGTCAACTTTCCTCATGTTTTAAACTTTACAATGAGTTTTCACGACTAGGAACAACATAAAATATGGAAATGCTTCAAAATCTACAGAAAAATTGTATGAGACTTAAAACAAATATGAATTACTTGTTAATTGATATTAACAAGTAATGAATTTGAATTAATTAATAATTAATTAATATTAATTAATTATAAACCTGTGTATTTTTAAGTTTTACCACATACTCTTACGTCCAGACTTTGACCGAGCCGTTCTACCACATGAATATGCTTTTAACTAAATGACACAATTTCAGCTCTGGCTACTCCAACCTAAAGTCTGCTTTAGGTTTTCTTCCAAGACTTCTCTACCTCCTGAAATCCATGACTAGAGAATGATGTATTATGTTCATGTATTACTATTTTGACCACACATATTTCTTTTCATGTAGGGCAGAAAATTGAGTTTTGCAATTCATCTGACCAGAACACCTTCCTCGCAAGTTGTCATAGGAGAATCTGCCATTGTTTGCATCTTAGGCTTAAAAGTCACTTAAAAATGTTCTCACTTCTCTGCTCTTCAAGCATCTGCCTTTTGCTATCAATCTCTGAAGGGAATAAGCAGGCCGGGAAAATCCTCTGGCATCTGTTGGATCCAGTTTATCTTCCTTAGAGCCTCTTTACCTCAATGTCAGTGGGATCTCAGAGAAAAAGTCTTATCTGTCAAAGTCCAGGCGAGGTTATCAATCCTGACCTGTCTCAGGCTCTGGGACCTCAGACCTCACACAGACCGGTGGAAAGAGGGGATGCTGCAGTCAGAGCTTGTTATTCCCCTTACTAGGAATAATTTTACAACAGAAGTATTCGGGCAACTAAGCCAAAAGAAACACATTTAAAAGTAATTCTGAATCATCTGTATTTTTTTTTTCAACCATCTTCTGTCCCTTTCATTTCATCCAACAGGTTTGTTTTAATTGAAATTCCCCCTACAGTATCTGCGCTCAGCTCGACTACCTAGGTACAAATTAGTCAATTGTTATTCTTGTCAGAGAGAGGTCAGAAGCCTACACTTGCTCCATGTGTTTTGAGTTGGCCTGAGTGGCGAGCGGGGCGGTTAGTGTTGACTCTCCTGGTGAAAAGTGGCCTTGATCCATCTCAGCGTGGTCACTTCCAGGTCAGGCTGTAGGCAGAGTCGGCGCAGGGCGTGGAGGGGGGAAAGCAGGATATCAGAGACAGGCCAAATAAACAAACCCGTCAGCCGTAGCAGGGCCCTTTGACCTCCGCTGTCCCATCTGTTTTCTTATCTGCACCGCTGCTAATACTGAGAACAAGTGACACCTCTCTCTGGCAAGCACCGACTGTTTTCCTTCCACTTAGCTGCAGCAGATCTGCACTTGGTGAGGAATACAATATCCTATAACATGTAGAGACTGAGTTATGTTGGCATAAGAATCCGTCCTTATCTAGAATGAGAAAAACATCATTAGGCTTTTCAGATTTTGTCATGCAAATACACTATATGGCTGAAATGAGTTTCCTTCTCCTTTTTTTTGGAAGACTTAAAGTCAAAGTCAAATAAATCCTGTTTGATTTCATTTTGCTACATGGGGATCTTCCTTAACAGCTGGTGTGGCATTTCAGTAAACGACAGCAGATTTGTGATGAATGGGAGGTCTCGTAGACATTTTTGTGAAAAAGCAATAGATGAAATAATGGTAAAAAAAAAAACACCAGCTGGGCCACTGGACAGTAACATGATGTGTGGCCGGTGGCACCAAAACCTTGTTACTCCCGTTTCCACCCTTTGTACTTTGTCAGGAAGGTCAGACAAGATAGATTACTATTGTGTTTATAGCCGGACACTTTAACCCATCCTTCGTTCTCCACCCTCTCCCCAGCTGTTGCTTCAGATTTGCTATAAAAGAACGTTCTGCATGTGGAGGGGTGGAGAGGATAGGTGGCTGATGGTGCCAGTCAAATTTCAGGGGAGGAGAAGGGATCTTTTAATGATTCTCCCAGGAGACCAGAAGGGACAGGCTGAAGAGCCGGACCAGTCATGGGTATGAGATGCTGGAGGCAGAGGTTTGTGTAGTCGGCAGAATGAAGAGCAGGTAGGGAGGATGGTGGAAAGGGGGCGGGGGGGTGGGGGGGGGGTGGGGGGGGGGTCTAAAACAAGCTGTCACATGGCAGGAGAAATCTGCCCCAGTTAGTCACATCTGCCGATGGGCACAAGGACGATGCCTGAGGGCTGCCAAGTCAAAGGTCAAAACATGGCCCTGCAGAGCATTCAGATCATATATCAAACCCAGTCAATAAACTGGCTGCTGTCACTGTTACAGACACCAGTACTGGTGTCTTCTTTTCTACAGACTCCTTTCAAATGGAATCACTGCGATTTACAGTTTATTTGCTTCATTTTCATGTTGCTTTTCTGGTTGTATTCTGTTTGTGATCTTTGTTTGATTATTTCATGTAATTAGCCAGGCTTTCCTTACAACAAAACAAAACAAAAATAAAACCTGACAAATGATGGTTAAGATCTCATTTCTGAGAATTTACAGGTTTCAGGTTTGCTTCAGAATTTGATTTGTCTCCTTTTGAAGGTCATTAAAATACTTTGGCTTTGTAAACTTCTGAACTCCTTGGTGTCCAACACACCGTTTTTGCATTTTTCCTTTTAATACATTGAGCTTATTGGGAAGATGATTCCTTGTTATGCAGCCCCTTGTCATGTTAAGATAACTGACAAATAAAAAATGGTTATCTCATTATCCTTAGGCTAAACAGCAATCTCTCATATTCTGGAGCCACTTCACTGTGAAGTTTATTTTTTCTAGATTATCTGATCTTGTTCTCCATTTCTACTCGAAAGTGAAGAATGCAGCCACCACCCCACCACCACCAGCAGCCCTCAACCCTCTGGTCTTTCTGACCCTGTTCTGCTCTACCCGTCTGCTAGTCGGGCAAAGCCCATGACCCCCCAGTGCAGCTCCCTTGGTGACTAGTAATGGTTTATTTTGTGTCAAAGTGCATTTTAGTGTTACTCTACTCAGACTTGCAGGACAAATTCAGCAGTTGTGCAACCTAAACCTGTCATGAGCTCACATGTTTACAACGCTGGCATGCTATTGTTTGTGACATCTTTCAAATAAAAGGTAGCCAAGATGGACAGTGTTTACAGGATGCTGGGAGCTGCTAGAGGCTGTGGTTGGCAACTTTGTCTGTTGGGTTGGTGTTTGGAGGCAGATTTGACAACTGCTGAGCCTATCCGTGCCTGGCATGACACTTCAGGGTCGCCCTGTTTTCTACTTTGTTATAGTAAAAGGTATTGCTTTGAAGAATGTGCAATGTTTTGCACTTAGTGGCCTTTAACGTTTTACACATTTTATCACCTACATCTCTAATTAATCAAGATAGTGATTGACCAGCTGAAAGGAAAATGTGGCATTTGTTTTTGAACCTCGTCCTTGAAGCACGGATTTAAAACAGAATACTCTTCTTGATGTGTGTTGAGTATGAGCAGCTCTCTAAAATGTTGAAATGTTGATTCTACTCACATTTCCAGCACTTCCTTTCCAACTCAGCACCTCCACCACAACAAAAACCAATCCTACCCTGATAATATAAAAGAAAAATTTACAAGAGGCTCTCCAGATGCAAAAAAAAAAAAAACAAAACAAAAAACAACAGTTTTTTGTTGTTTTATCATAGTTATTTTTTTGTGTTTGCATTGTTAACATTATTTTAGCTATGTTGAAATATAACTGACACTGAGTCAGTTTCCATCCCCCGGTGTGTCAAATGTGCTGTAACAGTAGCAGGTTTGCCCCCTTCTGCGACTCCCACTGGTCTGCTCCCTCTCTGTTTGGTGACCATCTGTTGCCTGAAATCTTACAGGATGATCAGCCTTTTCTCCTCCTTCTCCTTCATCATCTGTCCCCTGCTCTCCCATTTCTCCTCCTCCTCCTCCCCTGTAGTTTTCTGTTCTATATCTCGCTGGCCTTCCTCTACTTCCTCCACCCACAGTGCCAGCTAATTAGTAAGGGGAGGTGGTGAAGAAAGGGCAGTACAAAGAGCTCGTCTGGCCCACCCACTGGCTTCTTTCCACCTTCTCCTTTGCCCTCATTTTTAACTTAGCCCTGTCTTAGTCATTTGATTACAGCCACGGACAACAGGACACAAAGGGCTAATCATAGGATACAACAGGCTGAGTTGTGTCGCTCACCTTTGGGACAGTCCCCTTCCCGTCCCACCCTGTCCACCTTTCCTATTATTCTCTGGTCTGCTGCTTAAGAACTGGGTCTTTAATCTGGTCAGTTGAGCAAACAGTCTGTCTGTCTATTTCCTTTGCCTTTCATTAAAAGAGAGACTGATTTTCAAATTTGCTCTACCTCCATTATTTTTTGACTATATCATGTTACAAACTTCCAAGACATTCATTTCATGACATCACAGAAAAATTAAAAGCGCACAGTTTATTAAGTAAGTAAAAGAGGGTAATTACATTACAGCAAACTAAAATATTTAAAATGTAATTTTCTCCAAGAAATGGAACTCATAAATAGACTCTCTGTCAACAGAATAGGACAGAATCTCTTTAAAGATCGGTAATCTGTGATCGGCCAGAAACTGCAATCCGTGCACCCCTGCTAGCCTCTCTAATCAATATTTTGAACATTTCTTCTTTAATTATTTGACTTTTCTTTGGTCTTACAAAATTTTAAGCTGTTTTTTTGTACTTTATTTACTTATTAACCAGTGTTTTTTTTTCCTGTCTTGGTTCAGTTGAGCTTACTATTAATGAATCCCTTTGGGTTGATATATAAACCTACAAAAAATGTGATTAAAATTGTACAAAAGGAATAAAACAATGCAAAATATAATAATAATAAATAAATAATGAGCAGTTTTGAATTAGACAACAAAAATGCATGCTGGAATTGAATGCAAAACAGAAGCTTTATGTTCAGATTAGGACAGTTAGATAAAGCATATGGAGAAATAATATATACCTCACCACTGAACTCCTCCACCAATAGCAGACCAAGCAGTTTTTAGAGAGTTTTTAGAGAAGCCTTCCTGTTGCATTTAAACTCTGATCTGTTCTGGATAATAATTAATAAATTAATCAGTTATTTGTAATCTTATTATTCACCATTGTTGAGGTAAATCTGAAATCTAATCAGAAACACTGAAATTGTGTATGTTTTTTTTAAAAACATGTTTAAAGCTCAATCTCCAAAAAGTAAAAAAAAAAAAATCAAAACACATTGTCCAAATTAGAAGTTGGATGTGTTTGTGAAATCAAGCCAATAACATGCCATTCCTCCTGCATGATTAATACACTGGGCAATTGAAATGATGGCCAGCAAGCCTGTTGGATCCAGCTGAAGGGAAAGTTTGCTGTGTTTTTATTTAAAATGTGTTGAGACTTGCATGATATTGGAACAAAGCACCCACACAGTGAGGATGTCATACTGTCTCATTGAAGTAGGCAGACTAAAATTACAGCATACACCTCTGAAGCTTTGGAACCGTTGAACAGAAAGCATAGCTATCATCAGAATACTTTCCATAACAAAAGAAAACTAAGTTGTCACAAAACGTACCACCTTAACGGATATAGAGTGAAAGAAAATCCTCTTTATGAACATGACAGCATATAATTTGTTGTCAGAACTGAGTGCCAGCAAAGAAAGTTAAAAAGAAACTCTTCTAAACTATCAAATCCAAAATTAAAACAGGATGAATGTATCAAGAAACTGTTTGAATCAGAGTTTATGAAACGGATTCCTGACAGATTCCATATAATTTGATGAAAGTTACTCATTCAGATGTTGGGTTACTCATTGTGTGAATCTTTGATGCAGTGCTTTATTCACCTTGGTCAAACCTACAGATAAATCATCGAAGGTAAATCATTGATAGTTAGTCATGACTCATTCAGATCGAGAATATTACATTTCATTAAAACAAATGTAGCTGGATCCATGCTAAAGGTCGTGTTCAAGGGTCAGGGTGCATGGTTTACCATCTCCATAAACATAATAAACTGTAGAAACAGAAGAGTCCTGCAACGGCCTTGAAATCAGCCATAGAGAACCAATAAAACAGGTTGTATGAGGACGATTTGGTAATCTATACCTGTTGTATTCTGACCAGTCACAGACCCTTAATAAAGACTTCAGTAAATCATGTCAGTTTGTGGAAAAAAAACATGTCTCCTTCAGGGAGAAAATGGGAAACGTGATATTTTAGGCTTTGATACGAAACTGACGGGAGACAAAGGTCTTTGTTTGCTTTGTCATGCATACAATTTGTTGTCTTTCACTTTTGTCTGATCTTTTATTTGTCCTTATTAGCAGCACAACAAGGGAATAATTTGTATCATCCAATGTGACATACTATTTTAAAAGATATTATTTCCTGGACCTTATATAACGTGCAGCAGGTCAATGCTATTGTCAGAGTGTTTTAGCTCGCGTTTTTAATTGTCTCCTAACTTTGCTTTGCCAATGGGGTAGAATTGGAATTTCCCCATGTTACACAATGACTTAATGTCTTGAAGAAAAGTGACAAACTGGAGCTCAATACCTAAAAGACAAATCTTACAAGGGAGAGAATAAGAAATATTGAAAATAGTAGGAGGAAATGGAATCAAAAGCCACAACAGAAATCTATCAGCTTTTAGAAAGCAATCTGATTTATGCAAAGTGGGCTGATAAAAACTTGCTTCATATCTTTTGTCCAGCCCTCTTTTTTTTCTCCTCTGCAGGGTGTGACAGAATGAAAAATTTGGCACAGATGAAGAAATATGCAGTTAAATTTAATCTTTAGAACTTTACTTGCAGAACAGTAAAAGAGTTTTACCTCAGTTTGATCAGATTCTGAACCGCCGAGAGGGAACAAACCGTGTTGAACCAACATCACTAAGGTTCAACCACCTGCTTCAACTTGGAAGCACACAAGTCGGAAGGATACATTTTCATTTTAGTTTCATTTTTATAGTGAAAATCTGACTCTTGCAATTGTTCTGATGGTGTGCCATCAGAACAATGACCCTCCTTTTGTGGAACCTGGACTGAATTAAACTTACGTGTCTCTCAAACAGACCTGCTTCTTCTCAGCTTTTCCGTCTCCGTTCTACCTCTTGTGCGTATATGCGTACGCTCAGTTCGAGGAACGCGTACGAGTGCGTTTCAGCTTGTACACAATGCTTTGCTGGTGTGTTTTGAGTCTAAGATGTATGCAAACCTGTGTGCGTGTGTGTGTGTGTGTGTGCGTGCGTGCGTGCATGTGTGTTTGTGTGGGTGGGTGGGGTTGAAGCGGGCGAGTTGGATTGTGAGATTAAGCAGGAATGGCTTGGGGATCACACTGCTTCTCAGAGGAGGAAGGAGGGTGGGAGTGGGAGGGGAAAGAAGGACTAGAAGGTGGGTAAATGAGGGTGGGCTGGGAATGGGGGGTGGTGCTGTAAAAGGTAAATCTTTGCTCCCTCAGAATAATTTGATCCCTCGGCTTGGCTGGCTGTTCTTGACTGTGTCTTGTTCCGTCCGTCACTGAACAATGCAGCTGGAGTAACGTTACAGGTCGGAGGGGAACACTGATTCTCCAGATTGTTACTCACTGCCCCCACCTCCTTCCTCCCTTCTCGCCACACACACACACACACCTACACACACACACACAAACACACAAGCTCCATCTCTTTCTCACATTGTAGCTTTAACTGGACGATCTTTCTCCCTCTTTTCTCCCCCCGTACTTTCATTCTCATTGTGCTTCTCTGCCTTCCTCACCCCATCAGTTTAATGTTGATTCAGTAGACAGGTAGTTCACCGTAACCCCAGCTCCACCACACACACCCTCTCTTCTTTTTTTTTTTTTTTACACAGCCCCATGTGCATTCCTTTGTAAAGCTTCAGTATTAAGCACAAGAGTCCTGACCCCTCTAAACACACTATTCATAACACACTGTTCGCTCTGCTCCTTTGTTTAAAGTTCTGACCCTTGTCGGACCTTTTCACAAGAGGGCTCTTCGTTTCACAATGCATGTTTGTTTAAACTGATTCCTCCATAGTCGAGTGGCATTTTTCCCGTAATCTCCTCAGAATTGGTTTACTTCTTCTTTTTGTGACATCGACGAACGAAACAACCAGTACGCCTCAGCTAATAAAATACGCAATGGTTGAGGGATTCTGATCAGTTTTATGTTGCACACGACAGTTACATGGAATAAACAGACTTGTCATAAGTTATTCATAATGACTGGTGACAAAGCAATAATTTTGCCAAACCAACTAAATTTTATTGTTGGATTTGATTGCTGCTTGTTCAAGACACCCACTGCCTTGTATCGGAGTATCTGGTTCGTCTCAGCCCTGATTAAACGTGTCGGAAAAACTGAAGGATGCATGAACAGATGAACGCATGAACGGACTGGCACCTCGCCCATTAAGTTTGGGAACTTTTCAAACTGTTCGTAGCATCAGCAGTATAACTTTCCCTTCCCCCATAAAACCTTCTTCTCATGTCATGCATTGGAAATCAAATCAAATCCTCAAATGAATTGAGTCTTTTTAAGTTTACAGCAACAAATACATTTTCCTATTTTGCAGCTTTTTTCCCCTCCTCCGCTCAAATGCACCGATAGTCCATTAGTACCGTTCATCATTAACCTCTCTGTGTGTGAGCTGTGAGTCCGCTTGGCTGTGTTAGTTTTTCCTCCCTGCAAAAACACAATCATTTCCCAGCGCTAAGAGCCCTTAATGGACTGGAATGGCCACTCTGAGGCTCATTAGCATTAGCCAGCTTCCTACTCACCATTAATGGAAAATGCTCTTTATATTTATAATGCTTTTACAGAGCAAGACGATCAATATCATAATCTACACGATTGTAGAATATGAAGCAAGTTTTTTTTTCCCCTTCTTGCATTAGGGAGAAAGTATTGGTTTGAGCTGCAAAACATGAAAATACACTGGTAAGGGTGTGGTAGTTTCTCAGAGGGGAATGAATGAATCCAGGCATTATTGAATTTTAAAACTTTTGACTAGTTTTGGTTTCTTACATCAGAAATTGAGTGGCACCCAAACTTGCTTTAAAAAAGTACATTTTTGAAAAGAACGAATAAATAAATGGAAGAAGATTGACACATCATGTGAGTTTATTTATGCAAAAAATAAGATCTGTACTGTGTCACAAAAGTTAGTTTTGGCTCTGGGTAGCATTCCTCTGAAATTCTCCTTTAGATCTCAGTGAAAAATGTCAAGAGTGTGCATAAGATAAGCAAGTGGGCTCCGTTTTCATCTGAAGGGGGTTCCCCAGCACCTCTGCTTCCCCAGTGTGTGCAAGTGTTTGTGTGAGCTCAGGAGGTGTGTGAGAGATTTCTCCGCTTGTGTTATCGCTGGTATTGAGAAGTGGGAACCAGGAAGGGGGCTGCGAGACCCATCATTACTACTTGCAGATCACTCATATAGACCTAATCTTGGTGCTTAGACTACGAAAGTCCAACTGTGCACTCGGAAGACACACACACAAACACACGCAACAAAACACAATTGTGGGACTGAAGCACTAAATGCAGACAATTGCAAAAGTATCCAAATCCCTTCAACTTTCACATGTTTTCCCCTCCTTTAATGACCAAATAAACTTATTTTATTTTGATGACATATGAATATTAAGTAGTGCATAATGATAAAGTTGAAAGTACATGTACATTTTTTTCTTACAATTCTTTATATCTACCTAAAATACTTTAAGCGTTAGTCAGAGAAGGAGCCAGAGGGACCATGGTAACTTTGGAGGAGCTACAGGGTTCCAGGGCTTAGGCTGGAAAATCTGTTGATATAATAATTATTTGTTATGTGTTTCACAAATTTGAAACACACAAATAAAGAGTGGCAAGAAAGAACTATTTATGAGGCAGACATAATGTCCAAATAAGTATCCACGTGTATTGTAGAGGGAATATTAAAAAAAATTATATGGAAGGCATGATCAAAATTGAACATTTTGGCTTTCATGTGTGAAGGAAAACTAACATGTCTCATCGCCATGAAATGTGAAACACTGTTGCTATGGACAAAAATTCTCAATATTTGTAAATCTGGAGGAAGCATACCTCAAAAGACTGGCAGCTGTACTTTCAGCACGAGGCGGTTTTACAAATTGCCTCAG
This sequence comes from Poecilia picta, assembly GCA_033032245.1. Taxonomy (NCBI): domain Eukaryota; kingdom Metazoa; phylum Chordata; class Actinopteri; order Cyprinodontiformes; family Poeciliidae; genus Poecilia; species Poecilia picta. Next base: position 29,134,119 of record CM065355.1, read on the forward strand.
TGGGATTGAATACAAATGAAACAGACTCTTCTCATATTTTTGTTCAAAACTGTCTCATTGCACCTGCTTAACATTTTATACTAATTTGTATTGGTACATTGCATAATTCTCCCCCAAAAACCATACATTTTGGGTTGTGGCATAATGTGACGGTTTGAGGGGAATACGTGTGCTATACGACACGGCTTCACAGAAACACAACTTTCATATGTTTCAGTACAGTTGCAGAAATATTTAAAAGCATGGTGACAAACACACATGGCCCTGCTGAGAAAAACCAGGAAGCTGTAAAAGCCCACAGCAACCACGGTGGTCCGCCATGATCTGTCTTTTTCTGTATCTGGTTTTACTGTAATGGGCCACAAAAACCACATCACTCACCACGACTCATACACGACATTTTTTTTAAATTACTATCGGTCAGTTTTTCTCTTTCCATGCAGATCATTTGTTTTCCTCTCTCACCTTCCTGTCAGTCTGAAGCTGTTGTGTTTGTCTTGGTCTGCTTCACTATTTTTCAGGTTCCCTTCTCTCCATTTTACTTCCATTTTGTGTTGACATCGTCACTTAACACTCATTACAATATTCTCGTTTCCTCTTCATCACCAAGGAGATCCATGTTATGTATGATATATTTGGACCAGCTGTGTCGGTTCCCCCTGTCTTCACTTCCTGTGCAGATAGTAACTTCTTCAGCAACTTTACCTCCGGAGCGTATTGATCAGTGCTGCTTAAATAAGTCACGTCATTAACCTAAATGACTATGGAAGCAGAAAAGGATACCTGGAAAACAGAGACTGGCCTTTCAAAGAATCCCCAGAGCTTGTTAACATGTTTACTCCTCGAAGATTTAACTCGGATGATTTTTTTATTATGAAATTGTGGGTTGATGGCAAGATAAATCACATCATTAAAAGTAAATTATGATTACTTTTGCCTCACTTGTCACTTTTTTCTGTTCTCTAATAGTTAATAAGTAGAAGGTGACATCATTTTCTCATCATGTAATGCAGAGAGAAACCAGCTTTGTTCTTGTGCTATTTCCTTTAATCAGTTTGTTTCTTCTTAAGCTAAATGCAATTCGTTAAATAGCATCTACTAAACTTTAGAATAGTTCTAAGTGATAATTATCCTCATCTAGCACAATGTAAACAAAAATTAAGTCAAATTAAAAGTATTAAAGCCTAGCCCTATGATTTACTCTTAATGGGTTTTTTTACATTATATTTATTCATGTTTTAAGGGTGGGAGCTTGGACCAAATCTGATTCAAAATTATCAGAAACAATGTAATTATGCAATGTTTCATATGTATCAAAGTTCGTCTCGATAAACTTATTTTTATAAAATTCTCAAATTGGCCGAAAACACAAGCTGTAATACATTTGTGGGCCAAAAGGAGTGAAAGTTTTACTTTTTAAGCATTTGATTAACAAAGGAAAAAGTTGTGATCTTTTAGTGTTGGATGCATCAGTCAGAGGAGGCGATCAAGAAAAAAATGGCTCATTCTGTCACAAAACTGCCTTGTGTTTGTAAAAGCGCTCTTCAGTTTTATGTGCAGGTCTGCAAGCAAAGCCCGTTTATCTTGTTCTTCACTGAGGAATGACTGCAGTGCTCAAAGCAAGAAGTCTGTGCTTTTGTTCACATCACATCAATAACCAGCTCCTCAACCTGCAGCCAAAATATGCATGTAATGTGCATGGACAGTCTCTAAGACATCGACTGTAAAGGTCCCTAATAAATAAAGACAAGGTTACACATAAGATATTAGTAGCTTTTGCCATTTGTCTACATGCTGTCATTCTTTCAACCTCCCTTGTTCCCTCCCTTATTTCCTAATTTTCTCCTTTCCTTTTTCTCCTCTCTGAATGCTGTGTCTCCCTCCATGTGTATTCTGCACTACTTAAATACACTAAAAAGTATACACCCTTTAGTTCTATGGTTTATTCCAAACTAAAGAAAATTGGATTTGATTTGATACTTTACATTTCAATGCTTCAAAATTGATCAAACATTATTTTTTGTTCATCTTACTGTGGTTAAATCATAGCTGTGATCAATGTGTTGTTGTAGATGGTCAGAACTCATTCTTTCAATAAATTGATGCAAACATACTCCAAGGCATAGTTCTTGGTCCACTTATTTTTAGTTTGTGTGAAAATATTTTACTGTAGTGGTGCAGAAATTCCTGATGTAAGCTGATTAAATGGTTTTATATTTAGACAGTACAGATGTCTTGGAATATGAAGAAAGAGGTTTAAAAAGACGCTTAAATATAATTAATGCTGTGTTGATATGATTTTCTTCAAGTATCCATTGGCAATGTCTAAATCTGCAGCTTAGGAGGTAAAATACAGTCTCAGAAGTAAAATATGTTGTCATAGAGGAAACCCGTTTAGAATTTGACAAGCAAGTTAAAGTCAAAACTCCAGCTTCTGTAACTCCCTGAGCATTCAGTGGGAACTTCAAAGTCTCATTATTTAAAACTTCTTTTGGATAAATCGCTTAATCTTTATGAGGAGTTAACATGTTCCTCTATCTCTGCAAAACTAAGACTGAACTCTGACTGGCTCAGGTTTAGGTTAAAACTGCTGCAGTTTCTTAAGTAAGACCAGCTGTGTAAGTACAAATGATTATCAAGTTTATTTTCTTCACAGTATTTTAAGTTATTGTTGTTTTGATGGGTTTCAATGAGCTATATGTTATTAATTTGGTTTTTATTTGGATTTTAAATCTTGTATTATGTTCTTATTGTTACAAATAATAAAAATTAGTTGAAGTATAAGGTATATATTGTATGTCCCTATAAAAAAAATATCCAGGTCAATTTAATATTATTTTTCCTGCCGTTAAACATATAGAGAGAGTTCTTCTCAGTTTTTCTGTTGTTTGCAAGTTCATGCAGACACCAGTAGGTGCTGCTGAAGAGCAGCAGTGGTGTCACTGGTGTGTGTCCCTACAATCTGGGCTGAACACCAGCCTCCTGTCAGCAAACCAGACCACAACTCATCAAGTGTGCAGGGAGACACTGACAGAAAAATACCCACAGCAAGCACTAAGTGCTGGTTCACACCTGAGGCAGAGCTTTCACAGTACAGATAAACCGCCTCGTCTTTCTTCTTCTGTTTGTGCCTCCCTCTTGCACCTGAATAAAGATAAAAATAACATCGTAGGTGCAATAATACATGTTTGTCTAAAAACAAAAAAAAAAAAATCCTTTTAGTGATCCTTTAGTTATCCTAAAATTGTTGGCAACTTTTGTGATCTTAGTCAGGTGGAGAAACATTCAAGTCCCTATTAACTATTTGTAGACAATCATAAGTCTGCAGATACATTTTTGTGTCCCACTTTTTAAAATAGGTTTTCATTTTAATTCTGTGAAACTTGAATGATTAAAATGGTAATTCAAGGTGCCATCAAACTGTGCCTAATTTCTCCACTTAGATCTGATTGGCATCGTTACTGATGCTATAAAGTCCCACTCTGCCGTCCTTATGATCCTTTCTCAATATTAGATATAATCTCTAAAGTTATTTATTAGGTTGCCTCCTTGCAAAATCTGTAATAAAATGTAAAACTGATCATATTTAAAAAGGCCATTTCAGCCAAATTCTATCTAGATGTTTTGTGTGTCTTTAAAAAGTACAACTCTTTAAAACCTTTTGACGTAACATGATATCTTTTTACCATCGCAGATGCGACCTCAGCAGAAAGTTTCCTCCTGCGTACAAATCAAAGGACGACACCGTGTATATCATAAGTCTGCTGAGCACTCTCCTGATCTTCCAATCCACCTTCTGATTTTCTGTATTCGCTGGGGGGGGTCCACTTTGAACACGGGGATCCGAAGGTTGGGTGCATGGCCTGAGCAGGCTAATCCCCCATGATCCCTCACCACATGTGGGATCTTTTGTCTTTTTACTTGAACTCAAATTTTACTGCCTGAATATATTGTAACTCTTTCAAGTGAACTCAATATCAGTTTCCACATTAGCTCCAGACAGTTAGGATTGACTGCAGATGCACAAAGAAATTGTGAGATTAATGATAGGTGTAGAGAATGGTGCATATAGGCAAGTAAGGGAATTGTCTAAACTAAAAAAAAATGTCATTTGCAGCTTTGCTAATCCTCTTTCACCTTACTCAGAAGAGCCATCTGTTGAAGAATTCAGATTGGACTTGAGGAAGATGTTAAATAAGATTGACTACAGTGCCATGCAAAACTGTTTGTAACATTTTGTCACATTACAATAATTTCAAAAGAAAGTTGCATTGTCTTTATTATTGGGGTTGTGTAGGATTAATTAAAAGTAAGCGGTACTCTTAAGAAGGAAAAATGTTAGGACTTTACATGCATTTTGCAGAACTTCTCCCCTTTACACTTACATCTGCAATGTTTTTTGGTGTATTTCTACCAGCTTCGCATATCTAAAACATCTAAATCTTTGCACATTTTTATTTTATTTTTTTGCAAAGTAATCTTAATCTCAGCCAGTTTGGATGGAGGATCATATGTGAACTGCATGGTTTCAGTCTGCTAACATTAAGTTGGATTGTGATTATGCTTTGTTCTAAAACATTTAATTTTGGTTTCTGGCTGTATGTTCAGGATCATTGTCCTGCAGGAAGGTGGACCACTGTCCCACTCCTGCACAGATTGTCTTTCAGGATTTTCCTGTGTCTCGCTCCATATGGCTTCCTATCGTCTCTGATCAGCTTTTTTGTTTTTGCTAAAGAAAAGATGTCCACAGCATGATGCTGCCGCCCCTTTTTCCCCATTGAGAATGTGTTTTCATGGTGGTGTGTAGTGACGGTTTCCCAACATTTTGATTGTTGAGGAATTCGGTTTTGTTCTCACTGAAGTGCAGCTTCTTCCACTTGTTTTCTCCTCTACATGCTTTGGGGCAAGCATCGAACAGGATGTCTTGTTTTAGTGAAGCTGACTTTTTGACAGCTGGTAGTTATCCTACCAACATGTCCTCACGCTTGCTGTGGATCTCTGCATCTCCTCCGGCATTAACATAGATGCCTGATAATGTTTCTTCTGGTCTAACATGTTAGTTTAAGTGGATGACCACGTCTCAATAGGTTTGTAGTTTTTACAACACTCTTTACATTACAGATGATGACTTGAACATCCTGCTCTATAATATCTGTGAAGTTTTTACAATTCTTTAAAACCTATCCTTGCTTTGAAGTTCTCCACAACTCTATCCCGAACCTATTTGCTATAATCATTGGTCTTCATTGTACTGTTTTGGTAATGTTCTCTGTCAAACCGATCAGCTCAAATTGAAATTAAACTATTAGAGACTACTATTTTCTCTCTTCCAAAGATGGTTGCTTGCACTACTGGACTTTATTTAACGGTGGACCTAGATTATAGATGTTTCGTTGTCATAAATAAATCCAAATTTCAAACAGATGCACTGCATAAAATGTTTCCTAAATATACACACTTCCATTTTTTTGTATTTCTTCAGCCTGGATTGCATCCAATAATTATTAGCCCCCAGTTATCCCCTACCAGGGTGCCAGTGGACCAGCAGCCACTGACAAGGTTAAGCTGTTTAGAGTAGGTGAAGAGATTACACAGCTTATTATCCACATCTCTCTCTCTCTCTCTCTCTCTCTCTCTCTCTCTCTCTCTCTCTCTCTCTCTCTCTCTCTCTCTCTCTTTCTGAGCCTGTCTCTCTGCCCCCCTCCCTGCCCCACGCTCCCCGCCCCCAGCATGGCTGCATGGGGCCACTCCGAAATTTAATACCATGTCTACAACCAGATAAGGCTTTCTTACGGACAGATTAACAATATGCCCTTTGTTTGTTTCCCCTGTGCAGTCTTGCAAGCAGGCAAATACAGGCAGCTGAAGCTCAAAAGCTAAGGAGTCGGGTTGTCCGAAGTGAACTCTAGCAGAAAGAAAGACAAACGTTTGAGAAAAAGGGGCCAAGCAGAAGAAAAGAGGAGCAAAAAGATCGAAGGGAAGGCAATGACAGAAGAAAGACAGGCAAACAGTGGGGGAGAAAAGAGGAAGGGGAGCAGGGAGAAGGAGGAATTCGGCAGATAGTCTGGAAGTACCGGGTCAAGCGCTGCATTTTTCCTCGGTAACAAGAGACTGGGGAAGGCATGTCAGCAGCCAAATTGCCCCTCAAGCCCACTGACAAGAACTGTCAGCAGAGAGAGAAGAGGGACTCTGTCTGGCCTGCTCTCATGCCAGGGTTAATCACTGGCAATTACAGAGAGGAGGACCAATCAAAAGGCCATGATGATGCGGTGCCAAAGTGTGTGGCCAGCGGTGCTGAGGTGTCATAAACCACTGAGAAGTTAACCAACTCTCCGTCCAACGCCTTAGAAAAAAAATAATTATGGAGAATTTTTACATGTGATTTAAAGTTCATTCGAATGTTTGAAGTGGACGCAGCAATGAACACGACCACCGCCTGTGTGTGTGTACAGAGGTAGTAGAATTACATGGGTGGGGATTCAGAGGTGATGAGGCTTTAAATCGGAGGGGTCCCCAAAGTACCCTGTGGTCCTGAGCACCTGGTGTCAGATCATGTCAGAGGGCGCGGGGCCAAAAATTTCTAAGCCGAGCTGTGAATCTGAGCGAGTGATGAAAATGAAATAGTGCAGATGGATGCTTTTTTTTTTTAAATGCTGCACTCTTACAGGGTAGAGAACCTTGAGCACCATTCAACATCCACTTCACAAAATATAAAATCTTGTGAAAATTATAATATATAGTGGATGGGATACATATAGAATAAAAACGAAATGCAATACAATTTGTGATTGTAGCATGTAATAATGTCAAAATATTCAGGGATTGGGAATACTTTTACAAAACCACTTCATAAACATTCATTTTTCACATAAAAAAAAATTCCTAAACTGCAAATCAGCTGTGACAGTGAAAGTTGTTAGATGTGAAAATTTGGGAACACATTTTATGTCGGGATTACTTTTGCAACGTAAAATGTAAAACTAAATCATTTTTACTAAAATATTAGCAATTATCATTTGTTTATTCTCTCTCCTGCAGTCTTATTAATATTACAACAGTTTGTTTCCATAGCTCAGTTTCTGCAAATATCTCCTGCGGTTTGTATGTAAATTAATGACACTGGTTAGATTTCAGCCTTACAGATGCTGAATATTCATAAGGTTTGCCTCTACATTTGTGTCGAGTCGCTGACCAGCCTAGACTTCTTTTTGTATTCACGCGGTGACAGTTGACAGCTGTTTTTCCCTTAATAAGATTAGGCTAAAGAAATTACTTGTGCACTCTTTAATCTGCTATTTAACGGAGGGGGCCACCTGGGGCCAGCCTTATCCCATCCACTCTGAATGGCTAATCAAAGAGGGCTTGATTCGCACAGGGACAGAGGCAGCACTTGAGAGCACATGAAATCTGTGCCCGTAAAAGGGTGATAAATGTATGATTCCCTAGTGTTTCATTTCTTGTGTTTTAGTTGACGTTTTTATTTTGCGTCCAGTAGTAAAAGCGGGACATTTTCCTCCATTTATTCCTGTGCTCAAGTAAAGCTTACGCAGCATCTTCACGTGAAATCAATGAAATTGGAGATATATTTGTGTTGCGAGTAATGTTTTACACGGTAACGTTCCCTCATACAAGCTGTAATGAGAGTCAATACACAGTTACGGCAAAAGATATAAAAAGTGCCATACTTGACACATTTTTGATTTTTTGAGTAAAAATAAATAAATAAATAATAGAAACTTCAAATCTTATGGCACTGGTTATACAGCAGGGATAATACATATTACACAGACCACACTTTTCTTTCCACATTTTGCATTTTTGATAGTCTATTTTCACGAACTCAAGCAATATTTGACCAGTTACATGAATCATCCGGCCCTAGATTCACACACAGCCAGTTTATTTATAATGATTTTTAAAAAAGACAAGTGGAAAATGTGGGTTGATCCTGATTGTAGTGGCGATTGTTTGTATATCCAAACTTTCAACAAAAGGTTCCAATAAGCCACTGAGACACTTGGATCAAGTGGTTTAACGCAGGCAAAAAAGGTTCAGAATCCAAACTTGTTCTTCTTGATTTATTTCACTTCTTTGAAAACAACAATTTACATGGTTCAAACTTCCTTTCTAGGTTGCCTGTTTGCGCTGGTAAGAACCATAGGCCCCTAATCCAAATGCCTGTTGGTCCTTTACCCAGGCCCCTACATTTATAGGAGGTGGACCAATCCACATCACTTCCTGTTAGCTTCAAACATAAGAATAAGAAGAAAAATAATAAAACAAGAGGCAAATTAAATCAACAATTAACTTACGAATAAGTTCTGTAAATAATACAAAAAATATACATTTATGAATAAACTAACAAAATTCAAATGGATAAAGAAAAGAATAAATAGCTCCAACACTGATGAACCACATAACTTTCAAAACTGATATTTTTTTCTTAATATTGAACAGCCCTGATCAATATCACTCAAAGTAATTTAAGTATTCTCAAATTTAACTCGGGAGTTCTTTATCCACTTAATTTATTTACTAATGTGGATTTATTTCCTTGTGTAAATGAGTTACTTGAATGAATTTCTTGTAAATAGACCAATTAGAAATGCAAGTTTGGAAAAAGTGGACACTTTCAGAACTTCTTTTCTCTGCTATGATTTCTGAACATTAAGAGGTCTGTATGTACTTCATGTGAAACTCTGAGTCCTAACACACATTTTGCATCCACACATCCTTTGTTTGCTCTCAGGATGGGGCTCACTATGGTGGTTTATGTGGTTTGTGGAGTTGTTTTGGGCTGGTTGGATGGAATTAACACTGGCACAGCTGCACAAGTGGCTTTTATACGGGCCAAATTCACAGACAACTCCAGGCTTGGGCCATTGCCCAGAAAGCACAGTTTGGTTTTCGAGAGGGAGTCTCACCTTACCCATGCGTGCTAGCCGACAGGAACCAAAATTAACGCTGTCCAGCACTAACAAGTCACTTCCTTCTTTCCTTTCATATTCTACCACCTCTTGCTGTTTTCTCCTCCCATCATCCATGTCCTCTTTTCCTCCCATGCCATCGTTTTTCCTCTCAACTGCCCTCCGCACTTCTCCTTTTCCCCTCATGCTCTGCTGCCCCTCACACACCCTCCAACGTAACAGATTGTTATCAGCCGGCTGTGATCTGAGCAGACATGTCACATCATCTCATGCTATTGGCTGTGTGCCGCTCAAATCAGTTGTGACAGTTTCCTATTACATTGTTTACCTGGCTGTAAGGGGAAGCAGCCTTAGTTAACCGATGTTCAAATCTGCTCGATCTGGGGCAACCGCAGCACCATGCAGCTTCTTTAGGCTCATGCATTTTGTGGTTTAAGATGTCTACTGTTATTCCAGAAAGGATTGCTTTGAGAATTAGTACCACATGAAGAAAGCTAGCATGGATGTTGAAATGTTTATGACAAAGAATGGAGAAGCTCTTTGCTTTAAAATATCACAGATCTGAGCCTCTCGGGCGAAATTCAATTTCAGGATGGAACGTTGAACATGTCTTGTTTTCAGTGAAGTTTGGTTGATATTGGACCTTTAAGACAGAAACACGACAGATGAAAAGAATTACTGCATCCCAACTAATAGATCTGAAAGCTGACGATCCTCAACAGGTTACAATTTCGCATCCAATCTAAAACTTTGTCTTGACTTATTAATGTAGGACTTTTAGAGCGGTTCGAAGGGCACGTTTCATCATTTTAGTTTTTCCTCTTTGATTGAATTAAGTTTTGCAGCTCATAGTAGTAATATACATTTTTATAAATAATGAAATGAATTTAAAGGCGTGAAAGAAAAAACTGAACTTTCATATATATGTGTGTGTGTTTCATATATATATATATATATATGTATATATATATATATATACATATATATACATATATATATATATATATATATATATATATATATATATATATATATATATATATATATATATATATATATATATATATATATATATAATATATGTGTGTGTGTGTTTTTGGGGTTTTTTTGCTTTTCCCCCATAATGGAAATTACACTGGTGTGAATAATAATATTACAGGTACAAATAAAACTGAAAAGTAGGTTTAGCAAAAAGGTCTTGCTAAACCTCACGAGAATGGGAACTTCCTTCGTCCCTGCCTGCTGTCTCTGCAGATAGGTCATCAGGTCAGAGAGATTAGATTGGGGATAACATGACAGAATTTGGCATGTGAGTGAAACGGTTTCTGTCTGCTCCTTCCTCACTCATCTCAACTTCTTCTGCTGCTGTTGCTTTTTTTAGATGTTCAGTGCAGCTCATGTTTTCACTAAGTTTTAGATAACAATGGACAAATTAAACGTCAACTGTTAATTTTAAACAGGTGACAAGAAACTAAAGTGTGTAATCTTGTGGATTAATGTGCTGCATTAGTGAATGCAGTTTATTGTTGTGTTGGATTGTAATGGAGCTGGTAATGCATCACACCAGCCTCCACTTTCTCCTGAAAGTCAGTCAGATTGAAAGACTGTGGTGCTCAAAGCTCAGGCTTATTACAGTGCAATGAAAAAGTATTCACACCCCTTAAAATATTTCACATTTTGTAACAAACTCAATGTAGCTTACTGAAAATTTTCCTGATAGATCAATATGAAGCAGTCCATAATTTTAAAGTAAATCTAAAATTGTATGGCTTCCCTTCCTTTCTCCATTTTTTTCTTGCCAAATCAATTTTGCGATTAAACAAAATGTGAAAAACGTAAAAGGTTGGAAATGTGTTTACAAGACACTGTGTATCATCAGCAATACAAGTTTTCAACACCACCTCCTTCTGTACTTTATACAGATATACACAAAGACAAACATCCATTGAAAGAAGTTTCACAATATTATGTGGAATTGTTTTCATCAGACAAAAGCTGGCAGGTGTTCTGCTGAGTTGTTCAGTTTGAAACTACAGGAAGAGGAAGAGCCCTCATTGATTTTTTTTTTTTTTTTAATGGCGGTATTGCATGAATTTTCTTGATGCATATCTATCTTCTTGGAGTGAAAAAAATCCCAACTTTACAGTTCATAAAAACCAAAGACAGACTATTTAATCTTCAGTAAGTGATCTGAACATTTTGATTCATGTGGGGTTATTTCAAAAGAAGCTTTCAGTTCGCTTAATAATTATTGCAGAAACGGCAGACTTTTACTGATAATTCATGGACTCATAAATGGATCGCAGTCCATTCTACATCAGTATGGGATGCACACTTTTAAAAGTTAATTTTGCTTTCTTGAATATTTATTCAATTATTTGCTCTTTAAGTCTCTGGAAATTAACAATACAAGGGAAGAACGACTCTCCATGGCTGCTGGTGGCCTTTGCCGGGGGGCGGGGGGGACCCATGTTTGCTGAAACCTCCAGAGTCAGCCGATTAGTTAATTGAAAAGTTATGTACTTGGTATGAATAATTGAACACAGGCTCTATGAAATCAGCACAGCATTTAAAGGCACAAATGAATTCTTCACAGATGTGTGAGTGTAAAGTGAGCGCAGCTTTTGTTTGTCTACATAATCTCTTCCTTTTGTGAATTGCTCCGCAAGGCTGCAGAGAAATCCCAAGAATTTCCTTCCAAACTGGATGGACAAAAGTTGCCAGAGAGAGAGACCATGAGATTAACTGCACCATTTTTGGTTAAATGTGGAACTGTACCTGCGAGAGGAGTAGTTTCACAGTACATACCTCCATGGAACAACAGATGTTAATGATAAGCCAATTTGTTGCACGCTGCAGTAATGTGTTTTTTTAAGGCCTATCACTTGATCGAAAGACAGCCATGATGTTGAATTTGTCACATTTTCATGTAAACGGAACCGTGCAGACTAAACAAGCTCAACTTGTCAGAAATATTCACAACATGCAACACATATGGTTCATATTAAGACGAAGCCCAAATCAAATGGTTTCCCTGTTTCACTCCTGGACCCAAGTACCTTACTGCCACTTTATGGTAAAAATGATTCAAAATGCATGAAACTTAAAAAAAAAAAAAAAAAAAAAAAAATCTAACTGTACGTTTTATAATAATGTTGATATTTATACTTGATGTACAATATTTTTTGTAAATCATTTATTATATATATATAACATTATTATAATTTTTTTTAATTAATTGACATCTTTCTCTTGTTCAAAGTCCCTTATGTTGTCTTGGACAACATAAGTTTCTTTTTCTAGTTTTGAACTAGTGCTTGCCAAGTTTTTCTTGTTTCAACCATTCAGGAACTGAGCAACAAAACGATGCTGAAGTAGCTTAATCTCTTTTGTTCAGGCAAACTATGTCAGTGAAAATTACCACACTGTTTGTACTTTTCTTTAAAAAAAAAAAGTTAACATATCTGTGGGAATACCATAAGATTGCTGCATGTTCATATCACTTGTTTAAAATCTCCTGTCATCACATAACTGCTGGTTGTTTAAAACAATAACAATGCAATAAATGTAACTGTGCCCATCATCACCGCTTTTTGATAAGTCTGTTAATAAACTTTCCAGTTTCTTGAATACAGCCGACACTCACAGATCCTCTCCACAACAATTACTGACATTCCTGTTTGGAGGAAATCCTCTTCTGGACTCAAAAAGCTCAAGAGGACGAAGATTTTGTTGTTGTTTTTTTTGGGGGGGGGAAACCTTTTGTAGTTTCTTGTATTGATTGATATGGTTCATTGTCCATTTCTTCAGGAGGCATAAAGAGTGCTCTGTGGTGGAAAATGTTATATTTTCTAAAAATAAACATATGTAGTATGTTTTTTAAACAAATGTTATGTTTATTTGTAGATGCAGTCATTGGAAAGGGATGCTTAAGTTGCCATCTGATTTTAAGATTCAATTTAAGTCCAAAATCTAAAATAGACTTGTCACATTCAGACTATTATAGAGATACTTTAAAATGAGTGCAGATCTTTGCTGTTTTTGTAGATACACAAAAAATGTATTTATTAAAACTGGATGTTTTTATGTACACTTTGAAAAAAAAAACCACACTCTTTTTTTCTTGCCATTTGCTTTTAAATCAGATTTAAAATTTCCCGTCAAGCCATTGCTTTTTGCTAATAGCCAAAACTGAACACATATTTTACATTTAAAAATTACACGCATTCCATTAATATTTATGTTTCATACTGTGTAAACATTTTGAATATTATTCTACAAGCTCAACTAAATAGTTTACTGAACCTTTATCCAATTCCATCATGCTACCATCCCAATACAGACTTGAAAGCTTGCCCTTTTTTTATCGCTCAGCTTTTTAGGGACTAATTATGGTCAAACAGACCACCAGGTTTAAATAATATATGCATTTGTCCCTGTTTGCATTCCCAAACTGTAACTTGTTTGCAGATCCAATAGCACTAGTTTGGTGCTATTGTGGTTATTGTATTAGTTCTATGTTTTGAGTTTAGTCAGGCTGTTGGGTGCACTTTACTAAAGCTTCCCTCTGTACTGCAGCTCTCTGCAGAAGCTGAGAAAAGCTACTCGCATTCCCTGACATTTTCACATTCCGTGACATACTGGAAGCACAGACTTTACATGCTGATTGCAAACAGGACCAAACTCTGGATGTTTCTCGAAGCGAAGCCGCCCCCGTTTCGCCTCAGCCTTTAGCACTGGTTATCTGAACACAGCTAACATGACCTGCGCGGCTCCTTTACACTCTGCTGCAAACACTTCCGAGACTTCTCACTTGCCTCCGCTTGGCACCGGACCAGAAAGTATCTGTCACTGTGTCTTTTCGAGTCCAATTTTATCCCCGAGCTGATTAATAATACAGAGAGGTGCTGTTATTCATGGCACAATGCTGAGAGATTCTCTTTTGAGACCATTCTTCTCTGGGAGGATAGACTAAAAGGTTCAATTTAAAGTTTCAATGTTTTTCATGAAAATTAAAATTTGGAGTCTATTTGTAAAGATGTTAAATGTCCTTTTGAAGATTGTGTTTATAGGTTCTAACTTCACAAACGTTACCCGTATTTTGGATATTTTTTTCCTTTTTTTATGCCGACTCTGCCCATTTTGTGTCACAAAACAGGGAATATGTTCGGGGATCCCTGTCACATCTATTATTTCACCAATTCTATTATTCCACCATTATTCTGTGTCTTTCAGCAAATCTATTTTTCACAGGGGCTTACAGCTAAATCAGTGCTGTTCAGGTCTCTTCCTGCTTCCACCAGCTGATCAGTTACTGTACAAGCATGTGGGCAAATTTTAGTTCTTCCATTTCTTTGTTTGCTGGCACGGTGAAGTGCTGCACTGGCGCTGTGCCAGTTTAAAACTGGCTGGATCTGGAATAAGAGCAGAGCATAAAGATCCCATGACTGCGCTGTATTCACAGGGAACATTTAGATTCTGATAGTGTGTGCTTTGAAGTGGCTGCATCATTTATATGGATAATTTGCTGATAGATAGTGTTTAATATTTATGAAGGACTTTTAATTGCTCCCACTTTTCACTGGCAGTTGGCAAGGACAGAGGCTTCTGTCAGTGCCCACTGGTGTAAATGAGCCTGCAGAGTCACACAATGTAGAGTCCCCAACTATTGCCCCTCATCCCAGGTCTTACAAAAAATGTACTGATGCGTGTTGTCATGGTACGCGGCGCATCGCTGCATTTTATTGCAAGTTCACGTGTTAAGCACAAAAGTGCAGGATTGTCAAACAGACTGTTTTTAAATTTCTTTAAATCTGCATAAATATGTATCCAAGATCCACAGCCCAGATGGAAGAATCTGTCAGCCTATGGAGATACTTCAAAATGACAATGTCAGACATTTTTCCTGTCTTCTATTAATTTAGTCGCAACAGGAGCACCGCAGTTGAGAGGAATCCATGAGAAATCCAATTTGAATTATTTTAATGAGATTAGCTTAAAACAGAACTTCTTGGTCTACCTGTAAAACACTAAAAACTAACACTGCATCTAATCCCATACACACTATCCCACCAATAAAACATGGTGGTGGCAGAATTATAGTATGGAGCTTTTCATCAGCACATAAAAAGAAACAGCTGAGTTGAAAGGGAAAAGAAGGAAGCAAAAACAGAAGGCAATCTCAGAAGAAAACCCGATGGAGGCTGCTAAAGACTTTACAGGTGTAGAAGCAGCTAAACTTAAGATACATTCTGGCTAAATCATACAAATTCAGCTAGCTGAAGTGAGCAACACAGCAAAGAATCTGTCCATGAAAGGTCAAAATCAGGTGGCGTTTGATAAATAACAAACACCAACATTAGTTGAGTTACTAACTAAATGAATGCGGAAGATACTTTATATTAACCTTTGCAACAACTACAGTGATTCTGGAGTCTGCTTAGCAAAAGTTTAGTCTACTGTAAAACCACGTAAGTCCACACTGGTCTCTTAAGTGCAGACTGACAAACTGACAATAGATTCCTTAGTGAAGCCATTTAGAGGAAGAATGTCATAACAAAAAGCTTAGGTCTTTGTGACATGTGACACAGCAAGTAAGGAGGTTGTGAGTGGTTCGAAATTGCAATTACTGGTTTATGTAAAGTCTGCACTGACTGACAGCTTTAACAAAGACGTGACAGAGTGGGATTGTCCCGCAGAAGAGAGTTTAGCTCAAAAATCGCTGTTTTAAATGCTCTTAGTGGTGGTGATCGACTGCTGCTCGGCCCCCAGAAGTGACTGGGAGAATTTTGCCTCACCGGGAGGTCTGGTGATGGACAGCTCTCTCTGCAGGGTAACCCTTTAAAATGAGCATGCTGCAGTCCCTCAGGGGGAGACATACCTGAGCCACTCAGACAAGGTGAGACAGATCCCCTCCGCTGGCTCCTCATCCGGGCTGCAGAGAGTGAGCACTGGGGCAGGTATGGCGACAGAGTAATAGACCAATTACCAGTGATTTGTACTGCAGTATGTAGAGGGGAAATGTTCTCTGGACTTGTCACTGAGGGACAAATTTGACATATCACATTAATGCACTGGTATGGAGGGAGGTCTGTTTTAAAGCTTACGGGTTAGAATTTCAGCCCCTCTACTCTAAGCAGACTTTAGGTTTATTCATGGTCCAATGTTCCTTAGTTTCAGGTGCCAATGGACTGTGCATCAAAAAATATGAAGTTACATATGTCAATGTCTGCCCCACTAAAATCAGGGATAATTTCTGTGATCTGAAGAAGCTAAGCATGAACCTTTGGATGATTGTTTCCAAAGGTGATCACATCCATTAGCAAGCATGAGGTTAGCAGAATCATGTTATGGGGCTACTTTTCTGCGATGGAAATAAACCTTTTCTGATGAAAAGTAATCCCATAACATGATAGAATTACTCGTAGTGTTTATTAAAAAAAAACCCAACTAACCAGCAATTGCAATTTTTCTTTCCATTTTTTTCTTTCTAGGCTCTGACTTGCATCAAAATTGAAGCAAATTGGTTCTGTTCCATCTGTTATCTTTCACACCAACATTGAACAGACAAATGAAACAACTTTGTGAAAGATTCCTTGCCTGGGTCAGAGTCAGCACTGCTTGTCTGCTGCTGCCATCCTCCTCATTCGCCCCAGCTGCTGCGCTCTAATGACAGCCAGTCGTTTGATCGGCGGCTCGCCTGTCATTGAATATGTGTGAGAAACCTGCCGCTCGTTCTCTTCGCCGTTCTTCGGCCGTAGTTTCCACAGCAGTCGGTGAGTGGAAGCCATCCGGGTTAGAATGGGGGAAAAAAACCCTCAATATAAAAAAAATTCTTAATCTGTTTTCAAACGGAGGATAGATTTTGTCTTGCCTTCGCTTTTCTTGTCAACTTGGTTCAAAGAAACACTTTTCACTTTTCTGTCTCCATCTACATTAGCCTCAAAGACACAGAGTTGTGTCTTTTCTAGAGCTTTCACAACTGTGCTCATAATACAACCATTTTTATAAAATAAACTTTTAAACTTGCCTCCGCGTTATAGCTGTTGAAGGGGATCAACAGAAATTCATCCATTTAAAAGTATTTTTTTTCACATTATTAAACTTTAAAGAGGAAACAGAATAAGTAACAGTAAAGGAATTTGATGAGATTGAATCAATTTCCTAGTGGCTCTATTTGCAAGTTTAATGTTGTTCTGATAGAAACTGCACCATTTCCTCCATGTCATTTGTTGTTAATTCTTTTATCATCATGTTTCTCCATGAATGTTATGTTCAGGCTCATTGATAGTGCTAGTTTTTCTCCACAAACAATGTTGTGGATGTAAAGCAAAAAGTTACGTTTTTGCTCATTTTTGTTCTACTTTCTCATCTGTGCAGTCTCACCTAAAGGACTAGTAGCAAATTTTAAACTAATCATATGACTTTCTTTTAACAAAGGACTTCTTCACGCCTCTCTTCTATAAATGCCATATTTACAGACTGAACATATAATAGTTGTTTAGTCCTGCCAACCGATTCTCCCAGCTGAATTATGGATTTCGGCATCTCCTTCAGAGGTAGCATCCAGCCCACTTCCCTGATTAATGCTCTCCTTGGATGGGTGGTTGTTTTGTTCTTGCTGTGTTCTCTTTCCATTTTCACATGATGGATTAATAAATCCATCCATCCATCCATTTTCTTTCCACCCTTGTCCCTTAGTGGGGTCGGGAGGTGCTGGTGCTGATCTCCAGCTAATGTTTCAGGCGAAAGGCGGGGTCACCCTGGACAGGTCGCCAGTCTGTCGCAGGCACAACACAGACACACAACCATGCACACACACACTCACACTAGGGACAATTTAGACAGGCCAATTAACCTGACGGTCATGTTTTTGGACTGTGGGAGGAAACCGGAGTACCTGGAGAAAACCCATGCATGCACAGGGAGAACACATGCAAACTTCATGCAGAAAGGCCCGGGCTGGGAATTGAACCCAGAACCTTCTTGCTGCAAGGCAAAAGCTCTACCAACTGTGCCACTGTGCAGCCCGGATTAATAAATACTTTGTTCAAATCATTTGATTTTCAAGCCACAAGATATCCTCTTCATATTTTTTTTACATGCCAATGTATATCTGGCATATAAAATCTAAATCAAATCCCTCGACATCCTTTTTCACATGTAATAAAATGTGAAAAACCTTAAAAGAGTGTGAATACTGAGGTACTTTATGACTGACATGCTTCATACTCAGATCTCTAAGTGTGAAGAGGGGACCCACTCACAAGCAGGCCCTTACATTTGTGTAGGTATTGGCATTCATGTCTCCAAACCGTGCCGAGCACACTGATGACTATGTGATACCTGCCCGCGGTGTTTATAGGGAGAAGATGGAAAGTGGGGCAAATTTGCTGTGAAAATGTTTGCGGAGTCATTATGAATCCTGAAAGCGGCTTTTCCCGCAGCCCTCTGAGAGATCACACAGATTTGTATTTGTCTGGTGTCCCTGCAATGAACATGGTTGACATTTATTAGGTTGAATGTGGAAGCTACATTACATAATCAGAGATAATTGTGTTTAATCAAATAATCATTTTTCCAACATGTTGCTCCCCCTCTTTTCATCTCACGACAGGGATTTCTTTGTAAGATTCGAAACTCAGGAGCTAAACTTAACTTTCACTGCCTTCCTCTGATTTTGCACATCATTTGGGGGATTGTATGATTCAGAAACTTCATGACTTTCTTAACAAAATGTGCTAAAAATTTGTCTGTGAAATCTTACTTTTTATATGGAGTGACATTTGACATTTGGGTAAATAAACACAATTTTCATAAGAAAATATGCAAATTCAGTTTTAAGCTTTCCTAAAAATTTTTTTTTTTAAAAAGTGAGAGTATTCAATGTTTAGTTGTAATTCAAATGTCAGATATGAAGTGCAGCTTTCTGTACACATATTTCTGTGCTCATACTACACATGTTGGTGAATGTTCAGTTTATACCTATAAATCGTCAGGAGGAGAAGCTGTTTCCTCCACAAGAACGAACGAGTGTGACCTTTGGCCTTCGCACATTCGTCATGGAGTGAGATAAGACAAAGCCACGACATCGCATTGTTGCATCGACCAATCTCAGCAGACCTGCTGTTTTTCAAGCATGAACTCCTAGTAATTTGAGAAGTAAATGTGTCTTTGTTATTTGCTTTAGGTCCTCCAAACAGAATCTACAAACCGTTAAAACACACAAGGCAAAATTAAACAATCAGCTGAGATGTAGTTCATGCCTGCTTTACTACTGTCAGCATTTTTTCTGCTATTTAACTCAAACAGTGACTCAAAGAGCCTGACAGATTATTATTTGAAATTGAAATGGTGGACTGTGCATCAGTGTTTCAGATTTGATTCATCATATGAGTCAGATTACCATCATTCCCTGGAATGCCAACTACAAACGTCATCACATTAGCAAAAGTAAATACGTCTAGCTTTGGTCAAGATGCTTGGCCATAACTCAGGTGACACATTATGTGCGCATGAATGAAGACTAAATCTTGTTCCTGGTTCTAAGCTTTTATGATGTGTTTGCGTTAAGCACATACAAGAAGAGTCTGCTGTCATTTACCACAATCCCCACATAGGTATTAATCTGAGAGAGCAATATAAATTGTGCCATTGCCATTGTTTACCTATTTTGTCACATTACCACCACTTCAATGTATTGCATTGTTGTTTTTTATTATATAACAACATAAAGTAGTGCATACATGTAAAGTGGTTATATTTAATTTCTCACACTTGTTATACATACAAGTCTTAAAAGTGTGGTGTGTTTTTGTATTCATCCAAACTCAGTCAATACTCGACCTTCTTACTGCCAGTGCAGCTCCAGCCTGTAGGACTTGTCTCAACTAGCTACAGCTTTCCACTCTAACTCTCTGCACGTTTAAGAACACTTTCTAATAATAAAGTATAAAGCTCGAACAATCCTCACATTAACTCGGATCTCTTAAACTGCTTTAGAAAAGTATCCCGATAGCATGATTCCACCTCCACCATGTTGCCACCATTGGTGTTTTTCATGTGAGCCACTATGTTCTAGTCTTATCTAACCAGAGGACCCTCCTTCACAAATTTGCTCTGTCTCCACATTTCAAACTTCTTCACGTATTCTTTCATAGCAATCAGATTTGTGGATCAATAGTCCTATCAGGATAGTTTTTCCATTTCCCCCTGACTTACCATGAGCCCAATGACTGCCTCTCTAATTATTCCTGCCTTTGCTTGACCTGCTGTGGAGGTGGACAGCCGCGTCTCTGTCGTCATATTCTTCTTAGTTTTGACTGATAAATTAATCAGAGCTCTGTGAGATGTGCTGGATGTTATTTAAGCTTACCCATATTTTATCCCTAGTGTATTTATTGATCTTAATAATGTTTTTTTTTTCCTTTACTATTGTTCTCAAGCAAACCTCTTAGGCTGTCGCATAGCAACTGCGTGTGTGCTGAGATTAAATGATACCTACCAGGTAACTCCTGAAAGCAACAGGTTGTACTGGATTTTACTTAGGGGTATCATAGTAATGGGAGCTGAATACCAACACACACTTTACTTTTCATATTTGTTTGAATTTCCTTCTACTTTGCGAATACGCAATGGATAAAATCAATCCCCACGGCATAACGCTGCCACCATCATGCTTACTGATCTGTTTTTTTTTTTTTGTAAAACCTTTCCTTTATCATAGGATGGATATTGTATATTTAGGAAAATAAATGCTGACGGAGTATGGAAGTGACATGGAGATGTTTCAGACGCACAACGTCCAAGTCTAATGGGAATTACCTCATGATTACAAAGTAATGGAAAAACTGTATTAAACTGACTGAACACAAGTATGTTTATGCTGTGTGTAAGTAAGGCTGCCATACATATAACATGCAGATAATGTACTGCAAAGAAGACGTGCAGCGTAAACAGTGACCCCCTCCCCCCCACCCACCCCGCCGTCTGCGTGCACATTTAGTGGGGATGTATTGGAAAAGGAAGAGATAGCAGACAGCCTATCGCTGCCGTGAATGTGTCAGTTTACATGTCTCGACATCCTCACTCCGACTCTCTCCCACTTTAATCTACTGTGCTCCTGACCTACTGCTGTTCTGTCACCCTGACATGTTTAACAAATACTGTCTGGCCGGAGCAGGATACGCCGCGGCATTACGGAGGTGTTGTTGTCTGTCTGCGCAGAGAGCGATGGATTACGTAGGATTCGGCCATCCTCAGACTCCTTCAAACTTCAAACACCCCCGCGCATTTCTTCCCTCTAAGTAAACTTCATTTGTACACACACAGATCAGCTCGGGACAAACAATGTTATTTTTTAAAGACAAGAAGTGATTTATTTATTTATTTATTTTGTCTTTTCCTTTATTCCCCCCCCAGTAACTTCCTTCCCTCATCAACAAACCCCAGAGAGACTGTCTACACTGCACCCTTCAATCATTCAACACAAAAGCAACAAAACACGCCTCTGTAAATATTTCAGTGGCCTCAGCACCCCGTCCAGGGTCCTGCTGCTCGCTGTCTGCTGGTCCTTGGAGGGAGCCATTGTGCGCCCCGCTGCAGCCCGTTGTGCGCTGGGCTGCTGGACATTGCTGATCTGTTGTGGAGAGGCAGCAGTGCCTGCATGCATGCAGCAGCAGCAGAGGACAGGATTAGGGGCTGACGTTTCTCTGTGTCTAACTGGCTGCCAGGCATGCTCTACTGCATTGGCACGCCTCACGCGTTTTACATCATCTGATTCCGATTACAGCTGGCTGAAGAAAATATACTGAATGTTGTACAATACAGCAGAGAATTACAAAAAAATACACAAGTTTGGGTATTTGTTCTGTCCAAAAGTAGTTCCTGTTTACATGCTATGATCCTTGCTGCCGTAAAGGAGAATCCTGTTTTGGAATGGCTTTGCCCTTGGTATGGACATTCCCTCTGCGCTTCACAGTGCAAGTCTTCAGGGAGCCCTTTTCAATAAGAGTAATGTCCCCCCTGTGTATGGCTACCAGTCAGCAATTTATGGGCATATTACAGATTCTAATAAAATTTTTGCAACCTTAATTAAAGAATCTCCCCCCTTCTTACTTTATGATAGTTAGGGTAGCCCCTTTCCCTACCACCACCGCTGTCCAATCTAATTATTCTGATGTACATAATTAGCATGAGCTGGCCATTGTTCACCTCATTTACATATTATATTGGATAATTGAATGAGAGTGGCCGATGATTAAATTAGGGTGAATGACAGATGATTCTGCTCGCAGTGTGGAAAAGTTAACAGAATGAGCAGACTGGGAATACGGCGTGTACCTCCTGAATATTTATACGTCCCACGGAGCTCGCCCCTCCCCAACACTCTGCTAATTTAAAAAATGTGCGGCAGCTAAATTCTGCTGAATCCCAGTCAGGAGATGATGCTTCTTTATCTTCAGCTGCATATGCACCTGCACTTTAAAAGGAAATATCCTAAGCCCATAGGAGATATTTTTAAGTCAGATGTTGTCCTCCATAAGCGAAGCAGCACATTTATATGCTGATAAGACAAATGAGAGTAGTGTGGGGAAATTCATTTCCAGGCACTTCCAATGTAAACACAGACTCCTGGTGCCTGCCCGATGAGCCTGCCTGCTTGCCTGCCTCGTTGGGGACAGGCAAGACTTGGCTGATGAACGAGTTCTCGTGTGAAATACGATTTGAAAACGGAAGAGAAAAACTCAAAAGTTTCAGCTAATCATGGTTACAGGTTCCTGGTGAGAAACTCTTTCATTCTTCTGTTATCTGGTAATTTGTTATGGGAAAAGACTTACTTGCATCCTGGATTCATGCCAGTTCCTTGATATTTACTTCTTTTTTTTTCTTTTCTTTTTTTCATTCAGCGTTAAGGCAGAATAAATGTTTAGAGGGAATATTTGGAACAGCTTTAGCCTTTCACATGCTAATGTAAGCACTAGGCGGCACAAGAAAGCTGGCCTGACCCGGGAGGCCAAGCGGTGACACAGTCTGCTGATTCAGTGCCGGCAGCCTCGGCTTTGTTTATGTGTGCACACGGGAAATAATGCACATCATAAAAAGAGAAGTTTGAAAGGGAACCACTATCCACTGGATGATAAATGCCACCCCAGCTCCTCTGATGTAAAAAGCTTCAAAGAAGCAGAAAAAAGAAAAAAAAAGTCATCTCAGACGTGACTTATACACATTATTCTTACAATAACATTGGGCCGAGTTTTCACCCCTGGTGTTTCTCACATATTGACTCACCCGCTGTAAATTTGTCATTACTTTTAACACAACAGGATCAGGATTTACCATAATTTTTTATTAAATGTTTTTATTTTCTAACTAAATATAACAGATAGCCATCACTGTGAAGCTCCAAGTGAATTGCATGATGTTGGAATTTTGCAATTTATAAAAAAGAAAGGTGTGGAGTGTTCTTCGCTGTCTGTGTCCAAACACTATTTGAAGCGCTTGTGACCTGGGTTTGTCTTCGTCTCCGTCGAGCCTTGTAAAATCTCCTCTGTTCTCTGTGCCGTAGTGCACATCAGTACACAAAGTGTCGTCTCATTGTCTGGTCGGAGTCATTTCAGAGGACAGAGGAATTTACACAGTCTCAGGCCCTGTCAGTAGGTGGTATAGGAAACTGTAAAGATAAGCCTCCACTGCAGTCCTAAGTCAGCTTCCTTTTCACGAGAGCTGTCGGCATCTCTCAGATCTCACAGATAGAGCGGTGCCCTCCCTCTTATCAGCAACCTGACCATGCCCACTTCCAGCTGCTAGTAGGCCGATGCATATCTCCAATCTCAGCAGAGACGACATTCAGGGTGTCAGCGGACAAATCCGGAGTTATATCGTTACCTCATACGATATGTTGCTTTATTATTGCGCTTTAAAAACTTTCGGGTTAGCTATATCTTGGTGGAAAAACATACTTTGAGATTCACCTTTAGGAGGCACAACCATTTTAATGTTTAAAAAGAACATTAAATAAAGCCTTGTGATCAGCTAGAAAGTGTGTTTTTATGCATTACTGTTGACACATTCACGTGTGCAGATTGTTATTGGTATTGTTTTGCAAAAATGTATTTAGCACAGTTTCAGATGTGTTTAAAACTGGACCCCCCATACTGTTTATTTTGATGCAGTAGGACAAATTTTGTGACAACTTATCCAATGAAGGATGTCCAACCTAATGCTGCCCTGGCGTAATTAGATTTTTGTACACCTACCTTGATGTGATGCTAGATAAAATGTCAAGGGGTCAGCTTTAATTTAATTTATCCACAGGGGCCCATGGCGGTCTGTAGCAAATTTCATGGCAGTCTAGTTGAGTATTTTGCTAAAGAAGTTGATTCCAGACATTTAGCTGTAGTCTGCAAATATATAAATCCACATAAAAGGAGCCATTCTGAGAGCTCTACTTACTTTATGCATGCCTCCATTCATATATGCCTACTAGAGTTTTTCTACTTATGTTTACAATTTTTTTTTCTCCAATTAACAATGTAAAATATATGAGAAGTTCCTATCCGATGGTATAGTAAGCCTAAACAAGATGGCACATTCATTCAAATTTTTACCCTAAGTGTTGCCAAACCCTCTGATGCCTGGATTGATAATAAATACATTGTTTGATCTCAAACACACTGATCAAGTTAGCCAAGAATGCCTCTTACCGCTCCTTCACATCCTCAGATAACAATAAATCCACAAACGGCCAGTCTTTTATTTGTTTTGGCAAAAAGGAAAAACATTCTTCAAGAAGTGACTCATGGAACCTTGAAAAAGTAGCTATAACCCTTGAACTTTTCCACATCAAGACACATTGCAAGCACAAATTTAAATGTGCTTTATTAAGATTTTATGTAATAGACCAATACATTGAATAGCTGTGAAGTGAAAGTAAATGAATGGTTTTCACTTATTTTATATACATGAATATAAATGTAAATTGTGGGCATTTAACATCGGTCCCATTCAGTCAATATTTTATCGAATCACCTTTAGACATAATTCCACCTTTTGAATATCTAGAGGCCTCATATTTTGCTCATTCTTTTTTTGCGAACATACTCAGTCAGGATGGAGGGAGACTCAGCAATTTCACAGTTTTTTTCTACAGATTCTAAATTGGATTTTGGTCAGAACTTTGACTGTGTCCTTCTGACGTTTGCTTTAATCTAAACTATTAAATTGTAGCTGTGACAAAACATTTAGGGTCCTTTTCCTGCAGGAAGGAGAACTTCTGTTACAATTTCAGTTTTTTTGCAGTCTGTACCAGGTTTCTTCCTCCAGGATTCCCCTGGAGGAAAGAAAGCCCTCCATCTTCTCATCAATTCTGACCAGCTTCCCTGTACCTGTTGAAGAAAAGGGACCCCACAGCATGACGGTGCCTCCACCATGCTTCTCAGTAGGAATAGTGTGATCAGAGAGCAAAATTTTGTGTTCCATGCTTGTGACTTGAAATTGGTCTTCTCTTTTTCAACAATAATTTTATTCTTGC
Source organism: Poecilia picta (assembly GCA_033032245.1). Taxonomy (NCBI): domain Eukaryota; kingdom Metazoa; phylum Chordata; class Actinopteri; order Cyprinodontiformes; family Poeciliidae; genus Poecilia; species Poecilia picta. The sequence goes on from CM065355.1 coordinate 29,159,577, forward strand.
TACTCCCAATTAATTGTACTGGATTCATTTAGGGATAACAAAAGAACTATATATCTTGAAAAATTACAATTGCAATTAAAAAATGTATGTATTTTTTTGTATCTTTGTGTGGACTCGAGTGACGTACATAGACATGTGTAATTGTGACGTGTTAAAATATGATGAAATTAAGTAAGTATGATGCTTTTAAAAGGCGCTGTACCTTTTTTTCCACCACATCCCAGCATTCACATTCAAAAACAAGACCTCTGTCTACTCTGGCTTTATTTGATTTGAAGACTTGATTTAAAAACGAGTAAAAAAAAAAATAAAAACATCAAGTGGCTTTTCAGTCCATGTGCTATCCCTGGAATCTCTTTAACAGACGGTTGTGGGGAGTGTGTTAATGCAGGCTTAGAGCAGCGAGGTCTGCCACCTCTCCATGTCCAGCTCCTCGGCCCTCCCCTGTTATCTCCCTTTTGCTTTATGTCTTCTACTGCTGCAAGCACTCGATGAAGGACAATTTGTTTGGATGCTTAATGCCATGGCACTGGCTGGTGGAGGATTAGATGCTGTGGCCTAGTGATTTGTGGCGGCTGGCAGTGACTCGGAGAGTGTGTGTGTGAGCGCAGAGGAGGGTGTGGGTGTTGCAGTGAACATGCAAGTGAGTGTTTGAGTTTGTGTGTGTGCGTGTGTGTTGTATTTGTTCCAGGTCCTCGCTCTAACACAGACATCAGTTGTCTCCCAGCCTGCTCACTCTGAGCTCCTACATTTATGACAAAAAAAGCACTTTAGTTACCGGAGGAAGAAGTTTTCACACAATAGCATTCTTTTTCCTGACCAGAGATTACTATTATTTGAATTTGGTTGTTTCAAAATTTATGAAAGCCTTGCTGTGTCCTCTTTATGGGTCTTGGCAGCCCAGAGACTCATTGACTTATCCTGTGAAGCTTTGCAGACTGAAAACTGCAGCCAAATGCTACTGTGAGCCTTCCCAGATCGCACTCACTTTCTGAAACACACACAAATTATTGTTCAAAGAAAAAGTCATGTTAATTTGAATAACCCAAGAAAATGACTATTTACTTATTTATTTTACCTTTTGAATAGGTTGAAATATCTTACTAGAGATCTTAAATCTACACACATCCTGTTTACGCTAGCATTTTATGTTGAGATCTTCTCATGGTAGATACCAGGAGCCTTGTTGTTTTATGCCTCGAAACGAGCCAACTATTCCACCAAATCCGGTGTTTATTCACGTCGGTATCAGTCTCGCTTTTAAAAAGATCGTTGTTCTTGAGAAGATGAACCTTGGTGCGCTTTAATCCCTAAGAACGCACAGAGTTCAACGGCTACGTCTCAGCTGTTGTCCAAAACATCTCACGACAGCCGTCCACGTCATCCGCCTGAGGCCCCTTTGAACGCTGCTGTAGAACCCGGTCCTGAAGGGCTTCACCCTCAGATGATAAAAAAGTGAATTATTGGTTTGTTTATCGTGCTCTTAAAACCCAAAGTGCATTATTAAACAGAGAGCACATTAAAGGGGAGTATTGTTAAAAGTGTTTTAAAAAACTTGTAAATCCCAGTAATTTATGCCGCCGTGGTCGCAGGGGCTTGGCCTGGCCTTCTGGCTTTAATTTGCTTCAGGCTCCGGGGTCTGTACCTGCGATGCTGCCTTGTTTCCCAGAGCCAATCTGTCTGATGCATCTCCCTCCGAGAGGGCAGCAGTAGCCTGACGTTTAAACAAAAGAAAGATTAGTTACTTGCTGGCTGGAAACCAATTTAGGCTTATTTGGATCAAAAAGGCTGATAATTTATAGTAACCCACAGAGCAGCAAGCAATGAAAATGCAACTTTAAATGCTGTGGTTATTAAAATAATTTTTATTGTTCTCAGTTTATTATTTGGTTTTCATAGTGGTGCAAAACAAAATTACGGGGGCATTTATATTTGTTTTGTTGCAATCGATTTATTTGGACAAATGACTGTAAAAGCAATGCAAAAGAAATTTTAAATAATTATATCACTTTTTTTGGAAGTACAATTTCCAAAAGCTATTTGACCGGATCAGTGGTCAACATTTAGGTCTACAGCATTGTTAAAAAAAACCTTACAAATCAATAAATATTTATTTACTTTTAAAGAAAGCAAGCAGTTAAAGCACGGCTTAATTGTTGCTACATTCTCACCGTTTTCAAAGTGGCAATCTGTCTCATGCCACATTTATTAGATTGTACATGAAATCAAAAGCCCTTGGAAATATGTTAGCAAATTAAACAGTAAGAATTTCAGTAAGAGGAAAAAGCATTTGAAAAAAATGTGACAAGTTCATTCCAAGAACCTCAACCTCCCAAATTATGAACAAATAAAACTTTTTTTAAAATTTGCTTCAAATCTTCTAGGTAAACATTTACATGGTTGCCATATTTATTGGGTGAGTTATTGCTGACAGTTTGGCTTAAGGGAAAATTTGGTCTAAAAAGTTGCTCAGTTGCATTCTGGAATATGTCCTTCTAGTTCCTCCCTGCTCAGAGATCAGTCAAACGGAAGTTTTAAATAAAAGAGAGAAATCGTAGCATGGAGAATTTAGGAGTCGTCCCTCTGTAGCGCGTGAGCAGACCCCGTCTGAGACAGGAGCCCGGTTCCGGCCTCAGGGGACTCCCCGGCAGAGGCAACAATGGGTGGGAGCCCTTTCTTGTGCACTTGCCCTCCTTAATCAAACTAGCCAGAGGAGTGATTGGATTTTAATACGGCTGGGCCCACCGTAATGGTGTGATGGACGGGGGAACTGGTGAATTGGAGCAAGATGTCAGCCCTCCGAGGCCTCCATTAATGATATTGCTTCATTTCTTAAAGTGGCAGGCTCGCCTTGGGACAGGGGGATCACCACAGAGCCTTAACCAATGCTTCTATTTTTTATTTTTTTTTATTCCTTTCTGTCTGACTTTTTGTGATTCTCAGCATCACAAATGTTTGGGGTCATTTCTTAAACTGATTGTAGCAGGTGAACTGCTTTCCAGCCAAAACACTAACTTGGGTTATTTTTGCTGTATCAAGCTCTGTATTACCTGTTTCTATTATTGACTCATCCAGGCTGAAACCATGTCAAGCTGAACTTCACTCCCCCCCCCCCTCACTCCTTATGAATAGATACACTGTGTTTCCATCTGACAGGAGCAATATTTCATGACATTTACAGTTTCGTTTTGGCTCTGTTTGCTATAATTAGGGGCTTAGCTATGTTTCGTCCTTCCTCGTGAGTCAGAGGGTTAATTGAACTTCAGTACTAAATCTGAAATGTAAAGACTTCCTAAAAACATTCTTGAACTCCTGAACTGACACTGAAATGACCCTGGTGAACGCCAGAGAGTCTCCCTTGAAACCTTTTGATGCCGCTCCTCATTTAGAGTGACTCACATTCACTACCTCATTGTTTGCATTCGTTGACACGTGTTTGTCTTCCTTGTTGGGCTAATAACAGCACAGTGTACAGGTGAACCCTCGTTGTGTTTTATAGCGAGTAAAGTGTGTGTGTGTGTTGGTGGGGGGCAGCGGGGGCGGCTCTGACCCTCCCCTCTCCTCCTAATGGGCGTTGGGTTGTTTTTGCAGCAGATTTATGTGTGGATGGGTCGCTGTGATTTACGCAGCTCTGACACTCTCTCAGCTGCGGGACCGTGGAAGCAGATTGTTGCTCTCTGTGTGTTCCAGGTGAGCCTGAGGTCTGATCATCAAAGCCGCACATGCGTACACACACAGACACACGCAAACACAGATGATAAGAGATTCAGTGTATTTTCTGCAGCAGACAAGCTGCTGCATATGCAGATTATGCCCTGAAGGTTCAGCTAAGGATACGGTTTGCCCTTTTGATCTCAGAAGCGTTCACACTGGTGTTAAAAGCTCGGGATTTTTAAAACTTTTCAGTGTTTGATTTGACATTTATCCTGTTTATTCAAATTCAAAAACCAACAATCGCATAGAGGAAAAATATAACTGAATAAGAGAAGGTGCCACAACTTGATTTTATGTGTATGCACACCTTATTTTAGTTTTTTTTTGTTTTGTTTGTTTGTTTGGAAACATTTCTAATTTAGTTAATTTGAATAACCAGATATAAAAGTTCAGCTATTTTAGAAGGACTTCCCTAACATTTGCTCATTTGTATCCTTCACTTCAGAGCTTCCAGCCAAAGCATCAGAATGGTCACATTATTGCAGTGCTGTCAGTAAGGGGGAAAAATAAACAAAAAATTGCAAAAGCTTAATATTTTTCCTATAATAAATTAAAGACAACCATCAACAGTTGGAGATGCTAAAAATAACAAACAGAAAGTGGAAACCCAAGAAGGTTGACAGCAAGGCTGAAGGAGTTGAAACAATTTCTGCCAAGTAGCGACTGACGTCTTTCAACATATAAGGAGTAAAGCAAAAATGTACAAAACGTGTGCCTGTCCTTGCAAAGGAAGAAAAATTAGACCTTGGAAGAAATCTTTAAATACCATTTGGAAGAGAAAGTGTTATGGTCTGAAGGAACAAGAATTAACACCGAGCATCTGAGAGAGCACAGGATCATGCTTCTCTTCACATGGATCTTGGAATTTTTTCCAGAATAGAAGAAATTATGAATTTTATTTCAAATTTATAGCAGCCAGTTTTGTCTCCAACTCTTTGTGTGTCCCCCCAGATTTCAAATAATTAACCATGATTTAGTTTTTCAATACTACATTGGGTTAAAGAATATCAACAGAATCATGACTGCTTGAAGAGAAGTAACAGAATATCCCAAAGCTAGATCTGACAGAAAATCTCTGGGGTCATCTGAAGAGACCTCTGGACATAAAACGTCCTCACAATCTGATAAAAATCTTTTGCAAATATTGCAAAGTAAATATATGGCATCTAAACAGATGCTGTCTAAGCAAAAATATTGAAATTTAAAGTTTTTTCCACACAGTAGTTGTTTAAATGTGTGCACATTTTATCAACCAGCTTAGTAGAGATGTTTTCATTTTTCAATTTTTCCCTCTAAACAGATTTATTTGTATTACTAAATTATAGAAGTTATTTAAACTGGTATACCTAAAAAAATGTAGATATTTTGGCTCCATTGTATGATTATTTTGTTGTCAGCTCATTAAATTCACAATAATAATAATAATAATAATAATAATAAAACATACTGGTCAAGATATGCCATCCCACACACAAACACATAAAATGAATTTTATTTCACATTACACTTCATAAGAAGCCTTTGCCCTGCTGGCTTTAGTGCTTTTAAAAGTTTAAATGATAATATCTGGATATGTACTCATCATGTCAGCTTCCCTAAAAGCAGCATTCAATCCTAAGGATCAATATTGACCAAGTGGCAAGGTAGCGCGCACACACACTCACACACACACACACACACACACACACACACACACACACACACACACACACACATGTTGACTGTGCCGTTTTATTATCAGTGCAGCCTAAAGATGAGGAAATTCTTGTCACTTATATGTTTAATCGACTGTTAATTGTCTGAGATAAATTGACCCCTAAATTTCCTACTTTAAACACCTGATAATGGCCAAAACCTTTATCACACTGGAAAAAGCACTGGCAATGTTAAACCTAGTAGAATATAGATCACAGATAATAAATAGTGTCTTTTATCCCTGATCTTTTCACATGTGAAAGTGTTTATTAAGAAATCAGGGAGCAGAAACATGAAAAAACTCAAACGCAGCTTGCTTTTTCAGACGGACTTATTTGTGCTTTGATTTCAGCCAGGATTCTGTGGGTGTCAGTTCACTCATTGTTTTGTCACTTTCTCTTCACACAAGCTCCTTTCGCTTGTTTCTCACCCACTATTCCAGAACAGAAAAATCTCCCAACTCAGTTTCTGCATTAAGTCAAGCTGTCAGAACTTTTCCCCTGAGAGGTTTGGACTGCAACTTTGTCCCAGTTGTTCCTCGGCCGGTGGCCCCCGATGTGGAGAGGCAAGGTCACGGCAGGAATGGATGTGGAGACAGTGACACAGTCTGGATTTTCTGGTTTGCTTTGTTCGTTTTTTATGTAATATGACATTATTATTATTATTATTATTATTATTATTATTATTATTATTTATTTTTTAAAAGGTTTTAATTAGTACATATCAGAATTGCAAACAATAAAATGTGTATTCATGAACTGATGTTTTCAGACGTTTTCCCATAAATCAAAAATGTAATCCTAAATTGCATTGCTTATTATTATTATTATTATTAATATTAATATTATTATTATTGGTGGTGGTGTAATAATTATTATTCATAAGCAATAATAATAATAATAACGATGAAGAAGGAAATATCCTAATCTTGCAGATTATTATATTATCACCTCCAATGTTATCAATAAACACACAAACTGGTCTTGACTTTGTGATCAGTACCTGTTTTTATAAGCAGAAAAGATTACTGACGTGGCATTTTAAATTGGGTGTGAGGCCAAACAATAATTTCTATTATTTAAACACATTAGCTTCACCTGAAAGTAAAAGAACAAAGAAAACGAGTCAAGTGAAAGCACATGAAAAAGCTGTGCGTTATTTTTGATTGCATCAATTTAAGCCAACCAGCTGGCGATGTCTTAAAATGTATTTGTTCATTATAAACGGCAATATATATAATATGCTGAAAGAAACTAGGGTGAGGAAACAATGACACAATTTAAGTAAAACACGATATCAATATTTTTGCTGTTAAGGTTCTGCGTCAGTCTGTGCCTGATGCAGGCGGACGTTGATCTAATTACACCTTCCGCCAATTAGAATCAGAGAATTGCGTCGCACCTCTAGATGTGCTCGTGGGTCCTCGCCATGCTAACTCGACACCTGCACCGAGCACGGACACACCTCCAGACTGACCAGGGAGGGAAGGAAGGAGTGGGGCAGTTGCTTTGTTTCGGGTCAGATTCATTTAACATTTACCCGTTTCCATCTGTGCGGCGACGCCAAATACTTTCCCTTTAAGAAACATCAGCGAATGATCGTCAACCTGGAGGCGCGAGCCAGAAGAAGCGTATTAGCGTGCACGCGCTTTGAGCTGTTTATTTTTGAAGCTTATTTATCGCAGTGAGGGAAACGCCCATTTAAAGGCTTGATAACGGGTCTTACCTCTGATAGGATCCGAACCCTGATCTGAGCGAAAGTGCGAGGAAAAAGCAAGACGGACATTGACAAATAAAAAGGGGGGGGAACAAACATAAATAATTTATTTTATTACGTGCGTGATTTTCAAATTATTCCACCATTCTTAAACAAGAATTATTGTTAGTGCCTTTGTACAACCTAAATTATTTATTTCCGAAATACTTTATTGCTGTTTTCTCATTGTTCTCAATTTTTTTTTCATCTGGAGAAGTTTTGAAAATTCACGTTAAAAAAATAAACACTAATTTTGCAACTTCGAAAAATATGAAATTCTCATTTTAATAACCGTGTTCCAGTCAGCGCCCGCTGAAAATGAGCCGCCCTGCAATCATATTTGGCCTCCTGATTTTTTTTTTCCTGCAGAGAATTGCTACTATAGGCCTCGCATTTTCTCAGAGCCTATTGTTATTCCCACCCGCTTATCTCCCTTATCTTAATCTGCACGCATTGTTTGCTTGTTGTATTTGAAATAGCTCAGTTACAAATCTATAATATGCCTTTTGTCATTCAAGCATGCAATTTAGACCCTATAAACAACAACAGTGGAAGGGGGGGGAGAGAATTTTCTGAAATATTTGGTGCGTTAATTGAGCTTTTTTTTTTTTTCTTTCTTCCTTCTTTGGAAGTCAGCGATGCAAAAAAACCCCCAAAAAAAAACAGTTGTATAATGCTATTGAATCCATTGTCTTTGTATTCTTCTTCTTTTTTTCCTGCCCAGAACTATAAATGCAACCTCGCACTTTGGTCGTTTCAGAGCAATAGCAAAGCAGCGCCTATCGGTTTTACGTTATAAAGATTTAATCCGTAAACTGCGTTTAAATTCTTTGCTGGTTTTCTGTCGACGGAGGTCAGTCCATTTAGCCAACGATCTCACCCCGTCTGACCCGGGCGTAAAAAACGCAGTTTCATGGAAGCAAAAATAAACGCAACGGACAAGCGACGCTCTCTGCGCCCCACGTTTACGAGGGTGATGGAGGGGGGGGGGGGGGGGGGCTTCTCTGATCCGGGGTCTGTGTGTTCAAGGTGGCGGTGATATGGGGGGGGGGGGTGTTTGGTTTTGTTGTGGCTTTAGTCAGTGTATCGCTTGCAGGTGATGCCAGGACCAGATAAGAGGTCGCCGATCCCTGCGCGCTGTCTAGACCGGCTTGTGACTCAACCAGAAGAACCAGACTGAGCAAAGCTGATTTACAGCAGACTTTTTTTCTTTTCTTTTCTTTTTTTTTTTTTTTTTTTTTTTTTTTTTTTTTGCTTTTCTTGCCCCCGAGATAGTAAATGACCACTGACTGTCTAATTCCTGCCACACAACCTAAGAGATGGAGAGGGGAGATAACAGGAAGTAGATCGCCTCCAGGCAGCGGTCCAGTTCATAAGGTGGAACGGGACAAACCACATGGTTAGCGCGAAAGAAATTCCTCCTTCGGACTCTAGACGGCTTACACCTTCAATTTTTAAAAGTTATGTAGACTGATATATAAATAAAATAGGATATTTTATTCAGTCACAGCAAAAGAAAAAAAGATGAACGCTTGTTAGGAGTCGTTGCCTGCACAAAGATCATGAAGACATCTCTTGTATTCATCTTTTTTTTATTCTTCTCATCAGTTAATACTCCCTTTAACCAACCGCTTTCCTAACAATAAATAATATAACAATAATTTACTTTTTTGTTCTCTGAGCTCAAACAACTGGTCCTTCAAGATAAAGTATTTTTACACCACGAATACTTTTTGCAGAATATCATGCTCTGACCTTAAGACAAAGAGTCAAGAGGACTCGACAAGTAAGGTATCAAAAAATTCTCATGTTGAAGAAACAAGACACAATATGATCACACTGAAAATGCAGAAAGTCTCTCTGCTGTAACATGGAAATGATCCAGTAGCTTGTGATGTTTTTTTTTGTTTGTTTTTTTTTTTTCTGAGGGAAGGTTTGTTGTATATATCCATCGAGAAGTCGTCTGTACATCGTTGTTCTCCATATGAAGAGTCATGCATCAACTGTTCTTAGTTGTCTTTTTTTCTTTTGTCAATGAGGTCTCATAAAAACAAAATAAGTCAATCGGTGCTCTCTTTGTTCCACCTCCTCCACGGTATAGAAAAAAAAAAAAAAGCTAAAAGAAAAGAGTCTCCTCGACGACGGGCGATGTGATGAGCTGGTCACATGCAGGGGTGGAAGTGGGTGTGGAGGTGGGGAAGCTGGAGGGTGAGAGGGGAGAGGGGGGCAGGATCATGCCGCAAATTGTCCTTGCAGGAGGAGAAGTAGGTGGCAGCGGTAGTGATGGTCACAGACCACCGTTGGGTCTCACGTCTCCACCGGACTGGGTACCATACTGTTCGGGGTGTCCGGTAGCTGAGAGGACAACGATGTCACGTCGCTGCCCGAAGAGTTTCCAAGAGAGCCCGATTCAGAGAAAGACACCTGAAGAGGAGGAAGCACAGTGTCAGATTTATGGGGTTGTATGTCGAAAAGTGCGTTATTATTATTATTACCATTATTATTTCTGTATGTATAGACTCTAAGCTACAGAACAGATTACATTCCCCACAGCATGACACTACCACCACCATGTTTCACCTTGTGGAAATAGTGCTTTTAAAGTGATAAATAGACTGCTGTGTCACGCACCAGTTGCTGAAAAGCTGGCTGGTCCAGGTCACTCTGCAGAGCGAATTCACTCAGCGCTTTCCACGGAGGCTGGTAGGTCTGAACCTCCACCGGGTTCCCCTGCACAGTGCTTTCATGCCGAATAGGACTTCCAGCAACAAGGGGCGTTCCTGTGAGGCCTTGCAAGTTCTGAGGGGAAATCTTGAATTAAATTTCATCGTTTTTTTTTTGTTTTTTTCTCTTGATTCTCCCACAACAGCCATGCTGATATGCAAGTATGTTCTGGAGAAACCACCAAAGGGCCAAAAATGTGCAGTTTGTCTCTGAGCTATCGGGTCACAGGAGCCGTAATGCTGGAGCTTGTAAATTTTGAATTGAGCTTGGGCATATGCACTAAAGCTTCTTCACTAAACAAATTTGTCAGACTAGTAAACTAGAGAAACAGAGCTGTTGTTATTCACAGGTTCAATGAGGAGTAAGGCAGAAATAACACAAAAAAAGTGAATTGCTGTCTAGATCACAAGGATTGAGAGGATAACTATTGTTCAATACATGACAAATACATGACAAATGTAATATATATATATATATATATATATATATATATATATATATATATATATATATATATGTATAAATAAATAATGTTCAAAACTTAAATTGCATGCAGGATTTTTCAAGCAAAAACATTTTGACATACAGTCTGACTTCATAGTCTTGTTATGGACTCACTAGTCAAATGTACAAGTTGTATTTAGTTCAGCTCAGTAAAAACAATCAAACTTGAGCAATGCAAATAGGTTGTTGCCACAATAACGTTAAGCGGGTCCCCTTAATCTGCTAAGGGCCCCGTAAAAACCTAGACCGGCCCTGTCTAAAAAAAATAAATGAATAAATAAACAAAATTGAAGAAAAAAAGCAGATTTGTTTTTAACTTCACATTTCTTTTGTGATCATTAATTTATGACAAAATGTTGTCATCCCAGCCTATGTATGTGCCAAAAATTAATTGTTTGAAGTAAAGCAGCAGCTATGTATATATATATATATATATATATATATATATATATATATATATATATATATATATATATATATATATAATATATATATATATATATATATATATAGGCCTAAGTCCCGCCAAATAAAAACCAAAGGCACAATAAGACGCAAACATTCACAAAACAAATAACTTAAATGTGAGCTACAAGCACAAAAAAAAAAAAAAAAGTGCTTTAAAGAGGAATCGAGCGGCCAAACTTACGAAGATGCTTACAGTCTTATCACTGTGTTGCTGCTGCTGGAGCTGCTTCATGAGGATCGACTTCTTCTTGTCCTTGCACCGCTTGTTCTGGAACCAGACCCGGATGACTCTGGGGCTCAGGCCGGTCATCTCCACCAGCTGCTCCTTCATCAGCGCGTCCGGCCTCGGGTTGGCGTTGTAGCAGGTCCTCAGCGTGTGCAGCTGCTTCTCGTTCAGCACCGTCCGCACCCGCGTCGTCTTCTCCGACTGTTTGTGGACGTGGTTCCGATGTGGAGCCTGCCGAACCGCCACGGGATCTGCTTGAGGACGGAGAAGAGGGAACAAAACAAAAACAAAAACAAAACAAAAAAACACACAAGGGTTCACAGACTGCTTCAAATGTTCGTTCACAGACGCGGAGCTCACATTAACCCCAGCAGAGTTTTTGCCCTGAATCGGAATGTCCCAACGGAGGGACATTTCTTATTTGGAAAATAATGAAAATATAAATGTAGAGCTTCTTTAAATAGTGAGAAATTCTACCTAAATGCCAATCAAGAGAGACAAATTAGCTATACCAGATTTGAAAATAATAATAAAATAAATAATAAAATTGTAAATGCAAAACAGTGTCTGTACACGACTTCAAACATGACTTGATTCGCTGAGTAAAAGGGGAATTTTTTTGTCACGAAAAACAGACGTTCCCCTTTAAATATGGGGGGGAAAACGCAATCTAGTTTAAGGTTCCTTCTGAGGCCTGCATGTCTCTGAATACCAGCAGAAAGAAGGTCACCTTTATTTACATACGTCTTTATTTTGGTGGAGTGATTTTCCTCACACACACACACACACACACACACACACACCACACACACACACACATATACACACACGCGCGCGCGCGCAAACACACAGAAAGACTCACAGACATGGCCGCGACTCAAGTCCCAGATTATTTAGATACTGGCAACAGAGCAAGTTACTGCTAACGAGATCAATTATAAAGTTGGCCTACGGAAAGGTCGCACAGCTCACCAATTTACTTACACATGCATAAACACACACATTTGGATTTTATTTGATTGACCCCCCCAAAAAAAAAAAAAAAAAAAATCTGAGTTTGAACCCTAGAAAAATATTTACAAATTTTATTGTAGCTGTTTTTAAATTAGAAAGTCTACATAATATATTTTTAAATAGGCTACTCCATATAATAATAATATATAATAATAATAATAATAATAATATATAATAATAATAAATAAAATTCGCACCTGCCAGGTGCAGCGGTCTGTTGGAGTGGATGTGTCCCGGACTGACGGGGCTTCCCGCGGAGCTCCTCTCCATCAGCAGGCTGTGGTCGGCCCGGCACAGCAGCTCCTCCTCCCGCAGGGAGAACTCGTCCCCCGGCAGCAGCTGCCTGCTGCACACCGAGCACCGAAAGCACTCGATGTGGTACACGTTGTCCCGGGCTCTCATCACCAAGTCGCTGCTGCTGAACCCCAGGTTGCATTTGGCGCATTTTATCCCAAACAACCTGCGAAATGTGCAACTGTTTATAGACAATTTTGTAAAGTGTTGGGGGGGCGTGAGGGGGGATATAATAAATACTTATACTTGTATTTAATTTATTTGCAATAACAAAATGTTTGATATCTTTTTATCTGAAACTAAGTAGCCGTTGTATATGATTTTTGTTTTTAGGAGATCCTTCCTATAGTGATATTCAATTTACACGGTACATGTGTGACAGCCTGTGAGTAATCCTGAAGGGAACTTTAAAAAAAAACAAATAAATATAATAATAAAAAAAAAAAAAAACCTCCTACCTTACATAATCTCTTTTGCAATAAGTTTTCCCGTCCCGGACGAAACAAGTGCAGGTCTCATCCAGGTACTGGCTGCACTCGGCGCACTTGAGGCAGGCGGCATGCCACTCCAGGTCCGGGGAGACTCTCAGGATGTACTGGTCATGGATCTGGCTTCCACATCCTACACACATCGCGAATCCTGACTTCTCTGCGAAGAGGCCACAGCTTTGTCAACGCAACGTTGTAGTCGAATTGACACCCAAAAATCCTTCAGCGTTTTTTATTTTTATTTTTTTTTGTGTTTTTGTTTCTTTTGGCAGATTTTTTTTTTTCTTCTTCTAATGAAGATGAACCTCAATGTTATGTAACAACAGGTAGATCTGGGCATTTTCCATGCAATAAAAAAAATATAAATAAAAATAAACCGACATGTGATGCTTATTAAAATCTCCGAAGCCCTAGAATAGAAACAATCCAGGGCAGCAGTGCAATGCGAGGATAACTGCTCTCTTAACTGACTCGTTGCTGAATACTCGCTTTTCTAACCCGTTTGTTCAAACACCTTAACGCTGCAGCTGTTTGCTGCGCCGGGGACTTTAAATCTTCCTGCTTTGGAAAAGCGCACGAAGCAACTCGGCGTTACTTACTTTTGGAATGATCCCCCATATCACCCAAGAAAGAAGAACTGAAAATAATATCCACCATACAGGACGGATGAAGGGGAGTGAGCTCGACGCAGAAAAGATGGTGGGGGGGTGGAGGGGGGGGTAAAAAGATCGCCGGCCCCTTCGGCTGCCTCCCAGATAACTTGTGTCTCTCCGGACTGGAGCGGGAGGCCGACGAGGCTACAAGGTCCCCCACGCGCTACTGCTGTGACGTCACCACGTCAGCGCCGCGCTCTCCAATCGCTCTTTCGCACCTCCACAGCATTAGAAGAAAAAAAAAATAAAAAATGATAATAATCGTGACATGAATGGAAGCCAAAGATTAGAGATGTTGATATGTTATCTTTGCTGTAGACGGTGGTTTCATACTGTTAATAATCATGTTTGTGTTTAGTGAATATGATTCCATAAGTTCCATTAGAAGGTCATTTGTTTTGAACAAAATGTTATTAATATAAGTTTTCAATCTGTGGTATTTAAATAAAAATAATATGTAATTTATTTAGATTAAGTTAGTCTACTTTTTTATGTGTCGATAAGCCTCACAGACTTGCACAGTTAAAAAAAAAAAAAGAAATCACAATTTCCCATCATAGGGATGTTCGCCAATTTGTTTTGTGAAATATAAACAAAATTTCTTGCGGTATTTAAAAAATAAATAAAACAAGTCGTATTTCATTATGAGTTCCGGAAGCCTTGTGTGACACAGAACAAGAGACACTTCAGCTTTGGTCTTCTCATTAACATATCTACTTCAGCTATAGCAGGCCATACTTTCAGCCTCTGTTTAGACACAAGTCCAACAGATCAGAGGACATCCATCAGTGATCCTCCTTTTAATACCGAGTCCGTCATCCATTCGAGAACGAGGCCATCTACTGGGGTGAAGTGAGAACTGCAACCCGTTGACTGAAGGGTGGGCAGGCAGCTGAGTTTTGAGGAACACGGTGAAAGAGACGAAGAGTGGAGTCACCAGCCAAACAGAAGAAAAACAGAGATATGTTATCATTTTTAACGTAAACGCTTTGTTTCTGTTATAACTTTGTTTGTTACAATGACGTTTCACGTCCTTACAGTTACAGTGTCATAAGTTGCACAGACTTGAAAACTTTATTAATAAAACATTTCCTTTACCATTTTTAAAGTGGATGACTGACTTTGGGTGTCTGCCAAACAATTTGGGTAAGAGAACATAAAATGACAGTAGAATACTTGACACCATATTGGGGGGGGGAGGCAAAAAACAAAACTTTGATTAATACATTTTGTTTGCCAGAAAAAATCACATCAAATCAAATAAATTATTAAAATGATAATTTACAAATGTATCTAGCTTTTAGGGTTTCTATTTCTTTACAAACGACTTTTGGATTTTCCTGCCTTAGTTGGTTCTTTTTTGTTTATTTTCCATTAAGAAATTCAGTTAGTTTAATTTCTCAAGATGGCAAAACCACATTATACATTTTGTGTCTTAAATAATAAAATAGTTTTTCTCAAATTAAACTTCTGTTTTATGCAGTTGTCAGCAAACGAAGAACATCTGTGAACAATAACTGAAAGTCTTGCTCAGATTTGACTTGGGTTTGAGCAGTGACTCAGTTATTTGAGCTAAAACCATCCTGTTCCAACGCTGGCTGTGTGTTTGTGGGGTTGCTGTGTGTGAAGGTGAATCTTTGCCCTGAAGTCTAAAGTCTCTTGCAGCCTCTTAACGGGTAATGTTTCGGGATTGTGTTGCATTTACTGTAGCTCTGTTCATCTTTTTGTCAGCTCTAACCAGCTGTTCTGTTCCCGCTGAAAACAGCCATGCAGACACTTCCATGTCTTACCATGAGGATGGATGGACAGTGTACTTAGTGACCTGGTCTCATCTTTGATGAGACCAAACTTTCAACTTTGGTTGACCAAGTTCAAACAAAGTTGAACTTACAGTTTCAGGTGAGGGATGAGTTAAAGAGTATTTAACTTTGAGATGTTGATATCTTGTGGTTATCAGCTTTAACTCTCTCTGTAGCATTGTCCGTAACTTCTCTGATGTGTTTCTTGGCCTTAGTGATGTTTGTTGGATCCTCTATTCTCTCTAACAAACCTCTGAGGGCTTTACAGGTTTACTTAGAATAAGCCCTAATTATGTGACTGCTGAACTGACAGATTGCACCAAATTATACAGTATATCTGTGAACAAATGTATGTTATAATTTTTAAAAAGTTTTTCTTCCTCTTCACAATTATGTATCCCTTTGTGATTGTCTATAGTTTCTGACTGTAAACTGACCATGTGTTAAAAATGTGTATACTTTTGCAATGTACTTCGTGGCTTCAACAAAAATCTGATTTAGATTTTATATTAATGCAAATTTGATTGTTGTTTAAAGGTGAACTTTTTATCTTTAATATTTTAAGATTTTTGAGTATACAAGACAAGTATAAAACTGAAGATCTTAATGTATTTTCCACATTGAAATACAACTTTAAATTATTTGACATTTTCACAGATACATCTGGTTTTTATCCTTTTTGGAGTAAGTGATTAATCTGAGGAGATCAAAAACCTGACACATGTTGAACTGCAGCATAAGCTTTTGTTCCAGAAATAGTGAGGTCCTATAATCATTAATGTTTTAAAACACTGGTTCCAGTTTAACAAAAATTTATATATATTATATTTAAAATAAATGCTGATATATTGCAGTAATGTTTTGCTTTTACCAACCTTTATTGAAACATCTTGAGGAACTGCATCAAGAGCAAAGTCCTCACCTTTGTTTTTCTCACTGGCAATGCAACTGAATTTGTATAATGGGCCAAATTCTGTCTGTACATGCGGCAGTGATCCTCTTGTTGGGATGAACAGAGCGAGTGAAGGCAGCAGACGAAATGCCTTGTACATCAATCATTCAATGAATCTCTGGGCCAAGCCCTAATATTTCTGTTTACATATGCATGATGTATTATAAATTAATATTGCCATCAGTGTGTACCCAAAGGAGAAACAAAACTTGATAAAGGATGAATTGGTTGTGTGGAGTTCAGTGTTTCGTTTCTTTTGCTGGTCAGTGGTTCATTTTTGAAGAATCTTGTCTACATTCTTTGACGGTACATTATTGGTTCTTGTTTGTGTTTATGGTGTTTAGATGTGACCCAGTGACCCCGGTGTGCAGCCCTGGCATCAGAGACTCCCAGAAGAATCTGTAATCACAGTTTGATTGGGCCCATTAACCTCATGAAATATATATGTGTGACTGAACTCATCCACTTAAACTTTGGCAGGAGCCAAATATGCCTGTTTGGAATTCAACGGGGCATTCAAGGGCAAAATCCGTTTTCTCTGTGACTTGTTGTCTCGCAATTGTTTCGGTTGTACTTTCCTTCTATTGTCAGAAATAATTCACTATGGTCCATCATTTCTGAGTCCCAAAGGTTGATTCAATTGAAGTTGTGCCAGTGTGTGTGTGACACACATTTAAGTAAACATTTCCTATTGTCTATTTTAGAGATCCTATACAGTTTTTTTTTTAATCTTTCCTTTATTAAAAGATGCTTATGAAATGAGAAAATCATCAAATTGTTGGTGTTTGTTGCTTTTGGTTATAATGTTCATCAAATGCTATTTTTAAGAAGCTCTTTTTACGCAGATTTAATTAAGAGATGACGTAGAATGAGAACTGCAAATATAGATTTTGTTTAATTTATGTCTTGAAGGTAAGGCTGCTCTTCTTCAAGCCATGCTGCACTGATTTATGTACTGTACAGAATTATTCAGCTTTAACATATTTTGGCGTTCATAATAAGTTTTTATTGATGTTCTTTAATATTTAATTTTATATATGAAACTGAATTTTGGATTTTCTTTCAGTAAATCATAAATTAAATAAATACATATGAAAAATCTTAAATTTTTTAAGGCTCCAAAACCTCAACAATTCAGAATATGAGATTAATGTAGAATACAAAATCTTCATTATGTCAACGTTATTTAATAAGGCCATCCTTACATTTTTTTTATGCTTACATAAGTAATTTCTTGCTTTTTTGCTGACTTCAAGACATTTACCCTGCATTCCTGAAAGGTAGTTAATGAGTTGTTTAAAGATGCTGAATAATTTACAAGAACCAACATTAACTTGTCTTTAAGTGCATTGCGTCCAACCTTCATGTCCAGACTCAGCAAAAAACTAACAAAGATAAAAAAAATAAAGGTAGTCATTTTCTGAAATAATGTCTGCATTCAAAGATGAAATATTCTGTTTTTAACATAATTTTGATACATTTCACAAGTTGTCCTCAATGTCAAAGTTATGTCAAGTTTCCCCCTCACACTTATTTATTTTGTGACTAGTCTTCTGGAAACAAGAAATCACATCCACATGCGAGCAAGTCCACACTGAGAGGGGAACCATGTTGCAAATGTATAATTCATAATTCTTCAGAGTTAATGCACTATTCACATGATAATTAGGATTAATTTTTGATCGGTGCCTCAGGGCGGCGTTGCATTGTTAGGCTGAATAACCTGCGCCGTTATTACCTTCTTAGTGTAACTGTCAGCTGCCTGTTTTACTTTACAAATATGCCTCTTGTATTTTACTGTTAGATGCTCTCATCAACACCTTGTTGCTTTTCAGCACCATTAACAGACGGCTGCGTCACTTAAATGATGGGAAAGGACCTCTGTTTAGATTAGTCAAAACAATTGCCTTCATTATTTTTGACATCTAGACTCTGCTACACAACTTGCTGTTTGTAAAAGAAATCTGAGATATGTATTTAATAACAGGTAGTTTGTTCCATTCTCTCAGTAGATTGTTTCCAGGTAGGTGTAGCAGCAGCAGGCAGGGTCAGTATTATTCTCTCCACTGGTATATTAGATGTAAGATTGTTTTCAGTCAGCCAAAAAGGTTTTTTTTTTGTATGTTTGTTTTTCTTATGAGAAAACAATGTAAATGTTTAAGGCATGGTAAAATTAGTATGTTGCAAACAAATATTTGCATTAGAACCATTAAAATGCAGATTAGCGTTTTGTATTTTACCACTGGTATTGGATGTCTGATCAAATATTTGATGTTAGAAAAACCTCCCCTTGCATGTACCATAATCCGTCACTCAATTGGCAGCGTAAAGTATCCAGTTCAGGAATCTGGTTTGGTCTCTGCAGTATGTTAATATTATTTCCAAGCAAAAGAAACACATTGACAAAATTAAAAGAGGAATTTAGTGAACTATTTTCTGAACTGGATGAGGACATGAAATCTGTATGTCCTGTAACATCTCTCGTAAAACAGACACAGAATTCCAGAAATTGACACTGAAAGTCACACACGTCGGTGGTTGTCTGATGGCTCGACAGAGCTTCTTCAGTCAGAGGCTTCTTCAAAAGCACTGTAATACAGACTGCTACAAGAGATCTTTCTTGCCAACATCCGTCGCCATCTACAGTCCTGCTCAACATTATTGGCACCCATGAAGTTTAAGTACATATAATGGAATATTTACTGAAGGAAATTCATCAAGTGAAACAACATTTTATTGCTGATAGCTTGTGCTTGATGTAAAACAACAAATGATCAAAAACATTTAAAAAGATAAACATTATGAGGAAAACAAAGAAAAACATAATTTTTACCATGCCAATGGTATTGGCACCCTTTGCTGCAAAACAATATGAAAATCCAATGTGGCTCACATTGGGTTTTCACACATAAAGATCACACATAAAGATCACTTGTGATGGACTGCCTCCACACATGTGACATAAATTAACCAATGAATGATCATGTTGGTCCTTTAAAAGCCACCTGTTAGTTCATCTCCACGTGTGACAATGGTAAAGACAAAGGAGCTGTCTGAGGACATCAGAAATGCTATTATTTGCAAGCACAAGACCTTCAAAGGGTATAATACCATCTCTAAAAACCTTGGTATCCCTGTTTCAACGGTGCGTAAAGTTATTAAGAAGTTTCCCAGGCAAGGAACGGTCAAGAACCTCTCTGGACGTGGGGGGAAGAGAAAAATTGATGACAGAAGTCTTCGACGGTTGGTGCAAATGGTGGAAAAAACACCACATCTGACATCTAAAGACCTGAAGACCAACCTGGAGCAGTCTGGTGTGATTGTTTCAACAAGTACCATACGCTGCACACTAAACAGAGTTGGGCTTTATGGGCGGAAGCCAAGGAAGACTCCATTGCTGAAGAAAAGACATAAAAAATAACGTTTGATCTTCACAAAAGAGAACCTGGACAAACCTCAATCCTTCTGGAACAATGTTTTATAGACGGATGAAACAAAAGTGGAGCTTTTTGGTAATTCACACAGACAATATGTTTACAGACGGCGCAAGGAAGCCTTTAAAGAAAAGAACACCATACCAACAGTCAAGCATGGTGGAGGATCCATAATGCTGTGGGGCTGCTATGCAGCATCTGGTACTGGAGGCCTTGACCATATCACAGGTATTATGAAATCAGAAGATTATCAGGCAATTCTAGAGCAAAATGTCTTGCCAAGTGTAAGGAAACTTGGTTTGCGGCGAAGATCCTGGGTCCTCCAGCAAGACAACGACCCAAAGCACACCTCCAAAAGCACACAGGCCTGGTTGAAAGGTAAAAAAATGGACTGTTTTAAAATGGCCAGCAATGAGTCCTGATCTCAATCCAATTGAAAATCTTTGGGTGGAGCTGAAATCTGCCACTGGCAAAAGGAACCCTGGAAATGTACAAGAACTTGACCATATTGCAAAAGAAGTGTGGGAGAAAATGTTTTGTCCTTTGGAATTAAAATATTTATGTTGAAATGGTAATTGTCTTTGTTAAATTACGTTGGACCTGAAATTGAAAGATTCTGCTGATATAAGTTTTTAACATTTCCATTTATTTCTGAAGATATTCACTCAGATATGGAAATCATAAAGGGGTGCCAATAATGTTGAGCAGGACTGTACAAGAAGACTTTGAGTTAATGTGTTACAACAACATTTAATGTCCCTTTGGGATCAATAAAGTACTTTTGATTTTGAACAAACATTTCTGATTTTGATCCTCTAAATTCTGGGCTCCATGTTTGACATGGTTGTTTGGGATCTTACGTAGGAGCAGTGTTAGGTAAATTACATGGTTCACTTAACCTTTTTGACAAAATAACGCAAGCGGTTTGTCCTGATGGCAGTCAGTTGTGGGGATTAATTTAGGATGCTCTCTGCTGTTTACTGCCCAGCAGATGAACCTGATTTGTCTGGTGACCTGCTTGTTTTGTGAAGCACTCATGTTCTCACACCTGGAAGAGGTTTCAGCATCACTTTGGGGCATTTTATCAACAGGACAGCAGGTGCACAACTCCCTGACCCGCTTGCCAGCTGTGTTGCTGGTTGGTGCATGTTGAGACCAAATGGCAGTCAGCCAGAGCTGCGGGGAAACAGACTTGGTCTGAAAAGTCAACTGCAGACGGCGGCGAAGCAGCATCTGCCTGCTGCTGCTTCGATCTGCTTCATCTTTCCAGAGGAAACGTTAAAAAGCTGTTTGTGAGCAGCCTGATGCTGAAGGTAAGAGGTCTTTCTTTTTTTCCCCCTTGAGTGATTTTTTTTTATTTATTTATTTTTTCCACTCTAGATTGACAGCGCCTTTCATACTGTATTATTCGGCCTGGCTTTTAACTCCAGGAGAACTGTGTTCACAAATTGATGCTCTGCTCCTTTGGGGCTGTAGCTGAAACATTAAATTGTACTGAAATATTCATATGTGAGTGCATTTAGCTGAGAGCAATTGATGTGTGACTCCCCAGAGACCAGATGGAAATGTTCCAGGGCCCCAGCACGCGCCAGCAGACACCCTGAGCTCTGGCCAGGACAGTGATTGTGATTTAGCCGAGGCTGAAGCTGAAGACTACAAGATCAAGAAGGCCAAATCAACCCCCCATGAAGACAGAGACTGCTAAATACCTGGTGTGTAGCACAGAGCATTATATGGCAAGTGAAAAACTACAACAAGACATCTATTGCAGTATTTGCATATTCACATTTTCTTCTTTTTAAGAATGAAATATTTTACATGTATTCTACTTTTGATTAGTGTTGTTTGTGCATAGAGGCTAGCTTGATAGCACGGCAGCACACTTACAGTAGCTGATGCAGGAAGTTAAGAAATAAGTAATAAAACCTTCAAGGGGTTATTTTTTCAGGTCTTTCTTTTAGAAACAATATGGTTTACTGCCCAGATGACATACCGTAAGGCACGGCATGAGCGTTCAAAGGGTGGCAAAAGGAATATTTTACTTTTTTCCATTTCACTTTTATCTTGTTTTCTCCTGCTGTGAGCCCATTGTGAGAGGGCAACACGTAGTTTTGATCAGACAAAAAGATGTAAGCACTTTAAGAAGGCTAAGGATAACAAAGTTTGATTCTGTTTGACTAAAGAATTTCACTTTTTTATGAAATCTTTTAGTCATCTATAGCTTAAAATATGACTAACATAGACTAGTCAGAGCTGAATTTGATTATTCTGCACTTAAAAAGAGCAAAAAAATGTTTTGGCAACAAGATATGGCAAACATTAAGTAAAACAGATCGAAACTTGACTGAATTATTCAGCACTGATAACTGAAGTTTATTTTTTAGTCACAAATAAGATTCAATTTAGTTTTCTTGCACATGTCAGATAGAGATAACAGATGAATGCAAATTTCAAAATTAAAATTGAACCAAAACATGTTCATTTAGGCTTAAATACTATCTGAACTCTGAATCCTAATTTCTGATAAAGTATACACCCAACACAGAAATACTTGCTACTTTATTCTACTAATTTCTTCTCAGGCCAGTCATGGATTTCCACATTTTATAGATGACTGCTAAATTAATGTTGATCTTCACTGTGTTTTTTTAATGGCGCATATAGTGTTCCTTTTCCTATGGAAACAAGTCAGTTGTGTTATCATGTTTGTCACATGACTAACTAGCTTCGTCTCCTTCTTGTCTGATTCTGCAGAAGCCATTAAGGATGTAAATTAGTTGTTGTTTGCCTTTTATACCGGGGAAAACGTGAGCAGTCAAATCAGATTCACGGACTTGTTTCAGACCTTATTTTTTTTATTTTGTGAAGTTTAGAGAACAGACTGACTAAATAATTAATAATGTCCTCCCAGAGGAGCGAAGTGATTTAGTTTGGTCACTCTGTGTTTTTAGTTCTCTTTTATTTGATTTTTTTTTTTTTTTTAAGCTGACCCACTTCTACTCATGAAGAGAAGACAGGTCTGAGGGGACACAGATGAAAAACAGTTTTAAAGAAATGTGAAGAAAAGAAAGTCCTCTGTAGCTATGACAACAGTCTCTAGAGCGACTTTTTTCCACTTAAGAAGAATGTTTCAAAAAGAGAACCTGAGAAGCTTTTTAAAACGTCATGTATAATTCATCTGTATTTTTCTCCTGCGTCGGAGCCCGTTGGAGGAGTGTCTTGCGTGAGATGTGTTCTGAATCTGTCAGAATGAAGCAGAGATGCAGTCGTACACCCCACATCTGTTTGTTCTCAATTAGACTTTCCTTATATATGGTACACCCTGCTGCTTGGTGCCAATACGCTGTGCTTAAAATCTCTACTGACATTTAAAATTACACATATGAACAAGACCAGTGCCGTCTCTGACATAAATCAGAAACTCTTATGCCGTTCTGCGAAAACATTCATTTCTAACGGTTTTCTAACATCCGTGTTTGTGAAATTTAGAATGAAAGCTGTTTGTCTTTACTTGTGTGGATCTCATAACCGTCGAAGCCAAAACAAGAAACACAGTGCTCTGATCAGAAAAAAAGCATCTGCAATCTAAAAGTATTAATACATTTGTGATTTAAGAAGATAACTCACCACTTAAGAGAAAAACAAAAACAAAAAAATTTGTATGTAGTGACTTCTCTTTTCAGATTGTGGGAACTCATGTATTAAGACCCTGCAACAATAAGCTTTTACTTATTTTTACTTGGGCCTTATACTCAAGTTAGCGAATAAAAACTAATCTTGCAGGTCATTGGTGTCCTTCAACTAATCAAAATTAAAACAGTGATCATGTAATGTTAATGCCATCAAAGTGACTCCCCCTGAGTCATTATTAAAACATTTGAATTATTAAGAAGCTAATGGTCAATCTTAATTCACTTTCTTCCAGTGAGAGTGACAGGCACTGCACCTCTAATTTTACTGGAGACGTCCCAAAAGCAATTTACTCCTTGGAGTTTCTCCTAAAGGTTTGTGTGGTCGTCCTTTTCTGTCAAAACTGAACACTTGGAAGCAACTGCCAGATAATTTACTGTCAATGTAAATCAAATGGGTAAACTGGAAGTAAAGACATTTGCTAACATTGTATTTTTATTTTTTTTATTGTGGAAGCAGTGCAGCATTAGCACCCTTTTTAATATTTGTGGCAAATAACATCCTGTATGTGTGGCTCAGGGTGAAACCATCTGATTTATCTCCTTTCTTAGACGACCGGATGATTTAGTTCAGACACAGCCCACTTTCACTTCAGGCATTAATGCAATGGCAGCTGTGAGAGTCAGAGCGCTAGCCAGAGTTTGGCACCCATGTTCAACAGGATTCCTTTGTGTGGATCAAAAGCCAAGCTGATCATTATTTATTTACTGACGCCATGACAGCCGATGTGGCTTCTTGTCTCTGTAAGCCAAATTGATGCATGATCTTATCAAATTGTTTGCACAAACCCTGGACAAAGTTTTATGTCAGTTGTTATAAAATAGAAACAAACAAAAAACAAAAAATTCAACCTTTATTTTTTGACATGCCAATCCATAATTTTAACCAAATTTAAAATATAATGGCAGCTTTTTATATTTCCTTATATTAGTAATACAAGGCCACCGATGTTAAAAGCTTAAAACCAATTGAAAAACATTCTTATTCTAAAACATAACATGCTTTGGATGTTTATGCAATCATGGGGAAGACTGCTGACGTGACAGATGTTTAGCAGGCAGTCTGGCTGGTAACAGAGTCCTGTGTGTCAAAGTGTTAATGGAAAATTGAGTGGAAGGAAAAATTCAGTCTTCTTCAAAAACCAGCGAGGACATGAGCTATGTCACATTCCTCCTGAAACACCTGTCCACTGGAATTAATGAAGCTATCTCAGTCTTTATTTCTGCATTTAAAATTATTTTTATCATGCCATTTTTATGAGAAATTGAGTTTGGGGTTTTCATTAGCTGTAAGTCATAATCCTGGAAATGAACAGTAAAGAAAATTCTGAACGTTTATTGAAATATATCTGTAGATATTAAGAATTAAAAAAAAAATCTCTGGATGCTTGTAAACATGTGACAAGAAGCAAAACGGTACAGCAGTTTATCTTCTGAATTAATGATATGAGACGATAATTAAGGAGAAGATTATTCTTGTCACGGCTCTGTCCCGTTGGCTTCACCAATTAGGCGCTGTTGTGACAGGTCTAATGTTAATAACCTTAAATAATTTAGCAATTTTAGAACCGCATGCTATAAAGAAGATGATGCTGAGAGGCTGTGTGTGTGTGTGTGTGTGTGTGTGTGTGTGTGTGCGTGTGTATGTGTGTGTGTGGCAGTGTTGAGTGTCTGTGAATTTCCAGGAGTCAGACAGATCTAAGAGCAGATAAGGAAATAAGAACTTTTATTTTTGTTGCTGTTTTCCTTCAAAGAACAACACCTGCAATTGGCAACAACTTTGTTTGTATCAAGGTTACAAAAGTGTCAGTAAACGTTAAAGTGCAAAGAATTTGATCGCCATTTCTGGCACGTCTCGTTTAAAGGTTCATGCTACAAGCACTCTGGTCTAGTTTCGCGTGAAGAGACCGTTCAGGTGACTTTTAGTTTTGTTCCCCCCTCGCTAAGATTTCTGCAAAGACAAAATTTGCCAATGAGACAGCTTTCATTCCTGGTCCATGGGTTCAAAAATCAAACAAATGGAAAGCAAAAAGTCAAAGGCAAAAACAATTGGCTGTTTGAAAAGTCCATCCTGTCTTGCATACCCTGTACCTGTTTGAACAGACAACAGCTTGAGCAACACTTACAATTAATAGTACAACAAAAGAAGACAAAAAAGTAAAAGAAAAATAGAAAACATTTGTTCAACTGCTTGAAATGTATTTTTAATTTTTTTTTTCGTTCAGTATAGGCTTGAGTGACCCTTTGCTGGTTTTAATTCATGTGAAGTTCAGTGCATTTCTGACCTCTGCAAAGTGAGAATTCCTGATAACAAATGTGTCCAAGAACACATTAGATTCCCTGTGACCAGGATATTTTAGGCTCTGTTGTGCTATACCTGGGTACTTTTTTTTTTAATTTCAAAAAATATTTAAAAGGAAACTGATGATACTGAGTAGACTTACAAAGGGCCTTGATGGAAAACTCTCATTTTTTTTTTTGTTTTTTTTTTTTTTTTATTTCATAGGAACATCAGAGCTAGCTTGAAGCCACAACTCAAGCTTAGTTTGAATAAGTTTGGCTTTCATAAGCAAGCAAAAGATAAAACCCATTTTTTGACTCTTATGCGGTTCCTCAAGAGGATGGGCCTGTCGTAGACGTGTGCCAAACAGGATGGCAGGACCTGTCGTAGACGTGTGCCAAACAGGATGGCAGTAAAAAGTAAACGAAAAGCTTCTGTTTTCTGTGTAAATGTAGCTTAAGTGTCAGGCATGTGCCCCAGAGGTGAGTCGGCCGGGCCCAGCAGTCTGTACTTCTCCTCCAGGGACGGCTCGGTGGTGTTGCCCTGCAGGTGGATCAGTGGCTTGGTCTGCAGCAGGACGCACCCTCTGCCCCGACCTCGCCTCTCCTCCTGGTTCCTGCGGTTGAACAGGTTTATTCTGTTGTCCAGCTTAGGGCTGCCGTTTTCCGAGCCGGTGGGGCTGGGAAGCTTAAGGTTGATGGGGTCCACCGCCAGGCCCTTCTGAGCGAGGCAAGAGTCTTCTGAGAGGGAGGAGAGCAGCTCCTGCACCACGGCGCTGGGGTCCCTGCAGGGGTCCTGGCCTGAAAAGGAAGCGGGGCAGCATCGGTGCGAGCTCAGGCCGGCGTCCGGCGCCGCGCTGCTGCTGCGGTCGGTCAGCGACGAACCCGGGGTGTGGCTGCTCAGGCTGGGAGGCCGGACCGTGAGGCTGCCGCTGGACTGTGATATGCTGGTGGAAGCGTCGCTCACAGCGCTGCCGACCCGCTGCATGGCGAGCTTCGGATTGGACTGGATGGAGTTGGTGCTGTTAGGAAGGTGGACGTCAATGGCTGCCGTGGTGATGACCCGGGCCCCTGCGCCGGACACTCCAGCATCTGGATAAAGATTTAGAGAGAGAGAGAGAGAAAAGAAACATATAGATGAGAGAATTATTATATTTAAAAATAATTTAACCAGTTCATTTTAAAACTTTATAAAGCGCATCACAATCTGCTGGATTTCCTTAGATGGAAACTTTTTAACCTATTTTGAATAACTAATTGAGCACACTGCACTACCCTGATCAAATCGGACCAATTGGAATGTATATGTGATTGAACTGAAAAGATTTTTTGTAAAGTGCCTTGAGATGACGCTGTTGTGATTTAGCGCTGCATAAACAAACTGAATTGAATTGAAACCCTGAACTTTGCTTCTCTCTTTTTTGTGTCTGTCATCTGCAAAGCAGTAAAATGTATTTTATTTAGCAAACTTTATTAATGTAGCACCTTTCACAGATCTAAATCCACACGGTGCTTTACAATGTCTGAGAGAGATGCAGGACTGTTCAAACACATAGAAAGTAAACTGAGATTTTCATTAAACATTTTGAAAAGAAGACAGGGCGCTGCATGAGAACTAATATGTCTTCTGTAATAGTCACTTACCGCTGCTGGCCTCGCTGTAGTATTGGCTAATGTAGTTGTTCATGTCATCGCGTACCACTGCGTCTGAGTTAAAGAAATGGACATTGAGAAACAAATGACTTTATTACGATCTTATAGTGGCATTGATTCCTTCTTTCCTCCTTCACAGCTTCCTACTCTTTACAGCTTCCTACTGGACCAGAATAACACAACCACTCAATGAGAGTAAAATATGACTTAAAGATATTTTCACTCACACATTCCCAGCACTTACCAGATGTAGTTTTATGCACAGTAGTTCTAAAAAACTGTTAGTATCTTTGTGGTGTACAGTGAACTGTAATCTTGATGTAAAATTGCAAACTTATGCAAAGCATTAAACATTTACGTTTTTGATTGTTTTCACAGTTTTCCGTCAACGCGTCGGGTCTATTTCAGTAATCACAGCACAAACAAGTGCAAATGACACTGATATCCTGTGTTTACAACACAATATTGACAGGGAGGATTGTGCCCCAGGCCACAGATGCTTTATAGACAGGCGGTCAGGATCATGCACATGCTGCTGCTAGGTACATTAGCTGCACCTTAGTGCGCCATGAATAAACTGGGACACGTCGGGGTGGGGTAGGGACTGGGAGACCAGAAGCTCTTTGTTCAAGCGCTGATCCCTCCAGCCTCGCTGGCCTCTGCATGCATGGCAAACGGCTGCCATCCGCTGTGCTCTTCTGCTCGCTTGATTGGTCTTGAGCTCACTGTCCGCTGGCTGAGTGCGAAGCCAGAGTACCCTGAGTGCTAGCCGCTGTCCCCCGGGACATGCAGCAGACTCTGATGGATAGTTTCATTTATTTTTCTGTCTAAAATATTAATCCCTGAGCCACCCCTGGAGAGGAAGCATTGCAGTCACTAAAACAAGACTGAGACAATCACTCTACAATTAATAAAGCATGAGAGAGAGAGACAGAGAGGGAAAAAAAAGAATGAGCTATCCGGCATACATAAAAAGGTTTTTCTCTTCTGTCTGTGACAATCAGGCTGTCATACGCTGGTGGCACCAGAGAACTGGCAGTGCCAGGTCTGCTGAGTTTAAGTCTAAACTGTGAATTTCAATGTTA
Source organism: Poecilia picta (assembly GCA_033032245.1). NCBI lineage: Eukaryota > Metazoa > Chordata > Actinopteri > Cyprinodontiformes > Poeciliidae > Poecilia > Poecilia picta. The sequence goes on from CM065355.1 coordinate 29,188,004, forward strand.
AGGGAATTGTTCTCCAAAGGCAACGAGAAGGGACAGATGCTGCAGCCAGAAATGGGATGCCTTTTATTAGTCCATAGACGTTTATGTAAGCTTGTTTAAAACATCAACAGTTGTATTATTGTGTATTTTGTAGGGCTTCGTCATACAGATACAAGCACATCCCTCTAAAAAATCAAATATCCTTATAAGAGGTCCATTTATTTCTGAAATCAAATTCCAAATGTGTAACTCGTAAAGATTAAGTGCACACAGAGTGATTGTTTTCTGTGGGGGTTTCTGCAAACCCCAAAGTTAATTAATTTCTAAGCACTTTTTTTTCTGTTTAATTTCATTTTTATCAATCGTCGTCTGTACTTCGCACCTGGTGAATCTTCCTAAAACCCCTTTGGCGAGCTTGTTTTCTGAGAAAATAATTGATTCAATTCAACTTCTGTTTAATTCTCTTTATTTAAACAGCTACAACTACTGAGGCAAAAAATGACAAAGCAAACCAGATCTAGTTGAAATATATAAGTGCATAGTAAATCCATTATGACAGAGTCAAAGTTATCAGAAATAAAGTCTTGAAATATGTGTGCAGCAGACTATATTAGTTAATTTTTTGTAAATTTCCCATCGATGATATTCTGATTCATTGAGGTGCTTTTGTGTGCAGTTGTCTCCCTTTGCTAAGGAGAGCACCCGTGGAAAACTTCAAACTAAATTAGCTTAATTGGTTCACATATCCTAATTTAACGAGCCACTGACTGCTGTTAATTCATGTCTCAAGGGCATTTCTTATTCCAGTGAGATGTTAAACAATGTGGTCATGATGTAACAATGACCACAAAAGGAAATTTGTTACCAAACTGTGTCTAAATCAACATGGTTTTGTATTTTTCCCAACGAATCCCCTGTGGAAGCCGCTGATTTGGTGAGATTCCCTGGTATTTTGGTGGCGCCCTGCAGGTCAAACAGGCGGAGCTGTTGAAGAATACAAATAAATTTAACTGGATTTGAGTTCATCTGACTTGACTTTAGCCTCTGTGGCCTCAGTGCTTGCCCCAGTGACCATGTTTCTGCAAAAAGCCTCGCTTGTTTCTCTCAGCCAGATTTCCCACTATGCCCTCAGGGTAAACTTGTGGTCACCGTGGAGCCTCCTTCAGCGCCTGTCGTGGTTTGCAGGTGGGGGATGCTGCTGCTGACGGGAGCCCACTCGCTCCAAAACAAGGCCCAATGCGCAGAGCACTCTGTACCTGAACTGGCCCGAGCGATGTGTCCTGGCTCGGCTCGGCCAGTCATAATGGGTCAGTGAGACAGATGGTGAGGGCGTGACGAAACCCCGGCAGTGTGACAACAATGTTGGAGAGCATGCTTGATTTTTTTCCACAAGTATTCTGTGGATCCTAAAAGCTTTTTTGCCCTCACATTAATCCCAGAGTGCCTGCAGTCTGATGGCGGTTGTGTGTAAGCATGAAGGGGCTAAGAGTTTGGCCTCCAAGCTGCTCCAGGGCTACTGCTCCAGATTAACTGTACACAACTCCAGCACCCCGTTCACCCGATGTTACGTCTTTACAGCCTTTTTGTTTCACATATTTATGTACGTACTTCATGCTGCAGCTGTCTGATGGGTCTGTCTTTATTTTTTCATAAGCAAAAACTGTACCTGGTTTGGTGCGTGTTGAAATCGGCATTTTAGGAGTTTTGATTAATCTCAGTTCACTCGGTATAAGATCTTCCCAGTCTGGTTTCAATGATCCACAAAACTTTTATAAAAAATATGTTGTTTTTACATGTTTGTTAAAACTGTCACCATGTCACGACAATGTAAAAGGAGACAAATAATCAGTGAAAAAAAATCAAACTCCCCCTGCCTTCTCCCAGCAGCTATTGCTGTCTGAAAACATGCACCACTTTCGGCCAAAAACAACCAATCACAGCCAGGAGGAGGGTCTTAGTGCTGTTAATTAAGCTTGTTAACGTGCTGCTAAATGTGCCAATGGCTGAGAAGCAACTTAAAAGTAAAGGAAATATGCTCATCTGCTGTCATCAGTGACCATGCTAAATAGCTTGAGCATTCATGGGGTTGTGAAGCAGATGTAGTGCAGCAGAGGCTGTGAGTATGATTAACATCACTGAGACCCTCCTCCTCGCTCTGATAAGTTGTTTTTTAGAGGGACCTGTGCATTTTTGTAGACTGAAATATCAGCACTGGGAGGAGAAAGAGGAGCTTGATTTTTTTCCACAGATTATCTGTTTCATACCATACTGTTACAACAATAAGACAGTTTTAATAATTACGGAAACAAACAAACAAACATATTTTAATAAAAGGTACATTCAGCTTTGACTCGACCTTACATGCGTAGCTTCCAGAGTCGAACCTGTATTAGCGTGTGGCTCCCCGGGGTTTCTCTGCCCGCCCTCATCATCGGACTCTCCAGGGGTCAAACCTTCCACGACCTGGAAGCTCCTGCCCTGTTTGCCCCAAGCGTGGTGGATCTGCATAGCTGCTTCACGCTCTGCTGTGAGGTCCAGGTCCTGCTGAGCCAGATGTGCCCGCAGCTGTCGGATCTCAAACTGGAAATGATACAAGATGTGCACGGATGACTATAAAGTGAGAAAGAGGAAGGTTTAGAATAAGACTTGAGGAATTTTTGAACAAATGGAGAATCATGAGGGAGCTGACAGGAATAGAAAACATTAAGAAAAAGAGGAGGAGAGAGAGAAGACAAGGAAAAAAGCTTACTGACAATGAAAATACTTAACCATGCAGATTTAGATAGCTAGAAATGACATCAGCCTTTTGTTAAAGTCCGATCAAAAACCCAAATATGTGCAAAATGACGTTGCTCTTTGGAATGCACAAAAGCTTTTAAATGACATTTGTGATTGTCTTTATTTACCAGCACAGCTTATCTGTTTGGTTTCAGCTCTGAGAGACGGAGATGAAATCTACCGGCAGCTTCAACTTGTTTGTGAGTTACTGCTGCCCTCTGGTGGTGGAAGGCCGTGAAGCCCGTAAACATGAGGTGACAATACGTGGCGCCACCAAGAGGTTTTCTTGATTTGTTTGTTTGCTTGCTTGTTTTTCAGATCTCATGCAATTACTGCCTTCTGTGTGCCACAAATATGCGACACTCCCTCACTAATCCCTCAACCGCTCCAAAAAATGATGGAGATGCACCATCATTTTTTTAAGTATTGCAAAAGTTTTCTATGATTTTTGTTGCTCCTGAGCAGAAACAACTTTTTAACAACATGACCCATCTTCTTGTTTAACAAAACAACATTTTCTGTCAAAATATTGCAAAATGTAAAGCAGAATCAACCTGAAAGAGGTTCTGAGATCATATGTACATACAGACCTCTACATTTGTGCACAAGTGTCAAAAAACTGCCTCTGAAGGTTTTTTTTTTTTCTGGAGGTGGACTTACAGCCTGCTCCTGACAGATCTGAGTGAGACGCTCCAGCTGCTCTTCCCTCACAGCCTTCGTCTTCTCACACTGCTGAATCTCTAGTTCCATCTCAACTTTGACTTGCAGGACATACGCTAAAAATGGAGGAGGACAGGGAAACCGTAAATATGAAAAGAATTTTAACAGCCTAACATGTGGGGACTGGTTTTTGATGCACAGCATTTAGGGACATCAGTTACTTTTCCATAAAAAGTCTTGCATCTTATCAGGACTAATTAAAGGTCAGAGGTCAGTTTTGGCTCGACAATTAGCCCTTCACTCCCAAGATGTCCATCATCACATAGGCTACCACGAGGATTTAATAGTAACATTATAACCTCACTGAATGAATAAACCAAGATGCTAAAAATGAAAAGAGCTTCTCATTTGCTCTGACATAAAGTTTATTTTAAGCTTAAATACATTTTAAGTACACTTGTATAAAGAAAGTATTATACGTGACAAGAGTCACAAAAACCCATATGGACATATGTTTGCCAACAGTTTTATGTTTGACGCAATTAATCAAGCTCAACTTTTTGTTTGAACAGATTTGTACTTCTGGAATGGTTTGATGTGTAAAGAGAAATCTGCAAAATAAAAATAAAGACGTGGATTTTGTCAGTCAAATGTGTGAGGGCTCATTTTGAGCCATATCAGTCCACAACACCTGGACAGAAGCTTTATGTTTGTGTCTGATTCTAGTTGAAATTAAATTATAACCACTAGCTTCAATTTATTTAATTGAGATTTTATGCAAGACTAAAACAAAGTAGCAAAAAAAAACTATGAAAAAGGAGGAAAATAATCAATGTTCTTTTTTTTACAGATAAAACACTTTGAAGTGTAGCAGGCATATTTAAAAAGCTCTCTTTAGTCTAACACCACTGAGAAAAATCAGATGTAACCAAATACCTTCTGAAATCATCCAGTTGGTGAACAGAGTTTATCTGTGTGTGAAGTTGTTGTTGACAAAATATTGAAAAGATCAAGGAGTAGCAATAGCTATGAAAGGCAAAAAGTATAAACTCATATCGGCATATACTATATCTGTTTATCTATGGGCTGATTCTGAATGGAAATCTGCTAAAACTAATGTGATGAGAATAAATGTGGATACCTGTTGGCGTCCCAGTTGCTAGACAAACTATTCCACACCTTCCCGTTTTAACAGTTGAAACTTAGCTGCATGACATCAGACATGGCAACATTATATATTCTGACTTGAAACCTTAAACCTAGCAACTTACAATTGAACTCGGGTCTTTTTAATCTGCTGGTTCCTGCTTTTCAAGTATGCTGGCATGAAAATGAGCCACTGCTTTTCTTTTCCAAAGCGAAGCAAAGCTTCACAGCCAACACCACATGCTTCTTCATGCCTATTTATAGTCATGTTGGCACGCTCGCATAACAAAAGGAGGAGACGTCACAAGGGGTCAGTTCAGTCAGACTTCAAACAGGCACAGAATCTCAAGCAGAAGCTTGCTGTCTGGCCACAAAATGTGACACATATTTCTGCAAACGCATGCGTCAGAGTCAGCCGCGCGTTTATGCTGCGTTTCTATTTGTGTGAGCGTCTGCGCGCGTGTGTGAGGAAATCTCGGCAGCGATGGCAGCTTTTGTGCAGCAGACACTTGCGAGTGTAATTTACACCACAGAGGATTCTCGTAAAAGTCAAAGAGGCCAACACATTGTCCTGCTCCGCTCTGTTAACTCGCCTCATTGGGTGTTTGACTGGATGCACAATCCACTGAAAAATACGCCAAAATTACAGACTCCCGTCTAAAAACGTACAACAAGACCTATCCACATTCGGTAACTAACATAGAGCTTGTTTATAAAAAAAGACCCAGTACATGTTAAACATAATAATATTGTCTTTGTCAACATTATTTTAATGATGTGATTTTACTTTTACATTCAGACGTGTAAATAGGAGACAGAGTCTAGAGGCTGCAACCCTCAACCGTTAAGATATGTAACCTCACCAAGAGAAGGAGATTCTGGATACAAGCAGCTGAATTGAGTCAGGATGAGGAACTCATCCAAAAGAGTCTTTGGATGAACTGAAAAGTTAGCTACAAATTCAGCTGAGTATTTCCACTTTTCAGTAGAAGCACTACTTTGTTCTGGGCGTTTTTAGACACGCATCCTCTTCTATTTTAAGCGGGCAATATTTCCCATCTGACACAGCTAATAAATCCCAGTTTTCCAGCCGCACAGAAGTGAGTAACAGCTCGTCCCTCTGCATTTCCATTATCATCAAACTGCTGTCGCCTAATATGTCAAGCTACTCACTCTGATAGGACAGACAGACCACCTGCTGTATATTTAGTAGCTTGAGCGTTTTTGTGGATTTCTGATGTGTTTTACCACTGAGTAAACAAACAAACAAAAAATCACTCAGCTTGAAGTGAGCAGCAGGAAAATAGGTTTATTCCAGCTGCAGCTGTATGTTAAAACACAGAATATGTTAAAACATAGAATATGCTGCTGGCTCTGTTTCCCCTTCGTAAATCTGCTTAAATTATGCATTCAAATAGTGATACCTAGATAATGACTTTATCTTCATTAAAACTTTAATACCTGAATTATAGTCATTCAAATATCGATAGCATGTTATTTACTTTATAGATATAAGAGAAACACTCAAAAAATGACAAAAATAAACCCCCAGATGAAATAAGAACTGCAAATGTGACATGGCCATGTTACCCTGTTACCTATCCTTGATAAACATGAACATTCAGCTGTGTTTTGTGCCCAGCTGTTCCTGTATGCAGTCAGAGACCCGCTGTAAGGGTGACCTCTGAACATGGATCGAACCAAGGCGCATTAGCATAGCTGGGACAACAATTACATTCAATACACTTTCTTTGAATCTACTTAACCATACCCTTCAAATCAATCCGAGTCAGAGCAGAGAGGCAGCAATTTACTCTGAATGATGATCAATAGTTGTACGGCCCTGAACTGCAAATAATTTGTACATCGATGGGAAGAACGGGGTTATTAGGAAAAACCAGCTAATTTTCTCTTGTGATCATCGTGGCTTCAGAAATTATTTTTTGTTTCTTTACAAGAGAAATCATTTTATGATTTGGTTTTATTTCTGCCTCACCGTCGATGATCCTCTTGACCCTCCAAATGCGCAGGGTGATGATGAGGCTGATGGCGTCCCAGGGGCTGCTGGGCCCATTGGCCACCGTGGAGGCCACCATCGGGGCCAGAGAAAGCACAATGACAGCACCATCAAACACCTGGGGATGTAAACACAGACATATTTACAATTATGAAAAAATTAAATAAAAGTTACTTCAGTGTTAAGCTGCATGAATAATTAGAAGTTAAATGTGATGGCGATATGTGGTGTGTGTTTGTGTAAGGTAGCAGTGTGTCAGGAAAAGTGACCCTAAGCATATAATCAGAACCACAATAGAATGATTTAGATAAGGATCCATTCAAAGTCCAGATGTAAATCCCATTGAGAATCTGTGCATTGTGACGGTGCTTGCGTTATTTTGGAAGGTACAATGGGTGTTACAGAGTATCTGATCTATATGTAGCCAGAGGACAAGCGGAAGAGTTTACAGAGAATTGGAGACCTCTGGTAAACTCTATTAAACATCAAGGAGCACAGTCCTTGTTTGTGCTTGTATAGCTTTTGGGAGGTTTTTTGTTAGCTTTTGATGAAATTAAAAAAAAAAAAAACTGGGTTGGTAAAATAAAAGGAAACTGTTTTATGAAAAGGAAAGACACCATTGTAATCTATGGCAATGTTTTTGCTGGTGAACAAGTACTGACCTCCACTTTGTTTTCGATGTAATCCCAGATGCCGAGCACTACAATTCTGAAGACAGTCTGACGGAGACAAAAAGACAAAGAGAAACATTTAAACAGAGAAGCCACAGGCAATGCTGGCATGTCTCAAAAGTCCTATTCGTCTTCTCAGTCTTTTTGAGTTGGCATCACACCAAGCTACTTTTGTCAGATTTTTCCTGCATTAATTTTAAATTTAGGTTATTATCAAATGACGGAGAATTATTGCTAAAAATCAAGCTACTGGTAGATAATATGTAAAGACACTGGGCTCGATCAAAGAGACTAAATGAAATTGGGAGAAAAGAAAGCACCAGATGATGACACATACTGATGCTTCCTTAAACTAAAGACAAAATTAAAGATGTAGCCAAATATACAAATCAGTGTTATTTCTCTGACTGATCATTTCCATCACAATTTTTTGTCTCCTTCTTTATTTTTCACTAGACAGTAGAATTTTAATTAAAGCTGTCTGACTTTGCAAAAATGACAGCTGTTTTCATGAAGAATAAAAATGAGACAAAAATATAGGAAGGTGATTAAATTAAATCAGATTTAGTTTTATTCCGGTAATCTAAAATGACTAGACCTGTCAGACAAAATAGTTCAGAAATTTTGTTTTAGGTTCAACTTGGTTAAATTTCAGCATCACGAGCCTCTTCTTTCTTCAGATGATAACTTGCTTACATTGTTGATGACAGGGCCTTAAGCACTCTTAATGTTAAGCAAGTTTAACTATCGGAACACACAGATTACTGCATATGGACAATTTCTGCTGCAATCAAATGAAAAATAAGGTGTTACTGTGATCCAGACGGGTCTTACCTCTGAAAAGAAAAGTGACAGGATGATAAGGCTGATCCAGTGAATGATGGTGGCGAATTGAAACGCATTTGAAACTGAATGATGAGGAATCAGGAGAAAAATATTTTAGTTGTAAAGAAGCAATCCTATTTTGAAACACAACTCATGAATCCCAGAAGAAGTTTAAAATAAACCAAAAAAATGCCTATTTATCATCTGAGAACTCATCTACTAACTTGTAGCATTTTTCTCTTTGTCTTGCTGGAGTGGCAGTGGACTTGGTTGATATTACAATAGATTTAGAGAGACTGAAATCCAACAGTCTGTGCTTTAAGACTCTGGTCAGGCCTGGATGCTGGCCAGTAATCAATAGAGATATGCTGCCAGCCAGTGACAAGAGACTTTGTTCATTACCACCTCTCTGCATGAATCTACATCACAATAATTCAACCATCCAGCTCTGCTGTGACAAACCAACCATAAACTCAAAATTGGTAAAAGTGAAATGTTAATTACAAAAATAAGGGCCTTCTCTTTGCTTTCTCTTTGTTTTAAATAGTGCTTCCCAAAGATGGATGTGCAGGAAACCAGAGGTTGAGTTAATAATGACAAATAGTGATTAAAGTAGCAAATCTTCCCCATAGCAAGACAGAAATGTATAGAGCAAAACTGGACAAGTCAAATTCTTACACTGTAAGAGTTTGGTGTCTATGAGCAACTCCAAAGACAGAAAAAGCACCACCAGAATAACGCAGGCCACCAGCACACAGTTGAAGCCAGCACTGAGCAGGCAGACCTGCCACAGAGCCACTCGACGCCCACAGCAAGGCTTCAGCCAGTTGGACCTACGAGAAATGGAAAGATGGGTGGTGGGCAAGTTAAAACTTTCAAAAAATCACCAGCATTTCACATTTTGTTTGAGAAATTTGAATACAAAACAGAGATTTTAAATCGGTCAGACACAGATTAAACATAAAAGATTACACATTATCTTAAAAAAAAAAAAAAAAAAAGCATCCACCGACTTGACGTTTTAGGTGCTTTGCTTGAAGTTCCAGACATGACCAAAAGAGGGCGTCAGTTTCCAGCCATGAAAGGTGATGTTTGTTCAAATTCAGGCGAGGTTTGGGGTTGACAGTCAGAGCGAACGGTGGTCAGAGACACCATTGACAGAGAGAGGGACAGTGAGGCTCTGTGAACCACTATTTTCACTATCAGCGCTGTGACCAGAATACCGATGGGCTTCTTTTTACGTGGCAATGAAGGAAGTCCCTGTAGGGGATGAGGCTGAGAAGGAAGAGTTTTCTGCTTCACACAAATACTGCCTCAAAACAGAAGACTGATTGCTTTATACAGAAGAAAGATAAACCGATGTGTGAATTGTTTTCCGATTATTATTAGACACAATTTAAAAACTGAAAACAGACCAAGTTATTTTGTGATCACCGGGCGCTGATAGATATGGTAATTATGCAAACATTAAATTATTAAAGAGTCTGAATCCTGTTCTGAAATAGTAGATTGTTTCCACTGACTCGTTCATATCAGCTACAAGGGCCGACAGCCGGAGCCGAGAAAAACAATGCCTCTTTTCCAGCTTTCCAGCTGGAATGGAAAGTTGGCTCTGCCCACTACCTTTCCCATCTCCCATGGTCTGGCATGGATGAGGCAGACTTTGGCAGAGCGTTTCCCTCCTCTGATCATGTCTTCATTCCTTGGCAACGTGCTAATATGAGCTGCAATGGTGGCAAAATGGCTGCAGCTTCAGAAATGATTTTACACCACACATCATGGAGAAATGTGAACATTTCACTCAGTAACAGTATAACTATCAGAGCGCTTCGTTTAATCTGGAAAGCAAAGTTTAAAGACGTCTCGGATCCTTCGGATAATTTAAGTTCCAACACTTAAGTTTTGCTGCAGGGTTTAAAATTACTGGAATTAAATAAATTAATCCATTAAAAAAGATTTTAACTCTTTTTTTACAATAAAATATAAAGTAATAGTTGAAAGTAACAGGTAGTTGAAGACTGGGTATTTTTTTCTAAAGTAGCATAAAGACAATGTTTGGTTTGCAACCACTTACAATTGCAAAATGCTCAAACTTGACTTTAGCACATCCGACATTTATTGTAGCTGTTTTGTAAAAAATTTTTAATTTTATAATAAAGAAACTATTAAATAATACCAGTTTGCAAAAGCAGACATTTCCATAAGTTGTGGTTCAGTCAAATTTCACCGTCTGATTGAAAGCCCATCATGGTCGTTGCCTTTTATCAAGTTATTTAATGCTCACCGCTGGAAGACAGGAAAAGGCTACAACTATAAAACTCTGGAGGAAGAGGAAGTGATAAAAATGAAATACGGTCCTCGCAGAACTTTATAAAGGTTAGAGTCTCCTCCAGCTTTGATAGATCCATTGATCACTTTGAAGTACAGCAAGTTTCAACAAACAACCTAAAGCAGCGTTGTGGTATAGATCTATTTTCTGGGTTACTTTACACAGCCTGTTTATAAATCAACAGAACCATCACCACTGGGCACCGAGGCCATGGGTGAAAGATTTTTATTTCTTTTTTTTTTTTCTTGCTATCTTTGATCTTTAATCATGAGGTGTTTCACTTTTATTTATGGGACAGACTTTAAAATTATTTTTATTTGAAGATCTCTAACTAAAGTCACTCCTGCCTGGGCTGCTAGTTAGCATCTTGATCCTAAAATGTGCTTGTATTTAAATAAATGCTAGTATTACCCAGCATTTAATAGGGCTCTGAATAAATTTAAGTCTAAACTTTTAGGCCAGTTTTTCACCAAAGCATTCTATTTGGCAGAATTTGCATAAAACAAAACAGTTTTTGTTTTCCAGAATGAGGAGCTATTTGTTCTGACTGTAGGTACATGATATATACATATAATACAACTGAGTTTTATCTTAAATGCATGCAGAATGTTTGTGTAAACATGGCATTAGGGCTAGGGTTAGTGTTAAAATTCTCAATAATACATGGTCATCTGGTGATATGATGCATTTCAACACAACACAAAACTGATCACTGGAAAACACTTTTTCTAAACTGATGTCAATGTAGTACAAATGTTGCCATTGTCTTGTACTCAAAGACAAGACAATGTCTTTGAGTACAAGACAATGTCTTGTACTGAAGTTTTGTTTTGTCTTCGCTGGGCAATTACCTGAGGAGTCTTAAACATGGTGACAGCAACTGTTAGAAGAGGTAAAAGAGATGAACAAAACATTGATTTTTGCAATGAATGATTTAAAAATTTAACACCAGTGAGGAAGACAAATTTATACTCCAACATGCAGCCAATTAAAATGATGTATATTTGGATTTTTGTTGGCTAGTTTGGAATAACATTTAGGTTTAGTTAAGTTAGTCTAGCTGGTTCTGTGTTTTGTGTTTGTCATCCTCTCTGATCCTTCTGTAGCTTGTGAAATATCATCATCAGTTAACACTTACGACAGCAGCATGACTTTAGTGTTGAACAGCTTTTCTATCAGCTGTTTTCATCATCTGACAACCTTTAAATAGAAAAATATCATCCATTTGAAGGCTCTATGGCTTTTTTCCTCAGGACTTAAGATGTGCTGGGATGTTGAGTATATGAGTTCAGATAATAAGCTGTACAAGAACAACTGTTTCTTTGATTTTGATCTCTTTTAAAAAAGACAGAAAAAACATTCCACCATTTTACATTCACACTTTTTTCTATACCATATTACAAAAAATATCTGCTTATTTAACTTTACAATTGTGACCTAGAAAACTTTCTACAAGGTTTAGAAGTGTGTTCCTGGGAATATGTGACTATTCTTCCAGAAGTGTATTTGTAAGGTCAGAAGCTGATGTTGGACTTAAAGCCTAAATCCTAGTCTCCATTCTATTTAATCTTGAATCTAATCTTGGGATGAAGACACGACTCTATGTAGGCCAATCAAGTTCTTCTATAGCTACCATGTCTTTGTAGACCTTCACTTTCTGCACTGGTTTATCTGAACAAGATGGTCCATCACCACATTTGAGCAAATCTCCCATCTTTACCAAGCATTACGCTTGAAATATTGCATTTGGGTTCCTCTTGTTCTGCTGGCAATTCCAAACCTGTACTCCAATGTTCAGATTGACTCATCCATTAGAGTAATTGACAGAAATGTGTGATTCATCAGTCCAGATAACACAACCAGTGGCATAGTGTTTACACCACTGCATTTGATGCTATCCATTGCCCTTGGTGATGTGAGGCTTGGGTTGCCCATAAAATAGCCATTCCACAAAGCTGTCTACAAGCTGCTACTAAGCTAACATGAAGGCCACATGACATTTGTAGCTATTAATTTAGTAAAAAGTTGGGAACCTGCTTACACTGCACTTTAAAATTCACCAACCATACTATGGGATTTAAGTGATTTACCACTTTCTGGTTGAATTGCAGTTGTCACCAATCACTTCCACTTGATTAAAACTCCAATAACAGTTCACTGTGGGACATTGGGTAGCAAGGAAATTATGACTGTTGGCTTCCTATCATTTTACCTTGCTGGAATTCATTTAGCAGTTCTGAAAGTGGCCTATTCTTTAACAAATGTTTGTAGAATCAGTCTGAATGAAGAGGTGCTGAATTTTATACAGTATGTGGCTAAGGAACTGACTGGAGCAGATGTATATCATCATTTGGATTGATGAGCAAAAATCATTGGCAATTTACTGTACAAGGACTAATAAAACAATGTCATGATTTCTATCCTCATTTTCAGAATATCTCGCTGCTTTGTCCCTCAGACTGTGAAAATGTGTAATGTACAAATCTTGCCAGGTACAGAAAACCCCCCAAAACACAAACCATCTGACTATCTGACTAAAACCAAATTAAAGTCGACCCTGACTGAATACAGGACAAATGTTCCATCAGATTACATTGCTTCAGATTAAACCAATCAAAGGTTCACTGTGAGCTGTTCCTCGTATCTGTATTTATCATTCACATATGAATCCATTTTATAATCTATATCTGTGCACCTAACTGACACTGATAAATGTCCAGACATTCACAGCAAGCACTGATCCGAATACGCTTACAACAGAAAGCGGTATTCGATTTTTTCGGAATTTGAATTGAGTAAATGTAGTGTGAATTTTAAAGGGTGATTAAATAAAAAGAATTTGCAGAAAAAAACATAATCCCAATAAAAGAAACTTGCAATATATAACTGAATAGTAAAGATCTTGTCTGAGGCTGGCAGAAAGCAGAATCGCTTAAAACATGAGCAATTTGTCTCTCTACTAGATGGACCTGCAGCAGTCGCAGAGGACTTGAGAAGATAACAGGAAGGCAGGTCAGAGTCTGAGAGAGGTTCTGCACTCTAATTAAATCAGAACAAATTGGCTCAGCCAGGTGAGAGCCCTATGAGAGAGCATTACTCTGAAAAGGAGGATTTTAGCATTCTAGTTTTTAATTTTTGAATACAATAAGGCATGCAGCATGTCAAGAGAAATCAGCTGCATGTTTTGCAACATTTTTTTACTGGCTATTCACCTCATTTCTTCATACACAGTCCAGTCACATTAATGTGACCATCTGTCAAAAGCCAGAATAACCACCTTTCGCAGAGCGAACTGCTACGAGACGTGCAGGAAGAGAGTCACTTAGGTCCCTGAAGGTCTTCTCTGGGATGTTGAGCCATGCCGACTCTAATGCCGTGGCCAGCTGCGCTAGATTACGCGGTTGAGGATCCATGGCGCGAACAACTCGATCGAGATGGTCCCACAGATGCTCGATTGGGTTTAAGTCAGGTGAGTTTGCTGGCCAGGGAGGACGGTAAACTCATCCTGGTGCTCTTCGAACCACGCACGTACACTGGCAGCTGTATGGCACCTCGCATTGTCCTGCTGGAAGATGCCATCATCCTGAGGAAAAACAATGCGCATGTAGGGGTGGACATGGTCCGCAAGGACAGATGCGTACTTGTATTGATCCATCGTGCCTTCCACAATAATCAGTGAACCCAGAGAATGCCAGGAAAACATTCCCCAGACCATAATGCTCCCGCCTCCAGCTTGGACCGTTCCTGCAATGGTTGCAGGGTGGTTCCTTTCAGAGGTTTCACGCCTTATACGCCAACGTCCATCTGTCCGATGGAGCATAAAACGCGATTCATCTGAAAACGCTACCTGTCGCCACTCAGTGGACGTCCAGCTGCTGTACTGGCGTGCAAATTCTAGCCTTCGTCGTCGATGAACACCAGTCAGCATAGGTGCACGAACCAGGCGTCTGCTTCGGAGGCCCAGACGCAGCAATGTTCGCTGAATAGTGGTTTGGGAGACACTTGTGGTAGCCCCTTGGTTCATTTTAGTGGTCAGTTGCTCAACGGTAGCCCGTCTATCTGCCCGAACGCATCTCCGCAACCGTCGTTCGCCTCTGTCATCTATGGCCCGTGGTGCACCACATTTGCCACGTCGTTGATTTTGGACAGTCCCATTTTGCCATGCACGGTACACTTTTACCACGGCGGCACGCGAACAGTTCACAAACTCAGCCGTTTCGGAAATGCTTCCACCCTTGGCCCGAAAGCCAATGATCATGCCCTTTTGGACGTCGGATAAATCGCTTCGTTTCTGCATTACGCCAACGATTGAAATGTTTTCCGAAGCCCACACACACCCTTTATATACGCTCAACTGCACTGTGCTGCCACCTGCCTTCTGTGATTGGTTATTTAACTCTGAAGTGGAAAGTACGTGGTGGTCACATTAATGTGACTGGACTGTGTATTTTAATGTATTAGTTTCACTAAATACATGTAGATACAAAACACACCGATTAAGTCATGTTGATGGTATCAAATTAAACTTACATTTTGGAACGTATTGCCGTTATCCTCTCAGTTAGGATTCTAAACACAATTTAAAATTTTGGTTGTTTAGAATAAATATCTACACACATAACAGGTCTACCTTAAGAGAAACAAGGATGAATCCTACCTTCTTTGACATACTGGACCTATTTTTGTGAAGGTAGTGGGACAGCAAATTGTTTATTTAGTTGTTTTTTTTTGATGCCACCAGGTTATGATTTGCTTTTTAATTTGATTTAATTTAATTTCTATATTAGCTTTATTTTGTTGCACAATCTGAGTAACACAAACAGCTTTTTTCCAAGAGAATGCAATGTTTCTTAATATAAATCAGTGGTTTTTAACCTTTTTGAGGTACCGAACCTACTAGTTTCATATGCGCATTCACCGAACCCTTCTTATTCCTTCCCCACCCCCCACCTTGACCACACAAAATACTTTGCGGTATTCTGATTTAGTAATGTAATTATATTAGCTGTGTTACCACCCCTACATCACTAGAGGCAGTAGCAACCCCAAAAAAAGATTTAGACTATAGAATTTGGTAAAAACTGTGAGCTTTGCTGAAGTAATTAAAGACACATGTTCAAATCCCTGCTGAGAGTGAAGCTCCTTCAATCAGGGCTCCTCCGCATCTCTGATTGGCTAAGCAATGTAACGTGATCCTCTGATTGGCTAAGCAATCCTCTGATTGGCTAAGCAATGTAACGTGATCCACTGCAGCAAGTGATGGCAAAGCGGG
This sequence comes from Poecilia picta, assembly GCA_033032245.1. NCBI lineage: Eukaryota > Metazoa > Chordata > Actinopteri > Cyprinodontiformes > Poeciliidae > Poecilia > Poecilia picta. The sequence goes on from CM065355.1 coordinate 29,203,681, forward strand.
GCGTCATCACGACTTTACACAAGTGTGTCTTTACCTCCGCGCAGAGACTCCGCCGAACCCCTGAGACTGACTCACCGAACCCCTGGGGTTCGATCGAACCCAGGTTAAGAACCACTGATCTAAATGTACATAACTATGGAGAACTTTACTCCATGTGTTCCTATAATTTAAATATGGACAGTCTTTGAGGTGAGTAGCTATTTGCTTGGTAGGGCTATTTTAGGAGTAGGTCTCTTCTTGTGTTTATATTCTGAATTAACAATGAACAAATTTAGTTTTGCATACTTTCAGTACCTGTAAAATAGCTATGAATATGCCCGGCGGTGCATTGCAATACAACACAATTCATAATTCATATCAATTAATCATGCAGGTTTAAATACCGAAAAAGTCAGAGTGTGAGTAATGCTCAAAACATTGCGCCACAGAGCCAAATTCTTCACAGAATGATGCATTGTTATTTCCGAAATACAAGTTTGAACCTTTGGCACAAAAGCTGGTAGGTGGTACACGATAGGAGGACTTGTTTTTTCCTGTTGCTTACTACAAATTTAGATAAACCATCTGGTGTTGGTGCCTAACCATGGACTCCTTGCACATTTGGACCAGTCATACCAACAACATATGCTTCTGTCTCAGCGTCTGGCAGCCACACACCCATCACTGGGATGGGATGTGACATCACTTCCGCTGCTCAGGTGTTAGCTTGTAATTTCAATCAATGGCACAAGGTGGTTTAATGAGCCAATATGGCAACTTGAAAAGAAAATTAATCAAAATTACATAGTAAATATTTTGTTTATCCAAATCCCCTGTTTTCAGACAGTATGTCCGTCTTGCTGATCATAATCACTTATTGCACATTTTGAGTACAAACACAGGTTTGGTTTAGACTTACAGTTGATTTACAGAGTTTTCCATTCAACCAGACAGAACTTTAGATATTTCGCAAAGAAGAATGAGAAAAATGTCTTGTCTGTTTATCTGCAAAATTCATAAAGACAAAACCCAAAAGATTTAAATCTGTAACAGCATCAAATGTTGGTTCTGTAAAGTACTGACTAATCAGGACTGCTTAGAGTGGTAAAGCTGAGAAGCTTTGAATGTGTGAAGAGGAAGACACTGGATGTATTGGACAATAAATATTAATAATGAAGCTCTAAACAAAAAAGGGGGTAAAAAAAATGAAGACCACATTGTTTATACCTCCCAGCCTCTACTGTGTGCTAAACCACAAAGCATGTGTTGCAAAAGTTTCATCATCTACACCACTAGGATTCACTTCTAAACTAGTAAGAAGTCATTTAAATAGATGGTTCCGCAAACAAAAAGGCCCCAGATTGCAAACACTCATGAAAGCTCAAGTTCAGATAAAAGCTTATTGGATGCAAAATGTCTTCAGCTGCTTGTTAAAACCTCCACAGTCCAACTGGCACAAAAATAAAGACGGTGCATATCAAAGTCTGGAAGCTCCTGTTTGGAAAGACTGGTATCCTGAAATAGCTGTGGCAGCCAATACAAGGTTCTGATTAGATTACCTCCAACAATGAGATGAGTTGATGCTACATCAATCAAGAGCGTAAGAGAGTAAGTACCACTTTAAAATGTGAAGGTTGAGGCCAAGATTTCTATAGAAGTGGTGCAAATTCTGTGCAACAACTGATATTCCAGTTTCAAGACACAAATGCAAGTTTGTGTAACTGTGGTTCCTGAGACAAAATATGTAAGTAGGGAAAAATGTAAAAACAAGTAAGACAAGGATTGTTATTGTTTTTTTGTCTTCTGTTAATCATCTGGATCCAGGCATTAGCATAGTTCAAACAGCTCGCATTCACAGATGCGGACAGGTATGTTGAGGTCTTAAGGGTTAATGGATGTAGTCATGGAGAACACGCTGAGGGCTGTTGAGCATACGGGGGCAAGAATCTCGTAGGGCAATGCCTAATGGGAGCAGGTCAGAGAGGTATATCTGTGAAAACCAAAAACCAAAAAAAGCCTTTACCAGACGAGCGATGGAAAATTAGAGAGAGAGAGAAAGAACAGAGTGAAAAACAGAAGCAGCTTGACAACTAAGGGGTGTGTGGGCGGACATGAAAGTGCTGAACACAAGCCCACGCCACCTTGGTTCTTCCAGGGTTTTTGCTAGACAGGAAGATGGATGGGCCCAACTCTAATAATAACTACACTCCACTTACCATGGCGCCAAAACTGCTAACACTGCAGCTGCCCCCTGATGCTACCTAAAACAACCACCTCCCACAATGTCGCCCACTTTGCTCCTGATGGGAACATTCTGTTTGGCAACACAGCGGTCGTGTGCTGGAAATCTCCAAACCATCAACTCTTTTACCCGCTAAATTAAATAAATCTGAGCGACACAGGTTGCTTTCTTCGGATCAAGCGTTGTGTGATACTGACAAGTCCGTACAACTGAATACAAGTCAGTGTGAGTCTGGGTAGAAGAAAGTGGAGTGGGGTTGGGGGGGACGGGGGGAATTAAACGGTTCTTGCTTAAAGAAGCCAGGACAGAATATGACAGAATATAAGTAGAAGCGTGGATACAGAGACGATCTGAAAAAAAATTTAAATAAATACAAAACACACAGAGAGGTGGTGAAACCCCCCCCCCCCCCCGTTTTTTTTAAATATGCAGAGGCATCAGTAAGGGAGTACCATTGTTCCTAATGAGGTGTGACAGCCCAGTATAAACTGGAATATGAAGTGAACCATGATTACAGAGGATTAGATAACAACCACTACGCAGCGCAGTTAGAAAGCTTTTCAGGCCTGGCCTTGTTTTCTGCCTCTCTTTCTCTGTGTGTAAATCCTCTGAGTGCCGCATTTCTGCTCACGCATAAAAATATACACGTGTGGAGGAGAGACGGGGGGAGCACAGAGAAAAACGGGTTGCATATAAGTGACTCCTCTGCCACTACAAGGACCGAGGGCAGCGAATGCACTGGAGATAGCCGTAAGGTCAGCTCCGCCTTCGCAGCGTTACAGGCCATGATATGCAAACATACTTGACAGAAGGTGCTTCATCACACAGCAGCAGCTTGAAGTCCTTTCTCTTGATTAATCCTCCCTGCTTGCTCCCTTCTTACAAACCATGATGCTAATTATGCAAAAAGAGAAAAAAAACTGCTGCAGTTCCTCTTTATGTTATTATTTAGGGACTAAGCACTAAAATTGACTTTAAAATAACTGACACAGTTTCTAAAATAAACTTAAAAAAGAAAACGCATCAGTTAAATCTGCATTTTTTTTTTGGCATATACCTTTTCTTCAGAGTGGTTAAATGAGAAAACTTGCTGACAGCAACTTATTCCCAAACTACCACTGAAAATAACTCCCACCTGTCACCCAATGAGCCATCACTGAGTTGATGAAACACCTGTACTGCGTTTGTGACACTCACTTTCAGAGCTATCATCATGCCTAGTCATTCACCATGCTAGCCTTTCTTGTGATGCTTCTGCCTCTGCCTCAACGAGCCAATGAGCCAGTTACCGCTGACTGGAAGAAGTGGGTGAGTTTGTGTATGTTCAGAGGCGGGGGCAGATGGATGCCAGCAGTGGGGCAATCCACTTTCCCAGGTGGAGTCAGCAGAACAGCCAAAACATTCCTCATCCGCATAAATGTTCATTTTCATAGCTGTGAATTGCTAACCAACTGCTGCTGTCGTTCTTCATTTCAGCTTTCCTTCATCGCTCTGCTAGTCTATATAAAAAAAGGGTTCATTTCCTCTGCCCCCATTTCCCCAAAGGTGAGTTTAGCAATCCTTCACCCTGGGAGATGCTCCCCAGCTTCCTCCTATTAGCATTCTGAAAGTGAGCGCAGATATCGGTGTGGCGGCTCATGCACATCGCTCTAACATTTAACTTAGGTGATACGAAAGCAATCAGTCAAAAAGGATACATGAACAGTTTCTCGATTTCTGGGCTTGATAGCACAGATGTGGATCTCTGGAGTTTCAAACGACTTAAAAACTCTGCCATGACTACATCCAATTAAGAAAAGAGTTTAGCTTAGCTGAGTAAAGCGTGTCCATTCTCAAGTAAACTTGTAATTTTAAAAATGTACAAATTGTTCACAGGAAATCCAAATTTTATTAAATGTTTAACTTACTCTAGTAAATAAATGCAAAAAGATACACAAAATGATGTATTTCAAGCAATTTCGTAGGGCTATGTATCAGTTTGTCTGTGAGGATGTATGTACTGTGCGTATGGTGTGGTGGAAGAGTATTTGTTTCCTGATGTAATAATTATGTTATTGCTTTTTAGGAGCATTTGTGTGTTTCAGATAATCAAATAAAATTACCAGGCACAGTTGTCTAATGGCATTTTCTTCCACTAAGGGGGGAAAAAACATGAAAAAAGAATTACCTCTTTGTTCAATTGTGGATTAACTGTGACTAATTTTAGTTTTAATTTTTGAAAAGGTTGTGTTTAATTTCAGTAACAACAGTCACTTACAGTAACTGTAGAATCAAGAAATCACCTATGAATCTGCCTGGAAACATAAAGAAGGCTAAAAGATTTCAAAAGCTTCATGCTCCAACATAAAGACATTTAAAAACATTTAGGAAACAGCTTCACTGACATCTTTCTGTCTGCAAAGGGTTACAAGTCATTTTTAAGGCTCTGGGACTTTAGAAAAACACTTTGTGAGCCATTACCTACAAACACAGAAAAAAATGGAACAGTGGAGATCGTTTGCAGGAATGGCTGACATACCTGAACTACTCCAAGTGCGTAGCCTCAAATAACACACAAGCTCACAAAAAACAAACAAACAAAAAAACAGAACAACACGACTCAGTTTAGATCTCACAATTCAACAATAAGGAAGAGAAATATTACAAGGTGAAGAAGTATGAACACAGAGGCCCATCTCATAAAACACATTGTGTCTTTTTATCTATTTTAATAAAATCTAAAATCATCACTTAAAAACTGCATTAAGTCTGAATGAAATTAAAATCTGGCTGATTAGCGTAAACAAATGACAAAAAAAAGTGACAAAAAAAATGCATGTGTATTTCTGTGTCTATAATCCACTCAAATTCACATTTGGTTCTTGTTTTTAAAAAGCACTAAAGTTGCAGTTTGCGTGACTATTCCACCCTGAAAAAAAGTACAGTTAAAATAAATCCCCAAAAATATCGTGCCATTAATGCCCATGATGAGGGATGAGTGCATGTAAAGTTTCTTCCTGGCACTGAAAATGGAATTTCATTAAAGCTTAAAGCAAGTATGATTACAGTTATAACTCCTACTGACATTTTATTTTTTACGGGCAAATATTTTACTCTAATGACTTTGATATGAAAGCATCCGCATTAAATTGCACACACTTTGATTAATTGAGCTAAACGGTAAAATAACTCTAAGAACGCCTATCTGCTTGCAGACCAAAAAAAAAAACCAAAACAGACTCAATATTTAGCCTTTAGCTTATTTTTCACAAACCGGTGGTCTTGCTTTAGCATCGTTGTACCACAAAAATCACATCTTTAACAAACACTGACACATCTGTGTCAGCACGAAGAGCAATGGAAATTCATACTACTACTGATCCTGATATGGAACAAGATTCAACTGGGCTGTACAAGGTGTGATACCAGCATACTGTGACAGTCTTCACTACCTGCTGTTGATGGTGCGTCTGTGAAATCCATCTGTTCCTGGCTAGGACTGGCTAAGTGAAGGGAACCAATGGAGTGAAGCCTGATTTGGTGTCAAACGGAGTCTTTGGATGTGTGTGCTGAATCCTGTGCTATAGCATATAGAGTGTATGAGCATCTCAGAGAGAGCTTCCACTAAGGTTTGACTCATATTTAAGGGATAATGAATAGATTGTGCATGTGAAAGAAAAAACACAAACTACCTAACGTTGCAAATTAAAAATGAAAGACTGCTGTGTCGTGATCCGACATCAATTTGCAAAACTGCCAAAAGACTCAAAATATTATTTTCAGATTTAGGAATGATAAGTGATTCTGTCTCAGGTCATTGTTGAATTATTTACCATTTCTTAAAGACGTGACGATTAGAAACTCTTCTTCTGCTGTAGATAGATTTATTTTAGTCCTGGCACTTCCTCAGACACTTCATTGTGCAAGGAGAGCATAGGTGGTTTTAAAACTAAACCTAAAATGCAACTTTATTGCAGCAGCATAATCTGTTAAACTTTTACAAATTCAGAGAGAGATTATATGACCATTTGTTTATGTACAATCTCTCTGGACTATCCAGAGTCATAACTTCCTCTCCTTTTCATGGAGCTTTTTAGCATGATGCTGGTCGGGAACCTGTGACAGAAATGCAAGGTTGATTTTGTGTTTGTTAGGATATTCTGACTTATCATGAAGCCCATGGTAACCAAATTTAATTTATTGTCAGAAGCTGCCATGCTATTTAAAATGTCCTGCAAAAGTCACAAAGGTTTGTGGAAGAAAGCTAAGCCTAAAGGGTCATAGAGATATAAAAACATTTTCTATGATAGATTTGCATTGTCCGTGCAGAACTGATGGGGTGTCTTATAGTCTCATTTCCTGGTTGATATGCAAAGTTAAAGTGTTTTTCATGAACTGTTGAGCATACCGCCCTAACAGTTGGGATGTGCAGTACACATGAGCATAGCGACAGCTGTTCAAGTGAAGAAAGAAATTCTGCCAACATTTGCAAAACATATGGTCAGCTGAAATTGCCAGCATACGTTCCTAGTTACATCTAGTCTACACACTGCTGACATGATCAATCAATAATGCTCATCCACTTCGTGACCCCGACCAGCCAACTTCTTTAAAATTTCTGCAAAGGCCAACACAAGCTGAGCACTGCTGTCTCGTCAGGTTTCTTCAGAGCCCTGCTGACGATGAAGAGATCAGTAACGTTTGCTTTGCATCAGTCGGGTTCTGCACTGGGACATTAAAAGATAGCTTCTTCTTCAACAAAGTGTGTGTGTATGTGTGTCTGTGTGTGTGTGTGTGTGTGTGTGTGTGTGTGTGTGTGTGTGTGTGTGTGTGTGTGTGTGTGTGTGTGTGTGAGTAGCACAGGTTGGAAATGACTGGCAAGCCACTCTTGTCGTTTGCCTAAAAGTCTGATGTTTGCGTCAATGTAACTGCCTTAAGGAATGATGACAGGCTCTGAACGCTACTTGAGCTCAGTAAGCTGTTTCACTGTAATTAATAGAACCTGTCATGTAGGAAAATGCTGCCATTTTAACCCACCACATGCAAGAGAAATTAATCAAACACATTTGTATTCATTAAATTAATACACTAGATTTGTTTACAGACTCATGAATGTTTCCACCCTTTAATGTTGAATAGTTCTTTGGAAAATGTCGCCAACCTTCAGGGACCCTGGAATTGCTCTGCATTCTATAAAGAAGAGTTTCTAAAACCATGTGTAGCATCTAATACCAGGTATTTAACTACCAGGATAGAAGTACTAAATAAAAGCAATTAACCAAGAATGAACCCAGAGCTCGTGACGATGAGCTGTGATGGAAGAATTTTCAGCACACAAAAGGTGTAGGGGTTGTGCTAGACGTAGAAAAAGCTGCTGTTTGGTTCTTTTTAAACACTAAGAACACAAAGAACACGCCAAATGTTTACTAGTCTCACTGGTCTGAAAAGTAGTAAATCAGAATTCACATTGTAAAAACAACTGAACTAAAGGAGAATCTGAAGGTTGAGAAATTAACTCTTATAAAGCTCTACAACAATGGCTTTCAGTGTGTGTGGGTCTTATTTAAGTTAAAAACTGAAGCACAGTTTACAGCCGCTTACAGAGTCTTGCAAAAGTATTCATACTTCTGAACACATTCACAGTTTTTCAGTTTAATATTTTAACTTTGACATATTTCATCCCAATATTATATGATAGACTAACACAAACATACTTCACAAATGTAAAGAGAGCAAAACAAGGAACTTTTTTTATTTTTATTACTAAAAATCTTAAAAGTTAATTTAGCTTTCCAGAGCAAATACTTGTTGCAGTCACACCATTTTGGTTCACGCCTCCATGTTTGCTTTTCATACACACCTTTTAGGTTTTTGCCCATTCTTCATTGAAAAATAGTTCGAATTCAGTCAGAATAGCTGGAGAGCGTCGTACAAGTCCTGCCACAAATTCTCAGTACATTTTAGGCTTGGACTTTGACTCTGCCATTCTCAGAAATTATACTTTGATCTAAGCAGCTTTACTTTACTTTGACAGGATGGTTGAGGTTGTTGCTCTGCTAACAAGTTCAATCTAAACAGGTGTTTCTCCAGGATTTTACAATTTTTGCTCTTACATGTAAGGTTGATTTTCTAAAAATGTAGGAAAAAGTTCAAATTAGCAACTTACTATATTAATATCCTATATTAATACAACTATGTGTAACCTGTCTGCGGCCAAATGCGTCCAGAGTCCTGAATGCCTCCCGCATGTTGCCAGTGACTTACCCTTCCCTGTTTTCATCTTCGTCTGCGTTGGAGAGCAGCTGCGAGCCAGCCAGTGAGAGGTCCAGAGCTGCGAGGGGCAGATCTCTGTAGCCAAAGCTCACCAGCTGGACCGGAGGAGCCAGGCGCTGGTTCTCATCCTCCACCGGCTGGGAGATGATCTCCAAGTCTGACAGACCTTCCTGCTCCACTTCTCTAGTTATATGCCAAACCCACCAACAGATGGGCCGAACATGTACACACAGGCAGACATAAGAGAGAAAAAAGATTTAGAAAACGAAGATTTATTTTAGAAACATTTACAAATATATCAAAACGGTAACGTCAGTTTGTTTGGACCCGACAGATAGGGGAAATTCAAATTAAAACATGTGACTGATTTTGAAAAAGAGATTGCAAACTTAAGACCTTCATTTTGGGGATTTTATTTAGTGGTTTAGCATGTTATTAAAAACCAGTCTAAAACAGCTAAAATGAAAGAGTAGGAGGACATGAACTGTCAAGATCATTGTAGCCCTGCACATTTACAAACTTATCTGTCTTTTGTTAATGAAACACACTTAAGTTCATTGGAAATCAAAACAGACTGAGGAAGCTGATGGACTTTCATACCAGGAAAATGTTAGAATCTTTTTCATCATCATTTTAACTATTGGGGTTATTACTGTTATGATTTTTCTGTATTTGTGTGTTTGTGTGTAAGCTATTTTACTGTACTGTATGTCAGGTTTTGTTTGAAAAAAAAATAGTCTAATAACTAATGTTGAGGGGGAAAACAATAAACATGTAAGTAAATGTTAAATTAAATAGATAATTTAGTTCAAATGTCATTATTATTCACATTTGCCATAATCCAAAAGACAATTAAAATAAAGCTACTGGGATGTTAAAGATTTTAATTACGTAAGAGCTTCGAACAATGTACCAGCAGAATGCAAACATCTTCATGAGCAAATGTACACCCTTGTAAGCCTGTTCTTCAAGCGAGATGTGTAGATGCATCGCCGCTGTCTAGTTGTAGCGAAGCAGCATGTACCCCAGCGTGCCCACAAGCCCCAGTTGAGTAAAGGCTGGGCCATCTCAGTAGAGCGTGGAGGTGGAAATAAATGCTGAGTGCAGCTGCAGACTGACTGTGTGTGCCCTGTGGTGGGTATTTTTAGACCAGAGCAGATGCTGGTGTATCATGCCTGCTGTGACGTCACTGCCTCTCCCTTTGTCAGCTGAGTGAATCCCCCACTCTCCTTCAAATGTCAAAGGGAGTCTAGAGAAAGGTGGGTCTGGAGGGGAAACGAGAGTAAGGGAGGGAGGAAGGACAGGAAGGGGGTTACACAACACAAAGGAGGGTGGAAGCCAAGAAGAGACACCAGGAAAGGACATAAGGATGGAGACAAGAGAAGAAAGACTGAAATGGATTAATGGAAAGAGCTTAAAGTAAGAAAGAAAACGGAACTGGAGATGGGAAGAGATGGCTGCCACGACCCGGGCTGCTAAATAAAAACGGTTAACCTAAAATCAAAACAAACACAGCTAGTGTTTGTTTTGTTTTATGAAAGAAAGCTATGGTGTGTTTTTTTTTTAAATGATGCATAAAGATACACCTTTTATACAGAGTCACCTCAACACACCCATAGCAACCACACCACTAGCGGAACAAGTCAGCGTTGGGCCGGGGGCAGGGACCATTACCGGGCCCCTAACGAATCACCGGGACCCTTACGTGCATCAGCTGCTGGAAGCTGTTGAGGGGCGGGGGGGTCTACTTTTTTGGGGGCAAAATGAATGTATGTAGCTGAACATAGACAACAACACCAGTAGCCTACAGGCTACTTGTTAAGCTTAAGGTGATGTATTGATATTAGCTAGCTAGTCAACTTTTAGCTAACTTGCCTGCATCCAGCAACTTTACTCAACTCAGTCTATTAGTTTGGGGGAGAAACTGTGAAAAGTTATTTGCGTTTTGCCGGTTTGCTGCCGTGATTCTAACACACCTGCGTATCTCTGCACAGCAGCAGCATCAGGCCTCCTTCACTGCCGCACATTGTAGCGCTCATGTTGCGTTTGAAGGCGGCTCGGAAAAATAGTTTACCACATGTTAACAACGGATTAAACTGTTTTAACTTCTGATAAAAGTGACAGAGGACACAGATATGGAAAGTGTGGAAGCTCCTACTGTATCAAATAGACATAGGAGTAACAGAAAGTTGGCCATTCTAAAGTAAAAACCCAGCGCATACAGAGTTCATGTTTTTTATTTTCTTTATTTGTTTGTTTGTTTTTTTTCATCCAGACGGCTTCTTTGGTCAACTTTGGTTTATTAATTCCCTACTTTATTAAGCAAGCAGCTCTAACAAAAATGTTGTGACATGTCCTGTGAAATTCCAGGTTTCTAATGCGTACAAAAGTACAGCAATGACTTTTCTTTATCCTATTTGAAAAATAACATGTAGCATTAGCATGATTTAAGAAATGGGGTTAAACACTCTCAGAGAGTGGTTTATCACTGTCTGACATAAAACAGAATAGCTTTTTTCACTTTCAAAAAACTGTTATTGTATTTCAGTCTCAAGAGTTGCAGCTCTCATTTTAAGTTTGACAGGGATATTTCCCTTGGCAAGAAGGGCCCAACACTTTCTGAAGACTCATATCTTCTATATATTCAAAAACAAACCAGAGGATGAGATGCTGTTGACAGAAACACATATGCATTACATGTCTGAGGCTAATAAAACCACTTTTTAAGCTCCAGGCTGTTTCTCTCTTTTTGAAAAACTACATATGCATGCAATTGTAACAGTGAACTTGCATGAAGCTTGAGAGGAGCCAGCAGGAAGATTACATTTAGCTTCACAAAGACAAGAGAGCATCTGATTTTTTGTGCAGCATCGTCAATACCGATTTAATTCTGAAAAAGGTGACTCTCTGTAGTAGCCAACAAGCAAAGGGAATGCAATGCAGTCCTTTGTTTTCCACTATAATTCATTTACTGTACGTGACAACGAACAAGCACAGTGTTGTTTTCTGGAAATGTTGGCATCTCGCAAAAACAAGATTCTGCAGAGAAGAATTGATCCGCTAAGACTGTGGATATGCGATGTTCTGCTACAGTGTGTAGGCCCGAAAGATGTTGTTTTCTCCTCACCTCTCCTACAAGCAACATCTCATCCATACCACCTCGCATTCACAGCACAGCAGCAGGCTTTGGCTCCATTCCCAAGCAATCAGAAGCGTGCACATAACTGTTCATGACAGACACAAGCTGTCCTGCGCTCACCAGCGTGCAACTTGCAGCGATGCGGCCGTACTTCTCTGCTTGGCTGACTGTCAAGATGTCAGGAAAAGGTGCTGACCTTGGCATGGGTTTGTAAAATATTCAGGGATTTTTTTTGGATCTTAAGTAATGAAATGATCAGAGCATCTTAGCTGTCGTTCATTCAGTTATTTAGATTAGAGTGTGTTCATATTTTCTAACTTAAAATAAGTGGATTAATTTGTTTCTTTACATTTATCTTCAATTATAGTGCAGTGAAAAGACTTCAAAAGAAAAACTATAAACAAACAGGATGTAAAGTTGCAACAAAAAGTTGCATCAATTTAACAACCTCTTGCAAAAAGGCATTACAGACCCTTAACAAAACTTCAGTCTACATTATTGAAATTTACTGGCCAACACCAAGTGAGTCAAAATTGAGCAGTGAAAAGAAAACAAAAAAATATTTTTCATATATGCTGCAATTAAAATCCGAAAACTTCGATTTACACTGAAAATAATGCAGCACAACTAATTGTTTTCGGAAGTCAATATAGACGAACTGTGTCAAATTTCAAAAGAAACACGGTTAGGTCAAACACATCATGGAAGAAAAAGTGGAGGTGTTTGAGGAGCAACAACCAAATTTGAATATATGGTGGTGGCAGTATCATGCTGAGGAAGTTTTTTTTTTCTTCAACAGGGATTAGAAACTCGTCAGACAAAATGAGAGTCCAGGTGAAGATTTCAGAAAGGGGCAAAAATTCACCAGAGCATATGGCCAGAGTGACAATAGAACGGTTTAATCTAAATTATACATGTTAAATGAAACTGAGACTTTTTGGCAAATTTTTAATATGTTCTTTATTAGACAGAGCTTTGATTGAATAAAGATATTCCTCAATTCTAATATTTTAATTTGTAAATAACTATTTTGCACTTTGTTATCATGAGACAAATCAAATTTAAAGTCATAACATGACAAACTGTTAAACAGTTCCAGGACCCTAAATTATTTTAAAATAATTTTAAAATGTATTACTAATATTATTAACAAACCTGAGAAACTCTTACTCTTGTCTGTCTGCACTCGGTACCTTTTAAACAAATACTGACCTTTCTTGGCGTTTTTATGTAACAAAAATGGGCAATGGGAAATTCTGAATGATTAATTCTAGAAGAGAACGAAAAAAGCTTCAGAAGGGCAGCCACAGGACAGAGGTGATATTCAGGGGAGTAGGTTGCCCTAAGGGCAGCAGATAAAATTAAATGGTGGACTGTCATGTTGTGGGTCAGGTATGGAAAGGTTATTACGTGCCAAAATATGCTTAGGGGACTTTACTGGCCATAAGAGAAGGTCATGGAAGTAGCTGGGGGGCTGGAACACCGAAGCATGTTCTCTCTCTGAATGTTAGCAACACTACCTTCTTTCTACGTAGTTCACAAGAGACCAAGGGAGCAAGAATAAGCTTTGTTGTTTGCTTAAAAATATTAGCATACCAACAAACTGAACAGATAAGCATAGAAACATTGAATTATAAGCTTTATTCACTGCACTGCATAACTTATTTGAGTTTTAAAGCCAATGGCTAGTAAGGACAGAGCCAAGACAAAAGTGATTCGTCTCAAAATGACCCAGAAAGGTTATCACAGATAATGTGAGGAGTATTTTATTGTCCTGTGGAGCTCTGTCCTCTTTGTATTAAATACTCAATTATATTTCTTGGAATGTAGTGTGGGCTGCACAGTGGCGCAGTTGGTAGAGCTGTTGCCTTGCAGCAAGAAGGCTCTGGGTTCGATTCTCGGCCCCGGTCTCTCTGCATGTTTGCATGTTTCTCCTGTGCATGCGTGGGTTTTCTCCAGGTACTCCGGTTTCTTCCCACAGTCCAGAAACATGACTGTCAGGTTAATTGGTCTGTCTAAATTGGCCCTAGGTGTGTGTGTGTGTGTGTGTGTGTGTGTATGGCTGTTTGTACTGTGTGTCTCTGTGTTGCCCTGTGACAGACTGGCGACCTGTCCAGGGTGACCCCGCCTCTCGCCCAGAACATTAGCTGGAGATCGGCACCAGGACCCCCTGACCCCATTAAGGGACAAGGGTGCAAGAAAATGGATGGATGGAGTGTAGTGATGACCTTCCCAAATCCACAGAGATTAACACAAAATCTGCAGAGTAAAAAAAAACTAAATATTTCACAGCACTCAGCGATATGTTTGGCGCCACACATTTCCAATGGGAAGGTCTTTGCTACAAACTGTAGACCAACATGACTTTCACTGAAAATAACCATGAGATTCTATCTAGATAGCCAACTAATTTAAAACATGGTTTATATCATCAAAATGTGTCTTATGATGATTCATAAGACACATTTTGCATGAGCTGCTATGAAGTGTTTGAAACTAGAGATGTTTTAAGTTGAACTAGCAGGGAAAAGTTAAAGGTCAGACTCTCATTATCAATGCAAGACGTAGGTGAAAAATTAATGTAGCGCTGGATGTAAAAACATCTTGTTGCACTGCAGAAGCTTATCAAAGCAATAATTAAGCAAATATGTACTATAATCAAAGCTAAGGGTGGTCAAATATAAGTTCAGTGTGTGACCTTTTTTGGGGGGGGGGTTGGTGCTGATTGTGTTTAAGGGGGCAAAAGGTTTATTTTGCAAAAAGGACTAATCAAAGTTTCAGTATAGATGTAATCTAAGATCTGGATGCAAATTTGCTTCAAATGTGTTCCAGAGATATCTCTGGAGCACATTTGAACAGTGTAAGTGTCCACAAGAAATAAAAATGTGTGAAATGCTCAAAATAAATCTTGCAACATTTAACATTTGTCAAGTAACTAAAGGTTAAATATCGGTAAATTGAAAAATGGTTTGAGTTAATATTTCAATGTAAAGCTTATATCAACAGACTTGATCTCCTGACTGCTTGTTACTTCCTTTCTAAACCTCTCACAGAATCTTTGTCAGGATTTCCTCTGACAACAGGAACCATCTTAAACATCTCGGTCGACTTAACAGACCACATGCAGGCGTGAGACATTGAGAATGTTTCAGGGCAGTTTTTGAAGATCAAAAGCTCACATCAAACCTGGTCAGAGTACGGAGAACAAAGCAGATGTCCCTTGCTCCCACCAGCTGCTGAGGACAACTTTAGAGAAGCTGGACACCACCGGGCATAACAGATTTACCTCATAGGAGTCAGAGACAACCAACAGCTCACCACGTTTTACTTTTATCCAATAGGAAGATGCCATGCCTCCATCAGAAGCCTGGCTCTAGCTCTGGCATCGAGGCATGCTCCTTCTCTGACCTCTAACAAAGCGTAAGTTATGTCTGTAATTCGCGCTAAGCATGGTCATGGATTTGAAAAGTCTGTGTTTAACATAGTTAATGTTGTAGCATCTGTCACTTTAACAGAATTTAGGAAGCGCCTCAGGTTATTCACTAGAAAAGCCAATTCCGTTTCCAGAGAAACTTCCATTACTTATTGCCAGCAGATATTAATGAAGTCTGCCAAGCACAGTAGCTCATTAATAATATAACAGATTAACCTGTGATGAATTGGCAAACTGCACAATAGACTGTTCTGGCCCTGGAGTGACCAGTGTCTTATCTAACCTTTACAGATAGAAGCAGCAGAAGACACAGGAGACCCAGAGAGCCCCGTGGTGCAGGGCGAAGGCGGAGCGGGAAGGCCCGCAGACCTTTTTGCACAGCCTCAGTGTCAGATAATGCCAAATAATTACACATTATTTCAATATCCTGAGATTTGAATCCTCCAAGACGAAACAACTGAAAATACAGATTACTCATGCTTTTTTTCACAAAGTTATAAAATAAGAAACACAACTTTTTAAAAAAAACATGAATTTAGGCCTTATAGTGTCACAACCATGGACAACTTGTGCTAGATTCATTATAAAATGGCAAAAGGGAAAAAAAGAATGAAAATCCTAAAGAAAACTGTCAATTTAGCAATGAATGGATAAAAAGAGCCGAAGAACCTGTAGTTCAGTTCACATTATATCTTATTACTATACTGAATAAGTACATCTTAAATGTTTATTTCTGTTTGTTTTGACCATTACAGTTTACAGGGAATGAAAATTCAGATTCTCCAAAAAATGTGAATATTACTTAAGATCATTGTAAAACATTTTTAAATAAGGAGTGTTATGTTATATCATGTGGATTACTGCTGACTTGACAGATGTCTAGCACACATTCATAGCCTATACAATGCAGCTAATTCACAAAAAAGTATTGTATTTGGTGCCTGTTAAAGTGTTGTACATATTTATGAAAAGTTAAGTGAAAGGAAGATCTCTATTAGAAAAATGTAATATTCAGATTTTCAACAAAAAAAGTTTTCATTTCCTGTGAACCACAATCAGCAAAATTAGCTAAAAAAATCCTAAAATGTATCATTTTATGTGCAACAAATGTATTAATATCTGAGTTTCACTCTTTGAAGTGAGTCAATGGAATGATTGAACTTCTCAGTGATACGGTAATTTATTAAGATCCACCGTAAGACGATTATTTTTCTAGAGTCTGTCGGGCTACAAATTCATAAACATAAATCAAAGAGCTTAACTGACAGACACAACCTTTTTCAAACTTAGATCTCACATGGAGAAACAACAACAACAAAATAAAAAAACATTAAACTGCAAAAGAACAATTTTGACGCTCGTCTACATGCACCACAGAGTGGAGTTTACAGAAAACCCCAGGAGATCTGAGCATAATACAAGAGCCTTTCTTTATTAGCCTTCCTCTTTCATGAATACATTCAGATCGCTCTCAGAATGAATGCAACTTCAGTCATGTCATCATATGGCGATGTCCCAAAGAGCCGGTGAACCTAGCATTGTAGGAAATAGTGAACTGAACTGGAATACTCATAAAAGCCAAAATGGAGCAATGATTTGGGGCCATTTATCTAGGTCAAGAGAATAAATGCAGCTCGTTAAGAAGAGACAAATTACAGAGTAATACTACGCCAGCAGTGTTATACACTGACAGAGAGAAACTGTTTTCAGTGTTGCCCAATTTGTTCTTCTCACACTCACAGACCCACAGTAAACTTTATGTTCCCTCTGTGGTCTGTCTGCTCTCACTACATATTGCACACAGAAGATGTTTCACCTCAAGAATCAATACAGCGGTCAGCATTTGTGCCTGACCCAACCTGTGCATCCTCATCCAGACAGATGTGCGTGGGTCCATTTAGTAAAGATCATTATCGTTACAATGGAGACACAAACACAAACATGGTGAGAGTAATAGAAAGAACAAAAAGAGGGGAAATGCAGGGGGGGGGGGAACTTAACTGAAGGAAAATGAGTTGTTTTTTTAAGATTTTGAGTGGCTGGATCAGTGGTAAACATAGTGTATGATTTTTACTTACTCAGCATTAGCCATATTGATGGATGATGGCGAAGGGAAGCGATGAGGTGGTGAAGTCTCTCCACACGATTCCCCTTACTTTTGTTTTAGAGCTGCAGTTCACCTTTCCACCTGAGAGGTCCCGCTTTCATGCTATACCTGCGGAGAGCACATCTAGTTACACCATCGGAGATGTACAGTCCGACTGAAACTAACACAGCTTCACGCAGCAGGAAGATGTTATTTCATAATCCATAAATGTCTTGCAATGTTATTCGAACCCCTTGAGCTTTTCCACATTGTTACAAACATGAGCTTCAGTATAATTTTTTAAGGTTTTACGTAACATACCAAAACAAAGCGGCACTGTTAACTGGAAAGAAGTTGGTACATGGTTTCAACCTGCCACAGGTTGTAAAAGACTTGAATAAGGGAGAAGGGTTCACCTGTGGGAAATTGAAAATTGATGTTCACAGACTCTTCATCCAATCTGACTG
Source organism: Poecilia picta (assembly GCA_033032245.1). NCBI lineage: Eukaryota > Metazoa > Chordata > Actinopteri > Cyprinodontiformes > Poeciliidae > Poecilia > Poecilia picta. The sequence continues at coordinate 29,221,279 of CM065355.1, forward strand.
AGTTTAAGCCGCGTCACAAAGAAGAATAGCCAAAGTTTTTATCTCTGGACATGCAAAGCTTCTAAAGACAGAGCCCAAAAGCCAACAGAGCTACAGTCTCTGAGTCTTGCAAAAGTATTAATCCCCTTGATATTTTCTTTATTTATCTAATTTCAAACTCAAAATTTGATGCAATTTATCAGGACTTTGTGTGTTAGAGCCACACAGACTGACAAAACAGCCAAACAGAAGAAAAATCAAACATGTGTTTGAAAATTTTTACAATTAAAGATGTCTTCTATTTTGCTGCAGCTCTTCTGCCTGAGTAGTGGCTCATTTGTAAAGCCATGTATCGCTTTCCTTCTATTATGTAGTTATGCACTATTTTGTCCTGTTCTATCATACAAAATAAAAAACATGAAAGTAACTTCTAAAGTGATTTTGGTTGTTTTTCTGCTCATGGTTCCAATCACTTCCATGAAAGTTTTCCCTTGATGTTCAGGATCAGCAAATAAAATAGGTGAAGAGGAGGAACTCACAAAGATGAACGAGGAGAAATCAGAGGAGCTCAAACAGTTGAATAAGGAGTTGAAGAACCAGAGGAGCCTGACTGAGGAGACGAGAGGCAGCTCAGAGAGGCTGAAGCTCAGATCGTCTCTGTGGAAAATCAAAATCTGAGCTGGAAAATCAGAAAATTCAAAAGATAAAGAAGCAGAACTAAATACTAAAAAGCCCAATCTTTGAGGTTTTAGGTTGATGTATTTTGGTTTTTTGTTATTTTATGTATATTTTAAAAATTCTTCAATATTTTTCCTTTTTTAATGAACATGTGCCCTTTATACACATACATATAATTTTTAAAAAACTTAAATTATGTCATTTTGAGCAGATTCTGCTCAGTCAATACTCTCCTGGAGAATCCCTCATCTGTGGAAAAGTAGGTGAACCGATAAGAATAGACGAGGTTCCAGTCTTTAAGAGAAAACTGAACGTGGTCAACCAGTGCAGTGCTCACCTTAAATGTCTTGAAGCTTCAGATGAAAAAAAAGAGCCTCAACTCTGCAAATAAAATAAGAGCTTATTCAGAGAGCTGAGAAAGTGAAACTTAGCACTGATGTGGAGGATCAAATCTACAATCTTTATTTTAATAGGAAAACAGATGCAAACTAAATGTATTTTTAATGCTATTCCTATGCATACAGTTGAAATTGGAAGTTTATAAAAACAAAATAAAAAGAAAATGTAATTTTTTTTCTTGCTATATCTGAAGTTGAATCACAGCAAACTGCTCTTTTTTATGTTAGTTGGAATTACCAAAATTATTTCTATTTGCCAAATGCCAGGAAACTTAGATTTTTTTTATTATTTTCTTGTAAATGCCTTTAAAATTCAGAAGTTTACATACATTTGGTCAGTATCAGAGATAAATGACTTTTAAAGGGAAAGAGGGGGAGACATTATGTAAAATTAACTTATTTAGCTTTAGTATTATTCTCTCATCAAAAACATACCTGGAGTGTTGCTTTGATTCTTTCATGCATGTTTCAGAAATTCTTGAATCTCTTGGGGCAGCCATTCATGGGTGCCTAAGCAAGACAAAATGCGTAAGTCTTTTTATTCAGTGCTCACATTCTTACAAATTTGCCTGTAAGTCATTTAAGAGTACTTTTAATTTTAAAGCAGCTTTTAAATGTAACGAAAAACAACAATGTCCGGAATGTAAAAGTTCTACTTTTGTTGCTTTTAAATTCACACATTTCAGCACATTTAGGGATATAGTTGCCTTCCTGTGCAACTTGGAAAAATTTTCACTTACAACACCATCTGGGATTTCTCCCTTTGACTCGGATTGTCTCCGGACCCGGTCGAAGTTCTGAACGATGACATCAATTGTCTGTGCCGTTTTAGATTTGTAGTCTGTCTATAGATTTAGCAAGAGCAGTGGAGGAAGTGAAGGATGTTGTTCAGTCTCTGTCGGCCACGCTTCCAAATATTGAGCTAACATTAACAGCCGCCTCATCCGGATCGGCACTTTTCTTTTCACAGTCGGTCATTTACAGGCAATTTCTAGTAAGCTTGTTGGAGATGAATTCCCACATTATGTCATGGATGAAATTTAAAACCTCAACACAGTCCAAACAAAATTTGGTTTTTGCTTTTATGTTGTTTTATTTTCTGTTTAATTATGTAGAGTACTTAGAATTGTATTGCTGCTGAAAATGTGCTTTACAAATAAAATCGTATTGCTGTATCTGCTGTAACAACCTGAAAGAACCGTCCACAGAAACTAGTTTCCCATAAATAGTTCCTTACACCTTTAGCTTCATCTCATTAATTTTGGAGGAAAAAAAAGATTAACTTTGTGTCCTCTTCCTTCAGTAGTAATTCCGACACTGAAGAGCGTGACTTTGAAGGTGAAGATTTAGTTGCTGGTTAATTTCACAGTGCAGAATCATTACCCATGTGAAATATATCTCTCATTTTGCATATCACTTTGATGCTTTTTGTTTGTTTTTCCTTAATGAATAAAGCGGATGTCTCCTCTTCCCTGGTCACAGTACGTCTTCTCAGTGCCGGATGCATTCTTACAACCCTGGAGCTGCCAAGCTGACCTGCGTCACCTTGGATGAGAACAACTGCTGCTCTGAGGGCTGCTAAATGCTACACTTTTTAGCTTTTTAGTTGTAAATCTTTATTTTTTTTTTTTTCTTTAACTTTCCAAATGTGCAGCAGCACTTTGTATTGATCCAATTCACAATGACAAACTACATGATGGTGGTAACATAAAGTCTGGAACAGTGTGAGGAAATCTGAATACTTTTAAAGGATATGTTTTTAGATACTTTGCTTGACAATTTGTTTTGTTGGAAACAGTTGCCTGCCTGATGGTGCCATGACATCCAATGGCTTTCTTGACCAAACAAAGCTGGTGCAATCTGCATACTTGTACACTTAGTCAAATTAAACAAATCATTTTTAAAAGCTGCTTCTAAAATGCCACAAACTTTTCTAGACGTTAGTTAGCTCTTATTTAGACTTGCAGCTCGACATCTCACCTATCAGCAGAGTTGGCTTTCAGACTTCACTCGCTTCAACCACCAGTAATAGTAGCTTATATTTTGCACCTGCACTCAGAACCTTTTTGCTATTAGATGCACTGAATAACAGCAAGAAAAAGAAACCCAGAGAGAGAGCCTCTTACCTGTGACAGATTTACATCGCCGATACGTGACTGTGCCTCCCGTTGCTCCCCTGCAGAAAGTAAATGTCTCCCTCGGTGTGGCTCACAGCGAGTGAAGCAGCGGCAGCAGGCTCGCAGTGTGTGTAGGCTGCAGCAGCAATCCTCTGCACTTTTGCATTGGACGAGCACCGCCGCCGCCGCTGCTGCTGCTGCTGCTGCTGCTGCTGCTTTCGCTGCTCCCCTTGCGCTGCGCGGATTTCGGTGCAAAACCAGAGGCTGCAGCTCGAATGCATGAAGCATCGTCACTCAACAAGAGCCATGTTAGCTTTAAGGGCAGTCACAAGAACCCCCCCTTTCTTTTCTTTATCTCCCTGGATTAGACGAGTTGAGTTGAGTTGAGTTGGGGGGGGGGGGTTCGGGTTGCGCTCCCCAGCCGAGGGCTTCCCCGACGTGCGCAGCGGGGAACCCTGCGAGAGGGGAGCTGTCCAGGTGCTGAAAGCAGCCCGACGGAGCCGAGAAGCGCCTCTCCGGAGCGGCGGGAGGACGGAACACCGCGGATCCTCACGCGAAAGCGGCCAAAACATTGACGTCCACGCGCCACAGTCTGGCGGTAGCCAGTGAATTTTGTGACATTTGCATCGATCCGGTCACGACAGAGCAGTAGAAACATTAGCCGTGGGGTGGATCTGTGTGCATGAGCGGGATGAGGAAAAACCTGCTAGCAAAAAGGTGTGCGGTTCCCCAGTCGAGGCCAATTTAGGAACGGATCGTTGCCTCGGATGATTTTATTAGCTTTACGCCTGGTTGGTCGCTCCTCTCGGTGTCATGAGCTACGTTTTTTTTTCTTTTTTTTTTTCTGGTGTCCCAAAATAAAGATACTATGGGAATATAAACTGCCTGTGCAGCAATTGGCTTAACCATTTGTCACTCATCGGGATTATCCAGTCGATGGTTAAGGAATACATCCATCAATCTGAAGCGTCCTGTTTCTTTTAAACACGCCTGGATGGGGCTGCTGAGGATGCATGAGGTTGACGCGCGTATTTAAAGGGAGTTTGACAAAAATCTACCAATTTAAGCTTTATTTTGCCTTTAGTTAAAGTTGAATGATTTGATTCCAAACAATATCAACAATAAACCGCATATCTAATTTATTGTCTCTTTAAAGAAAACCTCATTCGGCACAAATAAGTCTGACAATAACCAAACTTTTTTTTTTCTTTTATCTAATACAATTTATATTCATATTTATTTCAAAAACTATACATGGTGTATTATGTTACAGTTAAACGATGGACAAGAGTTATTTTCTGAAAAAAAAAGGTTTTGGAATTTTTTAAATAGTTTTTTGTTACAATCACAGTTGCAGCTTTTCTTTAACAATGACACATCAGCAACGGTCAAGATAAAACCACATGTATAGTGAAACTGCACCAATTAGCAACAAAAAAAAAGCAAAAATCAACATTAAGTTTAGCATTTAGTACATTTTTAGAGACCTGAATGCAATTAGACATGCTGTCCTATTTCTCCTAACGTTTTCGTATTCTGTCACGCTATAATCACAAACTTCAATGTATTTATTTGACATTTATGAGATAGACCAACACCAAGTAAATAAGTAAGTAAATAATTGCAAAGTGAAAATGAACATTGCTTTATTTTCCTTCAAATTCACAATTATTATGACGTTTTGTTGGTCTATAAACATAAAATCCTAATTAAATACCTTTTCACTTACCAAAATGTAAAAAGATTCAAGGAGTGTGAATCTAGGCACTGAAGAGACATCTTTAAAGCTGAGCACTTTCTACAACTTGTAACTGAAAATGAAAAAGAAACAGCCAAACTAAACATTCGGCATGCAGAGCAAATGATCATTTCAAATAATCTAGCATGTAATGATCCTAAAACCCAAATACTGTTATCCCCAAGCTCCCAGTTTGTACACATTCTCCCCAACAACTTGACTCGAGCAGAAAACTTGAAAAAAGCCTAAGACTTCTTTGGAAGCTGAGATAATACGCCCAGCGTTCCAAGCTAACTGCTAGAAGAATTAAACAGACATAAAACAAACACACTGGTGACACAAAATTGTGTCAGACTTGCTAACGCTTACCCTGATTTTGTGGAGGAAAAACAAACCAAATGTCTTTACCTCCATGAACAAAAAAAGAGCAGTCACAGGGAAGATGGTGTCTTGAATGTGTGAAGAAATTGGAGTGAAAGACATAAACATACTACTAACACAAGCAGAATTGGATGTCAGTATGTACACTCTGGGCAAATCCTTTCTTCTCAAAGTTTCCAAGACTTAAAACCTCCAAAGCTTTTGCCATTACGCCTTCATGGCTGAGGGGATTATCATCCTGCTTTGTAAGCATAATTGAAGAGAGCAAAATCCTGGGTGACACTTTGTACATAATGTCTGCTGCTCCAAGTCGTCGTCGACAACAGAAGCATGACACGTCGACTTCTTTCCTCTTACTCCTTCTTCCCGGTCAGCCAAAGTGGACCAGGGTCATGACGGTGGTGTACTCGTGCTGCAAGGTGTCGGAGTCGGAGTTGCAGAGGGTGTAGTCGTCTTTAACGATGCGGTCACAGCCGATCTCGCCGTTTCCAAACAGACCAAACAGCGGCGTATTGGGGAAGACCTTGTGAAAAGCGTCGGCCTCCACGTTGTGCTGGTTGTGGTAGTAGTTCTGGCCCCTCCCCACGCAGGCAAACATGAAGCCCAGGGTGTTTCTCTCAGGAATCCTGGCTGATTTTAGCCGTCGGACCGTGGCCTCCGCTTCCTTCGCGGTGCCGACGTCTTGGTCGAGGAGCACGGACGCCCCCTGGACTTTACGGCCGCTCAGAGCCAGGCCGATCACACCGTACGATCCCTTGCTGCAGCTACAGAGATTGCGATGACAAAAACTGTAAGCACTGTGCCACGTGTATCAAGTTGTCAAATCCGCTGTGGAGCCTTAAACTCACCAATCTCTGGGCGGACAGAAGACGCCTTCCACCAGCCCTCCTGCAATTAAAGCCTTGCTGTTCGTCAGCGGCTCCAGGATCTGGCTGAGGAACCGTGCTCCTCCAGATTTATATGCTTCATAGATGAACATCACCACTACTCGTAGCTCTGGGTTGTCAACTAGTCCTAGGAAAAAAGAAAAAAAAAAAAACGCAACGAGACAAAATGTAAGGGGCTGCTGAGGATTGGATTTCTCTTAACTTATTGAACAACTGCACTCACCTGCTTCTTTCATGGCTTCCAGAGAGATTGTTTTCTTACAAAAGTGAAATGGCTTGACGTGAACACCATCAGTGTTGGGGAGCATGACTGCAAAGCCTGCCTCCCCTTCCTGATACTCCTTAGGAGCACCGGTCCATGGACCGGTCGGAGTTACTGTTAAAAAGGTGAAAACCATGCTGCGTGAATATACATGCTACATAATCTGCATTTCCCAAACTCCTTATTAGTCATCAAATTATTCATTCTAATAAAATGTCACAAACAATTTTCTTCAGTAGTGATCACTAACCCACATCTCAAAGTTCCTTCTTATTCATTTTGTCATTAAGTTACAAGCAAAATAAACCATGAAAACTTCAAATTTAAGAAAATAAATCCTTTAGAGCTTCATGCTGGCTTTTACAGTCTCTAAGTCACCACCTACTGGAGTTTAGAGGAACTGCAGCAGCATACTCTTATTACAAAAAGAAATATGAGTTTCATTAAAAAAAAACAAAATTGAAACAACCACAAACTAACAAAAGTAATCAGTCCAGGATATGAATATGTTGCTATGGAAATTAGAGAACGATAAGCCGCCCTACAACAGATATAAAGGTTCGGAAGACAGACGGCCTCAATCACCACTTCTACACTTTTATTGGATTAGGATGTTAAATTAGGTTGTAAATTATTCCTGAGCCAAACCGTTGATGTACTGCAGAATTAGTACAAAGAAAATACTACTCCTGAAACGGATAAATGTTGCAAGTGCCTGCAGTCCATTCCTATCCCCACCTAGTTCCAGATTTAGGTTTTAACTAGTATTTACATCCATATGTAAAACAGTGAGTAGTAAAGTTACAACCTGGACCTCGTTGATCAGGACCAACACAAAGATTTAATAGACGGACAACCAATTTACCCACACAGTCACACAGCGCCTTGATATAACTATTCATCTCAGTCAAACTTTTCCATGTTTTGTCATGCTGTAACCACAAACTTTAACATATTTTATTCATTTACTTACTTATTTATTCATTATGTGACATGCCAACACAGAGAGGCACATAATTACATATTTTACAAACACTCTATAAAATGTGATATGCACCTGTATTCAAAACAAAATCACATTTTATTTGTATAGCACATTTCAGCAGCAAGGCATTTCAAGGTGCATTACATAATTAAACCTACCTTTCTCAGTTTAGGCTGAACACAATTGCACAACAAATTATGACAAACTGTGTTCTGGTCACTCGCATAAAATCTAAACAACTTACACTGAAATTTGTGGCAGACAGACTCTTACTTTCATCAGCCCTTAGAACCTCCTGCTACATTCCTAACGCCGTATTTCATTAAACAAAGCACTTTTCTTTGCAACTATGGAAACACTGAAGTAAAGCAGAGATGTTTAAAAGTAAAAAAAAAGAAAAAAAAAGGAAAGACGGTAAAAGAAATTATAGCGGATAAAAATTCTGTGGACTGAATACAGAAAACGGCTTCAGCAGTTATTTCACACCAACACATCCGTCTCATCTCCTTCAACCATTTAAGCCAAGAAATCTAAACTAACTCTCTGCAACCAGTAATAAAAGATGCATGATAAAATCACTTTTAAATATTAAAGCAACATGGATGAAGGTGGTCTGTTAAGTCTAGACTGCATCATCCTTGTGGTCTAGACTCATCAGGCCACATGAAATCCTTGGAGCAACAGAATAAGAACATCGGCAGATAAAGTGATGCACCCATCACTTTAGAGCAGCGGTATGTCTGAGGCCACTCCAGCTGGTTGTGAATATGTTACAACCTGGGACTGAATGCTCAAAAGCCATTTCACCAAATATACTGAAAACTAAAGGAAAAGTTTTGTCTTCTGAGTGCACTCTGATTTTACAAGCTGATAATGTGGAGGTTCACCAGGTTAAAATTGTAGGAGTAATCTGAGCAACACTGCAGATCAGATTGATCTGCAGCCAACCTTCTGAAATTAAGGGTTTTAAGCAGCAACCATCCATGATCCATTCAAGTTGTTGTTGGAAAATGAATCCAATTCCACAAAGACAGAAATGATGTCCTTAACAAAATATAACTAATCAAAACTGAAGGTGGACTACACATTGTATCGCCAGAAGGCGGCGTTTTAGTACAAAAAGCTGCATTATGACATCACTTCTTTTTATTTTGAATACAGCGCTATTTGAGCTACTTGAATTCTGACCAATTTATTTTAGCAGAATCAGTTAAACAGGCTGGACCTGTTAGTCACCTATGGCTGCAATATTACAAAATGTCAGTGTTGTTACCGTCAGCTCATGCAGCTATTAAACATGGCAGACAGAGAACCTCATAAGCACATTCTCTGGAGGGAGGAGAACAACGCTGATGGAGAATCGCTTCTCCAGGGGGACTGTGATTATAACGAGAAATGGGAGGCTCAGCAACGGGGACAGCGGGCCATCGATCAGCAAGAGACACAGCAAGATGCAAGCCGTGAGCGGAGCTTTCCAAGCAGGAAGAAGCAGAGAGGACTCACTGGTCTTCTTAGGGAGGTTCAACGAATCAGAGAAACACAGCACAGTGCATAAACATGTTTACTATTCAGATTTACAACATTAATTAAACACACTGGTGGAGAATTGTGGCAGGTTCAAATATATATTTTATATGCAAAAGAGTTGGTGTGCGAATTTCTTTTTTTTCCCCAATTAGGTAAATAAGTAGAAAAGAAAGAAGAGAGAAAAACTCACAGACTATGCCTGGTGTTGCGATGCCAACGATGTCGCAGCCTTTGGGGAAGATCTGGTTCAGTTCTTCAGCCGTACTCATGCACTGGCGACTCTTTTTTGCTTCAGTTTAGAAGAAGAAGAAAAAAAAACGTTGCAATCAAATCGATTCAGAACTTTCGATTATTTGGATTTAAAACTAGCATTAGAGAGGCATGAGATAGGAGTGAAATTGAAGTTACAACATTATGAGAATCACACATTTAAAAAAATTAAAAACCACCACTTTCTGCAGCTTCTGGGAAGCAAATGTTGGATTGTTTGCTGCATTGGAACCTGAATGCATTTATTGTCACTAGAATAAGTCCTTAACATACTGAGGAGCTAATTTAAATAAGCCAAATATTTAAATCTGCATCTTAATCTTAGTCAGCTAAACTACTAAAACTGCCATTCAACAAAGATTAATTTATTGGGAAACAGTCCCAAAAACACATTGAGTTGTATGAAAAACATCAAAAGTAGCAAAATCATATTTTTATGTTGTACTTATGTAAAGTAAGAACAAAAGGGTGAAGTTGGCAACATACTGTAGACTGCAGGGCTAATCAAAATTACCATAATGAAAACAGTAAAACAATAAGATGTTTGTTTTTTTGTAAGTTGCCAAAACAAAAAGTATAATGGTCCAAACAGCACGAGACAAACATTATTCAAGTACATGTTCTCTACAAACAATCTGCTGAGTCAGAGAAAATTATTACTACTGACCTTTGCTCTGTTCATAGCAATAAGCTTGTCCAGTCAAGGCCTCACAGTCGACCATCATCAGGACTGTTTTAGGCAGGAGGAATACTTTCTGAAAACGATAGGAGAGAAAATGTTCAAACACTTACTGTTAAACTGATGAATAATCCTGGGACGCTTGAAGCAATTATAGCTGAAAGGCAGCATTATCAATCTGTTGGCAACTTCTAAGTTACAGAACTGTGATAAACTTCTAGGTCATTCCTCATTTCACTCCATTTATCTTCCAAGAAGTCAAAGTTTTTTAAATAGCTCTAATCAATTTTAACCTACGACTCAACACATTTAATTGTGTCACTGTACATCACATCTACCATATTCACTGTCTCATATGGAGAAACATTATCAAAAATAGTTAACGTTTTATGCACCTTCCATTTAATCTGATACATCCTGTGGAGAATCTGCAGACGAATTAATTCCAGAACTAACAGATTCATCATTCATAAAGCCGTAAGTGTAGAAAGATATATTACCACATGTGTAATTTATTAGCTGCTTGATATCTGCCTCAATTGTGCAATAATGCACATATTATAGGGCTTTACAACAAATTAAACATATCAATACAATATTAGTGTGTGTAATAAATTAAAAGCATTTATACCATTTTGTGTACAATAAATGTTCTGTGTTCAACCTCACTGAAGTGAGTTTGAACAAGGTGACAAAGATGACACTGTCCAAGTCGTTTAAGTTTACAGAAAGTGTTGGAAGCATCAAAATGATGGATGAGAAACAGACCTGTCAGGAAAATGTGGATCTATTACAACTATCACCATCATTCCCACAATAGTATAATTGTTGATTTTATCATCAGAGTTGCATGAATTTGTAATATTATGCAGCACAAATCTGTTTTACTTCCTTAACTAAACAAACAGAAAACAGCAAAGACACATGTGTACTAAACTTCTTAAATGTACATTTGAAACTGCAACCAATAAGAGGTTTGACTTCTTTATTAATTAGAAAATCAGTGAAATGTATTTTATTTTACTGATTAATTAAAACAAAGTAAAACTATTACAGATTTATTACAAACAGAGTGTTGGATTTGTTAGCACCTATGTCAGATCATTTTAATGATTGTGGTTTACAAATTAATGAAGACACAGGATTTGGTTTCTCAAAAAAAATTGAATATTTTACTGTATTGGTATGGCCTCCAGACTCCTGTCCTTGAAAGTCACTGACCTGCAACTTTTAGTTCAACACCTGAATCAAATTAAGGACTCATTAGGGCACCTCTGCAGAACCTGACATGTTGAGGAGGTTTCAATAAGCCAAGGTGTTGCAAGTTGGAACAGGAATGAATCTAAAAGTTGCAAGACAGTGGCTCTTAGTGACTGGAGTTCAATCATGAGGAAGACTGCAGACTTGACATTTCTTTACTAAACACATGGAGATGGATAAAACACCCCACAGAGTTGGTCTATTGTTGACAGGAAGATGAGGAACATCAGAGGCATCAATGCAGAGAAGCTGAATGCAACTTTAAAGCAACCTGGGATTCCTCAACACCTAAGATCTACTAAAGGCTGATCTGTGTTGCACCAATGGAGCTCCAACCCAACATCTAGTGCACATACCGTATGGCTATACGTTTCAGCAAAACGACATTTTAGTTTTAACTTGATAAAGTTAAATTTATCAGTCAAATTTAGGGGTTGTCCATTTAGGGGTTGTCATTTCCGGTAAGCCATAATTATGAGGGGAAAAAAACGTCATACGTCACTGTGTGCAATTGAGTTTCACTTTCTGAATTGCTGAAATAAATTCATTTACCGATGATTATTCTAATTTAATGATACACCTGGACATTAACGAAGTTAAGGAGCAACACAGCTCCTACTACGGTGTGATTTCTTTTAAACCGACACAAAAAGGCTCTTTGTTTTTCCCTTTCCGAGTGGTTGTTTCTCCTCTACTCCTCCTTTTCCGTTCATCTCTAGCCACACTTTTTTTTTTTTTTTTTTAAATGGTTTCTCGATTTACCTCCACTTCTTCAGCCAGGATGCTGCAGAAAGAGTGAAGCTCTGTGGTGGAGGGTCCAGAGGCGGAAACCCAGGTCAGATGCTGCTGAGTCCGAAGGACTCTGCGGGCACAGTTCCTCCACAATCTGCACACACTAACCGGGACACACACACACACACACACACATTCACCTACTGCTCAACCAAAACCATCAAAAACAATACGCGTCTCTGCTCACAATCTAAGCATATCATGTTTCGCTTTAATAACCAACTACCGGTTTTTCTTTTAGATAAATATTTGGCTAGCCAACCTAACCGTTTAGCTTGTAAATATTTCCCCGTACCTGGCGACCTGCAGAAGCGATTTGGTTGGTATGAACATGAGAACTCTCTCAACCACTTCGGCGACATTACTGAGCACATATGCAGCCTTGCTGTCTTGAAAAGGTTCGCAAAAATCCAGACTTTCACTCATATTTCAATGTTCGATGGTCGGTCATACAGACTAGCTAGGAACTTTTACCTCTGCACTTTAACAGCTGTTGGACCCTCTTGTAAATTTACAATACTGCCCCCAAGCGGCGCGGAGGGTAAAACGCACAGGCTTTTTCCACCACTCGTTAGGATGTCACAATTTTAAAAGTTATGTTACTGTCCTTACTTCTCCCCAAATACTTTATAAGGATATATAATTCCTCTTGTATTTTTCAGGACATTTCAACTGAACATACATTATAAGCTATGACCTTTCATTTGAACAGTGGCAATGGAGTGTGGTGAGTTTACACAAGTCTGTCAAAATGTTCACACTCAGACCTTGTCCCTTTGTCATTTCACAACCAGAAATGAGACATCTTTTCTGTTCGGCACCACAGGACACAACTGTTTATTACAAGGCCCATGGTAACTCTGGAGGAAGGCCAGAAAGTCCGTAGCTCAATTGGAGTAATATTTTGACTAGAGAAGATAGTCGTGTCTGGGAGGAGAAGGGAGTCTGCAAACATGTGAAATGAACGTGTATGCATGCAGTCAGCAAGTTTTAAAAAAACAAAACATTTGATGGGTAAAAAGGTAAAAAGTTGGGATTTGGCAAACTAAAGATGAAACATGTAATACATTTAAAGTTGTGTTTAGACATTTGTCCTTTAGAAAGCTAAAGGATAAAAGACTTTTCCTGGAAGTTCTTTTGAGGAAAAGCCTGGGTATGACAGCAAACCGCAATTAAAAAAAATTCTTCCCATTTATTCAAACTGCAAAGAAATTGTCAAGGAAAACCTTATCTGTCAGACTGCATAAGATCTGCTAAAGTCAAACAACTAAAGCTTTGTTAAATTTTTTTTAATTGAAAAACAATCTCTAATTACAATTAAGTTTTTATACACTCCTGATCAAAATCATAAGACCAGTTAAAAAACTGCAAGAATTTGCATTTTGCACTGTTGGATCTTAAGAAGGTTCTAAGTAGAGCTTCACAATGTTAAAAGAAGAAATCAGCATAAGAGACAAAAACTTTTGAGTGGGGAATTAAAAACTGCATTTACGCTCAAACATGATTTTTTCAGCTGATCAGAAGTTTAAGACCATAACTCAAAACCCCTGAAAAACCCCCAAAACAGAAAAGTGTCAAAAAAAGGACTCAGTATGAGTAGCTCCACCATTCTTGTTGATGACTTCAAACAATCATTTAGGCTTGATGCCAGTGTTTCGAGGAGGCTAGTGGGAACGTTGCTCCAAGTGTTGAAGATGGCTTGGAAGTTAAAAATGACAGTGGATGGCTTCATCCACTGTCTGGAACTGATGTCCATTTTTGTAAACGCCACTTGCCATCCATCCCCAAATGTTCTCATTTGGGTTTAGATCCGGGGAACATGCAGGATGGTCCAAAAGAGTGATGTTATTCTCTTGGAAGAACTCCTTCGTCAGGTGGGCATTGTGAACCGCAGCATTGTCCTGTTGAAAAACCCAATCATTACCACACAGACGAGGGCCGCAGTCATGAAGGATGCTGCCCACTGCAACATCTCCACATAGCCAGCTGCTGTTTGACGCCCCTGCACAACCTGAAGCTCCATTGTTCCATTGAAGGAAAACGCACCCCAAATCATGATGGCGCCCCCACCACTGTGCCGTGTAGAAAACATCTCAGGTGGGATCTCCTCGTCATGCCAGTAACGTTGGAAGCCATCAGGACCATCAAGGTTAATTTTTTTCTCAAGATTAATTTTTTTCTATCAGAGACACTTTCTATGTCCCATGTTTGGTGCACCCCTGCAAAGTCCAAACGGGCAATTTTGTGGCGTTGAAGACGTGGCCTTTGAAGACGTTTTTCGTTTCTGAAACCCTTCTCTCAGACACCGTCTGATGGTTATTGGGCTGCAGTCAGCACCAGTAATGGCCTTAATTTGGGTAGAGGATCATCCCGTGTCTTGACGGACAGCCAATCAGATCCTGTGGCTCAGAGCTGGTGGAATTTTTTTGGGTCTACCACTTGACTTTTTTGTTCCATAACCCTCAGGATTATTTAAAAAAAAAATGCTAAATGACTGTCTTACTGCGTCCAACCTCAGCAGCGATGCCACGTTGTGAGAGGCCTTGCTTATGCAGCTCAACAATCCAATGGTGCAAAATGCAAATTCTTGCAATTTTTTGACTGGTCTTAAGATTTTTATCAGGAGTGTATTTTGGTCCATCACAAAGTCCCCCCCCACAAAAGGTCAATGAAGCTTGTGGATGTAACATCACATACATTTTCTAGTTTTGAAATATGTTTTTTTTTTCTTTAGTCAAGGAACATAAAAATTAAAACAAGCAAGATCTGGTTTAATCTTTTATTCATACATTTCCAAGATAAAAATGTCTGGGAAAACAAGCAAATTAGCTTTCATGGGAGAAAATGTTAGGAATGGTACAGAGCACAAGTGTTTGCTTCACGTAGCTGAAATACTTAAACTTCAGAAGGAAAAAGATCAGACATTGAATGCAAGTTTATAACAAAAAAACATACATGATCTTACGCAAGTACAGATAATAAAAGTCCCTTTTATACAGGCTTGTCTTAAATTATGGCTTCATTCATAAAGACAATGTGCAGTATTTTAATCATCAAAAGTGCAAAGTCCCAACACATATGTAAACCATTGGACATGTACAGTGAAGTTAAACAGGTCTTTGAACAGAGCGTGCAATATAAACAGTGTAGCTGAGCTGGAGCTCAATACCTTTTCTGCTACTTCATACAGAGCTTGTGTCCTGCAGTCGACAATGCCAGAGGTACAGCTAAACACAGACCCACGTGTCCACCGTAGCAGGAGCATGTGGGAGTCGGTCTTTTAGAACATGTGAAGTCAGGTAGTGGAAAGGATCAGAGCTGGGTCAAATATTAACCATCTCCAGTAGGGTCTGATCCATCATCTGCTTAACGCTCAGGCCCTCTTCTTTAGCGCGTCTGAGTTTGTCTGTCAATACAGCATCATATCAGTTTAGGACCATTAGATAAACATTGTTGAGGTTCTGGTGGACAAAAACATACATGCTAATGAGCCAAAAAATATCTAAATCAATTTCACCTCTCCTCCCTCAGTCCCCGTACTAAGTGTTCACCAAGTACATCTACAAAGCTTCATGCTGTGAACTAGCACCAGGAACCCAAACTAATGATAAACATCTGACAAAGTTTATCTCAAGCTATTGACGGAGATGAAGTCTAGACTCCAATGCATTTAGGGGGACTAATTACAGTGCTCAACTTTTTAAAAATGATAACTTCAATCATTTTCTTTGAAATTAGGTTTTGAAACAAATCCATTACAGCTGAAATACCCCTTCAGCCTCTCAGAGTCTAAAAATCAAGCAGAAATAGAAACTTAATTTCTTTTTACTGCATGACTAATCATTTTGTGTTTTAAAAAAAAGTTCAAATGTATTCAACTAAGGTTTCTCTGTGGTCTTAAATTTAATAATCTTAATTTTAGTATTCAGAAAGTCAGTCCAGTTTTCCACAGTGGGTCTTAAACTACATTCTGTTATATTTTGAATGTGTTCATCCTTTTTACTACACACTGGAGTTTTTAACTATGAAAATACTCAACTTAGATGTTCACCTTCCGTTACACAAAGAATCTGGTCTCAGCTGACTTTTTGTAGTTTGTTAGAGATCAAAAGTGAGAACATTTTTAATGTCCAATATTAGATATGAATTAAGTTATTGTCATTCGTCACAAATTTAAATGAGGATTTTTACACATCTAAATAGGTTAATCTAGTACTGTGTAGAAACCCTACTTGGTGTTTTATTTATTTTTAAGACCCCAGTCTGGAGGTGAATTGCAAATCTTACAGATTTTCTTGTTTAGAACCACAAGCCCCAAAACAAGCGAGACTTGCTTTGGGGCTTATGAAACGCTACTTGTAGAAGTAACTCACTCCAGCAGCTATAAGGCTGAGCAAGTCAAAGCTGCAGTAAAATAAAATTAACTCACTAATTCAGTGACAAAAAACAAAGAAAACACACAACACCATGATTACTTTCCGATGCCCCATCTTTAACATCCGAGTATACAGCAATATGTACAATTTGATTATATTTCTGTGGTGTAGATGTGAATCCCTACCTGCTTAATCTAACAAATTCACAATGCTCTTGGATTATGTAATAAAAAAGTGCTAGCATAAAGCAAACCCTTTCCAGGTTAGGCCTCATTTAAGGCTACTCTCAGTTCATTGGTCAGAAGACGGTTTTTATCAAGCTGCTTGTATAGATGATCTTGACAGTCAGAAAGCAGTAAGGGGAAAAAGGGAAAGAGACAGAAGACAAGTTAGTACATAAAGACAAAGTTAGTGGAGAAAGGTGGGTAAAAAACTGTTAGTTTTGTCCTGGTAAACTACAGACTATAAATTGCTAAGTAATTTTTCTTTCCACAACTCGTTAAGTGATCTATACCTCTAATTGGATTTTCTTTTTAACGTACAGTAAAATCTTGAGACTTTCCAATACATTAGTTTTTTTCTAGGCCCCTTGATACTAACCCAAAACACCAGTCAAACTTAAGAGTTGATCTTGCTTGCAAAGAATTGCCATGTTCAACTGTATGACCAGGTTGTTTGGTTAAAAATGTTGAATGACCTGCAGCAGTACACCAAATCTCACACACGCTTGACAGACTGAGCAGAAGACCTCGTAACTGTGTTCAGGTAAAGCCCTACTCAACCAGTAATCTCCGACAAGCTTACATACTCTTTGGCATTTGTCTCGATATATACCCTCAGGAGTTAGCACTTTAAATAAAACCCACCTTGACAACAAATTAGGTAAAGTTTGAATTTTTTCATCTGGGTTTTCATTGAGATTCAACTAAACTAACATGTAAATTTTACTCTGAATACGTTTCCACTCAGCAAACGCCAAAATAAAAGTCTTGAAACCAAGAAAGACAGACTTGAACTTTATGGTCACAACTATAGATGCCTAGTGGAGAGAAGAGTGAAGAACGGTCTGTGTGCATAGTCTAAAGCGTTCAAAGGTGTCGAAACTGAAAGATCACCTTTGAGCTGTCAACACAAACAACGCATACGATTTGACGATTTGAAATTAGTGAAACGTTTATAAAAAGTTTGGATAATGATAACCTCACTATCTCTGGATTACTTGGTGGGTTAAAACCACCACATTCATCAAGTAACAAACGGCACATTTAACATCTTTTAACGCAACATTTAACTACTTGAACTATTTTTTAACACCAACTGGCTTAAAGCTCTCTTGAACTGAACAATTCATATTTTCTTAGAATTCAGCAACTTCTGAACACAAACTGGAAACGGCTGATTGTGTTAAAAAGGCTCCATTTACTTCAATAGTCAAACCAATAATATCAGGAGTTTCATGATTGTCCTTTTAAAGAGAGAAATGAACAGCAAATAGGGAAGGAGCTACAGATTTTATTTAAAAGTTTTAAATTAATTAAACAGTGAAGATGCAAAAAAAAAAAAAAGACATGAAGAAAAGGGAAAGATGGATCATAGACATAGATGAAAGAGTGTTTATTTTACAGAAAGCAATATGGCTCAAAAATCTGTATAAGACATAGAACAAGGGGTGCTGGCAGCAAAACGCCCGGTGTGCAGTCCTGGCAGGGCAATAAAGAAATGGACCCAAAAAAAAGCTACAGAAAGTCGGGCTGAGCTGCGCAGGAGTGAAATGATGATCGACAAGCTTCCACAGTGAAGAGTGAAAAGGTTTAGCTGTGAAAACAAAAGAACAGATGTTGGAGGAGAAAAAGAAAATAAGAAAAACAAAAGAAACTTGGATGCAGGGAGGATTTGAAAGTTTGGAAATTAAATGTTATGATGGAGAGGGTAAGAAAGAAATAGATTATGCAAATACCAAACTATTTGCATAATCTAACTTATGGTGTTAGTCAAAGTTAAATCTAGAGCTAAATCTAGTTCACTGCAGTCAACATGCCACAAGGGGGAGCTACTAAGACAATGGTTAGCCCTAGTGGGATCTAAAGCACAAATCAAAAATCAAGCACGTTGCAAATTACATGGATGTCATGTCGTTGAGGGCGTGGTCCAGCTCCTCGCTGATGGCCTTGTACTTCAGTTTCTGGGCATACAGCTCATCTACCAAGTTGTAATTGTTATTAAGTGGAGGTGGATGGTGTAAAAACAAAACAGAAAATATAAGTGTCAGAGCATAAAAGTAAAATAGAATCGGCTAAAAGAAAGGAAGAAGGTTCGGAAACGAGGAGGGGTGAAGTAACAGCTGCTGATGTCGGGTCAAATTCCTGAGGAGTCGGAAAAACCTGCTTCACACGTTCCGTGACCCTGTGATGAACGCCGAGGACTGAACAGTGGCAAACCACAGCGCAGCGACAAATACTGCCAACGTGAACAATATCACGCCTATACCTTTTTTTTCATGATTAATAACTCACCATGCAAACAGACATGGAACACTTCTTGGTGCTACTGGAAATGTGTAAAAACCCTTAAGATAAATGAACATTTTCCTTATTTTAGGCCTATTTAGACTATAGGAAAACAAATACCAAAATAATTGCATAACTAAGGCCTTCATGACAATTGTTGCCACTCCTTCCAAAAATACTTTGCACCTACATCTCCTAATTTTTTTGTGACTGGGAGATATCAATTAGGCTTACCGTAATATTTAAAAGTACGAAAATAGACAGTTGAATTCCTAAACTCTAAATTGTCCAGAGTTTTGCGTTCTCTTCTTCAGCTCAGCCAACAGGTTGTGCTGCAGGATTTACATCTGGAAGCTGAGATCAGTCACCACAGAAAATGTTGACTGTATGCGATGTGATTTGTCCATTGATTTGTCTACCAGTTTTCTGGTAGATGGCAATTGATTATTTTCATTAGGCCACGTACAATCATGTTTCCAACACGATTCTCAAAGCTTCACAAGACACAACAGGTCCACAGTGTCACAGATCCTCTACCATGCATACCAATGGATACAAGTTCAAACATTTTAGCAACAAACCATATCCATTTGGATGGTTTGTAGCCAAATGTCAAGTTTAGGATGAACCTAGTTCCCAGCGTTAGCCCTGTCCTTTGCCCAACTGCTTGGCACTTAACTCAGGTTAGAGACTGTGAGATGTTAAAATGCCTTCAGATGGTAAAGAATAACTATTCCATAAACACTTGAGGCATCACTTAGAGGACCAATAAATGTCGACCAGTGACTAGTTCCAAACATCTGTTGGTTCCTGCACTTAATACATGCACTCAAATTGAGTGCTGGGTTTTTCTTATCGCTTCATGTGAATTCACAATACTTCAACAAGACTGTTTTAATTCAACAGCATCTTTACCAAGAGGTGCCAACAAATTAGTCTGGGTCTACAGTTGTCCTGTGAACGTTTCTGCATTCAGACAACACTAAACCTTTCAGCGCCTTTGTCAGCCATTGAAGTGCATTAGCATCTTTCAGAAACAAATGTTAATTTTACTTTGATTTAAAGTCTCAGCAGTTACAGCTTATGTTGTTTACCTGACTGCATGAATAAATAGAAATCCCTTTAAATTTTAATCAAGCATTAGGCAAATGAAAAGTGAAAGTAATCATACCCTCCAGGTCGTCGATGGTTTTCTCGAGCTTGGCAACTGATCTCTCAGCGAACTCAGCACGAGTCTCAGCCTGAGCGGAGCAACACAGCAACATCAGCAAACCACCAGTAAGAGGTTTACATTAACAACTGAAGCCTTAATGGATTGAAAGTAAGAGGGCTAAATAAGGAAATGTTAAAAAGCAGCCAGCAAGGCAGACTTTTTCGCAAAATGCCAAATCGAAGACAAGATAGGATGGATGAAACGGAAATATTTTCTGAAACGTCACATGCAGAGATGAATTCGGCACAGCTGTAGCTCACTCACCTCCTTCAGCTTGTCTGTGAGAACCTTGATCTCCTCCTCGTACTTGTCCTCCTTCTGTGAGTACTGCGGTTACACACAAAGACTGAAATCAGAAAACCTGCAGCATTCATCGTCTCCCCTACGACTTTATATGAAGATGTCATCAAACCTAATCAATCGGCCTACCTTCTCTGCCTGGGCCTCCAGAGACTTCAGGTTGTTCTGCACGGTCTTCAGCTCCTCCTCCAGCTCAGAGCATTTACTGTAGAGTGTCAGCAAAGAACAAAGTACATTGTAAATCCTATTTAAGGTCGTCCCCAAGAACAAATGGGGGAAGCGGGATGCTACCTCTCGGACAGCTCGGCACGCTCCTCCGTACGTTCCAGGTCGCTCTCAATGATCACCAGCTTACGGGCCACCTGCACTCACAGCACGGTGTTCTCTTACCAAACGGATCCAAAATACTTTTATGCTTCTACTGTGAACGTGAAGGCAGCTGTATCTGATAAAAGAGGGTGGAAAACACTTCAGAAGTGCAGTAAAGGAGCTGAAAAACTCACCTCCTCGTATTTGCGGTCAGCCTCCTCAGCGATGTGTTTGGCCTCTTTCAGCTGGACCTCCTGCAGCTCCATCTTCTCCTCGTCCTTCATTGCTCGGTTCTCAATGACTTTCATGCCTCTGAATAGAGAAAAGCCAAGAAAAAAAAAAAAAAAAGATTGTGGTCTAGTGCAAGCAATGCTTTCTTATGAACTGAACATCACAGCATAATGCATCTCAATAGTAAAGATTAAATCCTGCACAAAACAAGTGAGACTAATGTCTTGTTGGAACAGATGATGTAGTTTTCTACAAGCAGTGACACACGTGTCACCAACAGGTTTCAAAACCTGGACATATTTATCATTCAGAAAATAAAAGAAAGTGATCTAGAGAATCCAACAAGAGAAGAAATTCACAAAACATAAGACCTTAACAATTAGCATTGTCAAATAAAATATATTTTTAACATGAATATGCAGTGATTTATTTCTAAACATGCACCAATGAAGCTTTTTCTTGACAGATGCACGTTTCCAGTCGTCTTTGTGTTCCGATTTGATTCAAATTTTTTATTTGAAAGCTTCATCCGCTATTCAAGTGAAACAAAAAAAACCTGCATCATTGTGCATTCTGTTGGCTGATCAAAAAAAAAAGAAAGAAAAGTCCCTAATTTTGAGTACTTGCTCAACCAAGTACTCAAAATTTACTTGGTTTAAGTTTTTGACTCGGACCTTTTGTTAATTTTTTTTTTTTTTAAATGATGACCATTGTATTTGGTAAGAAGACGTTGACCACCCACCTCTCGCTCTCATCGGCAGCCTTCTCAGCCTCCTCCAGCTTGGTGAGGGCAGTGGCCAGACGCTCCTGAGCTCGGTCCAGCTCCTCTTCAACCAGCTGGATGCGTCTGTTCAGGGAAGCGACATCTCCCTCAGCCTTGGAGAGAGCAACACAGCCAAAATCAGATCAAGTTTGTAGTGGTCAAGCGCTGATAAATCAGGTCTATGCTGGAAAACAAGGAGCAAGTGGGGGGGGGGGGGGGGGGGGGGGGGGGGGGGTAACGATACGATGCATAATGCAGATTCCGGTTAGGGAGTAAAACTGCGTTTCTCTCACTACAAGTTGAAATTTCCGCAATATGCATAAAGAAAATGCGTTAACTACACAATTCCTAGTGTATCATTTTTACCAATAACTAAAACCAGGCTTAGTTGAGGATAAAGGCACCTCCCCATACTTAAACTAGCCGGTGGCACCGTTAGTGAGGGTTTTATCCCTCTCTGAGGACCTGCTCTCACGTCAGCCTTTTATTAACGCAGCGGCCGCTAGTTTACCCGGAGCGCTCAGGGTGGTGGTGGTGGTGGTGTCGTCGTCGTCGTACCCCCCCCCCCCCCAACACCACCCAGCCCCTCCACCTCCGACGCTCAAACTCACTCGCTCGATACCCACTCAGCTCTGTTCCGAACAGGAACCGCGGGGTGTTGTTGGGCCTAGCGGCCCAACGCTCTTTGACCAGCTTTGCACCTAATGCCTCCCGCAGCCAAGAGCCCTAATTGCCTTAAATCATTAGCAGCTTACCGCTTCCCTCGCACTCCTCTCCTGGTTCAGCTCCCGCTGCAATAACGATGCCCGTTCCTCCGCCGAATCGGCCTGCTCCTGCAGCGACTTGATTTTTTTCTTCACGGCTTCCAGGGAGCTTCCACCGGCCATTTTTTCCTCCCCCCCCTCCCCCTCTCTCTCGCTTTGTCGTTTAATTTGGCCCCAGCTACGCTCGTTTTCTCCCGGCTGTGCGTGGCTGCCTCGCGCGCCGTCGGGGATGCTTCGCGTTTGATCCCTGCCCCCACCGCCTTTAATCAACCACTGATGAGGATTGGGACGTGCCACCAGCCCCGGAAGTAACTCATTTCAACCCCCCCTCAAACCATAAAATGTGTCCTCATGGATTGTTCTCGTGGAGTCTTTTAGTTGTGGTTTTATGTCGTTTGTTGTGGATTTGTGAAGATATATATGCAAATAATTGTGTTGCGGTTTGACTTGCATCCCCGAATCTTAAATTGAGCCAGTCCCATCAAGATCATAGCCGCAGACATCACAGTTTACTCCCGCGCTGTTAATTGAATTAATTTGACAGCTAAAATAAGGACAGCAATGCTTACGACATCTTTCGGTTTATTTTTCCTTTTCCTGTCAATTATGCCTAAGCATAAAAATTGCAATAATAAATAAACACTGACACATGTTTTTTATTTTTATTTTTTTATTATAATGTATTTGTTGTGTTTGCTGTCTTCCTTTTTCTGTTGGCGTACTGCAAATTCCAGTAGTGATTGTAAAAATTACCACAATTACCAGCCCAGAAATAAGCAGCTTTAAATTCCGATTGTATTTAACACACCTTTCAAGTCATAAAGCTATTTTCCGCTGTAGTTCTTAATGTGTAAGTTTGCAATGCATTTGTCAAATCTTCTGTGTAAATTTAATTTCTGGAATGCAGATGAAACTAAGCAAAATAGACTTTTTGGGCTGGTCTTTTACACTGAGTGAAAGATGGGCATATAATAAAAATATGTCTGTTAAACACATATTTGAGTATGTTCTAATATTGTTGATGATAATTCCAGTAATAATCCTAATCTGATCCTGGGCTTTCCGTATGCTATGGTTCCATTTACCCATCATTGAACATTTTGCTCTTGACTCTTGAAACAATAACAAAAATATTTTTTGTAGCGCAACACAATTAGGAAATGAGAGTTGTCCATAAACTTGGAGATGCACAAACTAATTAAAACACCAAAGTGAGGTTTTCTTTTGTCTCTTGGTTCTGTCACATTGCAAATCCCTGCTTCTTTAACTATTTCTCCATCCTGATCTCCCTCAGTATCACAGTCACCGTGTTTCCTAATTCTTCCTTTTTCTGCAATGTTTATAGGGACTGCGTTTACTGTCCTGCTGAGTTTTCAGAGATTGGCTTCACTTCCCTATCTGCAACTCATTACACTTTTACCTTGTAATGTAAAACAGACACTGTAAATGACACAACTGCACAAATTTGCAAAGCACATTGTTTTCTCTAGAAAACAATATGTTTCAGCCTAACAACTTTTTTTTTTCATGCAAATTGTTGCAGTACTTCCAAGAACAAAATGAATGAATAATCACAGTAGGTTGCACATTTTTAGACTCTATAGGCTTCTGTAGATTACGCTGGATTACTCTACAGTATGGAGTGGATTACAGTGTTGAGTATAGAGTAATCCACTAATGAAGTGGCTGATATGCAAGTATACCACACATACATTTGGTAAATCTGCCTGATTTACCAAATGTACAAAAGAAGGTATTTTAGTGTTCTAAGACACCAGAATATCAGGCAAAATACTTTCTGTTCTTTTTTTATTAGCTGGATTTTTTCTACATTGAGTTATTTATTTATTTAGAAGAAAACAGAAACTTTATAGAACATCTGTTAAATATTTCATTGTTATTGGTAAATTAATTGGTTAGTCTATAAATTTAGAACTATCTATAAACCTAAGTTTATTCTAAGCAGATTGTTAGTAAGGTTTTTCTTTGAGCACAGTGTTGTTTTATGAGCTTTTTAACTCAATAATGGCACAGGCTAATTGGCTAAACATGAAAGCAAATCAACAGTTTTGATCCAGCTGAGCAGGGCTGACCCTGGGTGTGACAACTGATCCCAGAAAGACCACCAATATATCAAGGATTTTTTTCAGTCCAAAATGTGCCTGTAAAAACGCCCGACTGAAACTGGACACTGGCAATAACATTCATCCAAATGGCACAAGAGTTAGCCTGTGAACTGTGACATTACCATATCCAGCACAAGGGCTAAATTTACCTGCACCCTTATATTCCTCCTATGCAACCCATTGGTGGATTTTGTAATATATTATTCTGGTACTTCAGCATTAGAGTCAATCTGTATGGGGAGCTACATTATTTTGTGTTTCTCCCCTTAGTTCAAACTCACATCTGTGGCTTTCTTCTCAGCGAGCTCCAGTTTCTCCTGAGCATCCTTCAGGGCCTCGGAATATTTGTCCAACTCATCCTCAGTGGCCTTCAGCTTCTTCTGCAGTGCTACCAGGTCATCCTCAAGCTGGTGCACAGAGAAACCAGAAGTGTTTTCTTTAAGCAATCACAAAATTCAAATAAATTGTTCTTGCCCTCAAAAGACACTTTACCTTGTCCTCTAACTTTATACGACTTTATATCTTGCATATAAAATACAACTGTTTTCTACATATTCAATGCATAAAGTCATCATTTAACATAGAAAATAATTACAATATGAAAACCTCTTATATCTTGATCCTATACATAAAAACACACGGCTGCAAGACACAATAAGACAAGCTGTGCAAGGTATTTTTTGTGCAAAAACACAAGAACAGGTTTAAAACCAGACGCTCACCTGTTTGCTTCTGTCCTCAGATGCTTTCTTGTCTGACTCAGCCTGCTCAGCTCTGTCCAAGGCATTCTCCTTGTCAAGCTTGAGCATCTGCATCTTCTTCTTGATGGCATCCATGGCTGCTTAGTGTTTGCGTTGGCTGCAAATCTGTGAACCTGAACAGAAAAGATGGGAGCGTCTGAACCACACCGAACACCTAGTTGGAGTGCGAAGTCGCAGAGCCTGTTGAGGGTCAAATAAGTCGGATACTGGACACCAAATGCTCTTTTGGAAAGGGCTGCAGCTGTTTGCCAACACGAGCCCTTTGTTTTTTCTCAAATCTCCACACCGATTCGCTCTCCAAGACATTTGACCACTTGTACGACTATACATGGGGTGCAGGCATCAGAGAGGAACCCTCCCACTCCCACGCCTCGTAGCAAGACGTCCTCTCCTATTTCTATCACCCTCCAAGAGGAAGTGGAGTGTCAAGAGGTAGTAGTGCTCCAAGGGGGGTTACTGGGGAGATAATCTTCACTCAGTTATCACTTAGAAAGATGAAGTAAAAACACTGAGATAAGAAAACAAACTGATCACAAACTTTTATTTAATTCTTCGCTATTTATTTTTTCCCGAAAAAACTTAATCAAACAGTGAAACTTGATTTCAAATGTGTTTCCTTGTTCATGCAGAGGTCTGTTCCGATGAATTACAGTAGCATTTCAAGCATGACAACTATTCACACATAACACACAGAGGCGATTGGATAAGCCCCTGTGAAATCCTCTCTCACTCTGAGGCGTGTCACGTTAGCCAGCGCGGTTTGCTCGTCCTCCACTGATCATTTCAGAGGCTCCATTACAACACGGCAGCAATCAGAGAGGAACCAAACAGTTAAACTTGTCCGGCTTCTGTGGTGGATTGAGGATTCCTCAGAGTTCTGTCACAAATGGGCTCGAGGGAAAGCGATGCTATTTGTGGGGGACAATAGAGAAGCTTTGGCATTTAAACAACCCCCACTGTAACAGTTCTGTTCCACAGTGGCAGCTGTCACACACAGCCTGCTGTTAAGAACAGTGGATGGTTGGTCATTAATGAGTCACTGTCAGTTAAAGTAGCTCGACTTTTGCACATATTTACAGCAAAGTAAGAGAAGAGGAAATATTTCTTTACTAAAAATTTTATGGGTTTGTGTAAATAAAAATTAACTCTCAGGCTTTCCCATGATACTACTCTTCCATTGGCTGTTATGATCTGCACGTGTTTTGTTGAGTGTATATTTTAGGATCTGATGAAGTGTGTGCCACCTGTTGGATACCACCCAGGCCTCATAAAGTTCAGTAAAAAAAAAAAAAAAGTAATTGTTACATCAGAGATTTCTTTTGTTTTTTCTTTCTTTCATCAAGTTTTAATAGTTAAGATTATCAAATAAATGTAAACGTAAAGAAAAAAAGATTCAAATAATAATTTCATTTATAAAGGGCAGAGAGTTAACCAGAACCAATTAGACTACATTTCAAAAAGTTATTGCCAATAAATCAGAAATTAAATATAATAAATTACATATTTTTTGGAGGCTGCAATTTCACCCCCACACCCAGGTAGGATTTCTGTCAGAGCTGCAGAATCAATAAATCACGCGTGATAGGCCAGTCTGAAACATGAAATAAAAAATTAGAGAGCAGATGAGAAACAGTAGCTGACTTTTATGCAAAGGGTTACGAAGCAAGTAAGTAAAACTTTAGTTATGTAACATCTTTCGAGATATAGATCACAAAATACAGTGAACAAAAAACTTAAAACTAAAAACATTACTATATAATCAATTAAAATCAACTGCAAAAAGATGAGTTTTGAGCTGGATGGGTGTCCTGGTACACTCACGGTTAAACTAACACAGCAGTTAAGGAAAGCATATGCCTGCAGTCAAGCATGGTAGTGGTAGTGTAGTTGTTTGGGCTGTTTAGCTTCTTCTGGACCTGAATTACTGGCCTTAATTGATGGAAAGATAATTGATGTGTTACATAAGAAAATCTTGTGGGCAAATTCCTGCGTGTCAGTTTGTGACCTTAAGTTCGAGCACGAGGAACAAATGAAATAAAAGACTCAAGTTGCTGATCTTTTTAAGGTTACTCCTACCCTACCCCTCTATTTTATTTCTTGGTGGTCTTTCCTGTGAAGCTTTTTTGAACCAGTCAGCTGTCACCATGTTGTCATCCTGCCATGTGTTTTATGGTGCCCTTAGCAGCCAGTCACACATGCCAGTCATAGTCAGAGATCAGAGAGCTTCAATCCACTGTGTCACCCGTAGACTCTGAATAATTCCATTAATATTGAATTTAAAGATTAAGAAATAACACGAAGGAGCTATTAATTCAAAATAGATGGTCGTGGATCTAGCAAACGTTTAGAAGTTGGACTTCTTCTAAGACGGCTTATTGAACAAAATGTGAAACGAAATGATTAAAAAAATATTAGAGACAAAACGAAATGTGCACGGTGCATGGATTACCCTGAACTACCCTCAGCATTCTTTGAATTTCCAATTATAATAATATATTAATCCTTTGAATCAGAAGTGAGATGTTGAAGCTTTTGAAATTTGACACAAGTGTTACGCATTAATTGTTTGAGATCATGCAAGATTGCTTTCGGTTTTTGTGGCGTTTCCAAACATATTATTTCTTTCTTTCTTTCTTTATTATTATTATTATTTTTATCTATCAAACCATCTAAGCCAATGCAGTACAGTGTATTGCAAAAGAAAATTCAATTTAACTTTTCATAGTTCATCACATTAAAAACACAACTTTCAACATATTTTATTGGGATTTTATGCAATAGGCCAACAAAGGGTTGTTTTTGAATTTGCAATTGAAATCTAAAATGTGTGATATACATATGTATTCAAACAAATTTTTTCTGATATCCAGACGTCAACTACATAATAATCTACACAGTCCAGTCACATTAATGTGACCATCTGTCAAAAGCCAGAATAACCACCTTTCGCAGAGCGAACTGCTACGAGACGTGCAGGAAGAGAGTCACTTAGGTCCCTGAAGGTCTTCTCTGGGATGTTGAGCCATGCCGACTCTAATGCCGTGGCCAGCTGCGCTAGATTACGCGGTTGAGGATCCATGGCGCGAACAACTCGATCGAGATGGTCCCACAGATGCTCGATTGGGTTTAAGTCAGGTGAGTTTGCTGGCCAGGGGAGGACGGTAAACTCATCCTGGTGCTCTTCGAACCACGCACGTACACTGGCAGCTGTATGGCACCTCGCATTGTCCTGCTGGAAGATGCCATCATCCTGAGGAAAAACAATGCGCATGTAGGGGTGGACATGGTCCGCAAGGACAGATGCGTACTTGTATTGATCCATCGTGCCTTCCACAATAATCAGTGAACCCAGAGAATGCCAGGAAAACATTCCCCAGACCATAATGCTCCCGCCTCCAGCTTGGACCGTTCCTGCAATGGTTGCAGGGTGGTTCCTTTCAGAGGTTTCACGCCTTATACGCCAACGTCCATCTGTCCGATGGAGCATAAAACGCGATTCATCTGAAAACGCTACCTGTCGCCACTCAGTGGACGTCCAGCTGCTGTACTGGCGTGCAAATTCTAGCCTTCGTCGTCGATGAACACCAGTCAGCATAGGTGCACGAACCAGGCGTCCGCTTCGGAGGCCCAGACGCAGCAATGTTCGCTGAATAGTGGTTTGGGAGACACTTGTGGTAGCCCCTTGGTTCATTTTAGTGGTCAGTTGCTCAACGGTAGCCCGTCTATCTGCCCGAACGCATCTCCGCAACCGTCGTTCGCCTCTGTCATCTATGGCCCGTGGTGCACCACATTTGCCACGTCGTTGATTTTGGACAGTCCCATTTTGCCATGCACGGTACACTTTTACCACGGCGGCACGCGAACAGTTCACAAACTCAGCCGTTTCGGAAATGCTTCCACCCTTGGCCCGAAAGCCAATGATCATGCCCTTTTGGACGTCGGATAAATCGCTTCGTTTCTGCATTACGCCAACGATTGAAATGTTTTCCGAAGCCCACACACACCCTTTATATACGCTCAACTGCACTGTGCTGCCACCTGCCTTCTGTGATTGGTTATTTAACTCTGAAGTGGAAAGTACGTGGTGGTCACATTAATGTGACTGGACTGTGTATATAAATCCACCTGTGCATTATTTAATCTGATATATAATGTTGGAGGATATTTCATTTTGAATTTTTAAGAAGTATTTAAAATTTTATGGAGGTTTAAAGTTGAGGTCCAGTCTCATTTTCCAAATTTCCACCTTAACACTTTTCTTTACAGCATATAGGTGAGATCCCACAAAATGATTAGCTTGCATAAGTTAAGTGCATAGTACTCTCTGTATGCCACAAGTCAGTAATCTTCCATCAGGTTGGTAGGTGAGATGCCCTGAAATTTTTTTAATATTTCAGAACTGTTACAAAATGGAAAAAAGAAAATAATGCCTCCATGTTACAACAGGTGTTTTAATGACACAAAAGTACTTGAGTCGCCATATAATCTGCTGTCGTCATCAGTAACAGTATCGGCCTTCTGACTTTTATTAGAATTAGATTTAGAACAGGAAAATACTAGATGAGATGTCTTCTGCTGCCAGTCAACATTAAATTCAATGCCGTCGTTAATTTAGCTAAGTTCTTCTTCCTTCATCTCAGCCAAGTCAAATTCACAAGAAAACTGGATTGAAGTCACTTCAGCACGCATTTACAGAATTGCAACAAAAAGCTGATTTGAGTAAATATCAGAGGATGGAAGGCAGATTTGAACTCCGTCCCAGGAAGCAGCTGTACCACTGAAATTGACGTCGCCTCCTTGGATTTTAGTGCCGGACAGATTTAGCTCGAGTCTCAGCACATAGTCTGGACTCAGTATATCCTTTAGATTTGTGCTGACTCAGAAATGCTATCTTGTCTTGCGAATAAAAAGGGAACCTTGTTTTCCTGGCAGAACTGACCTCTCTCGCTTTTCCTCAGAAGACCTTGGCTCGGTCTGAATGAAGTCAGTGCTGCTGATGCTGAGAGAAAGTTGATCCAAATGTATCTGTAAAAAAACAAACTGTTCAAACTATCCATCCATCCATTTTCCTACGCCCTTGTCCCTTGATGGGGTCGGGAGGTGCTGGTGCCTATCTCCAGCTGGCGTTCCGGGCGAGAGGTGGGGTACGCCCTGGACAGGTCGCCAGTCTGTCGCAGGGCAACACAGAGACACACAGGACAAACAACCATGCACACACACTCACACCTAGGGGCAATTTAGACAGACCAATTAACCTGACAGTCATGTTTTTGGACTGTGGGAGGAAACAGGAGTACCCGGAGAAAACCCACCATGCACAGGGAGAACATGCAAACTCCATGCAGAGAGGCCGGGGCTGGGAATCGAACCCAGAACCTTCTTGCTGCAAGGCAACAGCTCTACCAACTGCGCCACTGTGCAGCCTAACTGTTCAAACTAGCAGTACTAAATGTATTCCACAAGCAAAAGTTGGATAGAAGAATGACAAGAGAAAATTCCAGCTGAGTCTTTATGGTCCTGGAATCTTAACCATAAAAGCCGATTTGAGATTTAAATCAGAAAATCTATATTTTACTCTGATAGTAAATAAAATAAAATGTCATTTTGTACAGGACACAGTCTTGGTGATTGCCAGGAGAGTTCAGAGATTCTGGATCTATTTTATGAAGGCTTTGTTCCTGAACAACTCAAATGAACAAGAACAGAAAGGAATGTCAAATCGTATAATCTGAGAGTTTACAGAATAAATTGCAAAATGATGAATACATTACTTTCTGTCAGTTTTCCAGGATAAAAATGTCTTTGAAGAACTGGGTTGTAAATTAGTGAGAAAGATGAGATGTGGACAAAATGTGTGCACAGTATTTTAAAAAAATTTCAAGTTTTAAAAAAATAAACCAACTCCGTCATATGAACTTTTTACAAATATAAAATTGGCCCTTGTTAAGGTACTGCACAATGAATCTTCAAAAGTCTTAATGATTCTACAGTTAAATTTTTAATCTGTCTAAATCTTATGTCATGGAATTATTTACAATAAAGTATTTGAGAATTTACTAAATACCAGTCAAATTGTCAGAAATGTTGCTCAAAACCCAAATGTTTTGAGAACTACAAGCTTGTTTACCTACTTCATGTATAAAACTGCTGTGATCCACACTGATAAACCAGCAATTTTAAGTTATCAAATATTTTTGATAAATCAAAACCTTGACTTTTGTTATGGAAGGAAGTATGAATTTCACTAAGCTCATTTCAAAAAAATTACATTCCTTGAACTTTTCCACTTTGATCACATCAATGCAATTATTAGGATTTCATACGAGTAACACATTTAGTTCACCTATAAAGTACTTTAATTAGCCCAAGAGAAAAAAATAACTACAACAATAGACATGTGTTTGTAGGTTTGTTGTGTCATATCCTCTTCAGATTGAACAGCGCTCCTCCATATGTAGAACATTTCCACAGAAATGCCAGTGACTCAAAAAATACACGCAACACATCAGTTACATTGAAATGCTTTATTTTCAGTGAATACAAAAAATAAGTTTTGAGGCCAGATAAATATTCTCAGTATCCTAATTTATCATTCTTTTTTTTTAGTGTAGCAACCTTTTAATTCAGTTTCTTTTATGGTAGTGGGAACACTTCTATTACTTCACACAGCAATAAAACGGTGACAGATATATTGAAATATCCCCATCATATTTATCTTTTGAAGTATCTTAAAAGCACAAGAAAAAAAAAAACTCATCCGTAAAATGTCAGGGACTTCATTACACACAAAGCAGTTGGGTTGAAACACTTCTGTCTCTGGTGGGTCTTTTTGTTCAGAAGCACTGTGGCTACATGCCCATAAAATTCAGTACAAAAATGTATTCGTATATGTAATATAATACATTTTAAACTTCAAACACATTTTATTTTCCGACTGGCAGACAGTCCATTTATCAACCCACCCCAGAAAAGGTTTTGCATGTGGCAGAGGGGAGAGATAAAGGAGGCGCAGTTGTTTCAGCACTGAAAGGAACAGCATGTTAAAATACCACAGACAGGAACCGACGTTTCAGAGCAAAAACTTGTCTTCTACATGAAGCTATTGCTGCAGCAACAGACGCTGTATGAGTAAACGACTAAGGCACTAATAATAACAACACTACAGACTGTACTGATAAGCAGTGGATGCTCCCCATCACTTTCAAAATGTCCACACACACGCACACACACACAGGTCACAATGCCAGAAATCAACTGAAACAAAAGTCAACTTAGAAACGCACATTGGTTGCATGCTGCAGGATACAGTGTTGCTATGTGGAGGTGTGATTTACTCACCTAGGACCTAAACTTACAGTGCAGCGTAACATCTAACTGAATGATGGCCTCAAGAATAAGACGAGGGAAAGGTTTGATGACATGACAATCAAACGCTGTAAACAAAAGCTCGTTCTGCTTGTCGATCAAAGTTGCGGCGCAGCAACAACAAAAAAAAAACAAGACAAAACTTTGTGATTATCTTTGCACTTGCTTCACTTTTACTTTGTCTCGGCAGTCAAACGTTTGAAAGATTTATCCGGTCGCAACAACTTTTGTCGCTGTATTTGACCGAAAGAAATACCAGGCAGTGAAGATATTGCTTTAGAAACTGTCATTAAGTAACTCGAGAAGAGACGGCTACTGTTCTCTCCAAAATAAATCAACGTGTTAAGATACGTTTTTCATAAATGTATTCTCGATTTTCTTTGTGTAATTGCCAGGTTACAAAGATCGTTGAAATATTTATTTATTTAAAAAACAAATAAAAACACATTTCACTTTTTGCACAGCATGAATGTAACCAATGCTGCCCCCTACAGCACCTGTTATGTTATTGCATTGTTCATACTTTCATCGCCCAGAAGGACGAGCAATTAAAAAAAAACAAAAAAAAAACATGTTTTATGGTTTGGGAAAATATACGACACCCTGCTTGGAAGCCACACAATCCTCTGCTGTTGGTTGCTATAAACTCAGACCATATCTGACCCTGAAGATAGACGCCTCCCAGCTAAAATTACCCTACCGTAATAAATAATCTCTGTGGTAACATGTTTTCCTGTGTAGAAGAACAAAAAACATTCACATTGCAACCCAGTGGTCACACATAACGAAACATATTCATAGTGTCTTTGAGAAATCAGTAAAATGTGTTGCATCTTCATATGTTTTGCCTAAAGAGATGAGAAATATCAGAAAGAAGAATGGAGGAAAAAAAATATTTATACGACTGGATCATCTTACTTCACATTATGGTTACTGACCACTGAATTAAAGCGGAGACGTGCCACAGCGTTTCACGTGATTCACACAGACGCCAAGGTGCAACTGGAGCATAAAGGCCAACATTCACACAGTCAGAGTACCAAGCTGAAATGTTTTGGGGAGGTTTTTTTTTCTTTTCCGTTTTTGCATTCAGATTCATGTTGTGCTTATATGGCTAAGCGATACAAGCAGCAGTACAATCAGTTCTTCATTTGAAAGCTTGTGCAATGGAGCTGCAAGCGGAAATTAGGGGAAAAAAAAAGCTTATAGGGTGAAATGTGAGCTGTGCTGTTCGCCCAAGGGATGTCACATTCTGGGTTAAGTAGTTATTATAGACAGTATATAAGAGAGGACTAAGTTCTGTCAGGTCACCACAATCTTTATGTTGTTTGCAGGAAGCAGTTGACTCCACACAGTAGTATTTTAAACCCACTCGTAGCTATTTAAGATCTTTTCATGCGATGAAGTTGTACCGGTCTCTCAAGAACCAGTCACAGAAGTCACTGTGGGTTCATAACGCCTGTCCAGGTTTGCCACACCAAACGCAGACGTGCTCATCACACAGCAGGCATCAGTTGGCGTCTTCTCGTAGCTCGCTCGGCAGAAACTTGTACTGCTGCTGCCTGATCTGAGCCAGCTTCTTCCTGGCGTCCTCCAGCTCCCGCTCCTTCCGCAGCATCTCCTCCTGGGCTGCAATGATCTGCGCAGATGGTACAGGAATTGTTTTTTTTTTTTTTTTTGAAATATGCAAGTTAGCAGTGGTGGCAGAAACATTCAGTCCAAAATGCACAAATAAGCTGGTATTGCTACAAAGGTGAGAACATCAGCAAAACAAATCCTTTAAGGTATTTTTTTCTTAACATCTGAATGACGGTGAACAAAAATCCCCACGACTGTTTAATTACAACAACACATACTCTACTGAAATAGTGTAAATAAATACATTTAAATCATTACCTGAGCTATTCCACCCACAAACTTTGTCTTGACAACCACGTTGTCCTCATCCGCTTTGTCAAAAGCTGCTTTCTGAGCCGCCCGGACCAAATTGTCCGAAGCCTTTTTTACTGCATTCCCGGCAATCTACGGAGCAGAAGGAGAAAAACAGAACAGTGGCAAAAAGGTTAAATGGTAAATTGTTCATGCAAACCGTTTTATGTTAATATATTAATCGCATTGCAAGTCAAAAAAAGAGAAAATATCCCATTTGAGAAATGCACTTTTCAGCAGCGAGTGCGAGCTGCTGAAAATGGAAGAGACTATTCTTCCATTTAGTTCAAAAATCTTTGAATTAAGATGTTTTTCTAGCAACCAGAAAACAAATGGAGCGTCTGGACATTACAAATTAAAGCTTACCACATGTTCTCAATGAAAACTGTTAATTATTCTAATTTTTCTTTCCTGCTCAGGCCAAAATAAAAGAGAACAGTGGTGTAAATTGTAAGAAAAAAAGTTAGTGAGATTATCAAAAAAGCTTTATAACACCATAATCACACTTATTTTTATGGCACAATAAGAATAAAATGAAATTTTTGTAAATAAGGCGCTAACTGCATACCTGCAGTCTTCTCATGGCCTCGGAGTCCTGGTCCGCCTTCACCTTGCAGGCCACCAGTAGCTGGGCGGTGGAGGCCGCCACCTGTTTGGCCGAAGAGATGAGCTTCTCCTCGCTGGCGTGGCCTTGCACCGAGGCGTTTGCAGCTTCGCACAGGTTGCTTGTCGCTGCTGCCACCATTCGCGCCTGTGAGGTAATAAGTAAAAGGACATTTTACAAAATGTTTGCGCCGATCGTTATTGACTGGATTTCACATCTCTTCAGCTGCAAGGACTTACAGCAGAAATGAGCCCCTGGGACCACTGTCCATCATCCACAGCGTTGGCAGGGATGGAGCCCACTTTGCCCTGGGCCACCAGCTCCCTCTGAGCGGCCGAGGCAGACTTGACCAACGCGCTGGTGGCTGCGGCAATGGACTTGGCAGCCTCCAGGATCTGCTCCTCAAAGTTCAGCGTCTCGTCTGCTTGCTGAGGGCGGAAGGAGGGCCGGTCAGTAAAACACCAGAAAACACTAGTTCATAACTCCTAAAAAAATAAAACTAAAAATTAATCTGGATCAACTGAAGAGGGAACAAACATTCAGTGTTTCAGACGTTCCTCACACACACACACACACACACAGACACACACATTCACACCACAAGTCTGTAGACAGAGCAGGACACTGTAGGAATATGTTTGATATATAGTTGGGACTGAATAACAACCTAATATATCAAACATATCAGACAGAGCCCTGCAGAGAAGGCCTCCGGTGGTGGGGGGCGGGCAAGGGAGGAGAGGATGGGGGCTTAGATGGCAGCAGACTCAGATGGACTAAACCAGGACATGTGAGTTGATGGGGAATGGATTAGGGAAAAGGAACAGGAGGAGGGGGTGGGGGGGGGCTGTGAACTGTGTTGTTATGGGAGCGCGAGATGTAAACAGAGATGACACCTCAGAGGCTGGGTTTGTGCGTTTCACATAAAAATGAGAAAGTGTGAAGATGAAGGTGGACAGAAACCTTCACAAAAGTGTTCTGTTTTAGAAAGACACCTAAATAACTAAAGAAACTACGCTACTTTTTTTTAATTTATGCATTCAAAAATGCTTAACGTGCAGTAATATCAGTCAATTTTGGAATGACAATATGACAATATATTGTTATTAAAAATATAACGTCTTTTTGTTCAGTCTTCATTGCTAAAACAGACACAAAATAAAGAACTGACGCAAAATTGAATGCATTATTTACGTCTATAAAAAATTGTTTGTGGCCTACATATGCTGTTTTGACAATGAAACGCCCTATTTATAGTTTCTAAATGCTTTTACCAGACATAATCTAACCTTTATACATTTATTTACTGCATTAAACAAGAGACGTCATAAAATCCTTTGAAGCATTTAAAGCAGCTGCGCAGTTATAGTGGGTTTTTTAGAAAATTATTAACTTTCATTGCCAAATAAATACTAAAAGAGTAGTTTGATATTTAGAATCGCCGGTGAATTATTATTTTCATCTTAGTGACACTTTACCATTGGTAACAAACGTAAACAACAGATTTGGTGAAATTGTATCCATTGACATCAAGTCAAAAATATAAATTAGATCTACCTTTCAGAGAAAACATTGTGAATTACATACTTCCATATTCATATCTCGTTCAGCTGTACGTTTACTAATATAGGCCCAAAGATCATTTCTTAAAATTTTTTAATTACATCAGTTAATGTCATACTTTTTTGTGCAATTTAAGAAACATTAAAACTATTTCCCCCTTTTCATCCCTCAGTTATCCATCACTAAGTCCCCCACCTTTGGCTTCGCTCTGGGTTTCAGCTGCTCCAGCTTCTTCGCTGCCGCCTCGATGGACGCCGCGGCCCCGAGCAGCTCAGTCTCTGCTATCACTGTAGGGTCCTCGGGGTCCACCCACTCCGAACCTGAAGCGTGGAATATACACACACACACACACACACACACACCGTTAGGTTTTAAACTGGAAGGCAGAAATCAAACACTGCCTTAGAAACCCGTGCTGCATCAGAGCATGCCTCAACACGACGATCACAACAGAAAACAACAGAAGAGCTGTGAGCACAGAAAAAAAGCAAATCTCTGCACATCTCTATGCACAGCTGATGGAAGCACAAACAGGCTGGAAATGAAGTAATGTCGATTAAATGGGAATAAGGTGCAATAAATAAAGACAAAGATGCTCGAGAAGCCTGATGGTGGCTGACTAAAGAAACCCTTGGTAGTGCTGAAGAAGTCACAGTACACAAATCAATGCTAACTTACCTCCATCTGTGGCAAAATAAGAGGGGACAGGAACATTATTAAAATGCTTTAAAATGTCTGTTTTTTACAGGGCCATGCAAAAGTATACAAATACCTGGAGCTCTTTCGCATTTTGTAACCAAAAACTTCAAGCGATATTTGATTTGAGGTGATGCACCAACACAATGTAGGGCATCCTGGCAGAATGGAACAAAACTGAAAAAAGGTATTCAGTAAGATGTGGTGTTTGGGCCTCTTCACTCTGATACTCCTAAATAAAATCCTGCACAAGCCATTATCAAAAGTCACCTAATGGGTAAAAACAGTCAAAATAAAAAGACACAGTGTGACAGAAATCTAACACTGCACATGATCCTGAACACAACATCTCACACATGGTTTGCATTTCTTCAGCAGAGTGAAGCTCATCAGCATTAATGGAAAGATGGATGGAGCTAAGTGCATATAATGACATTTCTTGTAGAAGACATGTCAGAGGCTGCAATAGAATGACTACAACCATAAACACCATCTAAATACCACCAGAACTGCAACACAAGTACTTAAATCAAAGCTTATTCATGTGTGAATGACAAAAATAAAAGTCTAGACCAAAATCCATTTGGGGATTTGAGACAACAATTCAGAATTCAGATACTTTCCATCTAATCTGAGTGAGAATGAGGCGCTTCTAAAGTAAAATGTTTCGACACAGTATTCGCATTGGTTGGCAGAATGCAAATGCAAACACTTGAGATTCTTTTGTTGTAAAAAATAATGATAATAATAATGTTGAGAAGCTTTAATTCTTTTTCTTCAGTCTCACACATATGATCTACTTTGTGTTGGAATATCACATAAAA
Organism: Poecilia picta; assembly: GCA_033032245.1. Taxonomy (NCBI): domain Eukaryota; kingdom Metazoa; phylum Chordata; class Actinopteri; order Cyprinodontiformes; family Poeciliidae; genus Poecilia; species Poecilia picta. Next base: position 29,259,563 of record CM065355.1, read on the forward strand.
CCCCGATAACACACATTAAAATCTGCGGTTTTAATGTGACAAAATACGGAAAAGATACAGGAGGCTGGAATACTTCTGCACGGCTCCGCCTTTAGGCGCCGGTCTGGGTGGCGGCTGTTACCTTTCATGGCCTCGGCAGTCTGGATGAGCTCCGTGACGGCGCCCGCCACTCGTTTGGAGCAAGCTGCCAGGTGCTGCTTCTGCTCTGCTGAGGGCCTCTGCATCGCCTGAACACACATGCTGACCACTTAAACACACTTGTACAGGGAGAGTGGGAGCTAGCTAACAAAAAGGGGAAAAGTTATTCCCATGCAAGCCCTTCCTGATGTGGTTTTGGACCTACCAGCAGTACTTGTTCCAACAGATCAATGTATCCGGTTGTGCACTCTGCTCCGAACATCAGGGCTCTTTTCTTGACCTCTTCGTTGACCTCGGGATGGTAAGCCGCTTGCTGGAAAAGAAAAAAAATCAATGAATAAACATTTTAACTTTTACAATTTAATCTCTCCAGCACAGGGCAGCCAGCATATATGGAAGCAGCTTGGCACCTTGCAGGTCGTCAGCATGTCGGAGATAGCTTTGCGGCTCAGGTTGGCCGTATGGATGATGTCCTCTTGGCGTGCAGAGTTTCCTGCAGCCACAGCTTTAGCGGTAGCTATGGTGATTCCCTTAGTCATGCGTATGAACTCCTCTGGGGTGGTGGTCTTATTGGGAGCATCCCTAGACTGAAACAGCTGATGGGATGGAGAAAACCAGACAGTAAAGTTACATAACTAAAAGACTAAATCACTGAGTCTTGGTGGAAAAAAAAAAAAAAAAGAAAAACTGATGAGTTTTTTTTCTTGGCCTTTCTTACCGCCATTTCCTGTTTGATGCACTCGATCGTAGCCTCAAGTGCCCTGGTGCCCCGAGTCGCCTCGTCCTCCACAGCCTTGACAGTCTTCAGCAGGGACGTCACGTTGGTCACCATCACCTGGAACGCAGCCTTACTGGTGTTACACCCAGTTAAGATGCTTAACCCTCATGAGGCGAATCATTGTTAAACCAGTAAATAAAGGCCTGTTTATTCACAGTTTGGTTAGGAAGTCATAAAGGTGATAAAAGTACATAAAATTAAAATAGAAAGTTACAATCAGAAGTTTATTTATCCACTGCATCTTGTGTGTTCATAATAATGATTAAAAGCCACCAAATTCAGTAACCATCACACATTCTGCCTCCAGGGGGCGCTGTAATATAGATGGTCACAATTCAGATTACTCTCGTCATAAAATTAAACCATACTGTAACTTAATGGTTAACCTCAATATATGTTCAAGCGTTTTGTTATATCAGTAAAAAGTGTTTTGTATGCAGTATAAAGATACAAAAGTCACATACAAGTAATGTTTTGGTTGGAAATGAAAATATTTCCATTAAATTCCAGTAAAGTCAAAAAAAGGAACGACTGAAGGGAAATAAACTAAGAATCTTTAAAACCGTTTCTGTTTTCCAACCTTAAACCTAAATCTGGATGTTTTCTCACCATCTGTAAGACTTTGACACCCTGAGCTGTTGCTGACTGAACTGACATCTTCACAGCTCAGAGTGATAATGAGGAATCGAACAGTGTAATTAGTGAATTATGAGCTGCAGTTATAACACTGTGTGTGTGTCAGAAAGGACAATTCAACTGTTCATCATTTCTGATGCATTTCAGATTTCCACCTGCCTCCTAGTAGGTAAAGTAGGAAGAAGGAGGAAGCAAGTTTCTCCTACTTATCATGGCCTCCCATAATAAGTTATAAACAAACAAGAAAGCATTTTAGAAGGGTTTACTTTTTGTTGCCCATAAGGTTCACCGTTCACATCGTATTACACCAATGTATGGGGAAATTGATCCGTCAAACGCCGTTTTCCAGAATGATCCCCCCACCTTAGCGGCACTCTTCAGCTGGTACATAGACGGATCATCTGCTGCCTTCCCAGCCGCACACTTGGTGGCACTAATGAGCTCCGCTAGCGCCTTGGCCACGTCTTTGACTGCATTGATCAGAACCACCTGGTGAAAAGAGGCAGACAGGGACGCTGACTTGTTACCGTGACGTCAGGGAAGCACGAAGAAGTGACGTGACATCGTTTCACAAACTCGTGGTCACCTGTGTCTCTGGGTCATCAGAGCCAATGCTGGCCGCTCCCAGTTTGACGACATCGGTGAGCTGGGTGATGGTTTTGGCAGAAGACTGGGCGGCCTGGGCCAACCTGTCTTGACCGGAAGCGGCTCCGGACACGAGCATCTTGGTGTCCTCAACCAGGGCTTTGGCAGTCTTCAGAATGTTTTCCCTGATGCCAGAAGGGAGAGTGAAAGTTAAAAAAAAAAATAAAACAAAAAAATACTTATCCCACAAAATGTAACAAATAGTCACTTGAGCTTTGATAAAAAAAAATTCAGATAGTATTTTGAGTAAATAAAAGCATGAACACAAAGCCTAACCAGTGTTGTGGTACTTGGGAACGGTCTTGGTCTCGAGTCCGGTCTCGAGACCGTTTCTTGATGGTCTCGGTCTCGTCTCGGACTCGACCGCATTTGGTCTCGGTCTTGTCTCGGTCTCGGGCGCTGAGGACTCGTCATTTTATTTCAAGACCAGTCGAGACCGCGACTGTGAAAATATCACTAAACATGCAGCAAACTGTCCAGTCTATTTATTAACATCTTTGTTTTCAGTGGATGCAAAACGCACCGATAAAAACACAACCAATAACGTGACTTGCTAATTAGGTGTTTATGTTTCTCCCTCCCTCACCTTTCACTCGCACGCGGCGCTCTGAGACATGCGCAGTGGTTTTCCCTCAGCGCAGAAGATCTAATAGTCAGTAATAGAATAAAGCTGCACACATCATAATAAACCCGATGGTCAGCAGCGCTTCGCTTTCACAGACGGTGGGACAACGTCTAACTTTTTTCGTCACTTAGAAAAGTAGCTCCAAGAAGGTTAAGCTCCGTTAAAATGACGTTAGCAAAACTAGTTGTATAGAGACGCATAAGCATTGCGATGAAAAAAAGTTGTCACTCACTGCGCTGAATTATTGTGCGGAGGTTTGACTGACTTGTCGCACATATGAGACAACGCTGTGTCCAAAAGTCTGCAATGTAGTGATGCCACATTCAGGAGCAGTACGAATCTTCTGCACGGGTCTTTACTTATTAGATATGACTGGAGTGTCACTGAGAGCCTATCAGATTACCATACACTGTCAGAATAGCATACATCAGAGGTTCCCAAACTGTGGGGCGCGCCCCCGTGTCATTGCAGGGGGCGAGGGGGTGCGGGAAGCCATCTGGATGAAAAAGAAAAACGAATAAATATGAACGCTGTATGCACTGGGATTTTACTTTACAACGGCCAACTCTCTTGTTATTCCTCTGTCAATTTGATACAGTAGGGGTTTCCACACTTCCCATATCTGTGTCCTCTGTCACTTTTATCAGCAGTTAAAACTTTAATACGTTGTTAACATGTGGTAGCCTGTTTTTCCGAGCCGCCTTTAAACGCAACACGAGCGCTACGTCGCTGGGTTCACACCTGTGCGGTAGCGAAGGAGACCTGCTGCTGCTGTGTGGAGCTGCACATGTGTTAGAATCATGGCAACAAACCAGCAAAACGCAAATAACTTTTCACAGTTTTCCCCCCAAACTAACAGACGGTTTAGTAAAGCTGTTTGATGCAGGTAAAGTTAGCTAAAAGATGACTAGCTAGCTAATATCAATACATCACCTTAAGCTTGTTAACAAGTAGCTTATAGGCTAAGTTGTTTATGTTCAGCTACATAGATTCATTATTGCTTGTTGCTCCTTGGTCAGTGTTTGTAGCATCAGGTCATTGCCTCAATTGCTATGTTTAATGGTGCAGACAGTGGTGGTTTCTGACATGAGCAACATGGGTAAACACCCAGGGCGTTATTTTTTTAGGGATGGCACAAGACCACCTCAGATCATAGCACAGAGATGGAAGCAAAGCAGAACAAAGAGTTTGTTCAATTTAATATTGGTTACATTTATTATGTATTTAATATATTTTTATGGGAATATGGATCTTTGAGATCAATTTGAGAAGTAATTTTGATCATATTTCACATTTTATCATATGTAGAACGCTGCGCTGGTCTTGGTCTTGACTTGGTCTCGACTTCCCTCAGTCTTGGTCTTGACTTGGTCTCGGACCCTAAAAGTCTTGGTCTTGTCTCGGTCTTGAGACACTCTGGTCTTGGTCTTGTCTTGGTCTCGGCTTTGGCGGTCTTGAACACAACACTGAGCCTAACACTTGCAGAAACAATCATGGGAACGATGTTTTGATTTCCAAGCAGAACTTTTTCCAAAACTGTTAGGGAGGACAGCCACAAATCTGCACGAAATTCTCAAGTCTTTAAGACTTCTTTACACCCTGAAGCCAAATTGGTGCACTAATGTTTTTTCATTCTAGCATGAGGCAAAAACTGCCTGAGCACTGCCTGAAAGGATTCGTGTCACTGTGTCATGTAATGTCACAGGTCTCAGCTTGAGTCAGCAGATATGTCCGTCTCTGCACTGCGCTACATTCAGAGCTCCCTTGACAGGAGACAATGTGCCTTTCAAAAATGAAGAAGGGCCCAGTAATACACAAAAATCAATCAATCAATTCATCCTAAAAACAGTAAAATTGTGCATTCAGAGAAAATTACATTACAAAATACAGTATGAATTTAATGCAGTGTGACAACTCCGCCGTCAGGTTACACTTCATTCTGTCAGTCTGGGATGAAAAATTGCCTGAACCAAGAAGCTGTAATTATGTTTCCATTCGAACATTTCATGCTCTGACCTGTGGTCTGCGAAGGACTCGTCGTTCTCTGCATTGAGCGTGCCGGCAGATGCAAACATGATGGTGGTGTCCAGATCTGCGATTATGCCCGACACGGCGCTGGCAGCGGTGATGCAGGCCTGGGTGCCCTTATTACCAGCCTGGAGGGCCGACAGCACCAAGGACACCTGTGGACATAGAGAGATTAAAATCCATAAACATACAGGTGAGGATGGACAATTACCTGCAGGTAAAACTTTTTTTTTTTAAGAGCAAATAGTGGAGTGAGTTTTGTTTGCAGATTCTTTATTAAGGGAAACTAATCACTTTCAATTAAATTTTTATTTTTTTTTAGGGTTTTTATTGGCTCTACTGGCCTTTATTTTATAGTTAATTGACAGGAAAGTTGGTAATGAGAGATGGGGAAAGACATGCGGCAAGGGTCACCAGGCCGGGAATCAAACCTGCGACAACCACGTTGAGGACTAAGGCCGCCATACATTGGTTGTGCTTAACCCCTGCGCCACCACAGCACACCCAATTAAATTTTTTTTTAATTAAATTTCTTAATGAATGTTTTTTTTTACTTTTTTAGAAGTAAAAAAGTAAAAAAAAAACTTTTCACAGTTTTTTTTTACTGTGAAAAGTAAAAAAAAACTTTTTTTGGATTTAATAAATCCAACAAGGTATTGGATTTAATAAATCCAATACCTTCTCTGTGACAGCACGGGCGCAGTCGATGAGCTCCCGCTTGGTGAAGGTGTCGGAAGGGGTGATCTGCAAAGCTCCGGCCTTCTGGACCAGGAAGATGCAGCCGTGACCGAGCTCCTGCACTCGGCTCTTGATCTGGAAGCCGATCTGCAACGACGGAGCAGCCGATTGGAAAACTTCAGCGCTGATTTACAAAGACGAGATTTTAATTGCACAGAAAGATCCTCGTTAATTAACTGGCTTCTTTGTTCCAGATGAACACATGACTAAATATCTCCGTGGCTTGTGAAAGGGGAGTTGCTTTATGAGCGTCTCTGTTTCCTCCTCACCTCTTCTGGCTCAGCAGTGTGAGCAGCCAGCCGCCCCTGGACGGCCAGCTGGCTGTAGTCCACGGTCACTTGAGAGGCCAGAGCCCCCAGCTCATCCGGACTGGTCACTGATTTGGTCATCTAGTGGATAAACACACACAATGTAGAGATAAAACACACAGGCTCATTTCAACCTCCATTCCCCAACCTTTCATAAAGCATCGGCCAAATTACTGCATGTCACAACTGTTTACAGGACATATGATAATACGTTTGTTTTATCTTCTCATCTTTGTCATGTTGGAGTTGTACTTGTCATGAAGGCTTACCATCTCCTGGGCAGTCACTGCAATAGCCTTTGAATGTTTCACCATGTTAGTCTGGTAATCCACAAAGGAGCCTTCAGGTTCGGCAGGCGTTCCTTCATCAAGCTAAATTTGGACACAAACTAGTTAGAATGGCGCTGCGGCTCACTTTTATTTGTTCACTACGCACACAAAAAACATCAGAAAAATAAACAATTTAAATCTTTAGCTTCAGGCATAATTTCACTTCCAAATCATCTTTAAAAGCAAATAAAATGAATTCTTTACACACATTATTTTAAAAAACTAAATAAAAGCAATGCATATTGTTTCCAGTCCTTTTACTAAATTAGACAGTGTTCAATACAAGTGCCTGTCACAGGAAAGGAAGAGACAAGAAAAAGACAACATGTGGGAAAAGCACGCCCAGATCGATAGGAATTCATAATATTATAAGTGCATGATCTTCACCACTCCTGCTGAGAGAAGTCGCAGCTTGGAATCTGAAGCCTTGAATAAATGACTGAGTTCATGAGAAAAATCTTCAAATGAGCTCTGCTCGAATCACAGAGGACAACAAGCCATTATGCAGATTGATTATCCAAGTTTAATCAACTGCACTGAAGGTCACGCAGGCAAATAGACTCCCGAATGCTGAAAATGCAGAGCTACAACTAATCATTTTATAAATAAGCCATAACGTTAAATGAATTCAAACACGTCATTCTCTCTGGTGAGGTCACACATCTGAGGTATTGTTGCCTAAGTGATAATGTTATTCCTCACCTGTTATCAGGGTAAAAAGGTTCCTGACTTTCTTAGCAGCTTATATTTTTGCCAACAGTTCGGCTGTTGGAAAAAAAAAAGCCTGGCTTTGTTTAAGGATGGTTACATCAACAGTTAATTTCCCTCCACTGAATTATTTAAGTGCGCTTAAACAAAACAAAGGTTGCAGTCATTATGCTGCGAACATGAAGTGACAAGCTAAAAAAAAACCCAACAAGCTTTTAAATAGAATAAATTCTGAAACTTATATTATTATACAATAATTAATTCTAGATTACTGCAAAAGCATCAATACTCCTTGAGCCTCCAGACATTTTGTCACATGACAACCACAGGTGTTTATGTCTTTTTAGGGGGAATTTATGTGATAGAAAAAGTTAACCTAGAAATGTTCTGTAAAGGCCTCAGTGGGTCACTACAGAACCAGAATCACAAAGACCTGCAAGTCACATCAGAGAAAAAAAAACTTTTAAATCAGTGAGGATGTCTGATGGAGAACTATTCATTCAAAACTGGAAAGAGACGTTTATGTGAAGAAAAGTAAAACATGGTGTCTAATTTTCCTTTCATTTTGATTAAATATCCTAAAATTTTGGGGTGCAACATGACTTATTATACATAAGGTCAAAGGGTAGTAATACTTTCCAAGGCACTATACAGTTGGGAAGCAATAGCAGCAAACATTTCTTGTAAAAACAAACAAACAAAAAGAAAAACCAGACACTAAACGGGTTAATGGGTTTGCTTGCGCTTAAATACAAGAGTGAGAGGGTTTCCATTCATTCACTGTGGAGTTAAAAGTTGATGAACTTACCTTGGCCATGGCCTCAGCGATGGACTCCACCATTCCTCCCACCATGCCCACCTCACTGGCCGCCTCGTTCAGCGTCACCATCATGTCGTCCACTGCCTCCTTCATGAGCTGAGCTGCCTCCGCAATGGCATCATGGGTGTGGGCCGCCTACCAAATTATCACACAAGTGCCAGCGGAGACGGTTAAATATCCTGCTGGAGACTTCTTAGATCATCTCAGCTGCTGGGCAGAATAGGTTTAAACAAAACATAGAGGATTAAAAAAAAAAAAAAAGTTCTTGCCTTTGGATTTCCACCACCCTCCTTTGCAGCATAGAGCATCTGCAGGGCAGACTCAGCCAGCGTCTTTGTTTGGTCCAGGAAAGTCATCTGCTGCTGGTGGTCACTGAGCTTGGAGGCGACACCCACAGAAGCCTTGATGAGAGGTTCAAAGTAGCCCGCCAGCTGGGCAACCTGATGGGGAAAAACACACAGAAATATACAAGTTCTGTGAGCAGAAGACTCAATTATACTTGAAGCTAAACATGACTTTCTAACTTTCTTTACCTCAAGCGTGGAGCAAACCTTTTACAGAGTTTGTACACGTTTTCCGTTTAAGATGTGTATGTGTACAGTCTTCAGCTTCTGAACTGAAGACTCTGTTTTAGTTCAGAAGTCTATTGTGTTTAAAGGATCACAGATCCAGTTTAACCCGACTATGAAATTTAAGTCAAAAACTCAAACTTTTCAAATGGCTCCGTTTTAGTTTTAGATGTGTGTATGCATTCAATCAGTAAGTCAAAACTAAAAACGCTCTCGGTAAACTGTTAAAATAAAGCTGACATGTTCCAAACTGAAGATAAAGAATGTAAATCAATAAATATAAGTTTAAAATAAAAAAATAGATGTTAAAAATGGCTTTTTATGGCCTTGCCCCACTCTACCTGTCTAAGATAAGTCTGACCTGTGCAACTCGTATTGAAAGGCATTGAAGGTTTGGTCATTTCCATAATTTTGTCACATTTTAAGAGAACATATGTATATATAAATAAAAAAAAATCACAGCATTCTGTTGCTCCATCATTCCAGTGCATTTGTGATTCCCATCCCTGGCCCACATACCTTGTGTCCTAGTTGGGAAGCTTCGCCTCTGGCAGCTGTTGAAACGGGGTCAATTAAGTAGCCAATTTCCTGCACAGCAGAGGTCAGCTGCTCCTGTAGCGCCTGAACGAGGAATTAAAGGAAGTTAAGTGGCTTTACTCGAATCGATTTGATTAAAATGTATTGGTTTGTGTACACAGGCCATCCGGAAGCAACATAAAAAAAAAGATGCACAGGAGAAACGTGAAGATTTTTGCATTCTCTCGGCTCAAATATTCAGCAGAAGGATCTAATGGGATCAAAGCATTGTGATAAGATCGTCTCATCTCAGCCACTCACCTCTAGTGAGATGTCGTCCCTGCTGGGGAGGTTCTGGCTGACGGCAGCCAGAGAGGCCTGCTCAATGTCTCGGATGCATCTGTTAATGTTATCAATTGACGAGTCACACTCCCGCTGGCCAGGGGCCTTGTCTCTGAAAACCAGACAAAAAAAAGAAAGGGTTAAGAACCGAAAGCAATGAAATAGATTAATAAAAATGAATAGATGAAGAAGACAGGACGATAGAAGAGGAAAGCAGATGTATTTTTAAAACATTTTCTTTGTGCAAGAAAATCAAGAGGGGAAGGTGATTTAGTCGTCTGTGGCTCTGGCCTCTTGGGCAGATTAAGTCCGGTAAGCATCAATTTGGCCCTGTGGTGGGACAGTGAGGAAAATCTACCAGAAAACCTCATCTTTGTGTTTAATGAGACGAACAACGTTATGAGATCGACCTCTGCAGGACAGAGAGGTCCTTTGCCAATTGTATTCGCCTGCACCGCAGAAGATCATAGAATCCCATTAAAGGCATGGGCCGAAGTCCCAGTGGTGAATTTGCAGTCCATGAGGAAGCCTGCGATAAGAGCAGCAGAACTGAAAGAGACGCTAAGCTGGCTGGCTGTGTGTGAATGCTAATTTGCAGATGTTTTGAAAAAGAGAAGAACGCCTCAAAATTCAGAGCGCCTGTTGTTGGGGGCCGAGCCCCTCGGGGGGGATCACTGCTGTTCTGAACAAGGTCAGGAGCAAAAAGGTGTGAAAGAGAAAATTAAACCTACAAAGATGTCATCATGCGTGACTGTATAGAGACAATTTTAATCCCTAATCTTGGCTGAGCAAGTTCAACATCTTTAGAGGTGAATTTTAATAAATAGGGATATAATCAAAAAATATTTTAATTTATTCAGTTCAACCTGAAGGTCATAAGGATTCATCATACACACATTGATGTATTCAAAAAAAGATGACTACTTAAAGGTAAAGGAACCATATAATTCAACATCATTTATTAAATGATCAATATGAAGGTCATTACAGGCGGTTTGGCTGCTCTGAAGTGTCATCAGGAACTAGGTCTGTCTGAATATTAAAACAAGCATTTCTATAAAGCTCATCAGCAGAGGGAACCATGAACTGCATTAATGCTTCCTGACAGACAGCTGCAAATATTTAGACTTGAAACATGGCTGACCGCCTTCCATTACCAGCAGATGACACAGATCATTACCGACTCTGGAAACTCCATAATGGACGCTGAGCAGCATGAATTCCATGCCTCTGCCACACTTTTGCCTTCCACTTAACTTTCCATTCATTTGTTTGGCGCCAGCACTCTGATGACTGTGCGTTAGTCTCAATTGTCAAGTAAGGAGAAATCCATAATGATGCAGGCCACAACATAACAGTGTGTTTTTATCACACTTATGTGATGTTCTACTTTTATAAGAACTTTTGATTAGCTGTAACCCATGCTGATCAAAATGAACAGAAATGAACATGCCACCTTGTTTTAGATCTAGTTTTGCAATTTTAATATCTACATCTCTGCATAGAAATCACCGTAAACGTGATGCATAAGACCTGAACAATCCCTCCCTCACTAACCGGATGGCTGTGATGAGACCCTTGATGGAGTCAGAGACGGTGCGAGAGTGACCAGCCAGAACGGACCAAGTGGGCGGGTCCTTGGGGTTGATAACCAATGAACGTGCCGTTTTGAGCAGATGGGTGGAGCTGTCGAGCATGGAGCATGCCGAGTGGAGGATGGGTACCTGAGCTGCTGAGCCCTTTAAGGGGAAAAACACGCATTTAAAGTAAATTAGAAAGGCCGGAATACGTTCCACACGCCTCTGTTTCACAACAAAGGTGCAAACAGTGGCTTCAGATGTTCTCGTGGACACACCTCGTTGCTGATTTTAGCCGGGACGCTGGCAAACTCGGGGTTGGAGGCGAACGTCGTCAGGTTCTCCACGGCTTCGATGAGCGGAGCGGTGGCGACCCAACACCTGTTCCTGTTCTCCTCTGAGAAATCGCCGTCTAGAGCCTTTGAAAACAGAACAGAACCAGTCAAAATCTCAATCTGTGGGTCGGATCTCAAGAAACGGAGAAAACATAAAGACGCAATACACGTAATACAACATTAAGTTGCAAAATGATTAAGCAGAAACATCTTATTTTGGAAAATAAATCAAAGTTAAAAAAAAAAAAGTGATTTGAAGCTATTTCAACCAAATTATTGTTACTATGAGACCTACCTTGATGGTTTTGACCAGGTTGGCAGTGGTATTAGCCACCTCCTTGGCAGACTGTACAAAGTGCCTTTTAGCAACTGGGTTGGTGGTCTTGGAGGAGGCCAGACGGCAGGCGTTGCACAATGCAGAGGTGTGCTTTGCAACGATTGTGGCTGCAGACAGCACCTGTTGTATTATAAACACAGTTATTCATTTAAAACAAAGCAGCTACAAAAACATCCTGCATTTTACAAAAAAAGAAAAAAAAGTATAAAGGTTAGAGTGAATCATTGAAACTCCACTCAGCAATAAAATGGCAACTAGAGTCTTGTACATAAGTGTGAGGAAAAGAGAAGAGGAGTACTTTTATATTAATGAACATCTATTTTACGTTTTAGGCTAGCTGTATTCAGGGAGATAATAGAAAAAAATTGGCTGATAATGAGAAATATCAATACTAGATCAATGCATATAAGGAGGACGGCCATTTAAATACAAATCAGTGAAAGGTTTGCACACGAAAAGGACAAGTTGGGTCACTTTTCTTATTTTCACAAACACAGCAAAAGTATAATCACCAAAGCTAAAAATTTATATAAAAAATAAGTTATAAAACCACCAACATGTTTTAGGTCAAGATGGATGAAAAATGTAGGCAGAAAAAAAATTAAGATTTTTGTAACAAATTTTTTAAAAGGTGCTATGAAGCAGTTGTTATGAAATCCCTTATAGTCCAAAGATTCACATGTGTATCTGTGCACCTGGGAGGGGCTGCTCTGTGGGTCCACTAGGTTCTGACAGGCCATCTGGATGGCCTGGTTGGCCCTGGCAAACTGGATGGGATCCACCAACCCCTGGTGTCCGGCCTGACTGTTGGGGTCCGATACGCCCACCAGGTAGGAGGCCTGAGAAAAACACACACAACCGTTAGTCACAATCACCTGGATACACACACAGCAGCTTCTCCACTCTGTACCTGTGCCGCAGCTTCAGTGAGGCCACAGAGGGCTTTGGAGGCGGAGCCAACGCAGTCTCCAAACGCAGGCACATCCCCAGTCTTACAGTTCTGAGAAATGCCGGCCATGGACTCTCCCAGGACCTGGACAAAGCAGCAGCAGGAGGGGGACCAATGATTAGGCCGCGATAGGGCAGAACGGTGCTCTGACCTTCAGGCTGCTGGGCATAACGGCCTACCTTGGAGTTTTCCATCACACTCTCAATGCAGTCAAAGTACGAGAGGTCGCTGACCGGTTCGCTGGGGTTGTCCAGCATTCCTCTGACAGCCTGGTGAGCAAATTAGCAGGACAGAATGAGTGACTCCTATTCCTACATAAAAGAGAAAGGCAAGCGAATAATCAGAGACTAATGAATTTACCTCCAACTCTCTGAGGGCGTTGTCGCACTCCTTCTGGCCGGGCGCCTGCTGGGTACACAGCGTGATCAGCTGGTTAATGCTGTCAGTCACAGCCCTGAAAAACAAAATGAACACAAAAACAATCATCAAAGGTCTACAATTATTAGTGTTGCATGTTTCATGAGCACATATGGGAAGTATAAATTTAATTTCATGGAACTATTGAGTATAAATTTTGCTTTCAATGTCTTTTTTTCTCCTTTTTTGGAACAAGGATAATATGTTATGGCTAGTTTAGTTTCTCCAGCTTCTCATTTACTTCCAGTCCTGAGGCATTTAGGTCCTTGGATCAAGTTTGAGTGTCTCTAGACTCACGGCCTCTGCTCCATCTTTCAGTTTTGAATATAATGGAACTTTAAAAAAAAGTATTTACTCCCCACAAACGCAACATTTACACCTTCAGTCGGGTTATAACCACAATAATGTTTTGTGGAGGATTTTAAGTCTTAGATCATTTCAAAAATTCTGTTAAGAGTGGTGTGCATTATTAATCTGATGCTTCTAAATAATACTCAGTGTATTCAAATTAACCTCGTCAGTAAATGTACCTCCTCTGTGTGGCTGAGTCTCGTAAAGAGGCACATAGTGAATCTGGATGACCTGCAGATATCGAAAGCTCATATGGGAGAATCTCTTACTAGGTTTTTAGTGGTACACTCTATAAATCTGGCCATCTTAAAACAGGAGCAAAGTTATTTAATTTTTAAAAAGCAAGCAGATACGTTCTGTAGTTTGTAAGAGCTACAGGGACACAAACATGTAGAAGAATGCACTTTGGTTTGATGAGTCCAAATTGAAATGTTGTCACTTACATGTGACGGTGCGTGGCAGAAAAGAGTCACTAAATGAGGTCAGGCTTTTTTGATAACAATGAGAAAAATGTATAAATGTCTAGATGTGAAAAGCTGGAAGAGAATATGAATGCAAAGAAAAAGTGGTTCAACAAAGTCAATTATTGTAAAAGGGTGTTGAAAACGGGCTTAATTTTTCCTGGCGTAGTAAATTTACAGAATGCAAAAAAAGTTAGTCTTTGCAAAGGACTCTGTGTGTAGTTGTCCTACCTTGCTGCAGCAGCGAGCAGGTTTTTAGCGTTTGCAGCTGCAGGGTCCACAGACAGACTTTTAGCAGCCAGCAATAATTTACTGGAAGCCATGGAGATGTTTTTCAGGTTACCAATCACTTGCACCTGGTCATCCTTTTTCTGAAACGGCACCATCATCGACGGCAATAATCAGACTGAGAAATTGCATTTAAAAGCTTTTACTTTGACATAATTTGGGGAGCTGCTAATTTTCAGTAAATCCAACCTGTGTGTGCCCAGCCATTTCTATGCCAGCATCCAGAAACTCATCAAAGTCCTGGCTGAACTTTCCAGAGGCTGACGCCAGCTGGTTGCTGGAGCTTCTGGAGGCGTGGACCACCTCGCCTGCTGACTGATTCAGGTCTGCTGCCGTCTGAGTCAGATCATTCTGGGCTTCCTGAAACGACTTGGAGGCCGGAGGGATCTGAGCAGGGCACGCGAGGGAGAGATTTATTATAGTTTTGTAGATCATACTCCAGAAAGAGAGTGAAATTTTAGCAGCATGGAAGCTGTTCCTGATATCATTTATTGCAGTGGGGAAAAATACATAAACAAACAATAAGTGGGATGTTGACTCACAGATTCAATCAGAAGTTTCTTGCTGGCCTCGCCGATGCTCTTCAGAGCCATGTCCACGTCCTTCTGGCCAGGCAGACAGTTGACGCAGTTATTCAGGGAGTGAGAGACGGCTTTGGCCACCTGGAACGCACAGCAGGATCACGACACAGGGTTTACAGAGGTAAGAGGAGGTGACCTGGCTTAGCTAAAAATGAGTCAGGCAACACAGAAAAGAAAAAACACAAACAAACGGCAGCAAAATAAAACCAGATTAAGAGCCTGAAGATCTTTACAAACTCAAAATATTATTATTTTTAAATATTGAGTGGCATCATTTTCTTGGAAAATGCAATTTTTAAAAATAAAATAAATTCCCGGAGTAAAACCCAAACCCTTTCACCTGCGCCAGCCTCTGCTGACTCTCGGCGTCTCCGTCAGACATCAGCGCCTGCTTGGCCTCGTGGATCAGAAGCGCCGAGCCCTCCATGACGTCTCGGGCCGAGTCCAGCATGGCGGCGGCCGCCCTGGGGTCCGTGATGGAAGCGGCGACGCCTCGTGCCGCCTGGGCGAGGATCTTCAGGGCCTGGGCCGTCTCTCTGGCAGCGATTCCTGGAAACAGATTCAGCCAACAGCAGCATGCGTCACCACAGGATGCGTGTCTTCCAAGTGAGATAGCAGGTAAGTTTGTAGCATTATACTCTGACTACAAAGTGCCCGTTTTGCAGAACCAACCAGTGTAATGTTCATTTCCTTGAGCTGCACATGTAAGCAGCTGAGCCATGGAGGATCCCACTGCCTTTGAGGTGCTGCCCAGATCCTGAGCGCATTTCTCCAACTAAAACAAGAAGAAAGGTGGAAACAAAAAAAAGTGAGCCAAGCTGGGGGGTGGGGGTTGTGTTTGGAGGAAAATCGCCCTTGAACGTCTCTTCTTGGGTCTCGTACCGATTCTCCAGGCAGAGGTTTGAGCTGGGTGTTCGCTGCAGCCAGCTTCGCGTCTTGCAGTTCGCTTCTCAGGGTCTGAATGGCGGTGAGCGCCGAGTCGATCTCCATGGGGCCGCAAGCTTCATGAGCCTGGAAGAGAATATTCAGCCTTCCAACACAGCTCCGGCAATCGTGTGCTACTGTACGTCGATTTGTAAATGCAAACGTTTCAGTTAACTGAAGTTTCTGTTGTGTTTTCGCTTGCAGGATTAAACTGTGGCGTTTCGGCGAGTTTCTCTCTGCTCTACCTTCTGTGCAGATGTCCTGAGCTCAGCCAGGCAGGTGGCCAGGTTTTTGGCACACTGACCCAGTTGCATGGCTGCGGCCTGATCGGTCACCGTGGGAACAGATGACTTGGCTGAGGTCACCATCTTACTACCAGGCTGCAGAATGAAAAGCAGATGCATTATTTTCCCCGATTCCAACTAAATAAATGCTCACTGAAAAGATTTTTGCTTGAATGAAATAGTCTCGCATTGTGCTCATTCCATTTTCAGACGTTTCACCTCATGCAGCCCTGAAGCATTAAGACGACAACACTATTAATGTTTCTTTAAACAAAAAAGAGGTTACAGGCCTACTTTAACGGGACCTCCCATGACAGAAGCACTATTAATAATTTCAGCCTGGTTCCTAATGTGGGACTGAAGTTATCTGAGGAAGAGTTTGGGAATATGAAGTTTCCAGATGTCCTTAGGGAAGTAAAGTTAGGAGAGCTGAGGCTGTAGCATGCTGTACCTGCAGGAAGTTCTGGCTGGCTATGATAAGGGCCAACTGGGCACTCAGGTCCTCTGGTTTGGCCTGGCTGCCTCGGACTCCCTGGACGAGCTGGGGGATGTGGTCTGCCACGGCCTGTGGTCACACAAACACACAACCGATACTGCATTTAAAATCCTGTTATATAGCTTAGAAACTCAAGCGGGCAGATCAGAGAGCTAACAGAAGGTTTGAAGGAGACTTATTAAATAAAAAAACAACACACATCATAAAGGCACTCATCTGTCTGCCCTAATCCTCACCTTGCAGCTCTGCACCAGCTGCTGGTGAGCTGCTGTGTTCTTGTTGGAGGCGGCAGCGTTCTGAGCGGCAGCGATGGTCTGCGTGGCTGCAGCTGCAGCTTGCTTGGCAGCATTCTGAAGAGATAAAACAAAATACTCACGTTCAAAATGCAATCAAAAAGCAGACACCTGTATTAACTCTGCCATTTCCCAGCTCTGTCACTAAATATTCAGTGTGAAAGTCTTACAAAACATGACATTTGTTTTTCCCAAGAGAAAACCTAAATATTTATGCTTTTTCCTCAGAATACATGCCGTCGGGACAATGGAAACATTCCTTCTTGTTTTTCTATTTCAAAGCATTCCTATGTTGCTTCATTTTTAAAATGGGAAGAATGATGCATGCATGCATAGAAGTGACTATGAGGATAGAAACTGTGAAGTTGAACATTCCACTAAAGTAATGGTATTTAGCAGCAAATTCAACGTGCAAAAAGCAAATCTGCAGAAAGTACTAGACCGGAAAAATGCAATTTCAAAAAACATATTTGTAATTATTTAAAAAAAAAAAAAGACATATGCAACTAAAATATTTCGGTAAGACAGATATGCATCTGTTTTCGGGGTTGATTTCGCCTCGCTAACCTCTAGCCTATTGATGAGTTTCTTTTTGATGGCGTTCTGAGCCGCAGCGTTGGTGGCCACCCGCAGGCCCTCAGCAGCCTCCCTCAGCCTCTGCTGCTGGTCCTCGTTCTCTGGGTACGCTGCTGCACCCTGAAAACACACACCACGGGACATCAATGTGCAACTTAGTAAATCAGATTATCAAAAAGGGAAGTTTATATGCAGTATAGATTTATTATATACAGACTGATGCATTTCAAGGATTAATTTGCTTTTATGATTATGACTCGCAGCTAGGGAAAAGTCTGATTTCAGTTTCTCTACTAATGTGAATACTAAATGAGACCAATTAGATAATTAAACAAGATTAATTTTTAATACAGAATTGTGAGGTTACCATAGGGAAGATGGTTTAGTGCTGTATTCAAGCATTTAATTGGGAAAGTTAAGTGAAAGAAAAAACTGCACAAACAGGGATAACCAGTCTTTATTACTGTGAAATATTTGTGAATTAATTCAAGCTAAAGAGCCCCAACCAAGTGCTAAGTCGATATTTTGTGCAACCAAGTGCTAAAATTGTTAATCTAATCTTAGATCAGCAATTATGAAAAGCAAATTGTATATAAAATATCAATGAAATATTTCCTTTTTTCTTGAAACCCTTAAGCTGACTTTTTAATGATAATCAAATTTATTTACATGCATCTGATATCTAAAATAAGGATGAGCTGAGGTCAGAGTGGTGGGAGAGATTACTCACTCATAATCCCTTTGCAGATAGTCAAATTTAATATCCGTTTATATTAAAGAGCTCTTTCCTTTCGCTCTCAGTGTTTTCTTTTTTTTTTATTCAAGAGAGCAGATTGCTGAGTTTTTGAAAGCAAACACTTAGAAAGCTTCCTGCTGCTGTAGAAAAAGCCTGCGGCTATTAAGTTAACAACTGGGAACATGGCTTTGCATAGAAACAAATCATTAGGGTAATTATTCAACTTTCTGCAAACGATGACAAGATTTCCATGTTTTATTGTTTGACAAGCTGTAGCATTAAAAAAAACATCTTAATTGAAGTCAAAGTTCCTAATTGGAAAAAAACCCCTGCAAAACTACATATCTGCTTAAAAGTGAATACAGCATATCTTGGCCTGACAATTTTTAAAAGCCAACACAGAGAAATTAATGAAGTGAATCAAATTAATAATTAGTTGCCAAATCAACTGTGGGCCTCGGCCTCCATTAACACAACTAAATATACAGCTGCGATGGTGGGAAATCTGGCATCAAGCTCTGCAAACCAGCTGGAGGGCATCATTTCATTTCCGTGGAGGAAGAGGAGCGTTATTAATATCAGCGAGCAATCCTGTCGACAGATAATGAGACTGATGTGGGGAGAGAGCAGATGGATGGAGCAGCGAGGGAGACAGGTCTGAGGAAACACTTCTTTTACTTTTAATCTCGCTGCTCTAAAAATATGAGATGTAATAAAAAGCAGAGAGTGACTAAAATCCTGTATTGACTCAGCTTATTTCTGTATTGACTGGACACCAAATTATTGCTTTTTATCAATAATTCAGTGCCATTTCCGAGCAAAAGGTCTGCCTCTGCAAAGGTTAACATTTGTTTATGAAGAGACAATAATAGCCAAGTAGAATAGTAATTTTATTTGCATATGCCGTCACATTTTTATGGGAAATAATAAATGGGAACATATGTGGTATGAGCAGCAAAATCTGACACTGCATGGCAACCAGACCCACCACATTTTACAATACATCGACACTTTAAAAGATTTGATTTTAATGGACACTTTTGGTTACTTGAGGAAAAATTAAGCTTGAATCTTCTTGAACAGTATTGAACGCTTGACAGAAGGTTCCACAAAAAAGTCTTGAGCCTAAATTTAATAGTCAATAGATTGAAATAAAAATACAGATGAGTAGATCAAAGTTAAAGCATGTCAAATCAATTTTGATAGACTTTTGTCTTATAGTTAAAAAGGTAGAAGTAAAAAAAAAACATTTTCATATTAATATTTTTCTATATTCATCCAGACCTGAAAAATGAGAAAAATAAATGCCCTACTTTATAAGTCACTGCAGATCTGCTTCTTAAGCTGCCAAGCAAAACAAAAACTCATAAATATTTTTTTAAGTCTTTTTATACAATGCTTTGATTTTGAACCTGCAGATGCCTTAAATGTCATCTTTTATCAAGAAACTGAGAAGGCACCAATAGGACAAAGCAGACTTCTGCACCTATGTGCCATTCTCAGTCCCATTTTTCACACCACATTACCGCTGTGGTTCCTGGTTCTGCGTTTTTTTCCCCCTGCTGTCTTAGAAAAGGTCATCAGATAAGCAGAGAGCGACCGTTTCCCCGGTTTTGAAAAATGCCACCCCTGTCATCAACCTATTAGTCGCCAAGATGGCCTTGAAAACATTCTGCAATGTAGCATGAAAGCCGTAGAAAAGCGTTTTAACCTCGAGACATTTCTGAAGTGGACACGCATCAATAAATAACCATTTCAGTTCAAGATTTTTAAAACAATCCGAAGTCACAAAACATACTTTTTTTTTCTGCATTTGTTCCATCAATTTTAATGTTACAATTACTTGCCACAAAAAAACAAGACATAACTGACAGGCTCACCTTTGCTGCCTCCACCATCCTTGCTGTGGCGTCTGCCAGCAGTTTGGCGGCCGCCAGCAGCTTCTTGGAGTTGTCCACGTCCACCTCGACCTCAGCGTCGGACCTCATGGCATTCACCAGGTCTGAGGTAGCCTGAGCCAAAACCCGAGCCTGCCGAACCATCTCTCCTGCATGGCGACACAGACAAAAATGAATGAAGATGAGGAAATAGACTGAGTGTAGAAGATGTGATCACAACAACCACACAGTACCAGTTTCTTAAACTGAAGCGTTACTGTTTAATGTTAAGTTTTCTGAATCTGAATCCAGCTGTCCTGGGCCCAATCCCTCCCTTTTCCAATGACTACGTTTCATTTGGCTGTCTGAACGTTCTCACGTCTTCCCGCACTTTCACAACCGTTTCCTTTTGTTTGTGCCTGGTTCAAAACTTTCCACATAGCTGACCACAAACAACTGACATCACTGGCCACACTATGCATTGAGTCACTGTCTAAAAACACCTTTTTTTAATCTTAGTCAAAACTGTTGCTGCCATGGATCCTGTTAATCAGCTACATGTAGCAGGAGACTTTTTGAGGTACAAAATGCAGATATATTCATTATGGTTTAATTATAATTAATATAGTCAAATTTGTAGCTGAAAACAACCTAATTTACAAATCCACTAAACTACTGGAACATCTAAATTGATTAGAATGTCATTAAATAGCACATTTATTTCAGTAATTCAATTATAAAAGCGGCACTTGAACTGAGTTGTTACAAACAGTGATTATGTTTTATGCCAGACTGAGTTTGATAAATCTAGTTTGCAGCAAATGAAAACCAAAACGCGGTTTCTCCGACCTTACACAAGACCAATAAAAACACGTATTTTAATACAGAAAAACAGAAAACGGTGTCTATATAATGTGCTAAATATGCGCCTGACGGTTCTCAGGGGCTCGTTTTGCATGAATCACTGCTTCAATGCGGCCTGACGTGGAAGCAACCAGTCTGCAGCTCGGCTGAGGCCTCCAGTTCATCTCTACTGTTGGATCTGGTGTCCCTTACTCTAGTCTTCACAATACCACATAGGTTCTCTATAGAACCTGATCAGAAGTAAATAAATTGAAGTATCAAACAGTTCCAGTTTGACGATGTTTCTGCTCTAATTTCTTAAAGTTCTTTTCTCTCTTTTACCATCCGGCAGGACAGAGGAGGCGGTTTCAATCTGACAGTCTGCAGCAGATATCAGATATCACACTTCTCTTATTGGGTCGATCCGTTTCCTTGTTTGACCTCCAGGCCAACAACATTCTTTTTGCATCTTCTTCCTTCCCTCTGGTCCTTTTCTACTGTCAGACTTGTTAACATGACTGTCAGCTTTTCTCTGTGCTTTCAGCTGACAGCAGTCACTTCAAACACATCACTGTGTCAGCAAAGCTGACGAGAAGACGAGCCGGGATGAGACTACAGCCACAACAAGGCATCTTCAGAAACTACCAACCAAGAGCCCAGACGACCCTTTCTAAGTGGAAAACTTGGTGAATATCCTGAATGTACACAGGCATAGATTAAACAATTAAAGTTTTTCAGTTAATACAGAGAATCCATATGGGAAAAATAAAGATGTTTATGCATACTTATGGATCAAATGTATCTAAAAGAAGCATCTTTCCATGTGAAGAGCATTAAAATAGGAGTGCTGTGTTTGAAGATTTTTTTCCCCAGCAAGAATTTTTTTAAAATTGCCACATTAATTAAAAACAAATATCAGAAATGATACTCAGAATTCTTAGAAATATATTTCCCACACATGGCCTGACTGTATCATTTTATTTTTTGAGTACTGTAACCTCTCCAAATGGTGCGTTCGCTCTAACGACGAGTCACACGTCGGCCCCAACGACCTGACCAGTTTGGCTTCAGTTTTCATGTGTATGTAAAAAACCATATTACACATGAAATTTATACAGTTTTATTTTATTTTACAGCTTCTTGCTGCTGGTTAATGTCTGTTTCAGGCTCACCTGCGTCTCCCATGGAGGTAAAGATGCTCTCCGTCACGGTCATGATGGTGTCTGTGGCCTGGTCGTAGCGTCCGATTGGCTCTCCCCGGGCGGTGTACTGACGGACATGTTGCAGAAGATCTGCCAGCGCCTGACTCACGACGCTTGCTGCTGCGCTCACCTTCAGGAAACAAGACTAGCATCACCAGTTCTGTTCTTTTTTTAAAACAAATCAAACTTCCTATTCGATTAAACGAAGGTGCCCCATTGTAGCCTGTAATGTTAACATTAGAACTAATCCTCAGGAAAAAAAGAGAGGTAAAAATGACAGATTAGTTGTGCATCAGTCGGTGAATCAAGCTGACCTGTTTAAGCAGCTCCCCGTCCTCCGTGGCTGACAGGCAGGCCTGGACACAGCTCTCCACCGAGCGGTCCACCAGTTTCCCGGCTTCGATCAACTGCTCCTGACAAACCGGAGAGCTGATGGTCGGACTCACCACCTGAGACAACCAAAGGGTTAAAAGTATTAAAGCTGTCACTTAGAAATACGGCCATATTTAGCTTCTGTCACCAGAAGCGGACAAATCATCATGACCGAGTGGAAAACTTTCCTCTTGTCAAAAACGTCAAAAATCCTCATTTTAATGTTAATTGAACACTGAAATCATCTTCATCCACTTTTTTGATGACACTTTTTAGTGTAAAGTGAAACTAATCAACGATCCAAAAAGAGAAAAAAAATGATTGGACAGGGATAATCTCAGCACACTGCAGCTAATAAGTTAAACTGTTCTGACTCAAAGCCAGCAGTGCAGTTACACCAATTACAGAAAATGATGAGCAGACAGTGTTTAACTGCACCATAATACACTCACTTTCAAAAAAATAATAAATAAATCCAAAGATCTGCAACACTTAAACATACTCATTTTCTTTAATTCACTTAATTGCCCAGAGTTTAATATTATGTAATGTTAGTATAAAAGTGCTTCCCATTAAATTAGAACAGCTTTGTAATCCAATTAATTTCAGTATTTTATTCCAGAAAATGACACTCATTTAATGTAAATTCGCTAACCACAGTGATATTCATCACAGCTAAGAAAAGCCCAAGATATAGCTTCTCTGAAAAGTTACACAACACCAATAAAACACATTTTAAACACAGAAAATCACCAAAAACTGAATCTACATATTTTTTTAAATCAAATTACTAAAACAAATTAATTTACAGATAATGTTCTGATTTATTGAGGTCTGTTTGTAAAATCTTTAATCTTGTACCTTTGCACAAGCCACAAGTTGGGAGGTGGACAGAGCGCACTGTGTGGCGGCAGCGATGACCCGATTCTGCAGGACCGTGTCCTCTGCAACCTGGGCAACGTTCTTGGCTTTCAGCACCAACATGGCCGCCGCGTTGGCCACCGCTTTAGCCAAATTCATCAAGATGTCCTGCAATCGCAGATAAAAGTAAGAGATGACCAAATATTTGCACAAGCACTTTTAGATAATGTTCTTGTAAAGCAGAAAAAAATATTTTTTTTTGTTTTTTTTTTTACTTTTCATGCATCGTGTTCAGCTACATCGGTGAAAATAATATGCACATTGACAAACATTTTTCTCTCTTCACATTCCTAATACATCTATAGCAGAATGATAAAACAAAAGCTGATGAGTTACCTGGAACCTCTCGTCTGTCTCGTTCTCTCCGATCTGTCGCAGGAGGTCTCCACTGGCCTGACCGATGCTACCTGCAGCGGTCAGCACCGTTTGTCTGGTCTAAAGTCACACAAACAGAAAAAAAGATCAGTCGGGACCTGGAGTCGCATTTAAATCTCTTCTACTACTCCGGTTTAAAATAGTATCACTGTCATTCATTTTGCCATTTGTCGCTTTAAAAATTGGCTGAAAGACAAATACTGAAGATTAAAACACACGCAAACAGGCTTTAATAAAAGCATCAAAATGCAAAATGAGCATTTGTCCCCTGCAGTAATTTTAAAGCAGCTCCAGGATTGATGACTTAAAGAGGTCTTGAATCTTTATTTTGATCACCCAGGACATTTTCAGTTAGCTGGAGGCAAGCAGAAGAGGATGTTTATATAATTGGGTTAGGATTTGGACCAGCAGAGAGACAGAATTATTAAGAGAAGACGAGTCGTCTCGGGATGCAGCTGCTTGGCGACAAATTCAATTAGCGTTTAGCTGGCTGTTTGACATCAGGTCTGAAATACAACAGCTGAGGAGTCTGTTTTGCTGCTTGAATTCAAATCAGAAGGGAGGCCCGTTTCCCGCAAATTAAACAGCTCCAGTCTGATAATGTGCTTTTAATGAAGACGTGAAGAGGATAGATTCAAAGTATGAGAGAAGAGAAGAAACCCAATCCAAGTCTGAAAGTTTGAGATGCCATCTCTCACCTCTCCGGAGGTCGGCTCCACGGCCTTCAGGAGGTCGGACACGGCGCCTGCGAGCGTCCTGGCAGCCTTCATCAGGTCGTTGCCTCCTCCCACGTCGTCCTCCATCAGCGCGGCCAGCAGCTTTACACCCTTCGACATTTCCGTCAGGTTGGAGGAAATGGTGGTGATAGCGCAGCCCACAGCGGTGTAGTCTGTGTCAGTGGGATCACCTGGGAGGAAATAGGGGAAGACAACACGAGGTAAATGTAAAACAAAGCTCAAAATCATTTACTTGTAGGGAGTTTGTGCAAGACCTTGTACAAAATTACAGTCGGCAAAAGATACGAGGGGAAAAAGTGCAAATAAGGAAAAAAAAAAAAAAAATCAGAGATGGAGTGGTTTGCAGGCTGCCAGGCAACTTTCTCCCACATTCTCCAAACCACAGCAGGATATGAGGGAACTATTAGATTTTACATGGCTTCTAACAAACAGCAGCCTGATGGAAAAGTCCTACTTTACCCAAACAAACTGGCCAAATAATTTTAACTGCAGAGCACACCATGAAATAATTTTTACTGCAGAGCACACCAGGCTAACGCACTAGTAAAAAAAATGTGGGTTAAGCCTGTTGACATGTATTGCTTTTAATAAAAAAAAAAAAAAATTGCACTTCCTAAAAAACATATTTTTTTAGAAATGCTAGAGACACAGTTATAAAAAACAACAACAAAACAGAAGCCAATGTAATTTCTGTTGAGTCAAGAAGCGCTGACCGGCTGTGAGGTTCACAACAGAAGCTGTTCCTGCAGTGATGGCATCAACCTGCGAGTGGATCTCGTGTTTCGATTCGTCCATCTTGTTCTGGATCCACACTTTGGAGGCCTAAAGCGGAGATGGCAGACATTTTTTTGGGAATAAGTGAGCTCATTCAGCAGGTTTTATCATTGCTGTGAATAAACACTTAATGCTCCTTTGGGGGGTGAGACCGTGAGCCTACCATGTCCTGCCCCAGCGGTGGGAGGTCGTCAACCTCCCCCAGGTCTATTTGGGCTTTTTGAACAGCTTGCATGCTGGTGTTGATGGTTCCCATCAGAGCCTGCTGTGCTGAACTCTGCATACAAGCAATTTATGAGAACCTAATTAGCTTACAGTCTCCCGAGGTGGCATATTGCAAACTAATAATGAGAAATAAAAATATTTTAAAAATCAGTTGAGGACTTTAAGACACCACACAGCATCTAATGTCGTACCAGTGGAGGCATGTGGCCACGGTGCATCTGACCCATGGTGATCTGCTGCTGAGGGGACGGCATGGTGCCCATGCTGAGCGACTCGGTGCCAATGGAGCCAGAGCGGATCACCCCCGGCAACGCCACGGAGCTTTGGTTCACCTGACCCACACGGTTAAACTGCTGCTGAAGTATTGTGGATCTGCAAGAGTTCAGCATGAGCACCATCAGGACAGAGTCAGGCAGCCGTGCAGCATGATGATGTCGAAGGCTGACGCTTGTATAGCAATGTTTTTTTGAAGTCCCATGCAAAAATGTTACTCAGACTCTCTCACAAATTTCATGTAACAACCACAAAGTTACATTTATAAGCCTGGTAAAAATATTTTTAACTTGATTTAAGTCAAGACTTTGTTCCGACACGTAAACTTTCCACTGTAGCTTTTGCTGTATCGCTAGAAGTTTCCTGTTGGAAGTTAAGCCTCTGTCCCAGTCTCAAATCTTCTGCATCCTGTAATCAAATGCAGCCCACCAATTATTCACGTGGCCCTCATAAACTGAATGTCAACATTTGTGTGCTTAAGTATTATTTTATCAGTCGAATCAAGTCACTTTTCATTACATGACCCACTGCCATTTTATAAAACACAAATTTTATCAATACGTTCTCCCGCCTCTGGCTCTTCGAGGAATTTTGTAATTTGGATGTGGCCTGAGGTGAAAATGCGTTTCACACCTCTATCCTACAGCATGATGCTGCCACCACCATATTACACTGAGAGGACAGTATTGTTAGCTTTTCTCCTCAGCACTTTTTTTTATTATTTAGTTTCATTTGTTTCCTGTGTTCCCCCATTGTGAGCGAACCAGTGAGGCCTTCAAAGAAAATCTACACTAAGAACAAATGACACATAAGTGACTAACTGATTTCTCTTTATAAAGTCTATCATAGCCAAATGCTTTCAAAGTTAGAAGTCTCAATACAAATCCAGGCACATTTGTTAGATTTTAATGTATTCAATTTTGAGAGACTATGCACCATTTAACTTCCATTTCATGAGCCGTCTTGTGTTTATCTACCACATAAAATCCCATGACATACATAAAGCTTCTGGTCGTAATGTAATAAAACGGGCAAACACTCGTTCAGTAAGAATAATTCTGCAAGTTAAATCCTTTAAAACCGTCTTCTGAAAGAAGCAAACCGTCAATATGGATTGTTCCAGAATTATGTTTTTAACTGGACACGTTCGTCATTCCACTGAGCTAGTTTGGATTTTACACATTTGCCACAAAGACCTTAAACACAATAAATACCGACAGGGAAAAATCTTTCCACCTTCAGCAAACAAAGGCTTGTTTGTTTTGCTGCAGAACAGACTTGCAAAGTTGGGTGTGCAATGTTTCTGCAGTATTACAAAATGTTGCCTTTGGCATCAGCACAGAGATGTGTGTGCGGGGGAGAGGGGGGCGGGGGGCAAATGTACATAAAAGTATATGTGCTGCAAAAAGCTGAAAGCAGGACAACCATCAGCTGAGAATGGACAGAAACAGTTTCACCTCAGGCTAAATGAGGCAACGTTCCTCCCACAGAAGGATGAAAAATGCCAGGCATGTGTTCTCCATGTCAAAATGTTGTCCAGGTAGATAGATGGATGTCAAAGCTGTTGTAGTGGCTTGTTAGAGTGATGTGTACATAGCTTTGTTATGTGTTCAACGTCATCGTAATGTTCCTCTTCAAACTGAGATATGTGTGTTTTAAAAAGACAATACAGTTGAGCGATTCTTTTTTTGTTTTGTTCAAATCAATCAACAAAATGCACACATAAAGAAATGGCAAGATTCAAGCCATGCTTCAAACACAAACCAAAAAGGTCTGATTTCCCATACTTTTTAGGGGAAACCGATTCTTCCAGCATGGTTGACTCCTCATCACCCTCTAATCCAAAGCGGTCCTTGCTTTGCTTCTGCAGGAGAGAAGCAAACACAGCAGAAAAAGCAGGGAATCAGACTGTGGTTTAGTTGAGCCCCGTTTAGTTGGAAGGAGGGCAACAAATCATGAGATGAAATCAAATCAACTTAAAAACTAACTAAATCACACATTCAGATACCCAGATATACATTTCAGATTTGTACTTAAATAGTTACATGTCAAGGCTTAAGAAATGAGCTCCTGCTGTATACCAGCACCACAGGATGCCAGCCTTCCTCTGCTACTTTTCATTTAACTACAGCGGCATGACGGAGCGGCACGGTCTCCATCAATCACCCGCAAAGGCAAAAACACGTAGCCCTCAGGAGAATACTAAAGCATCAGGATTAGGGGGTCTCCTGTGATGAATGTCTCACCTTTTTGAGGATGATATCAATATAACCGGCGATGAGCTGGGAGATCTGTTCCCCTTCGGTGGTCTGCACTGAGTAGTAGCTCTCCTGGTACTCCCCAAAGTCCTGCAGAAACGCATCCGCAGAGTGAAACATCCGATTTGTTCAAAATTGTAAAAGGAGTAGCTGAAAGCAGAGCGTGTACGGTATACAGACTGAGGATTTTCTGGGAGGATTAAAGTGAATCCATGGAGACGGCTCGACTCAGATGAGCACCGCACATTGTGTTGGCTGATATGAAGCTGCAGCAGAGAGTCAGATTAGCCCGAGAGCCGTTCTGGAGGTAAACCTTAATGCAGGAAAACTAACTGCTTCCACGAGGAAAGATTTGGCTGCAGCTTCCATTTATTTTTAGCACCTTTTCACAAAAAAATAAATAAACACATTTCAAAAGGGTAAATAGAGAGAATCTAAACAACCTCTAAATCAGTGACACCAATACAGGCAGCCTAAACGGTTAAAAGCACTCCAGCAAATTAGCCTTCACACAACAGGCTGTGTTAATCGAGCTGCAACAGAGATCTAACACACCTACAAGACTGAAGCTGTGCGTTTAGTGGCTGGACCTCTGAGTGCTGACACAAAGAAAAGACATTGGCAGCAAAGACAAAAGAGTTTGTTCAGAGGACCGAAGGAGACGAATGAAAAGGTGAGCAATGCGCAACATAAAAGTAAAAAAAAGAAAAAATCTCAAAGGCAAAAGTCAGAAGCAGGGTTCATAAGAGTTTTTTTTTATTTATTTATTTACAATATTAAGTTAGAAGTTAAACATATTTCCATTAGTTTTCTTTACAATCCTTTGAACACAAAATCTTTACTTTGATGAATAAGATTCACAAATCACAAAACAAGACTTTGTCCGATTGAGCAGGTACCATTTTAATTTTGGGTTTTGGTAACTGCACGCCATTTAAGTTCATCATATTAAAATCTAAAGTACTAAAGCTAGACTGGATTTTCAATAAATACTCCTCTAAGCCAATTTGTGATCTTTGAAACCTTATTTTGTAAACAAAACATCCCAAAGATTTGTATGAAGGTCTACAATATGAACTACCTTCAAAATTCCGTATTTTGTGTGTGTGTGAATTTATCTGCAATTAATGCGATGGATCAAACTTTATATTTGATGTGGAAATCAATTATTGAAAGAGATCATCTAAATATAAAACAAGGTCAAATAATTTCAGATCTACCTCCAGATTGCTCGATACGTCGCAGTGTAGAAACAAACCTTTTCCAGACTCCATTCTTTTTTCAAGTTCTTATCCAGACTTGGAAAATAACAGAGATAATTTAACTACTTTTCCAGACTATAAAAAGTATTTATGTGATAAATGTGTACTATAGCTGGCTCTGCGGTGTGTGCAGCTTCTCTCTTTCTGCCTCTGGACAGAAGGTGGGTGTGTGACGGTCTTACCAGCGTAAAGCTCTTGGGCGACGCGGCCCACCTCTTCACAGTAGTGAGAGGCCATTCCTGAACCACATCTTTGGTCTTCTCGTCCACTCTCATCACCGACTCCTTGGTGATGCCCAGGAGCCGAGGCACCAGCTTGTTCTTACTCTTCATCTTTTCCTGTAATAAAAAGAGAGACTTTACTTCAGCCAAACACGTCAATAAAGAACATTCAAGCCTCAAACATTACACACAGATGACTCTTAGCAAATTAGAACAGAGTGGAGTTGCAAAAGGATGCATTAATTTATGTTCAATTTTATCATTAAAGTAGGTAAGAAATCCAAAATGCGGTTGCTAAAATTTATAACACGACATAAAAACACAACATCTGTTTTTCAACCCAGAAATTTTACGGCACACAATCATGGAAATGACTTCATTCTTGACAACAATTAATGTACATCGCTTGAGTGGATTTAAAGAATCATGAATACAGAGTCAATTTAAACCATTATAAGTTTATAAGAACTTTATGATGTTTAGTTGACAGATTACAGACAGAAAACAGGACAGAAATTCATGCAAAAAAAAAAAAAAAAAAATCAAACTTAGTGATTGATTTAGTTTTTATATTTATTTACTGGTGGCACAACTTTACATCTGTCCAAGCAGCAAAGAAAAATTAGAAACTGCCTTAATAAGTAAAAGAAAAAAGTGTGTCCTTATCTTTACATCTGCTCATTGAAATTTCTTCCTGAATTCTCTTAGCTTTCAATATCACATTGCAAACACCCTCTCGAAAATGCATAAAAGCTTTTGTGTTTTCAGTGTGGAAAAGAGCAAAGGCCTCTTGTGGAAGCGAAGCCGGTGGGAGCGGACTGAGAGAATGTGATGGGCTCTGACGTGAGGGCCAAGAGGTGAGGTGTGCAGAAGTCCTGCAGGGACCGTAAACTCCCCGGGGCCTCCGAGAGTTAAAGGTTAGGAGCCGCCAGGCTGAAGTTTTCCAGGGCTGTTTCAGAGACGTTTCTGCTCCACCGGATTAAACTCAAGAGCCAGAGACTCAAAGACAAAAGGAGATACCGAGCTGAACTGTCTAAGGGGAATTCATGTGGAGGACCAAGACATTTAAGGACACTTTTAGATTTCCGTGACATTTTTATCAGGAATAAAAACACAGAGCAGCAACTGTAACATGTGCTCTACTGTTGGAAGTGATTTCATTCTTCATGCCTACTCGTTGCAATACATTTCTAGGGATCAAGCTATCTGATGACGAGATAAAAACAACTTCTTTGTGTGAAAAATTGATTTGTGTTATAGTAATATAGTACAAAAGATTTAAAAAATACATTTCAGCTAATAGAAAGACTTGAAATTATGTAATGCAGAATATTGCCTTTATGCATAGTAGCAGAAATCTGCTGGATTCACTTGGATTCTGCTGCCAGTTGGACTCTAATGAACATATTCCTGCACATTGTGCCCTACTACCTGTCAGTCATTCCAACCGCTCTGTATTCACTCTGAAACCTGCACAGACAGCAGTAGTTTCCTTCCAGCACCGCCACGAACTGCCTGCAACCGACTTCTCTTACTCTGTGCTTCAATTTCATAGTATTTCGTGCAGCTCGTCAGAATCTTTTAGCATAAAACACTGAATTTTGTGCAAAACTGCAGACTCACCTTGACGAGGAAGAAGGAGACGCCGTACGTCCGCAAAGACCGCGCCAGTTTGACATACTTCACTTTTGCTTCGATCTCTGTCATTTCTCCGCAGTTTTTGTGTTCCTGCAGGTTTAATTTTGTTTAGAGGAACTTATTACTTATACAACATTGTTGAGATAAAAGGAAAACTATAACGAGGATGAAATTCACAAACCTGAAATACTTTCTTCTCAGCTCCTCGTTGCTTTATGTACTCTTTGGGCAAGAACTCTTTCAGACTTTGAAAGAAATCAAAAACATTAGAGGATGTGATTAATGCAGCAAAGACGAGTTAAACAGTTTCTCCACAATCTTTGAACTTCATTATTGGGGAAAATTCTAAACATTTTTTATTTTTATTTTGAATCTACATGTAAATCATAAAATGAAATCAAATACTCACTCTAAGAATCCAGGCTTGTGTTTGTGCTCTATGTGAGGTCCGAACTGGATCTGGGCCTGGATGCCTCCAAACTCACAGGCTTTGTCAAAAGATACTGGGTGGGAACCATTCAGGATGTCATCTCGCGCCTGCAACAGCAACAAATAGTTTTTTTGTTAATTTAATTTTTTTTTTAAAAAAAGGAGAAACTTTAGTGCTGTGTTGTCCTAAAATTACTTGCAAGCCTATTTTTGTGACTTTATAACATAAAATTCATGTATATATTTATTTTCCAGGAATAATCATTTTGATGAAAACAAAAATTGGTGGACCTTTTTAAACAAACAAAAAAAAACTAGAGAAAAGAAATCACTCTTTTGCTAGTCTTTGACTGGAAAGGACATTAAATACGTCTTAAACACTTCACCTGTACGTAAAGCAGGTTGAGTTGGACCGGGTCTCTGGAGTCAACGTTCTGGTCCGAGTAGAAGAACTTGCGTCTGAGCAGGAGAGTCTCGTTCTCGTCCACGCCCTGCTCTCTAAACGTTCTGCTGTGGTCCAGCCAGTTCACTAAAAACACAACATTAAGTAAACCAATTAAATTTGCTTGAACTGCTGTCAATGCACTAGATTTAAATAATGTGTTGTCCTGTGTTTACATTTATTACCTGGCACTGTGAAGCAAAAATGTACAGAAAACATCATGGGAAACAAATCGCTGCCATGTTTCTCAAAACATTAAAGTCGGTTTACAAAAATCGAATTGGAGTGGAAATCAAAGATTCATTTCCATCAGTTTACCACATATATGAGATCAGTGAACGTTTATGAGAAGAAGTGACTGCTCGTGTGCAAGGTTGAACACATCCTTATGGGAAAACTTTTCACATTCAAATGGTAGTAAGAAGTTTAGACGTAGAGCTCCATTATTCCAGTTAAAGGTGGTGGACGCAGAAAGTCATAATCTTTCCAACACCTACACTGCAGCCATGACTCCTCTCTCTTGGCGGTTTTACAGCCAGTCGTTTCTTAAGATATGACCAAAACAACTCAGTTATTTGTTACTTGAATGACAACGACACAGATATTAAACCGAGTAGAAGGCAAGGCCAGTGATTCAACTACAATTTAGACGTTACTCCTAGGCTGTGTTCAGAACCGAAGAAACTGTTTGGATGAGAGGTGAAACGTCTTCAACAGACCAGGAGTCCAGCTGCATTCTCTATAAGCAGCTGGCATTTTCTCATATATGTGCATTTTGTAAGAGATCCACTTCATTTAGGTTGAGAAACTTTCCATGTCAGTTAAAATTTTCTCTTTTTTTCCCTTCAACGTACAGTCATCATCTGTGTGCAGTTTGGCTTTCAGCTTCTCCATCTTCCTCTCGTCTCGCAGCAGCGTTCTGTCTTTCTTCAGCGTACCCGTCCCGTCCTCCTTCTTTTCCTCCACCGTCTCCTGGATCAGAGAGTACTCCTCATAGTTTGTGATGCCTGAGATCAAGAGTATAAAATATTTATTTTAGATAAAAGTCCAGTGGTTTTGTCACACAGACCCAAATAAAAATCTTAAGATGCAATGAGCGTCATTTCCAAAAGTATCCTGTCACGCTACAAAAGGGCAAAAACAGGTTCAATACTCGCTAACCAAAACGAAGTTGCACATAATAAAGAAAAGGGAACAAAAATTAAATTATTTTAATTTTTTTTTTTAATTTCACATTTGATAACTGCTGCATTTTCACCTGAAAATTACGTAAGCATGAGAGTGGGGGCAAGCCACAGATATAAATATTTTATTTTATGGATATGCAACAAAACTGCACCAACAAAAACAATAAAATCAGTTTGGACTAGTTTCTACTCCAAACAAAATCAATACTGTGTGACTACAATATCTAATTTTAAAGTACATTCTCTGAAAAAAAAAGGGAGAAAGAATGCAGATCGAATGATTACAATGTACCTATTCTGCTGCAAATAGTCACAAGCAGCTCGCCCACTGTTTTTGAGTCATCCACCATGATTGTTTTAACGGCTCCGTCCAACATTTTGATTTTCTGGGGCCTCTGCTTCTTCTTGTATTCAAGAATATCCTGCTCAAACACAAAAGGAAAAACATAGTTAAAAAAATAAAATGATAATCAAAACCAGAAGAGGTGAATGAAGTAGGTTTCACTTCAGAAGGATTGAAACGGAGAGACACAGCGAACGTTTCCGCTGAGGAAATGATCATTTGCAACCAGGTCGCATGCAGGCAAGGAAGAACAGAAGCTTGAAAACCTTATTTAACGGCTGCCTATCACTGCCTGCCGCTCCCCTTCCAGTCACAACAATGGGCTGAGATTTGGTTCACAATAAATGGTCACAGTCATGCCTCCTACCTGGGCTGCCTTTGGTGAATTTGAAGAGGGGAACCAATTTAAGAGTGGCACAGCTACAGCCAGGCATTACCTGACAGACTGCTGATGAGTTCGTCTACGTTATTCACACATCCGTGTCTGGTGTATGTGACTCACACAAAGGTAGCAAGATAACTGTGTGTGTGTCTTTGTGGTCTCATAATTTTCATTTAAGAGTTCCCTTAAGCTTTGCTCTATGTTCAAAGCAAACATTTATGCCGTGATTGCAGCTTCGCCCCATGTGGCTGGGGGTTAAACAGACTGATGTGTTTTACCCCGTTACGGAGCATGTAATAGTCCAGCGTCCTTCCAGACTCCAACCAGATCCCTTTCCGGGGGTCTTCATCAGACAGGAAGAGCCCGTAATCTGAAGCTGAAGCAGTGAGGATAAACATCAGAGGTTTAGACAATGTTTATCAAAAAAGAAAGAACATCAGAAAACATCTTGAGCACAGAGAATAAAGGTCAACATCAGGCACAACATTTGCTCAAGGAATTTCTAAATTAAAAGTTTATTATAACAGAGATCCCAAGTCTAAAACATTTGCAAACATAAAGGAGTGAATGATGACTTGAGTGGAGCCATGTGGAACAAATAAGTCTGACATGACACTGAGAAAAGATGAAAAGCAACAATTGATGAGGCTCCAACGTGTGGGCCAGGATGCTGCGGAAAGTATTTCAGATTTTACAGCCGAACTCATAAAAGGCTAAACTGTTTATCTATTGTACAATGTACAAACAGAATTGGATTCAACTTAGTAAAAGGAAGAAATTTAAGAATATCTGTAAATTATGTCATAAAAAAACTAAA
Organism: Poecilia picta; assembly: GCA_033032245.1. Lineage (NCBI taxonomy): Eukaryota > Metazoa > Chordata > Actinopteri > Cyprinodontiformes > Poeciliidae > Poecilia > Poecilia picta. Next base: position 29,293,926 of record CM065355.1, read on the forward strand.
AAATAAAACTCAGTGTTCCTAAAAATATCACAAATGAAAGATTTTTACAAAAGCTTCCAAAGATATTCATACCCCCTTAACTCTTCCACATTTCTTGCAAACGTCAATGTGGTGTTCGCATAACTGTGTAATAGAAAGAAAGTAGCAGTTTCTGAAAGTTTTTACCAAATAAAAAAAGAATATGTACATTTAAATTCAGTTCTCTTTACTTTCACACCCCTAAACAAAATCCAAAGCAGCCAATTGACTTTATAGGTCATTTTATTAATAATTAATCAACTAGAGTAGAATGTGCATGCGCTCCAGTACTCTGGAGCATTTAATAGAAATGTATTGTTTTGTTCAAGGAAACCCATAAAAATTCACGTTTAAACTTTGGAACAAGCCATGTGGAGGACATGGCTTGTCCTCCACATGTTGAGGACATGGCTTGTCCTCCACATGGACAAGCCATGTCCATGTGGAGGACACCTGGTCCCAGGTGTCAGCACACCTGGGACCAGGTGTGCTGACTTATAGATGTAACTGCAGCTGATTTTTGGACACAACGCACCCTTTTATTTCTACAGTCATGCACCAGTTTGTGTTTTGCCATCATATAAAAAAATACATAAATCTAAACGGTCAAAACAGAAATTTCTTTTGACGTGACAAAATGTGGCATAGGAATACTTTTGCAAAGCAATACATAAATGTTGGCCCTTTTTTTCTATTATTTTGAACTCTTCAGAGTTTGGTTGTTTCTTAGTTGATGCTGCAGATTCCAGTGTTGTTGAGAGGCTCACCCTGTCCAGTCTGAGCTTCAGGGACCCTCTCTCTGATAATCCTGCAGGCATCATAAACAGCTGTGGAGGGCTCAAACTGCATCGTCTTCACGACGTTGCATTGTCGCACGCAGATTTTGAGCGACAACATCACCATCTTGACCAGCAGTGTGGGCAGGAACTACAGCTACACCTGGGCATAAAGAAGACAAAGTGGAGCTTATTAGAAAGGCAAACTTACCAACTGAACCAAACGAGATAGACTCTTCAGAGATGTGCCATTATCTAAAAGTTGCTTTCAAAGTTTTATCAACCAAAAAGCTGGGTTTCTTATTTTTCTACTAGAAAACGTTGCCTTACTTTATCTGCATAAATTTGGGCCATCTACTGAACAGAAGCTCTAACAATGTCCCTCACTTCCACTGTCATAAACAATTAAACTTTATGAAAGTGGAGAAAGTGCTAATCTGTGCACAGAGGGTCCATTGTTATGCTTCATAAGATAAAGGAGTCGACAACAAATTTATCACTTTCAGGAGACGGCCCATCTGGTCCCCGATAGGGACTAAAACACGACTCAATGATCGGAGCTGGTAAAGCAGCAAACTGTGCAAAGTAACTAGAAAACTGGAGATATTTCTCCTCAGTCTTTTCCCTAATCCGTTGCGTAAACAAAGTTTAAATTGAATTCAATTATTTAGTTAGTAAATTTAGACTTAGAGCTGCTATGATGACAATCTAAATAGAGAAAGGGCAACAAAAGAGGATTGTGCCATATCCAACAGAGGACATCCTGTGAGACGCCAACAGGAACAGAGAGCCGCTGTGAGACAGGGAGGTCAGAGGTCGGGTCAGATCGCGGCTGACGTTCGTATGCGGCCTCTCCTCCGGTCCGTTTGTTCGTGACCCTGACCCAGACGCTCAGAATCTGGTTCCTATGTGAGATCTGTTCGCAGACAGGAGAGAAGGTGTTCGAGCGGCTGGCCATGTTCGCACGTATTTGCTGCTGCAGCCGACACCGGCAAACACAACAAAGCTTTACTTCAAACCCATTTGGCTCGTTGGCAAAGGATTGAACGATTTACAAGAGTTTAAGAAAGTCATCATTCATAATTTGGTAACTGAAAAACGTGGAAGCACTTCAGCATTTGAGGAGATGGAAGTTCTTGTATTGTAGCAGGGCTGAAGTAAAGGTGTCGTGTCTGATTTGAGAGTTCACAAACCAACTGTTGCACATTGTTAGGCTTCAGGCGAAGAGGAGCTTCTCTGAACTGTAGCTGCCAACAGCGCCTTCAAACTGCCAACAATATAAATCCCCCACCACGACGTCTCTGAACTCTGAGATGGACCTCGTTAGAATGAGCCGGACAAACAGGCCTTCATGATGCTCTCTGTGCTCATTTTGCCATTTTTATCTTTTAGAGACATAAATAAAATTGTGAAATTTCCCTTTCGCACTTCAAGCAAACCCCAACTCTTCGGATTATTTATGTTTACAATAGATTTTACCTCTGGGTGCAGAAGATTTTGCCTGCCACCTTAATACAAGAATCGACCGTTTTTCTATGACATTATTCTAACACCTGTAATAACCATAACCCCTGTGATGATTTAATCTAACTAAACAAAACTCTTCGTAGAAAACACTAGAACATCGACCATGTAAAAACTGTCAGAGGGTAAGTGCAGTTCACTGGCATAAATATTTGTCTTTTATTATTACATATAGTTTCTCCACAAAGCTGAATTGATTTGGCTACTTATTAGCGGCTGAATTATCTGCCTTCTCCTCTGTATTTTTTTTTCCTTCTGCAAACAAGCTATAATAGAGTTACATCTATAATTAATACTCCTTTTCTTTCAGTGTAATAGCAGCAGCATAAGCCCACAGGAGGCAAACAGCTGGAGAACATATAGACACAAAGCAGAATGAAGAGGAGGGTGATAAAGCAGCTAACGGCTTATTGATGCCCCTCAATAGGTTCAGACTTACAAACAGCTCATTTACCTGTTAGGTACGTTTATTTTATTTATTTATTTTTTTTGAGAATTTTGTCAATGGAAACCCTTTCTGATCATCCATGTGTGCAAATAAGAAAAGAATAAAACAAACCAACCCGTGTACTGTACGTTTAAGAAATGCCCCACTTGGTTCTACCTATGACTTTCAGTGATGCAAAGCAGCTAAATTATTAATAAGTAATTGTAATGAGGAGATGAATAGATTAACACATTGTGTAGACAACCCAACTCAACAGTAACTCTGCATAAGAGTTAGGTAAATCCAACAACCATAAGAAGAGAAAAGAATCATTACAATTTTAGCTGACAGTAAGCAGCATTACAGCTATAATATGTCAAAATTACTTCACATTTGGTCTTAAAATGTTAAGTTTTACTGACTTCCCTTTGTTGATGCATGAAAGAAAGATGTCAGGCTGATGAGAAGGACAACAGGTTTCCAGATCAACTAAATCTATGAAGCTTTGGTTTCTTCATTTACATTCAACCTAGTGATAGAAGTGCAGTACAAAGAGCCATAGGTAGTTAGAAAAGTAGCAGCTTGTTTTGCCATCTTATAACTATATACTTTTTTATTTGCATTCTTATTTTATACTGATAATGATCTTAATTTTAAGCATCTAATCAGCCTTTTAGAATCTATGCATTTAGAACGTGCATGTCAATTTTATGCATTTAATGAATAAGGTTTTTTGTTTCACCTGCGGTTTCCCTGTCAAAGCAGATCAAGCAATCAATTTCAATCACTGGCAGAATCACTGATCCATCAGTGATTCTGATTAGTGATTCACTAATAGTGACAGTGATCATTTCACTAGTTTATGTTATTGCTGTTCTTTTGGAATTAGCAATTAGCCACTATTACAAACATCCCCCAGTGATGTGATGACTTCTGCTTGTCTTTAGGGGATTACATGACAGAAATAAAACCCCATGCTTTAGAATCCAGCTAGAGAAATGTACTCTGAAAATAAAATGTTATTTGTTGTGAAAAATATTACATTTGAATTTGCCTACTGCCCCCTGGAAATGTCTCCATGTGCTTAAATATACATTTAATGTTGATTTAAATCTAAATCGATTCTAAAAACAATCTGGAGTCCAGCAAGCGAAATAAGCATTTGTAATATCCGCAGAGCAGTTTGAAAGGAAGCTCTACATTTCTGGTATAAACTGAAATAAGGATAGTATTTACACATTAATGGCAGGATTTTTGTAGTAAATTCAGAAGTAGGTAACTCTAGAAACCATTTTATATTAAAAAAGGAGGGAGGCAGTCAAAACAATAAATGAAATTGGTTCAAATATAATCCTCTTAAGCTTTAGGCTCAATATGGAAATTGGTTATGTTACACACCATGGTTTATTTATTCTTCCCTTAAACCAATCTGAAGCTCTAGATGTGATTCCTTAGCAAATAACACTTTACTTCACCGCGTACAAATATGTTTACAACAATGTCTGGTTTGTCTCATAGTCAAACATGACCGATAAGATATTAAGCTTTCATCCGTTTTTTTTCGCCTTTCTTGATATTTTCTATTCCTAGATCCGAGGGTTGATTGAGCAAAAGAAGCTCCAATAAAGCCATTACAAAAACAATTGAAAGCAAATCTCTCCCTTGCGCATAAAGACAAAGCAAAGTCTCCATCAAAAGCAGATTACCACTAAAGCATCTTATCATTGATTTTTTTTCTTCCTTGTGATAAGACATTTTCTAAGATCAAATGTTGTTCTAAATCCCCCCCAAAAACTAAGCCAGCTAAAGCCAACTCATTAGGCGGCTAACACATTTATAAATTCATTCTGTAACCATCCCTGGACGTGGAAGCGCTATAAAACTTTGAGATTAATCGGTAACACTTTTTTTGAAGGGGTGTGAATAAGACGCTATAATCTGAAGGGGTGTGATAAGAATAAGTAATCGTTATTGATATAAATTTGTTATAAAAGTATTACTGATTGCACTTTAAAAATTAGGTAACTTTATATTTTAAATATAAAGGTTAATCAGTAATCAGATTTATTGGTTAACGTCAAGTTGTCATAACAAAGACATTTTGAATAATGTCAACTTTTTATTAAAAGTGTCATAATTTACCAAATGACGCTTTATGACAGTCAAATATTCATGAAGGCTTATTCATGTTCATGACAGGTGTTATGTCATGTTTATGACAGTGTCAGGTCAAACCTATTCACACCACTTCAAATAAAGTGTTACCGATTAATCTCTAAAAGAAAATGTAAAAGAAATAAAAAAAACAAGGCTTTATAATGTAATTGACTAAATTGTTGGCAATTTGTGGCCCTAAAGAAAAAGGGAAGAGCATCAAAGAAAGTTTTTTCATGCGGAAAGTACAACACAAATGTTGCTGCCCGTTACCAGCAATCAGTGGGCGAAAGGTGGTGTTCAGGGTAGAGAAGCTACCAGACCCGAAACGGATACATTTACAAACTCATATCCAGGAACCTTCTCGTTATAAACACAGCACCGACGTCCCCCTCCAGCAGCTGCACACAATTTGCAGTTTACAACATCAGGCCTCCATTTTGCTGCACAAACTTTAAAACCTCAACAACAGTGATAAGTTTGTGCAAAACTTTTCCTTAAACCTAAGCTGGAAGTAATGACATTTTTCTCAACACACACAAACAACCATGAGACATCAATTTTAAACCAGTTATGCATGCTACGCTCCCACGTTGTAATGCAAAAACACAAGGTTTCCTTCCCTCTACCAGATTTAAATTCAACTCCAGCAGCTATGCCGCCTCTTTTTTCATCTGCATCAGACCAACATAGCAAACAGAAACGCACTAAACTTAGATTTTTTTCCTTCTGTTCTGAAGCTGGGAATCCCAAAGCACTTAAAACTGCCTTTTGTATGCATTTATGTCTGAACTAAAGAGAGGATCATTTCTGATGAAAACACCATCAACTCTGAATAAAATCACTCTTTTACAATGAGATCAACAAGTTGAGTCAGCAGCCTGACTCAAAGGTATACTGGGTAACAGAATGTCTAAAGAGGTCCACAGTAATGGCAATGGAAGAGCCTGGCAGCTCAGTGCTTGTCTCAAAGACTTGAAATATGCTTTTAGATGTCAGGTTTTTACCAAAATTTAAAGCATCACATTTAATAAAGGAATCAAGAGCATTTCAATATGTCACTTAACACCTTGGCTGAGATAAACTCACTTATTTTCAAGATGATTTGTTGAAACAAAATTCCAGGACAACAGAGATATGAAATATTTATACCTCTAGTATAAATACATACGTCTAGGTTACTCATTCATTCATTCTTTCCTGCTGCATATCGTTCTATTCTTCATGGACAAACACATGCAAGCTTGGAGGACTAGGAGAACTTTAAGTGAAAATGCATAGAATTGATGTCAAGGGATGCTGGAAATCAAGATATAAGTGATTAAAATAATGTTAAATGTTGGGGTGATTAAATCATTTTGAATTAACAGACTGTTTTTTAACCATCAAAAGTTTTCATGGGATATCAGTCATTAAGATCTTTATCGAGGGTTGGCAAAGTCAATCCAACTGTAGTAAATTTTAGAAATCAAAGTTCAAATGCACATAAAATAAAAATTGCATCCAGTCATTTGCAATTATATTTAACACAGTGGTACTGTGAAGATGTCTAAGTTTCAGAACATTGTGCAGCACTATGTGACCATTACTGACCAAGCAACATAAACCAATTTAAGATGATGCTAATTAAAGTGGAAATGGTTATTTCAAAATAGATATAACTGCAAATGTGGATATGCTCGAGGTTCACATGAGTATTAAATGAGTCTCTGTACAACCTTATGTTGAAGACATAGAATTGAAATTTTTGTGCCAAGTAGCATATAGCTAAAACTCCAGACCTCTAGGACGTCTGTCCTGTAACTTGTAGATGTCTCTCTGCTTCAGTACACCAGGCTCCAATATTAGCTCATTAGAGGAGCTCAGCACAGCTTGATTGGAGGCAGTTTTGTAACTTATTTTAAGTGTCTAAAACAAGGGACACATCTAAAACTTAAAAGATTTTGGCCTTCGAGGATTGCAGTCTGAGAGAACTGGGGTCTGGTTATGCCTCAAAACTTTATGGGTTACAGTTTCCTTGGTTTGTCAAACTTAATACTAGTAAACTTTGATTTTATTACTTGGGAGTAAAAGCTGAAACTAAAGATGTTCCCCTTTAACACTTTGTTCCAGTTACTGATAAAACAAGTGAAGAACATTTGTGTCAATTTAATCTTCCGCTGGGCTCTGAAGGTGTATTTTTAGCCACATATCACATGTACCCAACACAAAACGCGAGGAGATACTTTTGCCTGATACATTGTGATAGAGAAGAAAGGTAATACTGCATAAGTATACAATTCAACAGTTGCCCAGAGCTCACATAGAAACCTGAATGTTATTATAGATGAGTCACATATTTTTTTATAAGATTAGCAATACTTCAAAAATACATTTACGAACAGAATAGAAATTCATCCATAATCTCAATTTGAATTAAATCTGATCTGAAATGAGAAATAATCTCACATATACATAGACCTTAATCACTATTACAGGCTGCTTTTTGTACCAAGAGTATTTGGTTATTGAATAAGCAGCTCAGTCTAATTCAAGTAACTTTGGTCTATTTTCAGGAACACCACCCTAATTTTGGTAAGTTTTTCAATAACCTCACAGCATCTCCATCACAGGATCTAGCAGAATCGCCTGTAGGACAAAGAGTCTGTGCAGAATGACAAAGATATATCACCTAAAATGGTAAATCTATATGTAAAGGCATGATTTTATGTGATCAATTGTAAAAGTATCAATCGAAATAAAACGAACATCCAATGGCTGCATCTGATATCGTTACTTAATAGCTAAAAGAAATCAAACTGAAACAATTATTCACTTATATTACCTTAAGGTTGGACCATGCTTTCTATATCTGTCTGCTTTTTGCAGGTGTTTCACACATAGTCAATTCCACACATTTGCTTTGCAACAATTGGAAAGAAAGAATTACAATAAATGAGCTGCTGGGCCACTTGATGGCAGAGTAATTAGGGCGGAAATCACATGGCCTTAAATTGCATCAAGCACCGGGTCTTCAGTTCGATTTGCTGCCAGAGAGACATTTACTGCATGTCACGTCTCTGCAATCTTTCCCATATTTCCTGTCTGCAGTGACTGCTCCCATCTGATCAATGGCAATAAATATGCCAGAAAAAAGATGGGCTTATAAAATATGATGCACTTGAGCTGATTGCATTACCTGGGAGTATATAAACTACAGCTACTGTATCCAAACACACAAGAAGAAATATATATACAAGGATGCACTAAAACTTAATGGGGAGAGTTCAACTTGAAAATACAGGATTCAAGATCCAATTATGTGTTTTTTAAGGGGCAGTATTGTGTGTTTTCCAGGTACATAGTGCCATTTTATAGCACAACCAAGTGATAAAACTTCAGTTGTAAATGCTGTACATCAAATACAACCTAAAAAAATTGACTTTGTGATTTTAATGGCCTGAAAATGGGCCTGTGTCTCTTTAACAATGATATTTATGAATAATAACGTTTTTACAGCATTTCACTGAGAAGTAGCTGGCATAATGAGCTCATCTGGTGTGCAGTTCTACCAGGTGTTTAATTGTTACTGGCTAGGCTGAAGGAGCTGAGTCATGTGCTCTGTGAGGCAGAAGGAGGAGCTGCGTCTCAAAGGCGGTGCTTGGTCCACCCAGTCATTCTGCACAGCTGAATGATTTCCACAGGAGGTTAAAGGATTTCTGACACATGAATGAAAGAGTCAGAGCAACGCTCCAGGCATGTTTTTGATGAGGGGACAACATAACATGATGTAAAGCTCAAAATAGTTGGTAGTACACAATACTGCCCCTTCGATGCACAAATTGTATAAATATACACCTTTCTGAAAGCGTTTGTGATATTAATGTTTTTGTGTTGGCCTAACGTTCTTCACTAGAAGCGAGTGATCGCTTCTAGTTTGAAGCGATCACTCACCTGGTTGCCATTTGCCCCTAAAGTAATTCCACCTCCGCATTACCATCTTGCTCTATTGTGCAAGAGATTTTGACTGCAAGAGGAAAGATAGTTTATCTGCATCTTTGTCTCTGCGACAAGCTCCGACTGCCATTTGTGCTCATGTTTTGAACACCAGATCAAAGTATCCATCCTTTTTTTTAAGTCTCTGACTGAAAATTGCTGAAGGCGCCCCCTTCCGAGCTTAAAGGCCCCAATCTGGGAAATCTTTTATTCTGACTTACCTCTAAACGAGCATTCATATAATTCCAAGAGTGTAATAAGAGCCTAGCTTGAGGGTTTCATACTTGGATGGGGTATTTTTTGTCATACAATATCAAAACTCAAGATGAGGGCTTTTTGAACTAGTGGGGGAGGCAAAAAAAATCTAATAAAATGAGGTCCAATCAGGGAGCTTAGTGTTACTTCTAGAACCCGAGATAATTCAGGTGTACACTTCAACTGAAACCATGAGCTGCAACATTCAAAACCTTACTAATGTAATTATCTTCAACAACTATCACTGTGTAATTATAGATGCATTTTTTTCTATGTATATTTATGTCAAGTCAAGACATTTCAGTGGGGTTTTTTCAAGCCCACAAGAGAGTCAGGCTTTAAGGAAGTAACAGGAAGACTGGAGTGAGTACAGCACAGTTGTGATGTTGTTGCTTCATCTTTTTTTGTCATCTGTCATGGACATTTCTAGAAATCTTAAAGCAGGGATCTAAATTCTCTACTTAATACAAAAACTGATGTGTATGACTTCTAACCACGTCAGATGAAGAATCTGTAATCATGTTTTGTTAGATTTTAAAAAAATAAAAAGGTTAAACTGTATCTTACAGTGATTACCACGCTCTGATACAAATGTGTGTGCTGTTGCCTCATTTACAAATATAAATAGTTAAAGCTCACTCACCGCAAGAAACCTAGAAAGCTTTTCTTGGATCTCTTCATGTTGTAGTTGTTGTAGTATAATCAGAGAGCTTTAAAAAAGAAAACCTGAGCCCTGATTTGACCAGAAAATTATGTTCAGAATCATTGTCAATCTTTCTTGAGAGAAAAATAAAATTTTTATCCTAATATCTGGCCATTCATGGCCATTTTGAGCCAACCTGTTGTTGGTTCAACAACAACTTGTTGTTGGTCCAACCTGTTTTTATTTTTGGAGATTATTTAGCGCAAACAATATTTGCTGAACCTGTACACACAACACCAATTTTGGAGGGCAGTTGCCGAGGATAAAAAAAAATGAGTCAAAAGAAATATCCATAACATCCAGATGACATATCAGCTTCCTGCTGGGACTGTCAAAATTAATTCACGATAACAGCAAATCTTTTAAAAGTAAAACATACTCCCTCCAAATTTTAAAAACCACACAAAGATAATTTATAATTTATGGTTTAGCAACATGGTGTTGCAACATTTACAACCTTCAGGTGTGTCACGACTGGGGAATCCATAACTGAGACCTGCAGACCTGCAGGACAAACCGAGGGTCAGTTCAGGACAGTCTGTTCGCTTCTTCCCCGGGTTCATCATCATAGTAACATACTGTATACGAGAAACCTAGTCCTCCAGGACAAGTTAGTTTGTTACTTGTTAAAAATAACATTCTGTTTCTTCTATCCAGATACTGCAACATTACAGACATGTATGTTTGCAACCTGTTGGACTGAGTTTTTATTTTTGGAGATTATTTAGTGCAAACAATATTTGCTGAACACACAACACCAATTTTGGAGGGCAGTTCACAGATGAAAACAAACGAGTCAGAAGAAAGCAGGGTACATTTAGTCATGGTGTACACACAAGTTTCATTTAAGGAAAACGCTCCACCAAAGAGGCAGACAAAGGGTTCAGGAGATAAAAGGAAAATGAGACTGAGCATTGGAACATGCAGCTTTTGTTCAGCAGATCAATGAAGCAGTGCGGAGCCCAGTGGGAATGCCCAGGCCCTATTACAGTAACATGGCCTTTAATCCAATAATAAAACATCACACAATTCAAAAAATATAAACCACAGAGCATGGTGATAGCCTCGAAACAAAAATGACCAGATACAGTTATTAATCCTTCTGATTACTGATGCCAACCAGAAATCTTTGAAGTCAAAAGTTTACCAATTCGTTCTTAAAATCAGGAGTACTTAGTCTTACATGGTAAGACGTGATATCACGTAACCACAATTCAGTCATGTCATATGGCAATGGCATTTCCTCTCTTACAGGTTTCTGCTGGTGTTAAAAAGAAGCTACTGCTGTTATGGCATTTTCAAAATACATTTCAGAGGCTGGGATTCATGATTAAAGACTCCAAAAATGTCAAATAAGAATTCACTGCCTATAAAATCTCAGAAGCAAAGGGAATAAATGATGTGAAGTTCATTATAATGGATAGATAGTTCCTGGAGCTTGGTGTGTTTTATGGCATTTATTTTATGTGCATTGCTGCTGAATAATGAGCTTGTAAAATTGACCAGGTTGTTAAGGTTCAAAACCTTTATTGCATCTGTGTTTAACAGATTTTTATGAGAATCTGTAATGATTTAAAACGCTAAAGATTATTCTGAAGCAACATCAGTTCATATACAGTCATTGATATGTATTTATACAACTTTTCTTTTTCCCCAAATTACTTTTCTTGAGCTTTTAGCACCATGTACTGTAATTAATGATGCAATGTTTTCTGAACAGTGTATCATTAACTCATTTAGTCTGATGTTTAATAGAACAGCCTGAGATATACAAACCCAAACTTAATTAACTCTGGTCGGTCAGTAATTCCAATATTAAGAGAGAAATAAGATTTTATCTTTCATACTCATTAATATATTCAAATTAACAACTCCCAATGTTTTTTGTTCTTTAAATACGCCAGTGTGTCAATGCACTTCAAAGAAGTTTAGAGGCGTATGGAGACACGGCGGTGGTTTTTCAAGTTTTTCTGTTTCCGTTGGAATCAGAAATACTACCTTTTTCAGGGATCCTGCAGGACTTTTGTTTTCTTTTTTGTTATAACAAAAATCAATAGAAATATAAACTGGAAATCAATATCAGCCAGGAAAAACATATCAGGCGTGTCTCTAATTATACAGCTTCATTGAACATATTGAACACATTGGTCAAAGATATATGTAGCTCTGCTGTAAGGGATTTAGGAGTTCAATATTTTTTCTGGACAAATTCTTGTCATCAATATTGCATTGAGAGTATAGTTCAATAAAAGCACCAATTGTGCAGCTGACAAGTTGTTGGCCTCCTCTGTTGCTCCTAATGCCTTCTGGCTTTTCATAAGGCCAAATATATATTCAATGTGTATTTTCTCAAGTCGCCCTACAGCCTCACACATAGTCATGATGCTACAGGTCAAAAGTAATATTCCATGATGAATCACAACCGTTAACATGTAGAGCCAGAACAAGCAAAACATCTCTCTTAATAACCTGGGATGTTGATAACCATGATTGCATCTGTTGATTTAGCTTTCATCGCACTCATGCAGTGCAAACAAGGCATTCAATACTCTGGCTGCTCACTGGGAAAATATGAAATGAATCTAAAGCACACAGTCTTAGTCACACAAGACCAATCCGACACGGTTCAGAGTGAGGTCACCACTATTCGGCACACTTTGTATGGCGGCAGTGGAGGAGGAGACTGTGGGGAATACAGGGAGGATTAGGAACACAGGAAGGTGCGACACCGAACTCCTGCTTAGGAGCCTCACTCTGGACACAGGCTGAAGTAGAGACGATTTTTAATCCAAATACTATCATATTCCTGTTCAATAACTTGACCACTAAATAAGATTCCCTCTTCACCCTGGGTTTTTGCTGTACCACTAAGTTTAAATGATCATTACACGTCACAGTCAGGTGGGATGAATTTATAGCTTTGCAGCCAAAGACCTGACATGGAACAAAGAAAGAAATACATTTTGCATAATTATTAGCATGGCCAGAGGAGTCAGGTAACAAACTGAGTAGCAGGAAAGTATTTGGTCTACATGTGCATCTTTTGCATATGCACAATTTGTTTGCTATGCATTTATACTTGTTTGAATGGGAAAGACAGCGGCAGCAGTGATGCACCTCTGTCAACAGCAACTCAAGCAAGTGTCTGGTTTCATGCAGGGAGCCAAACAGTCCCACTAGTCCACTGCAAAGCCTTTTGACGGTGCCCAGTTCCACATAATACATGATATATTAACCCCTGCTTTTTTCTTTTTTTAAGTTTCAATATGAAGAAAACCAGAGCAATAACAGCTGGAGAAGATTAATCAAAAGTGGATGATTAAATGTCTCGACTCCATTAAATATAACAACTATGTAAAGGACCACAATTCTTGTTAACCTTGCAACACAGCAGCCACTTAGTCCCACATTATTGCCCCCTGGAAGGCTGTAGTTTTCTGCAAAACATAGAATCAGTCTGTACCTTCTTTTTAGCAACCAAATGATGTCTTCAGCCACAGATCACCATGGTAACACACTCTGGTTGTAACCTGACTAATATCTGGTGTTTTTCACAAGGACAGCCAAACGAGAAAACAATAGCAATCAAAAGGTGTCTGCTGCTGCATTTATTAATGGATTAAAATGTCAAATTACACAACATTTGCAGGAGTCATCTGTGGAATGATCTTGGCTGCATTCAGCCCACAAACCCAGTTTATAGATCAATCCCTGCACTTGAGACAGAGTGACGGCCCAGGTCTTACTAATCATTCTGATATATCTGACAGTTTTGCACATGCACAAATGCTGATGACTCAACTAGACAATTAAAGGAATCAATGACAAGTAAAATATCAGAAACGACTCACAAGGTGATATGGAAAACAAGCCTAGAAAACAAAACGGCAACAAAGTAGAATTTTTATTAGGGAATTTTCCCAACACATAAAATTAACATCATCACCTCAGTTCAATCTCCCTGCTCTACACTGGTTATTACGTGCTGCCTCTGGCAAAGAGACTGTCAAAACATGATGTTATCTGTGCAGCTACATCACCACAGGACGCGTGTGCGCACACACACACACAGTGCTTGGGGACAAACACTTTCCAAGTGCAAACCTTCAACCAGCTCCAAGAGCTTAGTCATCCACACAATAAAAATTAAAAATCGTCCCTACTTCAGCCTGTGTCCAGAGTGAGGCTCCTAAGCAGGAGTTCGGTGTCGCACCTTCCTCTGTTCCTAATCCTCCCTGTATTCCCCACAGTCTCCTAAACTTCTACACACAACCAATCAGAAAAGAGGGTGTAAGTCGAGGAACCTTTCTTAAAATACTTGAATGAAATAATAGTCCAGTACAAAAATAAGCTGCACAAACCAACCAAATGATTTATGCGGTTATGCTGTTCCATGAATGAATAGAGAACCAGCAAATATAAGTGAATTCACAGAGTTTGATTCTGAAAGTTTGTCCATCACACTACAGTGTAGCTGTCCTGTGTTTCAATAGCATATGGAAAAACTTTGATCCATTAATTCAGGACTGGATTGTCCTTACACTCATATTTTGCAAAAAGTAAACGCTTTATTTAGCAAATTTCCAAAATGTAGGCATTTAAATTCGTTTTTAATGAAGCATAGGAATCTGGATTCCCCAAAAGGCAGTGAAATTATTTTTGATATGTTTTTTGTCAATAGCTCAAGTAAGAGCAGTTGGACAAAAACTTGAATTGTGTTGTGGCAAACAGAAAATCCAAGCAATGGACTAAGATAAAGTCTTTCAATTTTTCATGTTATTCTAGCTTAGAAAACAACAATTTCCATACTTTTCAAGACTACGTAGAAACCCTGGAAATAATGCTTCAAAGTCATCTTTATATGCATTTAAATCAAGTAAAATTTGATTTCCAAATAAGGTTGCTCACCACTGATGTTTGGGCAACTGTTGCAGCTTAGAGATACAACATAGAGACAGTACAGATAGAAAGTTTACATCAGTTCTGCACAAACACGTAAAGATGGAGCATTTCCTCAACTCGGCATTCCAAATGTTTGAAGTGCAGAAAATCTGGATACATTTTCTCCTTATTTTAGAAAATTAGCATTCAGACTGTTTATGTACCACTGAACTTTCTGCCCAATATACAGCCAGTTGATAAAGTGCAAAAAAAGCAATGTCAAATGCTGTTGTAGAAAATGCTAAATTAAACCCACATAAAATTTAGAAATACCAACATACATGAGACAAAATATGGTAGAGTCTTATTACTGCAATTTGCAGCATAAGAAAGCAATGGTTTCACTCAGGTGTCCCTCAGATTATTCAGCCATTTTATAGACAGGTAGATACATACTCACAGATGATGTATAAAGGGATAAGTGTGTCCTCTAAAAAGCTTTCACGTATTCAGCCGGAGTTTTAACTGAAGCGTCAGTGAACTTTCTGAACTCTTTATTGAAGGGTCATGTAACACCCATCCATCACAGAGATGTAAGAAACATTAGACAAGACACAGACCACCCAGACATTGAGATCTAATACAAACATATCTCTAAGAGTGTGTCAGCGATCATTTGTTGGAAAGACCCAGCAGAGAAGAAGAGATCTCTGTTCACTTGTATTCTGAATAACCTGTTATTCCACAAAGCTTCATTCCATCTCAAAATGAATTAGGTTTGGATAAAATGAGCAATTCTCATCAAACACTAGCATAGAGGAAGAGAGAAAGACAGTTAATGAACCAAGAAAATATTTTGTAATGTTCATTTATTCCTCCAAACCCCCATTTCAGATTATGATCCCATTTAGTCAAACAAAGCTTTTCACTTGATGCATTTTTGTAGCAGGGCAACACCTCAAAAGCCAGAAAGTTATAACAATCTTCCCACTGAAAATGCAATCCTGACTTGAGTGAAAGAGATTTCTATTGTTAATGTCCTACATAGTTTGATAGTTATGCCTCATCATATTCGAAAACAACTCCCTTTGGAGATTTTCTGAGCACATTTCACTGAGAGGAGACCCTGACACGACCCAGCACTCGATGGAGGGGCTTCATATCCCATCTCTCCTGGGAACGCCTTGGAATGACCGGGATGACCTGAGTGATGTTGGTAGAACGAGGGACCACATGGATATGTTGTCCTTGAGACTCAAACTCATATCAGCTGATGACAACAGGTGGATGGATTGATAGCTATGTCTTAAAGGTATGAATAACTTAATTGATTCCGTCTCTTTTAATGTGTTAAATCTTTGAGGTAAGTGAAATTTCTTCCTAAAAACTAATCATCCAACATTTTGTCTCTTTTTAGTTCTACAGATTGTATGAATGGTCATTTTGCCATGCTTGCAATAAAGCACTTCTGATTTAAAAATTAAAAAAGCAGAATTTCTTAAAACAATTGCCTTTGTTTTATTTTTTCAAAACTGTCTCACATAAGACAAACACTGCAGCAGTTAAATATAAAAGGCAGTTTTTTTGTGTCATTCATGGATGACAAATCTTTTTTTGTTCTGGAAGAAATATGTGGTAGCATGCGCAGATGGATAAAACAAATGAAATCACTACAATAGTTTAACTTGAAAAGTGTTCATGTTAAAAAAACATTTATCTAAGCAACAAAACAATGTCAAGTTATAGGGATTGGGTTATGATTTTACAGGCAAACTAAATTTCTCTATAAAAAAGAGGTGTTTTGGTGTGGGCAGTAGATCTGTGAACTAGTTTGAGTAAAGATTAAAACGTAAATACATTTAAAAAATAATGAAAGGCTGGTGAGATCTACAGCTAAGGATGTAAAGTATTCTGACAAAGCACAATAAACTATAAGAGTTTCTCTGTACAATAAGTTTGAACAAAATATCTTGGTATAACTACATTATGGTGTTTCGATTTTTTAAAATTAAACCATAATGAATAACATTATTTAAAGAGATATACCCCTCCTGCTGCTTATATGTTTCAAAACAGTGATTTTTACCGTTACATGCATGTCATCTATTTTGATTTTGATACCCAAACTCATGCAAAAATATATGGCAGAGATCAATTACCTAGCCTGTTCACTACTTAATCATTTTGACCCATGTAAAAAAATAAAAGTTGATTAAAAAGACTCAAAACACACAGCTTTAGGGTATTCACAGCCTCTACTTAATTGCATATAAAGCCAATGAAACACACAAAAATACTATAACAGAAACGGCAAAAGACTGGGGGCCAATAACAGAACCAGAGTATTTTCTTTTAACTTATATTTCATACTATTTTTTTTTTTAATTTCAGTAAAATCAAGCTGTGTATATATAGGCCTTAGAGCCATAGCAGAACAAGAGGACAAATCAAGCTGCACCCCAGCTTGGTCCCCAACCTTCCAGAAAATACAGCTATTCTGCCTTGAACAAAAACAGGTGGCGAATGCTTCAGTGATCCCCCATCAGGAGACATGACAAAGCTTTACCAGTAAATGCCTTGTCGAGGAAAAAAACCTGCTGTGAAATCATGAAAGAGCTGGAGCATTTGGCCAGGGGCCAGTCATTTTTCCAGACTGAATAAGAACCACAGAGATGGGTCTCTGATGAGGCACCTCATCATCCTGTGGGTCCACTGATACTAAACATGACGTCTCGTTCAGGAATAATGACGCATTTTTACCATACTGGATGTCATCTTGTACGCGCAGTGGAAACTTTCTTTAAAAAAAAATGGTGACATTCCACAAACAGGCAGGTTTCTGCAAACCGTGACGTCACCTCAGTCATTACTGAGCTCAGCGCTGCTCAGAGCTACACATCACATCTGGTCGTGCCACTAAATGATGCCGCTCAAAGACTCAATACTTCCAAAACATCTGGTTTTGGAAGTAGTGAGCTTGCCTGTGCAGTCACTACAGTGAGGGAAGTCTGTCATCGACTGCATGAAAAAAAAACAACCATCAAGTATTTCAACACGAGCATGTCCTTAGTCATGTTTCTGGAAATCTTAAAGCTCCGTTACAAGTTGAAAATAGCTTTCAGCGCAGCTGAAATATGTGACCCCAAACAGACCTCTTCTGAGTTTGAGTTGTGACCCACAGAGGAATAAACCTCAAACATCAAGCTGGAAACCTTCAAAGATGGAGTGTGTAAACTGTTATACCCTGAATGATGTCATCATGCATCACTCTCACTAAGGACACAAAAATCTACCACTGCTAATACAGTGTCTTTGACTAATATAAGGACAGTAACTCTGAAAGGTTTATCGGGATTAATGGGAGAAACTGGACCCGACCGTCAACTGGATGGACGGGGAACATCTGGTGAAAGCTGTGGCTGATCTAACACAGCTCACCACTTAGCACATAAGATGAAGCATTAAATGCACAGGAAACGAACACGAGTCGTGGCAGAGCAGAAAGTTAACCCTCTTCAGCAGGTCGACAAAGAGATGAATTGGATCATTTACATTCTACCTTTTCTGCAAAGAAACACTTCTGACCTGCAGAAAGTGGATATCACATCGACTTAGGACTTCAAGCACGTGAAGTTGTGTTGATATGTAGCTGTTTGCTGAAGCGCAGCATGAGGCAAATCAACATCCGAGCTCATTAATTGCTGCAAAACTAAAACACAGAGCGACTGTAAAGTCATTTGTGGAGTGGAGCGTGGAAACAGAGAAGCTGGGCACCAGATGCTTCCAACTAATTGCCCTCTGAAAATCAGCTCATCGAGTCAGCTTGAAAAGCAACGTTGTTGTCAGACAGATATCTAAACAGTGGCACACTCATAATTAATAGAAAAGCCATTGGTCTTCATTTGTTTTTAACAATTATTATAGTATCCTGCAGACAAGATCCCATCTGTACTGATGTAGTCATCTTTAAATGTCTCCTCTTGAGAAATGCAGCTAAAGACCAGCTATTTCGTTTCAGTCCTCAATTTTAAGTGCATACATATGTTTAACAGCATAAACTCTCTTTCTGTGGGAAATTACATTAAAAGTGTTGGGTGGTGCCCCTTTTAGTTTCACCCCATGATTGCTTTTGTTTTCTCCATTTAGAAATGCTCTCACACGACTGAATTTTGCCATTATTGAAAGCATGAAGCAAATGTAGTAATCTTTTTTTTTCCAGCCAGCTGAATCGTAGTGTGCAGCAAAAGATGGGTTAGGGGAAGCATGTGCTAATGTTACGCACCATCCAGCCTGTGAAAACTTTGGTCATATGAACCGAACTGCAAAGCACAGACAGCTTGCAGAATGTAAAAGCCCAAACCTTTTAACAGCAAATGTCCATATAGCAGCTGGAAACTTGTCCATTTTCAGGTTAGACTTTCCAGAAGAAACACGTACCTCATGACAGTAGTCGTATGATTTCCTCGGCCAACACTCATCCTACAAGTTGGGACAGCACCGATAACGGTAATTACTGCTAACAGTACATATTGGTAAATAGAAGTTGTGCCAACCGTGATGATTATTGCAAACTTAATGACCCAACTTTTCAGGGAAGTGCTTTATTTTAGGTATGCATATGTGAAATTTCACACTTCTGTTCAGCATCACATGTCTGTAGAAGCTCTGCCTCCATAAGCCTACTGTAGACCATCTGGAGTGACATTTCCAAGTTTATCCAGCTCCAGGAACATTCTCATCCAACGTGTCATTATTAACTGCTTCCTACCTTTTGGCTGAGGCAAATGCAGTCTGAGGGTTTCTGCTGATCTTCACAGCTGAAAAACAAACGGTGAAAAATTTGAGACAAAAACCACACTTACCGTTTTTTTTTTTCAATAGAAGATGTTAATCACTGCCTCATCTAAACGAAGACAACATGGATCCGCAGATGTAGTTAAAGCAAAAATTACTAGTAAAATGTATATCCCTTTTTTTTTCTCTACATAATAACTCAAAGAAGTAGCCTTGGCTTAAACTGATGGATGGAAATCATAGTTACAAGCCACATAAAACAAGGATTAACGTAAACATGAATGATGTTAAGACATAAATGAAAATTGTAGTATAAAATAACTACAAGACACTAAACCCATGAACGTTCATTAGAAAAAGAGCAATCTATACCTCCACGATTCCCTTTAATTTGGTTTGTATTTCACTTAAAATATATTAAGGAGATGAAGAAAATCAACCACCTTATTTTACCAGGAAGTCCTTTGAGCTAAAATCTCATTTTTAAGGGAGAACTGGCCAAGAAGCACACTGGCTTATAGTATACAAAACTATTTTAAATTGTTATGATTGGCCTTATTCTTCTTGACCAACAGCATCACTGGTTAAAATCAAGGTTTCACAGAGAAATCAGCCGGTCACCAGAACTAGCCAATTCATAGTTTGATAAACTCAAAACCACCATCTGTGTCTGATAATAAATGCACCAAAACACTACCAGGTCACACTCTTCTGAGTGAAGATGCAAAGTTAGTCATTTTCAAGTGAAGACAAAGGGAAGCACATAGAATCAAGAAGTTACTTAAAAGAAAATTGCTTGTCATCAAGACAAGACATGTCTGTGGTTCACACAGGCTGGAGGAGCTTTAGCAGATAACAAAGGGGCTCAATGAAGCCATCTTTAATCGCTTTAAGCTTTAAATATTTCTGTTTTTAGAAAAGTCAAGCCAAAGTTAGGATCTATGTTAACCATGGAACACACAGAGTGGAATCAGTTTTGTCCACTGTTGTATATTTCAAAACTTTGAACAAATTTCATGCTTTGGATCGTATGCAACAACAAAAAAAAAAGAAAAAAAACAAGATCTAGCTACGTGCTGCAACTTTCTAACAACTTGTTCTGTTAGAACCATTTCAAAGCCCACATCCGAGATTGTTTCAGGCTCAAAGCAATTAGGCGTGTTTGAACTGAACTTTTCCTGCATTGTAAGAGCAGGGTTTTAGCCATACTAACACAATTATACCGTTCTGGATGATATGTAAACATTCAGTGAATCAGTAATAGCCAACAGAGAGCAAGCACCAAGATGTCATTGAAACAGAGTTGCTTAGGGTCTCAGATTAGTTGCATAAGTAGGCTAATAAGACTGAAAAATCAGTTCTGACTCGTCTGTGTTATTAAAGAACAAGTAGTGCACACAGTTATACCACCAATTGTTCAATCAAATGTCTTAAATTGATCACATTATTCAGAGCTAGACTAGTTGTTGGCTAGCTGATTGGACACAATGTGACGGGGCAATCTACTCTGGTAACAAGGGCAAAGAAACCTCCCCTCTGGTTACTGAAAATTTAAACTGCTGATGTTTTGTTTCAATCAATCCCCTTTCTATAATAACTAACAGAGTTTCATATTTGCTGCAGTTAGCCACAGTTTGCAATTGGACAGGAATAACCAGTGTTGCAACATCCATAATGTTCCCCAATGAGCAGTGTGGTTTATCGTACCTGTCCCTATAGTAAAGCATTATTCCCATCGCCAGAGGAAATGACAAAAGCTGCAGCCTCTGCACTGACAGGAAGGAGGAACGACGCTGACAAGTAAAATGTGCTCCAAATGTGGATTGGTTTGGATGCTTTGCTTCTATCGTAGATGGAGACTCTCCAGATTTTCAGATCTTCCGAGGAGAACTTGAATAAATACATTGTCTGTTCAAGTTTATGCACCACTTAATTCAGTTTAATTGTACTGGCCTGGTGAAAAGAGTCCAGATCATAGCTAATTTTGCAGAGTCCATTATTTAAAACGATAAAGCAATGCAACCAGGAGCAAAGATATGAAAAAAAATTGAAATAAATGGCTAAGACTAAGGAGCAGCACTTTTAGTCACCATTGTTAAATTGGTGCGACAATTCAGTTCAAGCTTAGCTCTGGAAACTGGCCACAACAAAGACCTGTCTGTTGGGCATCATTGATTTGCTGACAACGCAAGGGCCTAAAAACAGATTTTATTTTGTTGTTCATTTACTTAGAAGTGATGAACCTATCAAATTCTGCTGAGGAGGTAATAAAAAAATAAACAGAATCCACTGCATCATAATACAGCTTAATACACTTCTCAGTAGTCAGGCATTTTTGGATGAGTTTCAGCTGTTAAATGTAGGCTGCTTCAATGGAAATGGGGGCACTTCCATCACACTTCCCACCTTACATAAAATCAAGAGAAGCCTATTTAATGAAAATAATTGATTTACGAATGGGATTAAATCAAATTCACCTTAATATATTTGAATAAAAATATTAAAGCCACATTTGAAATAATGCAATTAGTGCTTTGAACAAAGAATTTCTCTAATTTGTAGATCATGCCTCGATTAGGTTTTTAGCAAATGTCAATATATGGTTTCTGAATCGCAGCATGCGTTTCTCTTTAGACATAAAATTACCAGTAAATTTGAGGAATCTCTTGAAAAAGGCTTGAACAAATGATGACCACAGTTGAATGACAGCATGCAGAGATGTGTCTGAGAAGCTGCAGCTGGCAGAAAGAACGGTCAGCAGTGCTTGGCCAACCTCTTTGTTCAAGACAAACTTATGCACTCAATCAGTACATGTTTTAAGATTGTCAAACCAAAACAGCAAAACTCCAGCTTTGGTTAGACCCAAAAGCAGAAGTATGATGTTGCAGATAGGAGCTTAAATGTTTGGGTTTTTTTTTTTTAAATAAGATCTGAATCCAAGCACTGCTTCTATAATGTATAATGATTCTGTCCTAATTTAATTTCACTTGTGATTTTGTTCACTCATGAGAAATGAAAATCTAAGAAAAATGTATAGTCACCTGTTAAAAGATATATTTAATAAACAAATAGGGTTTACACATTAGTTTAAAGAGTTTATCTATTAAATAAAAGTCAATGAGTAAGTAATCCAATATAACCAACCTCTGTTCAAGTGCTTCACACCGCAGCATTCATCTGACAGCAGAACTGTAACTGTTGAACATAGAGTTAGAGTCTGGATTTAAATTAATGGAAAAAGACATTTGAAAGAATTAACCAATCACTGATAGGAGTGTGATCTGATCCTCCAGCACATAAGAAAAATGTGATTAAATTATATCACAGTTGAACGTGGAGGTTTACTTAAGTGGACCTACCACTGTTCAAATTATGAGTTAATGTATGGTTATACAGAGCTAATTATCAAACTCTCTCTAGGACATAAGAGAGGAACTTATCATAGATCAAACAGTTTTACTATTTTAAATATATATATATATATGCATCGTTGTAAATATAAGCAATTGTATAAAAGGAAATTAATGTGATAGCACAGTTGAAACTAAAACTGTCTGTGACAGAAACATACCTCACAGAACTTGGGAAACATTTGCATTCTTGCAATTCCTTTCTCCAACCCTGTAAAGCATGAAAACAGCAACAGCAGAGAAACAAAACCTCCATGATCTACCATGTCCTCAGAAACCAAAACCAGATTTTAAAAAGGCATTTTGCTGTTAATAAAATCTGCCAAATAATAATAAAAAAAAATTAAATGAAAGTGATTAAGCATGAAAGCCCCTTTTACAATCTAGCATTGCCTGCGGTGAAGCAGATCACAGCTGGTCAGCTTTGCCCGTCACTCGGGAATTCATTGTTTCTTCCGTCCTGCAGTTTCATTAATCACACTGTGCAGACGGGGGCAAAGTGGGAACAAGTCACAAAAAAAAGGTGCCTGGGAAACATCTTGCATCAGCTCCAAACAGGAGCCTTTCATAAAACTGCCCACCATGATGCCTCAGGATCAAACGGAGCCAACACAGCTGGATTACACACAGGCCAAAGGGGAAACATGCATCAATTACAGAGAATCTGCAAATGAGTGTCTGAAGTGTTTGGCAATAAAATCCATTGCTGAATTACAGGTACTCTGACGTGACATTTCACATATCAAGCAAAAGCTACAGTGCAGCCTCATTATATTCAGCTGATTTGCTGCCCAAACATGGTTACAACTAGGCAGCTCTTTAGCAATTAAAGAAGGCCGAGTGCCAATTTTATCAGTGGCAGCTGCTCACAAACCTGAAAAATCATCTTTGTCCATGCATATCTTTTCCTTTAGCTTTCAGGATTTGTACAAGTAAATCTGCATTCTGTCAGTAAATAACCAGCTTAATGAGTTTGCATGAGAGAATTAGGGGTATCCAGCATCTCATGACTTCTACAACGTACATTACTGCAGAATTTCTTTAGATACAACAAATCTATATACCAAGATATCCTGAAATGCAGTTTCAAAGAGAAAAAAAAAGAATCCAAACCAATATGAAAATGTAGCTTCACCCTAAACATAACAACTGGTTGTGCTAACCATGGCTGCAGAAACTGTCATCAGACGATAGTGAAAACCGGCAATAAAGTTTTGCTCATTCTTTGGTGCCAAATTGTTTTGATTCAGCCAGATTGGTTGGGTTTTCCAGTAAAAATGCTTTTTTTTTAAGGCCACACCACAACATTTTCAGTTGTATTCAAGTCCAGATTTTCATTTTCAGAGCGACTCATATCTGGTACCAAGACGTTGCAAAGCAGTCCCAGACATCACCATGTCTTCTAGTAAAGCTAACAAACAAAAAACCCTACATCTTAAACGGTAAAATTAGCATTTTTGAGGCATCTGGGAACAATCTGGGAAAGGAAGGAATCCTTAGAAGCACATTGTTTCTGTCCAGTTATCTGTAAGTGAAATCATGAGAAAAGCACAACTCATTCTGTAGTGTGTAGGCTTCAATCAGTCTACACACTACAGACTGACTGAAGCCTCATTTGCTTGTGTCTCCCAACACCATCAAGAGAAGAAGCAGAGCAATTAGCTAAATGGGTCCATGGGATTTGGGCTTAATGAATGAAACGTAGGTGGTGTGGTAGAGGACCCAACACCCCTACATCCTCATGGGGAGACACCTGTCTGCAGGGGAAATTCTGAAAAAAGGAAATAAAATAAACACTGTTGATGAGTGGACATGCGTTTCTTGTCAAATTTATTTTATAAAGAATAAATAATTAAGTTGCTGAAACCCTCCTACTCTGAACTGTCTGTGAAGCAGATCATGTGAACGTTTGTGTCAAAAGTCGGAGCCCAGCACTGTGTATGCGTGATCAAAGTGAACATATCTGCAAAAAAACCCGAATCAAGAGACAGAAGATTCATCTTGCAGGAACATTATAGAAAATAAATTTGTTTTACTCAAAACAAGGTTTTCACAGTGACCTGCTGTGAAGGCATTAAAGATTCTTTATCAACATTTCACTTCAAAGTTTTATTTGATCATAGCTTGTCAAAAAAAACTTTAAAATCCCATCTTTTACTGATCAACACAATAAGCTTTACCAAATTCTAATGACAACACCTCACTTCATTGTGGGCGTTATTGCCAAGCGAAAATCTGAAAATAAGCTATTTCTTTACTGTTAATCTATTATTTAAAGTAAAGACATGAAGAGCGAGATGTAAAAAGGCGTTTAAAAAGGAAACCTTTCTATGAAACATCGATGTCTCTGCAGTTCAATCAAGCTGCAAAAGAGCAAGCAAGAGCAAGACTTTAAGCAGATAGCAGGAAGGATAAACAGAGCAGCAGAGGGTGCTTTTTAACTTTCAAATTCTGTTGGTCAGGAAAACATTTTGGACTTGAACATGCCGTCAGCTTTGCAGTTTCCACATTTGCCAAGATAAAGATCTACATTCTCCACAATGTGCATAGCGACTGCATATTTCAGTTGTCTTATTTGCCAATATAAGATGCTAAAATAATGTCAATGTTATAAGCATTTCTTCTTTTAAAACATTACTAAAAACCCTATTTTTACTGTGACTGTTCTCTGAAACAGTGCCATGACATCATCTCTGCTCTGTCCAACATGAATAATTAAATACTTTTGCCACTGCTCTTATTCCTTCCTATAACGGATATCTTAACGTGAAAGCCGGATCACCAAAAGTTGCATCACATTAACACTTTAAATGCATAGCATCTGAGGGTAGGTTAAGGATATCATGTTACACTCCTTTTTTGGAAATTTGAGGACATCTGGAGAACAGCTGTTGCTTTGCATCACGCACACACACTCGCCTTTTAGTTGTTACATGGCCTCTCCATTTAAGGATGGGAGGTCAAGCCGGTCAGAAGGTCAGTAAGGAGCCAGGCACACGGCTTAATGAGGTTTAGCTATGAACAACCTTATCTAACGCCACACAGTCACAATTACAAACACCATAATTGGTATAGTGGTATTCCTCACAAGCAGACACGCAAGAGTTCTCTTCTACTCTATACAAGGCAGCCGGTCTACTCTCTCCTGGGACGGCAGACTCTCGGTGATTAGTTCCATCCTTCCAGAGGGTTTGGGGGTGGGGATGGGTCGGGGTCCTTTACAGAAGGACAAGCTTTTAATTCAATTAGACAAATTCAGCCCTCCAACACAACCTCGCCCCTGTTCAGCTCCATTCATGGAGTGAGCAGAAGGGGTGGCAGCAGAGAAGAAACAAGGTGTTTACATTTTTAACCTGCACGCAGCTTGTTGGGGAGGCTTGCGAGATGCTTTATGTTTCAGTTTGGTGGAAATGTTACAGTGCATGGGAGAACCAAGAACCGGGAGGCGAAAAACAAAGGCACATCACACTTTATTCAATTATATTAAAAGCCATTTTTGAAAACCACCTGACTTTTTCATTCTGCATTGCTAATATGTATTTTGTTGTGTTGGTCATAAAATATGTGGTTTATCTTAGCTCTTTAATATACACTAAAAATAAACAAACCATTTCAAAAGACTGAATCCTCAAATTGATTTACCCACATTGCCATTTTTACATTTTTCTGACAAGTCTGACTTTTTTCCAGATTCAACTAGCACATACCCATCAACAACAATAAAAATACAAATCCAGTCTAACAAAGATAACAAAAAAAGATAGAACAACATAAGCATGAAAGGCTTGAAATAGAACAATAAATAAATCACGAGCAACAGGTTGTAACGTTAGGAAATACATCTTGTAAAAGACCATTTGGACTAATTTTGTCGTCCACTGAACTCGCCCTGAATTAAAGCACATGGTACCTCTTAATTATTTATTAAACAGATTTTCTCTGACGCTTTTGATGTGGAAAAGGGCAGATCACATGAGGAGGATCTTGGGTCCTTGAAATAAAATTACTGAGCAGAGCATGCTACCCAAAAAGAGGTCCACATGACTGAAAGTCACCGGCCATTACTGAAGGCTCTCAGTAAATCATTACAATTCACTAATATATATATATACATATATATATAATATATATATATATATATATATATATATATATATGCATAATTGTTTTTTATTAGAGATCATTTTCAGAATGTATTTTTCTGGAGTTTAAGATTATAATTATTGCTTCTCTTTTAGTGTTTTGGCTGAAACTCCTGATCAAGATAAGGGCTGGCAATTTATCCTGTGAGAAAAATTCCTGAGATTTGGCTCTGCAGACCAAAAGGTAACAAAGCACTGCCCCACCCCCACTTGTAGCTGAACTAAAATCAGATGGCTTAAAGAAGCCTACACTTTCCCCTCAGGGAAAAAAGCTAAATTAGGATCATCATGTCTTAAAAGTACAGATTTCTAGCTGTGCATTGTGTAGCAATAAAGAAGCCACAAAGAGAACAACTGCCTGAGCAAATAGACTAAGTAGTTAAAATCAGCTTATTATGGTTTTGATTCCCTGTAAAGAGCAAAACTTTGAAAGCATACTACTATACTTGGTGGGTGTTTTTTCATGTTTTTGTCAAAGTCTTTACATTAAGATCACACTTGTAGGCGAGTGTTTGTATAACACAACTGCAATCAATATATTATGTTACAGTATGTTAACTGAAGCTTGAATAATCATTGCTTTTTTAAATAATAGTATGTAAAATCATATTTTAGATCTTAGGCATAAGTTTATCCAACTCTAGTTATGTATGGTCATTTTATACACCTTCCGTAGTAGTAAGTCAAACAATACACCAGCTCAGTCCAGATATGGCACTTAAATAGACAGAGGATAATTGTTTTTCCCACTATTAGTGCTGGAATTGAGCTCCTGTCCATTAATTGAAGCAGAATGTGGTAATAACGTTAAGCGAAGCGAAAAGTATCCAACTAACTGTGCTCTTGAAGTGCGGTTGGTGGAGATAAGGCCAAACAAGAACAAAAATAGCATAAACAGGGATACTGCTTCATATCGAGCAGCATAACGAGTTACCTCTCATTCCGTTTAGTGCATGTCCTCACCCTGAAACCCATCCTGACAAACGACCCACAAAAGCAGAAAACAGTGCAGGCGGCGCCAAGGAGAGAATACATCTTTTCCACGGCGCAATAAATCATCAAAGCCCAATTTTAAAAGCCATGTCTCAGCGCTGGCAGCTCTTCAGATTAGGATGGACCAACCCTCTTCTTGAGCTGCTTGGCCTAATCTCCCTTTTGCATCTCAGCCATACGGATATGAGCGTCTCATAATCCACTCGATGAGTGGACAGCTGTGAGCAGGCATTTAGCGCCGTGCCTCTGAACCTCCAGCTGTGTTGGCGCTCGAAAACGCACAGGAGTCAGGAGAAATGTGGGCCAACATATATTTTAATCATCCTTCTCATTAGCCGCTTTTGCTGTAAAGATTTTATGACGGATGAAGGCCGTTCGAAGCGTGACACTTTCCAAAAGCGGGGGGGGAAAAAAGAAAAAGGGAGCCACAGTAATTCCAGGGCAGGTGGATGTGATCAGAATCTTAGGTGTGTAAGACGACCAACAGGCAGGGAAACCAATTTAAAAAAAAAAAAAGAACGGTTCTGTTCAGAGGCTCTGGGACACGAAAAGAGAACAAAAGCATGACACAGGAGGTAAAGCAACCATACAGGCCACTGGCTGCCTATTGAGGAAGGAACAATTCAGTTACTTCAGGCCAGTTTTTTCCACAGCGGTCTGCAGTAAAGGCCTAGCCCCCTTACATGTCAGGTCCATTGTCAGGAGCAGACAGGAGCCACTCCCAGCTCACCTCATGCACATTAAATAGACTACATTGTTTAGGGGGGCAGGGAGAGTACAGGATAACAAGCTGGTGCAAATACTTAGAGTCAAATGATATAAAGTCCAGTTCGAAGCTAATGTAGCCAACTTTCCCGTTGGTGGCGTTTAAGTCAGAATCACCGTTTTAGCAGCTGCTAAACATTTTTCTATTGAGCTCAAATTGTGCTATTGGTACTTTGTCTTACAATGCAAGCTTCAATGCATTTTAGTGGGACTTATTGTTATAAACCAGCACAAATTAGTGCATAATAGTGAAGCAGAAAGAGACGAGCAAATAAAGAAAACTGTCATGAATTTGTATAGGGCCTCATTTATTTTGATACTTCTTTATACAAGGCACTGTAGCTTAAAAATATGCTTAAATCGTTTTATTTATGTGACTGAAGTTATTACCTCCCAGCAAGCTTTTTTATCAAATTTCGACTCATTCTTTATCAAAATGTGCTCTTCCATGTTGGAATGGAAACCCATTTTTCCATTATCACAATTCATGCACTGGAAGTGTTATTTTTAAACTCGGGCAAACTAGATTATAGAGGTTCAAAATATCACACCAGCAGCATGACAAATACATTCGTCTACGGTGCGTGGCGCTTTTTTATCAATTTTCGTGGACGTGTCGGCTGATTTACAGCCCAGTGAGCTCTACCGGTGCCACTTCATCCCTGTGAATGGATCACAGCCCAGGTGGTGACACGCTCGCCGGCCGCTGGGGAGGTTTTGAGGAGAGAAGTGGGCAGGGTGTTGAAACAGAGATAGGGACGAGAGAAATTGAGTGAAGGGGAGATAAGGGAGGCAAGAGAAAGGGGAAAGCGAATGAGCTTCGGCTTAGTGAGTGGAGAAACAGACTGGAGGGGTGCTGGGAGGGAGCACTGCTACTGTTTCCTGCTCGGTCAGCAGACTGAGGCCGATTTCAGGACAGCTTATCTTTCAGCAGGAATACCACAAACGCACCAAAGAGAGGCAGAGGGGAAGGAAGTCAAGCAGAACTCTGAATTTAATCCATGCTGCATGAAAAGACTGCTATAATATAGCTCATTTCCTTACTCTGAAGTATTTAAAAACCTCTAGGAAGTTTGTGCTCACACATTTGATGAAAGTCATTTATTGGTCACATTAATTCTTCACAACATGTTCACGCATCACCTGGTTGCAAGCAGGCAGCCACAAAGAGACTGAACTATCAGAGTCTCTGCTTTCATCTTCTAAATGTTCTGCTGCATTTATCCAACGGTGACCTGGTCTTTCGGGTGATATGCAGACTATCAGATAAGTAGATTTTTGGCCACTTGATAGCCAAAGGGTGACACAGTGACCTGACTGAGACTGTATTTACGTCAATACTGCTGCACCTGAATATTAAAGAACTGGATGTTGCTCAGTGGTTAATTGTCCGCTTTCCAGAAGAAAGTAAATATCGCATTTTATTCTGAAATCAAGCTCAGTGAGTATGAAGGGAAAGATGAGTGGCACATAATCCAGGCTCTTGGAATGTGACGTTTCCACAGTCTACCGTCTTCAAGAGTCATTTTATCTCCTCAGGTTGGTCCACTGTGTTTTATCATCTCCAAAGTTGGCGCAACCACCTACAAGAAAATCCTGGAGCTCTTCCTGTTTTGCTTTTCTTGAGAAGTTTTAGAATTTATGGAATGTTGCAAAGGGAAAGGTGAGAAACACCAAACCCAACAACAATGGGAGTTCTGGAGAAACTTCCGCCGATGCACAACGTTTGTTGAAGAGTGGCGAGAAAGAAGCCATTTTGAAATTTAAAACCATAAGAACCCATTTAAAATCTTTTCCACAATCCATATAGGAGGCAGTAAACATGAAGAATGGGGCGTTTTTGGTCAATTCAGCATTACAGCCTATGCAAAACACTGGATGTATGACTGAAGAATTATACCACTTCTGTCCCAACACAGAATGACCCAGTTAGAGACCCAAATCAATTAGAAAAAAAGTGTAAAAACTGCAACTCAAGTGGAAATTAGTTCTGCAATGAATTGACTCAGAGATCTGAACGCAAATCCTCTCCTTACTTTCACATTTCTACTTGCAAAGCTGTTTTATGTTAGTCCCACTTGAGCTCTATTTTGTGTTGGTCTCTCATAAAATGTCTGTTAGGTAAATTAGATTTAAATACTAGAATGGATACATGGCAATGTTGACGTTAACGTCGAAAATCATGTGTAAGGTGTTTAATTCATTTATCAAAGGATGAACTTTGTAGCCCAAACCTCTGCTGTAAAAAAAAAAAAAAAGCTGAAGATGAGTGAGTGAGTGTCCTCCTCAGGTAAACACAGGCTGCTGCTATAAATCCCAGCAGAGAGAGAAAGAAAGCTGTGGAATGCTTGGCAGCCCGAAACACACTGCAACGCCAGGTTGCTAAGGAGCATTCTCCTGCTCTCACAGCTGTGTGAAAACTAAAAAAAAAAAAAAAAAAATTAAATTAAATACAAATTGTTTGGCAGCACAGCTGGAACTCTATTCAGGGACCAAGCTGCACTTGGTATAAGAGGAAAGAGATCAAATGCTGCATTTCTCATCCGGCAATACGAACAAGGATTTGAATCAACAATCCTTGCAGGGTGTGATGCCAAATAAAAACCCAGACAGACTTTCTGCACAGACATCATCATCAGATCCCTACCGGGAACGTCACAGCTACAGGAAGGCCACTCTTCAAAATTATTCAATAATTGTTAAAAAGGATGTAAGAATCCTCCCTTCTCCTTAATAATTTTCCTGGAGCTGTGCTCTGCAAAGAGGAGATAAGTCAGCAGACTGAGGACAAGGCTGGCATTCTCTCCGCACTCCGAAAGACAAAATGCCTGAGTCCATCTAGACAGAGGGAT
This sequence comes from Poecilia picta, assembly GCA_033032245.1. NCBI lineage: Eukaryota > Metazoa > Chordata > Actinopteri > Cyprinodontiformes > Poeciliidae > Poecilia > Poecilia picta. Next base: position 29,325,595 of record CM065355.1, read on the forward strand.
CTGACAATGCTGCAATTGTCTCTTTGCCAGCTGGAGAACAAGCTCCCCACAGACAAGTCGATATGAAACGCATACCAACTTTAAACTCAGAACCATGGCCGTCAATGTCATTATTTTACTCTGCAACCACAGAAAACACAAGACATTTTGATATGCTGCTGTTTTCAAACATTAGGTACTTATAATTGACATTTCTTGAATAATAGATCAAAAGAAAAGCAAAAACAAGAAGGTTGGACCTTATAACACAAGTTACTAGAAAAGATGAATGCAAAGATGGTGACAGCGGCCCACCACAGAACACAGCACAACTTTCTACCGGAGAAAAGACAAAGCCTTAGATTGTTCATACACAACCATTTAAACACATCCATTAAAACCAGAAGTCTGAGTCTTGCATCTACTGTGGTTTGGCCCAACCAAACCTGGAAACTCTAGCAATAACACCAGCAATTCCCTGTTCAGATGAATAAGTTTTAATTTATGAAAAACTGACATGCAGCTAATTTAATGACAGCATCCTTGTGTCCAACTGCATGTATGACCAAGGAATGGCTATTTTCAGTGACTTTATTAACACTGGGATTCCCAGAAGTAATACAGACCAGCTGCCACAATCATTTCACTGCCTTAAAAAAGGAGTAATGTTTACAGCTCCACATTGCAGAGTACACTGTTTGAGTGGTGTTTGGTCCTCTTCTCCCTCTCTCTCTCTCTGTCCCAATTTTTCTACTTCGAGGGCCTGGCAGCCCTCCCATGTACTCTCCCTTAACTAATAAACAAAGAGAGGATTCCCTTATATAGCTTTATTCAAACTCAACAACCTTACAGAGCAGCACCAGAGGGCTGCAGGGAAACAGGGATCGCATGCTGGACTCCTGCAGACAGAAAGGTTTCAGGCCAAGGGCACAGAGTACTGACAGCATGATTGTGTAATACTCATACATTAACAGCCACTTAAAGGGCTATTTCTGGGACAGTCCATGCACAGAGTTCTGCAGTGTCAGGTTAGATTGGCTTGAGAGGGTTGCAAAGTGAGGCACAGTCGTACCAAAACTGCAAGGAAATAAATAAATAAATAAATAAAAGTTTGCTTGCTGTGGGCAAAATGTATCCTTTGGGACAAAAATCACCAGAGATGTATAAAATAAAGCTTCAACCTTCAGAGTTTGGCTACCAATGGCCAATGGCACTTTATTTGTATGTACTTTGCACTTTGAAGCCATGTAAAAACTAGAAAACTCAGCAGGAATCTTGTACACAGACAGAGAAAAGCACAATCAGCCAGGTCAGTCTGACATTAACATAAACACTGGAAACCAGATACACAAAGGGAATATTTTAAAGCCAGTCATTACCGACGATCCACATCTGTGGAATAAGTTCAGTTGAAGAAAGTTGTGAGGTCTTATTTTAAAGCCTCAAATGCACATTTGAAAAAAAAATCTGATAAAGGATAAATCCAGATGCAAAATGATTCAACCACACCCAAAATGTGTTGGACACTAATCATAAACGCCACAGAAAATAAAATAAAAAAAAACCCACTACAGGTGAAATGTTTTTTTGCTGGCCAATAGATCAATCAAATATTTACACAACATATTCTCTGTGAACAATGCACTGTTTGGCAGAAACCAAGCACAAAGGAGTGTGATTAGAGTGATGAAAAAAACCTGTCACACGCAGAATGTGTGGCTTTTCAAATATATAGAGATTGAGCACTCGAGATCCCTGAACCTGTATTCTCAGCCTCCCAAAAAAAAGAAAGAGAACAAAAACTAAGTATTTTCCTACTTAATGCATAATAGACTAAAAGCATACAAACTGTTAGCAATTATAATCATGGCACAGAACAACAAACTGATTTGGAAAAGTGGTTGATTTAAAAATGGGCTGAACAAATATTTAAAGAAAAACACACGGCACACATGATGTATTATAGACTCACGGTTTTGCTATTCATTAATATATCTACACCAATAGTCCCTTTCTTTTTTTTACTTCATCAGCAAAGTAACAAAAATGAACATCTGAAATCTTGCACATGCACACAACTACTCGACAACATTTTGACGGTTTACTTTCACCCAGGTTCATCACTCTTCCGTAGAGTGTTTGGTCCAGGCTGTTCTGCTAAACTCGACCCCCTCGGCCAGCACAGTGGCCTTATCCCAAGGAGGGCAACTCCTCATTCAAGTTAGCTGCAAAACATTTGAAGGAGGAATTTATCCTTATAGAAAGCCCAAGAATAGCTTTTTCAGTCTGCAGGAGGGCCGAAAGGGGGCGGGTTACATTTCCAGTATACACCCACCACGACCAGTCCTTCAGCTTCTGTACAAAGCTGTGAGCTGCTCCAAAGTCGCTTCCTGGGGAATTCCAACATTGGAGGATTTTCACAAACAAGTGTCACAGACACAGAAATACCTTGATGAGTGACATAAAGTTTGAAATTTGTCAACAAGCCTGTTGAGTAATGAGAACGCCATTTCTTTCTGCCACAGATTCGGTTACAGCCAGCTGCTGAGGGACCCCCAGAGGCGCGGGGAGGGGGCCGTCAATGAGCTCATCTTTAAAATAGAAGAGTGGGATTTTCTTTCATATGATGTCTGGATTTTTATTTTTGCTTCAAAGCCATCAACACCATCTTCTCCTCATTTTACCCTGTGATCTGTAAGCACTATAAAGTGTTTTCTTTTCTTTTTATTTTACTGCCGCTCCTACAAAGTGCTTTTTAATTAATCTACAAGGTCCATCTAAAATTAAACTTAATGGAAGCATAACTGCTTGGTTCAGTTCCTGACTGCAGACTTTCTGACTCAGTTTATGGATTCCACCCTGTAATGTAATAGGTGTTCTCCTGTAACCTTCGGATGGCTACTGGGCGTTCCGTTTCCATATCGAATGGCTCCAACCAGAACGAAGAAGACTGTCCCATTTTATAAAGCAACACCAGGAGAAATCTAAAAACCACAGGCTGTTTTATAGTAACTGGGGGACACATGGCTATGGACACAGAGCCATCTGGACGCTGTTTGCAGAGACGTGTGCTCATGTACTGGGAGCCACAGACACCTGATTAGGTTACATTTCTGCCCTGGTGACTAAGAGGCATGAGCCTGGAGGTGGAAACAACCATGGCAGCAGGGATTTTTCTCGGCAACGCAGGCCAGTGATAGCTGAAGACGCCACAAACACATTTCTGAGCATATACTCTGTCAGCTAAAGGTTAGCTGATGCTGCAAAATGCCACAAGTTAAATGTTAAATATTTCCCCGTGCACCTGGATTTGTTTCGACAGCGATGGTTTGGAAAGCCTGCAATAGCAAACTGCAAATGCAATCAGACGAGAGTCGGGTTATCAGAATCAATGTGCATCAAGATTGGATGAAGTCACAGTTTAAAAATCACTATTGTTTTTCAATATACGTTTCCTTTAGTTTAAATTTATCTTAAGATGGCAGAAAAAAATCAAGACAAAAGACTTCACCTGACTATTTGAAGAAAAACATAACAGAACTGCCTCGCCACACTGCCAGCCGTCAGGCTCAAAGAAAAAGTTCCTACGTTTTTCCCTCCTTTATTAGACAGATAAATGTGGCTGTCTGGAAATATTGTTGATCACTAAAAGCATGTCCACATCAGTGTTGTGTAAAACTATCAACTTTCCTTCGTTGATAGAGATATCTACCTATCTTTATTATGGTTAATATTTTTGTGCAAGCACCATGAGTATTTTTTTTCTATTACTAGGAGTCATAATACTATTTATTCTACTGGCTCACGCACAAGATCTTTGCAACGGTTCATCTCTATGGCAACCTCTTTGGTTCCAAAAACACTGAAACATGCTCCAAACGCATTCTTAGTGCAAACTGATGAATCTATGAGTTGCATCGCAGGACACAATGAGCTTCATATGGAGAATGCTGCAGAGTACAATTTGCTCAAACTACAGGCTGCTCAGCTTTGAAAAAAAAGGTACTTTATGTTTCAAAATAGACTGAACAACTGAATGGCAACATGCTCTGTCCTGGAGCTAGTCTAAGTATTTAAAATCAACTAATTAGCAAAGGCCAAAAGTGAAGAAAATGTGTGTGCTGTCATGCAGGCAATCGTTACCGGTTTATACTTCTACATACCGTGTGAGAGGTGGTTAAATAAGAAGTTTGTGGGAGGTGGGAAGAAAAGCTAGGAAAAACAAAAAAATGTCAAAGTTATGGCCTCTATAGCTATGCCTCATAACTTGTTATGCCTTAACTTAGTTTTATGAAAATATTTTAGAGTCTGAAATGCAGTCTCAGTTGTAATTGAGTGCATTTACATTTGTATTGTTCAAAAGGTTCATCAATGTACAATCTCCATCTTAAGCAAATAAATGAAATCAAATTCATATTTCTAAAATATGGAGTTTGATTTAAAAAAATCTAATTTTTAGCAATAGCGGATCTAGCAGTTCTAAAATGAAGGAATGTGACGTAATGCTTCCCTTTTTTTTTAATGCTTCCCTTTTTTTTTTTTTTTTTTTTTTTTTTTTTTAGAAATCCTACATAAAATCTCATGTCTTTTCTTTTCAAAGGTTACACAGGCCAAGGCTTATTCTGCAACATTGCCAACTTGAACTAGGCCACACATTCCTCCACCACCCTTCAGAATCTCGCACAGTAGTGCAGCAGCTTCCCATTCCAACGTATTTTTAGTTTGTTTTACATTTTGTTGCACTGGTTAGCTCAAGAACATTAAACAGCATCTTTATCTTGTAAAGCAGCTGGATCAACATGGGATATGTCAGATTGTATAGTCAGCATATTTACCAAGAAGCTCTGAATTTATTTTTTTTTAAAAAAAGAAAGAAATTTGGAACAATTGGGAATCTAAACCTTAAGAGTCATTTCCATGAAGTTGTGCCTAAAACATCTGCCTGGCAGTATCCTCAATGATTTAAAGAAGAAATGGTTAATCTAATTTCTAGTGATTTTCTTTTGGATCATGCCGGGTTTTTTTTGTAAACAGTTTCTAGACAGGGCTTCCCAGATGGCTCTGAAGCAACCATCTGGAATGTCAGGCTAGGTTAATGCAACAGCCAGCAATCCTTACATATCTGCATTTTGGCAGAAATGCATGAGAACAGCAAAGGGTGGTTATGCATATATAGCCAGCCTGAGGGGAAGCAGGCGCCAACACTAATGATGTAAACTATCACATATACAGAGAGCACAGAACATTCAATAAAGTGGTGAAAAGCAAAAGTAGGTTGGAAATTATGAAACCTTTCTGTATTACAGTCAATCTAAACAGAAAGCTAATCCTTCAATAAAATGTCAAAAGCATGTTTCACCTGATCTGTAAAAGCAGAATGGAGTATAAATGTTCATGTGTCTTTAGGTGTTAAGAGGTAGAACACATCATTCTAACTACCTCATTATATGAAAGCACAATTAAAGCAAGGCTGTGAATAGTGAGTATACAAAAAACAAAGAGGTAAAGACTTTTATTAACGAGGATGTCTTTTTGCAACCATGTGCCCTAATGATGGCGTTTTAGAGGAATTTTAACACCTGGGCCCCACAAACAAAACTCTAGAAAAGAAAACTAGAATTTAAAAAGAAAAATCAGTCTTTGCCTTCTAAAATTCAAATAAAATATCAAAATAAATTTTGTGCCAGTTTGACATGATATTTAAAATTGTGCAGTGACAAAGTCAAGACAATGTGAGAAAGCAAGATAAAAATAGGTTATCTTATTTTTTTTCTTCGGTTCAGTACTGCAGGTGATAGTGCAGACAGCAAAAAGGATTAAAGATGCCTCAGACATGTTCTGAAGGGAACCAATTTTTACCGGCTTGTATCTGCAGTTCCATACTATTTGGTGTTCTGGAGCAACTTATTCCCTAACCCCTAGAGACTGGTGAAGTCCCCTCTTCTCTGGGTGGGCACAAAGTCCAGAAGTACCTGTCCATTTGTTTCTCCGTCATCTTATCAAACATTAAGAGGACGCCAATGCCTCAATTCTACTGAGCGGTAAGGAATGGGTCGGTACAGTTCACTGTGCCGTCTGTTTCCATTATAAAAGTGGTTCACACCCATATTACATCATTTCTGGGCCCCCTTCAGTTGTAGTTCCACAAGACAAAAGTACGGCAAAGTTAGTGTAGAGCGATTGGTGTCACACAACAGTCCACTGATTGGATGACAGAAAATACTCGCCTTGTGCTTACAACAAGCACGAGGCGAGTATGTCGACATGCTAGGCATTTGGGTTTCACCCCAGCTACCCAGTGAGAGCCAAACTGGTGGTGGGAACACGTTCTTAAATACGCCGTGCCACAAAATGGCTTACCGAACCACACAGACTCGTGCCGTGTTGTGCAGCTCAGTGGAAATGAAGCTGAGCTCCTTTGCTTGAAGTCTTTTCCAACTTGTCTTTTCTTTTACTTTTCCAGTAAAGAAGCCAATAAATGAAACCTTAAGCAAAGCAGCCAACTCTCATCTAAACTGTTCCACACAAAAATATCAGCCGAACAACGTCTTCCTCTCTGAATAACAAACATATTACTTTCGACTTTAAATTCAAATAAAAAGCCAATATAAAACATGGCTAATAAACTACAGCTGTGGATCGGCATGATGTCAGGGGTAATCATTTTCTCTCCATTTGTGTACAGCACAATGATAACTTCCAATTTGGAAAAATCTCTCTGAAGTAGGGGGAAGGAAAGAACAGTACACAGAATATACGTATCTGGCAGGTTTGGCCACCAAACACAGCTTGCTTAGTTACCAACCTGGCAACCATTTCCTAACATTTGTCTCAGGCTTCAAGACTGCACGGAAAAAGAAAACGGCAAAGAGGAAAAAAAATATTATTTTTTTTTAAACTTATTTCTGAGAAGCGTTGGACCAGGTATTAGGGGATGCAAATTAGAAATCGTGAAAAAGAACTAAAGAAAAACCTGATGCAAGCATGCTTTTTTATTAAACCTAATTGCATTTCATCCATCTACATTTAACAGGCCGTTAATCACGCCAATCGCAAACTGTGCTCCCAACACCATTACTTGCAATCTCCTGAAGGTAAATGGTAATAACCGAGCTGTACTTGCAGACCGCAGCTCTGCAACAATGATTGACCTGGATGATAATGACATTTCCCGACTGGCCATTTTTTCCCTGACTGCACAGCAGGGCTACCTGACCGAGCACAGCTGCAGCAAACTGTTTGCTCTCTCTCCTTCTGTGATCCACACTGTGATTAAAATGTCGTTATGGGTTCATGCTCATTACTTCCCTGGTGGCCGCTGGTTGTGACAGAGGCCTGTTTTCACGCAGAACAAAAAAGCAGATCAATAAATTGGCCACGAGTCGTAGAAGTAACCTGACAGTGTTGGTAGGAAGTGTTCGCCACCAAAGGATACTAGCAAAACAAACACTGTCAACGATGGTTTTTACAGCTTTCTTCGCCGACCATTAACAGACATTATGTAGATTCCGCTAAATCTTATTCTATGCTATAAAACATGAAGACGCTTCAAATGACGTCTTTAACCAGCAGTGCCTTTCCTGAAGTGATTTCAGCACTATATAACTGAACAGCTACTCTGTTTGGTGTATTGGGTGATAATTCTGTTACGGGAATATCAAATGGCAGAACAGATGCATAAACACGTTCCGCCAAAGGTCAGTGCACTTAGAAATGTAATGAGAAGGCTGCTGATTGTTGCCGTTATGCGAGTTTGGTCGGTTACATAAATGATTGGGGCCGTCGCCGGTGGCGGAGCCGCATACCAAGCAGGAGCAGCAGCAGCAGCAGCAGCTGAAGGTAAGACTTAACTACAGGGTTCTGGGGGAAAAAAATCTGACATTTTCAGGGAAGGGAAAAAGAGGCAATGGGTGCAGAAGCGCGAAAGGCCCGCCTCATTAGACAAGGAGCCCCCATTCTGAAAGGACAGATTTTTTAATACGGGACACTTTGGGGAGCGGCGAGAATGTTCTCTTTGCTGCTGCAGACTCAGGATGGATGCTTTTCACTCCCACAGGAACCGCCATGCTTACTGGACGAATGAATCTATACTAACGGCTTTATGTTATTAAGAAGAAATTGTTTCATTTCTTCCCCCATCCCCCCCACCCCCCAACACTTTCTTAAAGTTTAAGCGTTTTATTTTGGCTATACTCATCCACAGGCTCATTTCAATAAATGAAAAACAATTACCAGTTATTAAATTAATTGAAAAACAATTTGAGTATTGGTTGGGGTTCCTTTGCATGCGTGACTGCATCAGTGCAGTGTGGTATGGATGTACTCAGCCTGTGACTCTGCTGTGATGTTAAGGACATCCAGATTGCAATAGTAATAGCAATGACCTTCATTTTATCTGAACGTCCAGCTCTTGTTTCTATTTTCTATTTTCCCCCAACACTTTCTTAAAGTTTAAGCGTTTTATTTTGGCTATACTCATCCACAGGCTCATTTCAATAAATGAAAAACAATTACCAGTTATTAAATTAATTGAAAAACAATTTGAGTATTGGTTGGGGTTCCTTTGCATGCGTGACTGCATCAGTGCAGTGTGGTATGGATGTACTCAGCCTGTGGCTCTGCTGTGATGTTAAGGACATCCAGATTGCAATAGTAATAGCAATGACCTTCATTTTATCTGAACGTCCAGCTCTTGTTTCTATTTTCTTTCTCTTAACACTACAGACACCCTGTAGTGTTAAGTTTGTTGGCCGGGATTAATTGACGTCAGCTATCGTCATTAAAATAGTCATTGGTGCCTTTTAAAGTGACCAGGTGGCAAGTTCTGCCAGAAGCTTGTAATCAGAGGAAAGCATGAAGTGTTCAAAAAGCTCCAGGCTGATTAGTTGCACCAACTTTGACATGGCTCCACAAATTATCAACCACTGTAGAAACTTCACACCAGACTTTAGGAAAGTCTGATTCCTTCCGTCAGAATCACAGAACGAGGGAAGCAACGGTGGTAGCTTGCATGTGTGTGGAGGCTCCTGCAGCAATTTTGTATCAAAATTTTTGATACAAAATCCTCTCACAGATGTGGTTATGCGTATAGTTTGCACAGCTTTTTCTCTCATACTTTTCCTTCCACTCACTTTTCCGCCTATATACCTTTATTGCTAAAGAGACTGGGTGTTCATTGTTTCCAAACACTGAACACTATGAGGGTGGCTTACCCTCATTGTAGAGAAAGTCGACTTATGTAGGCCAAAGTATAACATTTGCATCATAAAAATACCTCGTTTTTATTTTCTGAGAAACTGAATGCTGGGTTTATACTAGCTGCGAGCCATAATTATAATAATGCTTAAAATGTCCCCTGCTAAGTACTGAATCTATCTGAGCTTCAGTTTTTAGGTGGAATTACTGAAATAAATAAACCTTTTGATTAAATGTACTTAGATGCACCTGCAGCCATGAGCACCGAACACAGTGAAAGTATAACTGGTCTAATGTATTATTTGCCTGCAAAGTGTTAATGCTTCTCATCTGAAATACACCCAATATTACATCTGAGAAGTTCCTTTTCGGTAAATTGCTATTCCAATTTACCGTTTACCTCCAATCCAAACACGCAGGCTAATGTTCGACATACCCATGGGATTTGTGAGACAACAGCTAGGAGAGCACACTGGCTCCTGAGGAACTGCATACACAGTGGAGCGGCTGCAGCCTGGAAGGTCATGTGTCTTTTTCTGACAAGCCAAGGTCCAGGCACTCAGAGGAGGTGGGGGGGGGGGGTGAGAGTGTCAGGGGGTGGGGGGGGGGGGCGGGGGGCTTCAGGGCAGGATTTACCTTTGGCCATTAAACTCCCTTGCACATCAAACACAGGTTACCCCCCCCCTCCCATCTCATATGACCCGTCACGCCTGCCTCCTGGCCGACTCGCAGTCTACAGACAGCCACTCTAAAATTCATTGGCTGCTGATTGACCCGCTCGGCTGTAATACTACAGCAGCCGCGAGAGCCTATCGATCCGCGCGCGCAAACTTGCGCACGCAAACAGGCGCAGGGACTCGGCGTGGGGTGGGGGTTGATGACATCTGAAGACATCACGAGATTTCTCCTCCCCCCACGGCGCCGGCACGAGTTCACCTGTATGTGAAATAAAGGCGCCTCGGCTTTCAATGAAGGGGTGTGGCAGCGGAGACGAGGCTCCCATCATCGGCGTTTACCCAACACGAGCCGAGCCGGGCCGTGCGCGCGTCGCATTGCACGCGCTCTCCAGCAACACCCGTCGTGAAATCGCAGACGCTAGTTTTGGTGGGTGGTGGTGGTGGTGGTGGTGGTGGAATCGCAACCAAAGCGTGGGAACCCCACGCTGGACTGAGAGATACGCTGGGCGTCCCCTACAAGTTTCAATAAAGTGCGACGCTCCGCAAACGAGAAATGCGAATTTGCGTGGGACGTCAGTTTAAATAGGCTGCGGGGGGGGGATGAAAAAAAAAAAGAAACGACAAAATAAAAGTTAGAAACAATTGCCTTTTGGCATTTAGTGGAAGCTATTGACTGACATGGAAACATGGCGGAGGCTGGCTTCTCTCTGGCCAGTGTGGTGTAATTCATGATACCAAGCCAATCCGTGAACTCGCCACGCTTCCGAGTCCCGCACACCCGCCGCAATTCGCAGGCTGGAGAGCCGCTGGAGCGGGATAATTGTTAAGATTTAAATATCCGCAAACTCACCAGCTGTAGCTGCCCCCCGCAAAAAAAAAAAAAAAAAAAAATGAAGACAGCCGAACAAGTTGTTTCATATGAGAATTAACAGTAGAATCAAAAATATAAAGCGGGACCGACACGCAACCAACACAGACTCCCCGTGCATGCTGGGACCCCACGCTGTTTGAATATTATATAGATATATTATATTATATAGAGAGGAGGTCACCCAGATCTGCGGGGGAGATGGGCTCCACAATAAGCCGATTACAGGATTGGGAGTGTGGACCTACCTTCAGATGCGCTGCTGGGGCATTTCAAGAGACGAGACGCGCATTAAACCAGCAGCCGGCCAGCCTGCGGTCCCGCTGCTTAGCACAGAGATATTCCTGCACGTTGAGAGAAATGTCCAAGTGGCTCCGGACGGTTTGCTGTGTGTGTATGAGAGAGAGAGAGACAGCGGCGAAGCGACAGTGTTGTTAGATGTGCGTGGATGTGTGTAAATGGGGAGTGGGACAAAGAGGAAATGCGTCATTATAACTGGCCAGTACGTTTTGTAGTCCGTCGGCTCGGATGCGCAACCCTTGGAACTACACAATGGGTCAGAATAAGTAGTATATGCATGAGTATCTTAACAAAATTCAGATACTATTGAAGAGGTTTTTTTTAAGTGATTCAATTGAAAGAGTAAAACTAGCACAAAGAGAATATATGGCTCAAGTGTTTATTTCTACTAATTTGGATTAATGCAGCGAGCAGTTCTAAAAACTAAAATTTCAGTTTCTTTGCTGCTGCTAAAGAAGAAGCTCTTCATGTCATCCTCTGTTGAGAAGCTTTATGGAGATGCTGATTTTATTTTCCAGCAGCTTGGTGCAAAATGCCACATGTTCTTACATTAACGATCACGGTATCCCTGTGTTTACCATGCTGTGTATCAACATATTTTTCAGCAACCTGGTGGGTTTTTAAAAAAAAATAATCTTACTGAGATGCACCATCTTCCTGAAAAACCCAGATTAATGGCTGCTTGTAGACATATTGAGATCAGGTCAAAATAAAGTGGTCAAAATAAACTAATAAATAATGAATAATTTGTTCCATAACAGCTCTACTTTCTCCTTTATTAAAATATATCAGTTTTGATGCTACACAGTTTTGGTGTAACCTTTTTCTGTGTATTCTATCTGGAATTGTTCACCTCTGTTTATTCATCCCTTTTGCTTTATTATGTTTCTCTTTTTATATGAAAAGTGTGTCTATGAAACTAATAAAAGCACTTATTGAGGTGCACTGTTCTGCTTTTATGGAAACTGTACACTTTCGCTGTGGTTTTATGCATTTGAAATAAAACAGTATTTTCTACACTTAAGTAAACTTGCATCCAAATATAATTTCTGCCTCTTTGCAAAGAAGGTTGCTCAGTCTGTCAGCTTGGTCTAGGAAGCTGTTTCTACTTGACTGAAAAGCATTGTTTTTCTGTTAAAAACAGAAACACAATTCATAATTCATGAATGTTGCCTAACAGCAGCATTTTATGTTGTTCTCTTGTATGTATTTAATCTCCAGAGCCACAAACTGGGCAACACTCCAACTGATAACCGACTCTATTCAGCAAGCGAGGCTCACTGGGCAACTGGAAGTGTGATACATGATGTGCACATGTTTCTCACTTCAATAATACTTTACTTTAGCTGGGCTCGGTTAAAAATATAAGTTGAGGGATTGGTAGCAGTTGCTCCACTTGCTATAATTGGAGACTGGGTCTGTGTTGTCAGGGTACAGTTGGATAAAAACACGATCCTGAATGAGGAGGAGTCAAAGCTTGGGGATGTTGACCCCTGGCTGGAGGAGGACAACTACAGCTAAATACCAGACATTCTGATACAACCCTCTTGTTACTTAAAATTAACACCGTCTGCCTAACACTGATATTAGTCTGCTGCTTTAATCTCCACACAGTCACAAGCATTCCAGCAATCCACTGCCATTTGCTTTTCATAAGACCAATTTAGTTGCAGCAATTGGAAGTCAAAATTGAGCTTGTTCTATTTTGGACTGGCTCATATAAAAAAAAAATATTTTGTCCATTTAAAATAACATGTAAAAAGATGTGGCAACGTCTCTAGACACTCCAGATACTGTGTCTGAAGCTGACAGCTTTCCCTAAAACTAATCATAAACTGGTTCACAAGAGAATCATGAAAAAAGTGAGCTACTGAGGGCCGAGTAAAAATCAGATAAAATGTCGCCATCGTGTGGTTTAAAGAATGCAATACAGGGTGCTTTTATTTTCTACAGGTAGAAAGATACCAAAAATATTTAAACCAACATAAATAAAAATAATAATCAGATTTTAATTTAAGCAAGAAAATAATGCCGACCGTTTAAGTCAGGCATGAAATATAACAATTTTCATAATGTTTCATAATTTCAAAAGATCTCGCTGAAAAAACTAATATGAAAACCAAACTTTATAACCGTACAGCAGAATAAATATATAATACAAAAAGGTTTTCTACAGACTTTCAATTTTTTTTTCAAAATTTTACATTTTTGTTAGCCTGATGAAAATAGAAAGTGAAAAGATCAGATTTAGACAATGTGAAAATGCAACAACCAATACACTCCAGAAAAGATATCTTGTATTTGTACCAGGCTGTAGAGAATGTAGAGCTCATATAATTTCATGTAATGAAAAGATATTGTGAAACCCAAACAATTGTTGACCACGTAAATACCGGTAATCTTCTTATGCGTCTACTCAGTTAACATCTTTTGTAAATTCAGTGACTGCTTAAATTTAAAAATAGCTTTTTATTTCGATTACAGCAGCATTGTCCAAACTTTGTGCACCTTGGATCCAAAACTGGCAAGTTGAAAGCACTCAGCGGCCATATTTTTTTTTTTGTCCAACTTAAAACAGAAAGTCAGAATTTCTTACTTTTGACTTCCTGTGCAATAAATTGAATATGCAATACTTTTCATCAAAGTAGAAAAGAACACGTTGTTGTAAGTCTGAAAAAGTCTCAGATGGATGCCTTAAAAATAAAAGCGGTGCTCAGTTTCCTCCCACTCTTGAACTGCGGATGGGGGTCACACAAAACAAATCAAAGACAGCAATTTGGACACCCCTGAATTAGAATTGAAACATTTCTAACAACAATAATGGTCACAGAAATATGACGGATAAACCAGCAATACAACATTTTATTCATCATTCATGTGTTATACAATCAGTTTCTCTGACTGCTGTACATTAATTATCTCCCAACGCGTGAATCATTTGCTCTGTGTTTTCCACTTTAGCTTTCGGCTCCTGGATCTCGGATTTCATCCCCGGCAAACTGGTCTTTCTCCGAGCTGCCGTCTCGATGTTCTGCACCAGCTCTACGTCCCAGGGGTGCGTGACGAAGCTGAGCACCTCCCCGTCCTCCACCCCTCCCGCTCTCCCCACTCTCCCCGCTCGGTGGATGTAGTCCGTGTGGGACTCGGGGAAGTCGTAGTTGACAACCAAGCGCACCCTGGAAGTGTCCAGGCCACGTGAAGCTATGTCCGTGCATATTAGGACGTTCACAGAGCCCTTCTGGAAGGAGTGAAAGATTCCCGTGCGCACCACAGCAGGCATCTCCCCCTGCAGGCGAGCGTGCTTGACCTTCATCTCCTCCAGTGAGTAGCCCAGGAAGTTGACAGTGGAGGACTTGTTGCAGAACACCAGAGCAGCACCGCCTCCTTTTTCGTGCTGGAGCTTATTCAGGTATTGGTAGACCTCCAGGACTTTGTCGGCACCCTTTACCTTCAGGAAGGTCTGCTTGACGTGGGGCATGAGATAGTGCAGCATCTTGCTCCTAACTGTAACAATTTTGCCCAGGTCTGTCACCTTGCTGAGAACTTCTCCGACTCCATCTGGGAAGGTGGCGCCGATCAGGAGCAGTTGGGCTTTATGGCCCAGGCCTCGTGTCTCCTTGGGATCGCTCGCAATGTTTGCGTGAGATAAAATTTCCGAAAGCAAATCAGAGAAGCTGGGGTCAAACATGGTGTCGGCCTCGTCCACCACCAAGAAGCTCAACTCGCTCAAATCCAAGCAGTTTCTACGCAGGCCTTTAACCAGGGCACCTGGTGTGGCCACCAAGATATCTGGGTGATTCCTTCGAAAGACTGCCTTGATGTGACCCACACCTCGCCCTCCGCCCACAGTACTAGTACGCAAACCCAACGGCGCACACAGAGTCCTGGACACAGCCGCCACCTGCTCAGCCAGCTCCCTGGACGGAACCACCACCAAGCCTCGGATCCTGTCCGTCGTCTCGTCTTGCCTGTTCGCCTGCAGCCTGTGAACAACAGGCAGCAGGTAGCTCAGGGTCTTCCCGCTGCCCGTCTCTGCAGCACACAGGACGTTGTGACCTCTCATTACCTTCGGGATGGTCTGAAGCTGGACGACAGTGGGGTGCGAGATCTCGACTCTCTCCAAAGTGTCAACCAGCTCCTTGCAGAGGTGAAGATTCTGAAAGGTTGGCGGTGATTTCTGCTGGGTGTCCCCACTCCCCACTGGGCTGGCTGCAATAAAAGGAGCCACTTCTTTGATGTTGTTGATGGTGAAGTAGTCACCAAAGGACTTCTTGTGTTTCCATCCCTTGGAGCAGAGGACGGGCTGCTCGAACTTCCCCGCCGTGAACCCGGCAGACTGGTTCAGAGAAGGGTTCCTGCTCTGGATCAGCAACTTGCCCGCTCTGACGGTGCCGATCTTGGGTTTGCCTCGGGCTTGTTTCACGTTTTCCACGCGCTTCAGCAGGTAGCGTGGGACGCGGATGACCACCGTGTCCTCTGGGCTCGGCTCGGTCTGACAAAGACGAGTCTGTGTCGCTGAGAAATGATGGCTTATTAAAGACGCCGTGAGGACCTCAGAGCGGAACAGCCCGCCTGATCCGAGGGATTTTAATGCTGCTGAGGCGACCTGGGCGACCTTCAAAGTCTGCATTTTGAGGCCGGACTACGTCCAGCAACCATCTAGCTGGAACTTGTCAAGAAGGAAACCACAAACCTGAAGATGGTGAAACCCAGTTGGATGCGCTGAAGGTCGGGGAAAGCCTTCAAAAGTCTTTAAAAACACCGTTGCGCGGTTAGCGGTCTAACTACCGAGGAGCCCCATGCTGCCTTGGTAAGCACGGATGACGTCAGTGTCGGGGTTTGATGACGTTTTCAAAACAAACGGTACACTATAAGTGGTCGGGATGTATCATTCATCTTTTATTTTAACCCCTTGCGGTTTTCTGAGACAAATTTTGAAAGGATTTTTTTTTCATCATGCCCTGAAAAAAATAAATAAAATAAAATCACAACTCTGAAAATGTTTTTCCAAGAGTTTTTTTCCACGTCAAAGATTAGTTTTGTCAAGAATTTTTGGCCAAATATTGACTTTTCCTTCTCATGATTGTTCCTCTTGATCAAGCATAAATAAAACAAACAAATAAATAAGTAACATTTCATTTTAACTTTCCAAAGGTGCCTTCCAAACAAATTAAAATGAGGTGCAACAGACTTATAGGGTTTATTATGATGTAAGCCTAACCTCTGCAGCCAGAGGTTACATTCACAAGATTTAGAAGTGTGTTTATGGAAATTTTACACAATTTCCCCCCCAGAAGACCCTTTGTGAAGGATACGTATAATGTGTATACACAGTCACATTCACCATGTGACTCAATTAAGGTTCCATTGTTGGATTAAAAGTACCATTTGAAAACAATAACCTTCAAGCAACTTTCCTTACGCCATTCCAACATTCCTGTTTTATTTATTTATTTATTTATTTACTTTTCAGATGGACTATTCTAATCTTAAGTGTTGTGTTTATTTCCATCAACTGTAAGTGGGAAATCATAATGATTGACAGAAATAACGGTTTGAAAATATTACAAACTATGTGTGTAATTAATTTATAAATTGTGTCACTTTGTGGACTGAGTTACTGAATACAATGAAAGACTTCTCAAGCTTTTTGTACTATATATTTATAAATGGTATGTCATATATGTATGTATATTTAAATACTCCAGTAACAAGTGTCCTATATGAGATTGAGTTTGATGGCTTGCCGTCAAACTTCGCATGCCTGCTCTAATGATGAATCAATCAGCTGATCGTGGGCCCAGTGAGTCAGCACTGTAATGTCACAGACTGTAATAGATTAGACAAGGGTGAGAAAAAGGACTGTCACTGACACAACCATGGTTGTCAATAAAGGTCCACATGACTTTGAGTCATGCTTTAACGAAGATAAACCAAATTAAAAGTCTAAAAAAATTGAAAGGTTTATTTCTCTCTCTTTTTTTGTTGTTGTAAAAGTGCTTTTATTTAGTTTTTAGCCAAGCCTGAAGTCATATTTCATCTCCACAGATATTTGAGCAGATAGGGGTTAGGGTTAGGAAAACCCAGTCCAATTTTTTTTTTCTTTTTCTTTTTCTTTTTTTTTTTTGGCATAGCCATTCTAGAGTTCTTAAGGGGATAATCCAGCATTTTTGCTTTGCCTGGTGAGTAAGCTCATGAAAGAGGAGTCTAATCTCCCCAAGCATGCGTCAACAGGGCTTCCAAAGGAAAACATAGACCTCTGCTGTTTTCTTGTTTCTTTCTCTCCACAGATGAGAGGTTTATTTTTTATTATTTTATTTCTGTTAAAATAGCTTCCCTTCATGTAGTTTCCTAAAAAGTTAAAAACGTGTTCAAAAGGCACACATATAAAGTCCCCTTCTGCATTAGTGATACAGCCACATTTTTAGCATTGATTGCGCATCGACCGCTGTTAACATGTGCTGAATGAATCAACTCACTGATTGATTTGATGAAGCTTCAGGGAACATCGCTTGTGCTTTCAGTAGCTCTCACATGTTTGTCAGTCCAAATAGCTGGCAGCCCACAGTCCTGATTAAGGAGTAAGCTGCCCTCAACAAAGCAAGAGAAAACAAGGGCCAGGTGTTGAACTGTCAAAGGACAGTTTAAAACATGTTCGCATCATTCAAATAAGGCAAAAGCATAAAAAATGAAGACAGTTTTCTGCTAATGAAAATCCTTTATGTAAATGGTTTTTCAAAAGACATTTTTCATAATAATCTCAGCACTAAATAATGTTTTAATACAGGATTGTGAACATTGTGCTCATCCGTACTGCACAATTGTAGATTTGATTTTTTTAACATGATTTTTTATAACATTATTTGAAGTTCTAATGTTGTATTGTGTTAGTCATTCTGGTGGATTTCATTATGTCAAATAAAACAAATGTAATCTAAAATTATATCATTCACTTACACCTTTCACCACTTAGTTAAGAAAGTACTCTGATATAAATATATGTGTATATTCCACTTTAATAATACATGGTGCATGGTTTTAGTATAGAGAGGCTATGGCAAACTGTGGAACCAGATATCAACCCTTTAAAATCCATTTTATAATGCCTAGGTGGACCTGATGTAATTCATTGTAACCACAAATTTTAAAAAACAGCAAATCACATGGAAGTATTTCATTGTGTTTAGACCTCTAAAAGAAGTGAGAGCAACTGCTTAACCTGAGCATCAGAATGAGGAAGAGGATTTACATGACTTTGATTGAACATGGCACAGTTATTAGCAAAATGTGGATGAGAAGGTCTTGCTGATTTCAGAGGAATATTTAAAGAATGATTCAAAATGATAAGAAGCCAAAATAAAAAGGTATAATAAAAAACGTGTTCCATGATAGGTATGAAAAAAAAAACATTTCTGAGCTTGTAACATGGAATCTTGAAGCAGATGGGCTACTGCGGCAGAGAAACACACCGGGTGTCCAGCAAGGTGTACCTAAAAAAGTGACAGGTGAGTGTAATATGAGCTGAAGGCTGCTCAAATTGACTTTTTTTTTTTTAAATAGTTGTACATTGCTATTTGGAGCTATTTAAAAGACAGTGCTCAACATCAGACTTCTCATGTCAAAGTTCTTGTGTAAAACAGGATGACAAAAAGAATGAAATCTTAAAAATTTACAAAGAGAAACACTATTTTTTTCATCGTTGCAGCTAAATATTTCCTCTGAACTTTTTATTACTTAATATTAATTATATATTATACCTCCTCTTTTATTTTCTCTTAATGTGTTGTTTAAACAATACAATTAAAAGTTGCACCTTATACCAATGGATTTGACTTATTGCTTCACACAAGTTGTTAATAGCAACATAGAGTTTTTCAGTTTTATGATTTGCTTTTTTGATTCCATGGAATTTAATCCTCATTTCACCTAAAGCTTTATGTTTAATCCCTGATGACCGAGTTGATCTGAGTATTTAATCAAACACGTACTTCCACATACTGAACAAAAGGGGGCAGCATAAAACATAAAGGAAGATTTTGAGTCGCCTAAAATCTTAGCAACACCAGTTCTGTCTTCAAAATTCAAATTTTTTTGCAGCCCAAACACAGAACAACCTAGAATATGTCATTCAAATTCTAGATTCCTGAAGAGAACCTCAGGTATATTTGGATTATGGTGAAACCACAACTTTTACTATTAGATTTTGAGAGTCCTCTTCTTTTTTTCCCCCACAGCAGTTGGTGAAGACTCTTTTCTCCTCTGACACCAGACATTCTTCCTCAGAACCACACCGACTGATATTCTCTGACATTTATGTGTAAAGTTGCACCACATCGCCATGGTGCTGCGCTGCATTTCGGCACTGTGTGCAAGCAGCAATCCCTGAAAGAGTGACGCCTCTGAAACAGGACCAGTGTGGGGGCAGACAGTGTGTGCTTCTTCTTTTTCTTCTTCTTCTTCTTCTTCTTTTTTTCCCTCCATAACTTTCTTTACAAGAACAAAATATCGCAAACCACATCTACAGCCTCCCACACAATTTGTTTTCTTTATCTTCTCCCTTCAAAGGTCATCAGCGAAGATAAGAGATGCAGGTAACCTGAATTAGACCAGGGTGGGTCTTTAGCACAGGAAATAATTTAATCTCCAAATGCGAATGACACACACACATATAGGAATAGTGTCATTTTTTGTGGTAGGGAAGTTTAAATTGCAGCTTCAATTTTGTGTGGGAATTGTGGAAAGGAAAAGTTATTTGGATTTATAATAGAATTTATAATAGCAGTTTTGCATTTATAAAATGTAGTTTGAATGTAATAGACTAGCAGCAGCGTCTCTAAATGTATTTTAGAATTTTAAAGCGAATGACAAAAAAAAGAAGAATAGAAAAGAACAGGAACAAAGAAAAAGACTCTCATGAGAAACTCAGTCAAATATTTTCCTCAGATTTGTTTGGATCATTGTTTCTTTGCATATGTAAATCATATCAGGCTCATGGTGTATATGGTGACCTGGATATAGAGTATAAATGAACAAAAGTGAAAAATAATAAAACAGAATTTAAAGTAGCCATAAGAGTGCATAACTTAGAAAAGAAAAGTTTTATATTCTTACTTTCATTTCAGATTGTTGTTATTTCACACAACAAAATAACTGTAGATTTGTTATGCATTCTCATTTGTTGTTGGTTGCAGCAAAGTAGGAATTACTTTTAAAATTTCCTACTGAGAAGACTGTAAGTCTGCTTGTAACTTGGCTTATATGGAGGTCTGGGAAACAAATTACATGTACAAAGAGAAGTGCTTTACACGACTGCAAATAAGTTGGAAAAAAAAACGTTGCACTTTTGCTTGGAAATAAAGACCACAGGAAATGTGATATTGATGCTTTGAGCTGCATTTGTGAGCTGAGAGCTTGTCTGTACGCCCACATGCATCGAGCATATGTGCGGCGTGTCTGTGTAAGAAAAATAAGAGGGTGTTATCTGCAGAACCTTTAAAAACAACAGCTGAAAATCGATGTTTTGTTAACACAATTTTCAAAGAAAATCTAAATGATCTTTTGGATTTTAATTATTAGAACAGCTCAAAGTTATTTATTTCAACAAAGCTGGCATGGAATTGATCATAAATAATATATCTTAATGGTTGATTTTTACAGCGGAGGGATCACTAAGACCAAACAAGTCATTGATCTGTTACAGCTGAAGTGAACAGCAGCCTTTATGTGTGTATGCATAAAAGTTTATAACTATGTTTATCAGTGTTGCATAAACCTTTGGTAAAACATTACACATTTGACAAAGAAAAGTCTTGATCATCCACTGAGCATCATGTGCAAGTGTATAACTACACACACGTGTTTCTAAAGAGTGCGTACTTGCTATAAGTGATTAGTTGGGACTATAGCAGCATAACTATTCAGTAACATAAATGCTGTCAGTCAAGATGACAATCAAAGCTAGAAACCCATTGCAGCCTAAAACTGCATCACCTTCTGTGTTGTTTACCCAATGAAGGTAAACTTCAGGAGGTTGATGAGCTAGAAGAGGTACAGAGGTTAAAGGGAGTGGAACATCTAATCTACGGACAATTTTACTGTTGCTTTGTTCTTGCCGCATTTGTACCCTTTCCTTTTGTCAAGTAGGAAACAATTAGTAATGTCTGGTGATAGCTGACATGCATTATTTACTGCTTGAATATGCAATCTGAGAGCTATATATAGTCAAAAGCAAGTGTGTTATTGCACAACGGCATGACGATGACATCATCCACTCAATTCAACTAAGCCAAGCAGTTCAGTGTGTGGCAGGTAAAAAAAACTTGCTTTTTCAGTTAGGTTAATATAAGATTGAGGGCACATGGGATAAAAAAAATGATCACAGGTGCAAATTTATCATATTTTTGGATGTGCATTTATTTTTTTATGTCCATGTTAATCTGTGCTGGTTTTGTGGTGAAAGTGGGACATCTTCTTTGAGGCTTTTTTAGAGGAAACAGTGACTCCCACAGTGTCCATGTTTTGGTAAGTGGACTTCTCGTCAGACACCAGAAAATAAAAAAGTGATAATTTCATTGCTGTTGTTTTTAATAAATCCAAATACAGCACATTTTATTTCTTGGCAGTTAAAAAAAAATCAAAGATTTTCTTTGTCTTTTCAAACAGCAAAAAACAAACTAACAATAAAATAATAAAAAAAAAACTGATGCAAAGAGAAACTAGAATTGGACCATTTGTGCATACTGTCACTGCAGGACACACTTTTGCTTTGGTGCATCTCCAAAGTGTTGCATTAGGTGCCACGCCCAAGGGTGATAATAATTTTGGGAATTCACCTTATTTTTGGAGTTTTATCCATTTTGTACGCCACGTTGTGATCTAAAAACGATGATCTCGAAGACATTTCCTACTCAATTTATCATCCTGCATTTTTATTACCCTTTTGTTGTCCTAAGTCTTCAGATTGTAGCCCTTTGTTTACAATTGAAACAAACTGTATTTCAATTTAAAAAAAAAAAAACATGAAACTAAAGCATTAAATTGTTTACAAATAAGTTTTTTCCCCCTCATCTTGATCAATCTGGTCCCATAGAATCATAAGTATTTGCTATCGTCAGAAGAAACTGTTGAAGTTTAAATATGAAAATGGCAGGTGCTGGGACAAAATGGTAGACACTGGGTGATGAAGATTTTTTCTATTGATACAAAATGGTAGGGAGGAAACAGAAATGTGTGAATAGGAAAGAAGACTATAAATTGCCCTAAAAAACCCTAAAACTCTCATACCCGCCATAAATGGTCAGTGATGTCATGGAGGAAGCAAAAATATTACTATTATCTCTACCTGACTATTTCTGCACAAAATGGTGCTGTCTACTGCAGAAGGTTGTAACCACCAGAGGTTTTGACAAGAAGATTTAAAGTATTTCATAATATTTTGATAGTCCAATGCATGGAAATAATGTATATTATTATTATTACAGTTCTTTCAATTAATTTTCTCATTGTCTGTCTTTTTCATTTGTCACTTGCCTCAAGTAAGAAACTGAACCAAAATTGAATATTAACAAAGTTTAACATAATCTCTGAACTGATACATAATTGAAATAATTCATATAAGATTTGGGCATATTTTAGCATTGAAGTCCATTTTTCATGGAAAACTTCAGTACAACAACAAAGCAAGCTCACATTCCATAGTTTAAGGTCAGAACTTTTTTTTTTTTTAAAATAGGATTTTCCTCATTAGAAACCAGTAATTAAAACAAAAGGTTTGATCATTTGTTTTTTAAAACACAACATATTAAAATGAAATGTGATTCACTTTTTCATTTTTCTTTCAATAAAAACAAAAATTAAAAAAGAGAAATAAAAATTTGATGAATTTTTTTGTATTTCTGAACACCTAATTCTACGAGACAAGTCATCAAATTCTCACACTGTAAGAGGCGCTGTTTTGCGCCTTCGATCAGAAAACAAATATAGCAGAATAAGAAAACAAAAAAATTAAGTAAATGCATCTCTGAAATTTCGCTTAGTCTGAGCGAATTCATCTTAAAGAAGAGGACGAAGAACAAAAACAACTTTTCAGCCTTGGTATCGCATCTGAGCCGCAGTTGAAAATGGTCATCCTAACCATAGACATGTTTCTGATCCCAACTACATAATAGCATTGACGTCATGGTGTGAAACAAATTGCTAGCGCAAGCAGTGGCGTAACTACACATTTCTCAGGTGAATGCGAAAACATAAATCGGCGCCCTCCCCACCACCCCCCACCCCCGTGCGCTGAAGTGTTTGGGAAAACGTCATCTGCGCGTCGCCCCCTCCAGACAGGGTTTTGGCGCCCCCTCTGGTGCTGCGCCCCTATGCGTTGCATACCCTGCATCCCCACTTTTTGCGCCACTGCTTCTTGCGCCACTGAGCGCAAGTCGTTGTGTGAAGCGAATAATTTCTCTTCGAAAGGTATTGAATATGTTTATTTAAAATTTTAATGAAATCCCAAGTTAAAGATTCTGCTCATCCTTTTTTGGCAACAACATCAAAAAGAAAAAAAAAGAAAAAAATATAGGACAACAATATTTCAATGCAATACTTTATATAGGCCTACTGAAACAAACAAATAAATAAAATTACTACTTGTTTTCTGTTTTTCATCTCATACAAACCTCTTTTTTTCCCCAAAAAACGTGCTAAAAGGAGCTCAAATAAATTTTGTATTCCAGTTTTCTAGAATAAGCAAATGTTGATTTATTAAGAAGTTTTATTGACAATCTGATGTGATTAATTTATATTAAGGACGTGTTATTGTAGCTTTTCTTTAAAAAAAAAAGTATCTCATTTAGGCAAACCATTTAAACAAAGCTACATATTTAGTTATGCTAAAGGTGTATTTGTAATTGCTTACTAATTAAATTGCTTCTAAAGGCCGATTAAGCGAGCTCGTATGCGCGCCCTGTGTTGTGTCTGCTGACGTCAGCGCTGGAACTGCCTTGTCACGCGGGCTTAGTAAAAGTTGGGATCGGCGCTCCAGAGAGAGAGAGAGAGAGAGAGAGAGAGAGAGAGAGAGAGAGAGAGAGAGAGAGAGAGACGGACAGGAGGGAGAGGGAAGCGCACAATTAACACGGGCATTTCTGCGGCCGAGCCGTACAGAGAGCGTTGAACACGAGGGAACCGCCGCTTTATTGTTAAGGCTTTGTTGAAGACAGACAGAAGAAAGCAGACAAGGAGAGAGGCAGAGAGGTGTGGGGGGGGGGGGGGGGCAGGCGGCTCTCTCTGAAAGTTCAAGCCAGAATTTCGCTCGTTAACTGCCGAAGGAAGAGACAGACAGAGAGAGAGAGAGAGAGAGAAAGAAAGAGAACAGCCCTGTGAGCTTGTTGTTGCTTTTCTTTTTTTTTTTTTTTTTTGGTGGGATTTCTATTTTAAAGCGAGAGCAGAAAGCTTAGTTACATGAACAAAAGTCTAAAGTTTTGGCGCCGTGGCAGTCGGTAAATGTTGTGACATTTTCGGACGGCGCAAATTGCTCCCAGCGGCCGTCGACGGTCGAGTAGCGGAGAGGGTGTTGAGTGGGGGGGGGGGAGGAGGAGGAGGAGGAGGGGGGGAGGAGGGGGGGTGAGAACCCGAGCTGTCAAACCCGATGACTACTGCAAACTGCCCCGGAATGAGGAGCTGGACTTCAGACTGATTTTCGGAGAGGACGGGCAGCAGCAGCCGTTAGGCCCCGCAGGTCAGTCAGTGCGTTTTCACTCTGCACACACACACACACACACACACACACACACACACACACACACACACACACACACACACACACACACACACACATCAACACTGTGCGTGTTTGTAAGTGTGGGTAGTAAAGTTAGGGCTCAATATGTTCTATCATAACTTCCACATCTGCTTGTTGCGCTAGCTTCCCCCCCCCCACCGGGAAACTTTTGAGTGCAAGTAGCGCAACAGAAAAGAACCAGTTATAACGTGCATATTATTAAGTCATTTTATCTGACACAGTAAGTAAGACACGTCCACACTCCAGCTGTCATTAGCTTGCTATGCTACTAAGTTCACGTGTTAGCAAAAAATGCAAGATAATTGCCACTCAATGACAAAGTTGAGCGTTTTAGCTGTTACAGACCTGTTGGTTGCAAAAGGCGTTAATGCAAAGTGGGGGGGGGGCGGGGGGGGGAAAGCGTGGGAGGCATAACCCCTCTAACAGTCAAAAACATGCGCCCAACACCCACATTGCACATTAATTCATCAGTTTATATTCTACTTTAATAAATGTTGGTGCTTAAAATAGTTTCTTAAAAAACTCGACTGGTTTTTCTAAGGCTGCTTTATGTACGCTGGGTATTGATATCCACACACAATGGGAAGCTGCTAAGTGCATCTTTATAAAGTGATCAATTTGAAATAACTGATTATTGGAGAGCATGTTTGCATATTTTAATGTCTAATTCAGAAAACAAAAGCCTAACGACAAGATTATATTGAGCTCATTGTATGAGTTTGTTGGGGTTACAAAAAAAAAATATAAAAAAAATAATAATAATAAAAAAGCAACCCTTTTCGGAATATGTTCAGTTTTATTTTTTGAATTGTCAACTTTTGGCCATCCGGCTCTTATCCTAATCTAACATCTTGCTGAACTTAAAGTCATCGGCTGTGTTTTAGTTTGGTTGATGTGGCATATGTTAGGTATGCCTGAGCGGGAACAGCCTGTATGTCATTGTACCACATTTCTGCTTGGTAAGAGAGGCTCTTGTTGTCAAAACCTTTATTACCTTATTTACAAAATAAGTCTGGTCGAGAGCAGAAATGGAGTTGCAGTGTTTTAAAAACAGTTGTGACTGGAACAGATAACTGCATGTGTGGTTTTCATGTATTTAAGACATTTCCATTGTATTTTTAATGGCAAAGAGAATTTGTTTACATGTCCCAAAACTGTTAAATGTTCCTTAGTATGTGTAACTGCAAAGATCTAGAAGAATTAAAAGAATATCTATAAACGACTCCAAGGAGAGCAAATTGTGCAGCGTTCCATTTATATGTTGGAACTTGCAGAGTGTTAGCAGATTGCATCTTTCCCACCTTGAAACAAAATGACGTAGCTTCAGTGAAAACCCCATGAAAACTAGAGTTCTGTTTTGATTTCTTTTAATCAAAAGGTCATATTAGTAAATCCGAACGATATCATAAATATGGGCTGATATGTGATTCTAACAGTATGATTACCATCACATATAAACTGTACTAACACAAAAATGTATAGCATAAACTCATTCCTCTGAATTCAATACAAAATCATTGTTTCATGCTGCTACTAAATAAAAATATGAGCTATTAACAAATATGTTCTAAATATTGTAACATTTTTGTTTTGGCATTTTGTCTATGATCGGCAGACTGGAGCAAAAACTATAGTATGAAGGAGATGTAACCTTTTAGAGTGATGGAGGGGGGGGGGGGGATCTCTCAGTTGTCAAAATATGACTCTTGACCTGCGATT
This sequence comes from Poecilia picta, assembly GCA_033032245.1. Classification (NCBI taxonomy): domain Eukaryota; kingdom Metazoa; phylum Chordata; class Actinopteri; order Cyprinodontiformes; family Poeciliidae; genus Poecilia; species Poecilia picta. The sequence continues at coordinate 29,352,119 of CM065355.1, forward strand.
AGAAATATCTGGATAACGTCTTTGTGAGCATGAGAATAGTGTTGTAGCCAGTGCACAGCAACATGTAGGGGAGGGGTAGCACTGCATTGTTTTATAGTACACAGCCAGAAAAAAAAATGTTGTACTCTTTCTGGCTTCTTAGAAGAAGTACTTTAAACCATAGAAATTATTTCATGTAATTCTCTGTGGTTTTCAAACAGTAACGTACTGCACGTCATACACTTTGGTATACTTTGATACCGTTAAGCGGTCTGTGTTTTGTTTCATGATGAGAATGCAAGAAATGAGGAGGCTCACAACATTATTCTATGATAAGTATAGGTTAGAAACATTCTTGTGCCACTTAATATCTATTTTTATATTTATTACTTCTCCTCTTTGGACTACTAGAACTTTATTTGGAAAAGAACAATATTTTATCAATAGAGTTTGTCGACTCCACTGTGGTTGCAAGACAGTTCATCACGCAGAACTTAATCACCATCCCCACATACTTTCTGTTAAGATTGTTTCCCAAATCTTTCAGTGCTTTGCATATATTGTGTGCTGTTTAACCATAACATCAAATGTGTAAGTAAAAGAATACTAGTTGTTTTAAACCGTTTAAACTATACATTTAAGCATATTGCCTTGGCAGTTCAGTGGATCTCTACAGTTATTCAAAATTCTTCTTTACTTTTGATTTTGACTCCCGCAGCTCACAAAGCTACTGCAAATGTAGAAAAACAATACAATGTTATTCCAAAAATGCCTCCAAGCTTTGCATGCCAGGTATTGCCAATTATTATAATTATATCCCAATAAATCCTCAAATTTTTATATTATTATTTCAAATTAAAAAACATTACAAAATCAGAATGCAGAAAAATATAAACAGAAAATAATTAATGTTTCCATTTTAAGTTGAATTGATGACACTTAAAACTTATAATGATGATTTCAATTATGATCAAAATAATTGCAACTTTAAATGCATGGCATTTAACTTTAAATGCATGGCATCTGCACATCTTTCATTCATCATATCTACACATTTTAATCCCTGTGTGTCTCTTTATGATGGTAGACACACATCATAAAGTGTGTCCACCCCCTTTAGGACAAAATCTGGACAGGGTGTTGCTCATTGTGACCTTCTTATAGTTTTGGTTTCCTACTTTTCGTACAGTACTTGCACTACAATGCACAAAGATTGTCCTTGTTATCGTCAACTTTGACCCCCTTTCTGCATTAATACCTTTCCAAACAGAATGGTCAGGACACAATGGAGGCAAAACATGGTGCCTGTCAATGTACATTGTGGAAAGCCTGTGATAGCAAGCTTGTCTCAGATGTCATAAGTGTACCATGCTGACTTCATGGGTTAAAATCTAAATAAAGGTGAAACCATCCCTTACAGAGGAGCCTACAAGGGTACATTTCTCCTCATATAGGTTGTTTCTACCTAGTTTAATCATTTTGGAGTCCAAGGTTGTATAGGTGATGAAAATATTTTACAGATTAATCATTATTTAAAGTAAACTAGAAGTTAAACTATTAGAAGTTATGGACAAAGTCAAACATTTCTGTTAGTTATTGAGAGTTTCAGAGACCTACTGTGAAAGATATCACATATAGACAGAAAAATTAGGATATTGGATGATTTTCCTAGCCAGTAACATTTGATACATGTTTATTAAATTACACTTAAGATTTGTCTCAAAATTATTAGAAATTGGTTAGTTAAAGTTTGACGTTAATTATTCTTGAAAAATTTTTATTTTATGCAAAATTGTATGACTATAGAAATATGTGTCATGATTGAAATCAGAATGACACCATAATTGTGAGTCAAATGTCAAGTATTTTTTTCAAGATTAATGCCAAGACAAATGCAAAAAAAAAGACTTGTGCGAGTATGTGAGTTATGGAGACAATTTCATACCCAGCATATGTTAATAGCAGACATTCACAAGAGAAGAGGTTCCTCAATTGTAGGATATCTTCAAATTATGAAAATACAAGAAAAAGGATCAAAACGATACGGAAATGTGTACTTTCAGATGACTATTTAAAAAACTATCCTGAGTCAGATAAGCACAGAGTTACGGTGCAGTGGGAAAGATGATTAAAAGTGACTGATGATGACGTTTGCAGCTCATTTGCTTTAATTTATCGGGGGAAGATTCTTGATGGACTTCTAAGAACATGCTTATTACATTAAACCCACTGTTGAACTCGTGTCAGGTTATTTATCAGCAATACGCTCAAACATAATTTATTTAATCTGTGGTTTGAAACAAATGGAACAAGTGAATTTCCTGCCATAGCCTTTTCATTAAACTTGGATCAAGTAAAATAACTCCACAAGGGTTTGGCTTTTGCATTCTTAAATCAACTTTTCCTCTTGATTTAAAAAAAAAAGAAGTTTGAATTGGCATTGAGACGAGGAGGAAAAACTTCATTTGGAATATGCAATGGAATAAAACCTCTGCTATGCAAGTGGTTTTCGTCTGGCTTTGACTGTATTTCTCCACCAAAAGTGGGAGTCGAGCGAGGGTGGGGGTGTCTGCCTGAATTAATAACTGGATAACCCGAGCGCAGTAATAGGGAATTGCTCATTCCTGACTTAATCTCCTCCTGTGAAGGTAAATCTCATTTTCATAACAAATTGGGGGGGGGGAAATCTTATGAGAATAACTGAAGTTTCTATTTCCTTGAGTCACTCGTTGTTAGTTGCTGCTCAAATAAGTTCAAGTCTTCACAGCTTTTATTCAGTATACTTTCCAAAGAAACATTTCCCTTTCTTAATTTTTAGTAGTCAGTTTTATGAATCTTGTTTTTTTTAATTCTCAGCCTAACCCAGTGTCTTCCTACGCATATCTAGGAATGTACTGAAGCTCATTGCGATGTTAGAGTACTGTACACCACAATTGTCTGTTTATCTTTTATGTTTTCTTCTTTGTCTGCTTGCATTCGTGTCTCGATCTGCGTTTTCTTATTGTTCAGGAAACGGCTTGTTCTTTGAGGTGAAATATTCCACTCTTCAATTCACAGGCACTGGGCAAACCTACTGTAAGGGAATTCCCCTGATATTTTAAGGCGAAATTAAAGAACACATTTGCCAATTTCATTCATCATTACTTTTTTTTCTCTTTTCTTTTCTTTTGCTAGTTCTGCAATGCTGCCCTGCAAAGATATCTTACAAAAAACAGAAGTCACCGTCATATATAAGAAAGTCAGCACAAAATGTCTGAATCTGCTAAATCTGTTACCGACAGGCTTCAATGATCATTTGTTGTGGTTATATATATTTTTTGTTTAAGTTTGGTGTTGTAAAACATGATAGTTAATTTGCTGTATTTCTTATGAAATTTCACAAAGCAGGTTTGAGTTTAGTCTATGTATTTATAAACATTATTATTATTTTACCTTTAGTTATACAGGTTAGCCTCACAGATCCACAATTTCATTTTCAAAAATATATCACACACGTCATTAAAATATCCATGTACAGTATTCGTACTGCAAAGGACTGTTTGAAGTACAATAATTGTTGTCCCTCTTTACTTATTTTAAATATTCAAACACCATAAATAATTGCATATTGCACTCGGGTTTAAGTGTACTTCCGATTTCTTTGCATTTCACTTTAGGTTCTAAAAACATGTCTTTCTTATATTGAGCTGAAGTTCACTTTGAATTGGTAATTTATTTAAATTGACTTGTGAACTTAGGAATATGAATCACATTAAGTCATGGGTAGACTAAAGATTGGCTCCCTTATTGTCTTGTTTTGAATGCTAACTTAGTTTTTCAGCCTCTGTCTTTTGGCCACAAACAGCTTTTGAAGAACTGATGACTGTTGAAACAAATAGTGACTCCACATGTGTCTCCTTTGCACAAACAGATGAAACCACTTACCAGGAATTTCATCCATTTATCCAGTCTGAATTTAGGTGAAAGAACTGTGACTAACTAGTCAATCCACAGTAATTATGTAGCGTATGTGAACATTGGAATTCAGAACGGATAAACTTACAAAAATCAATTCTATGATAAACATGTTCTCACGTTGTTTGATATTAACAGCCAACCTATAGAAGTAACATCAAATATAAACAAATTTTATTTACATTGGAATGTTTTTTTGGGAAAAACAAAGACACTTTATGGTTATATTGTGAACCATATGCTCTTTTTGAAGCATGGTGGTGTGATTATTATGGTCAGTGCTTGCTGTGTTTCGACAACCTTTAGAAAAATTAATGTTAAAGAATAATGGAAGTATAGTTTGACAAATATTTAGAATTGGAGAAAAACATTCCTGGGAGAAAAAATAATCAACACATTTATATCTAAACTTCTTTAGGCTAGAGACTGATTAAAAAAAATTAGACCACCTGCTGTGATCTTCATTGATGAATGAAACCACGTGTTGTTAGATATGTGAGTCATAAAGCATATGTGACTAACTATGTAAAAATCAGTGTCAGTTGATGGCTATTCACTTTATAAATTTCTGCCGTCATTGTGAAACAAATTCTTCTGAAAGTGGCGGCACTGACAGCGGATGAGTGATGTTTTTGCCTACAACAGACAACTTCAAAGTTTTGTTCTTTTCCTTTTTATTGTCTGACAGGTAATCCAACTTGTCAAACAATAACAGGTTATTAGAAGATTAGAAGATCTTTCTAATTCTTGTCTTTCTACTTACTGTTACTGTTTATGTACACTCTGTTTTTCTTGAAGAGAGGAAAACATGATTGATTCAGTGCTGAAGTAGACAAAGGTGGATAAGGCAGAACAGGATTTTGTGGTGGACTAATTGGGGGTTAGAAATAAAGAAGGGGTGGGCCAGCAGTGCCGCTTATGGGTGACAGGGTAGTAGATCCGGTGTAGAGGTGTCTGGCTTTCTGCCTGATCATACCATGTGGGGTTCAGATGGCAGGGAGGAGTGATAGAAGAGGGGGGCACAGCATGTCTAGCTGGTGAGAGGAAGACAGGCTGTGTTTTTGTTCTACTTAAGTAGCCTAATCTGTCTTTTTTTTTTTTTTTTTCAAATTTCATATGTACTTACTATTGTTGCTGTCATAAGGCAGGAAGTTTTTTTTTTCCCTCCCCGTTTATTGTTCGTATGGTAGCAAAAACAGAGTTGCAGACCTGCCACCAGGACGCCTCAGGCTTCTTTCCTCTTACGGCTCTCTCAGGATATGAAAGAAACCACGGGTGACATCAGAGAGGCTGATCTAAGCTAATGAAATATCCAGATGCCAGCAGTCACCAAAACCACTTAGTGACTAGTCAGGTTTGATTTGCAACTGTTATTGAGCTGGGGCATTTTTTTGTTTTATACCAGCGCAGTTGTCGCTGTCATGTTTGAATGTAAAGAAATGTCAAGCAAATGATTTCAAGCAAACTGAGAACAAGTAACGGACAAAGCGCTTTTGCCCTTGTGCCTGTTATTGTCATTGCTCTACTCCTGTGAGGCAAGAGCACGATCCTCCTAGTCCTTGTCGTGGGAAAGACTGAAATTACATCGCTCTCATGGTGGACTATTTTGAGCTCCCAAAGAGAGTGGCAGAGGGCAGGCGGCAGGTTCTAGTGACTACTTTGTACTCGGAGCAGGAGAATCCCTGTTGTCCCAGCAAGTCTGCACTCTTCGCCATTTCACTGTAAGGAGGAGAAGAGTGGAAGTATGCTTTGCGCCACATCGCCAGGTGAGTTTGGCGGCAGTCCTGTATTCTAGCCAAGTGTTGGTTTTATGAACAGGAGACAGATGAGAGTCTTCTAACAGCTGTTTAGTACAACACAACACATTCAAAAATGATCAAAAATGTTATCACATTTTCCTGGGTTAGGAGATGACGAGAGAAGACGCTGCCTTTTTGTACTGATTATTTTCTTTTTAAATTTCTGATTATGAAGGTTTTGTTCCTGGATTGAAATACTCTTAATATATTTTTATTCTCTCACTAAAAGTTTGATTTCAAAGGTTTTTATGTTTCCGTTGCTTGTAGAGCAAAAACAATAATTTTATATAGAAAATTGAAATAATTAAGAAAGAAAAGCAAATTGTATCAATTGTATTGATGAACAAATTTTAATAGAACTCAAGTTTTAACCAATACTGGAGACAAAAGCTTATAAGCTTAAAGTTGTATCAATTTAAATGTAAACATTGTGAGGTCAAAGGTTGGACAGTATATGGTCGACATCTAGAGTCACATCATCATGTGGGTGCCCCCTAACCCCGCAGAAATGTGGGGGTCCCGGCACACAGCATGATGAATGAGACGTTTGTTTCCTGGGGTGAGGCATGAGTAACTATGCAAGGCATCTGTCTAGTTTAAATTTAGTGTAACTCAAGCTACTGTTGGCTGCGCTGCATCAACATGTCGGAGTTTGTATTACAGCAGAGTGAAATCTGTAAAACTTCTGCATCTACGGATTTTTTTTTCTTTCTGCGTTCTGCCCTTTTTTAAAGTGAGGAAATAACTTAAATGTTGAAATGACTTGTTTAAACCACAGACTACATGTGGTTTATTTGCAAAATGGCAACACAAATCGTCCCAACAGCTATTGTTTCTATGTTTTTATCAAGTTCAAGCTAAGGTTTTGTAATGTCTTTCAACAAATTGATGAAACCAGTGTGGCTGTCTTATTTTCTCATTTCGAGATCCCTTATGTTCAGTCCACAGTGAGGGTCAACTCAAGTAATGGGAACCAATGTTTTTACACAGTCCAATAAAATCCTACATTTACATCAAAATTTGTGTCGTAGCTGGCAACACTGTTATTCCTTTTTTTGTTAGTTGAAATGCACCAGAACCATCAAGGAAAAAAGTTGTGGAAAAGCTTACAGAGGTTGCAAAACAATCGTTCAAGCTTTGAATATTTCACAGAGCGTTTCTTGATCTGTCATCCGAAATAGAAAAGTTTGCCAGAACACTAATTCTACCAAAATTTAGCCATTCATTTAAACTGCGAAGAGAGAAAAATGTCTATTAATAGATGCATCCAAAAGGACTATGCTAACTTTGGAGGAGATATGGAAACAAAAGAAACGTATTACAACTATCTGTTCAGTCTTCCAACTGTGGGGGATATAGCACATGTGCTGAGGAAGATGAATTCCTCAGATAAGACAATTTTGTAATTTTTTGCCCCATATGGAAGTGTGACCCAAATATGTGGTGAACAAAAGCTAACATTCCTCCTTACTTAGTGAGAAACATTATGGTGGCAGCATTATGCTGTGGGGACACTTTTATTGAGTTGGGACGGGAATTTTGTGCAGAAATGATAGAAGTAAGATGGATAGAGGTAAATAAAGGGCAATCCCAGAAGAAAAACTGATGGTGTTGATCCAGCTTGTGCTGTTTTGCAAAGAAGAATCTGCGAACAGTTTAGTCTCCAGAATACAAGAGACATCCCTCAAAACACTTACAGCCGTAATTGCAGTGAAAAGGTGGACTTGAATAATAAGCATTTGAACTCCACAATTCTTATAACATTTGTGAAATTTAAACTTTTTCATTTCACTATATTTTAAACTAAAGAAAATGCAACTATACATATTGAATGGTCATAAAAGTATTTTATGCTTTCACAATAACATTTTAGACATTTTAGTCAGAACATGAGCACTTTTTAAAATACTTTTTACACTGGAAGTGTGTTAAACTTGTTTCTTAATCATGTCAAGCCGAGTCTTGTACACCAGCAGTTTGTTTCATAGGCCAAAAAAAACTTGCCTCATCTTTCTCCTCTTTTGCCTCAAGAAGTCTTTTGGATACATTTCTAGAGACTCTCATGTATCATGTTTAAGGATCAGATCCATCATCTGAAGTAGAACGATTTCCAAGTACAGATGATAAATGAAGCTACTTCTGTTGGAGCCTTCTTCTGATTCCAACTCACTGCTGTTGAAGTTAAAGTTATTTGAAGATTGGTTACAGGTTTTTATTGGTTAAGATACACACCATCTTTTTACAGCTGCTAGGATACTGCCAATAATTAAAAAATAGCAACTATTGCCCTCTAATAGACATAATGCTAAAAAAGCAGGACTGCTTTTTTTTTTTGCAGTCTTGCTCTTCTCTTCATGTCAACAGAGTCAAACTGCTCTCTACTCAGTCTCAAGTAATCATTGACAAGTCCAGCTCCTGAAGGAGTTTGAAGTGTCCTGGCTGATGGATATTGTGAGCCTCCTTCTTGCTGCCGCTCACTCTTCCTCCTAAATGTGATCCCATGCCCTCCCTCTGACAATCTAACAGATACACACTGCATTCAAGCTGCAGCTTGAAAAACTAGCTACTTCCCTCGGTCTCCCAGCAACCAGTGCCAAACTTGGGCGCAGTGCATACGTGCATGTCCTTCTCCCCTACTTTGTACTCAACCCCATAATGAACTCGACATATCCCTTCCAAGGCCCTTTTTGAAGCTTTATTTTTAGGTTTATCATGCTAAATAAATTAAAAATGGTAAAATAATAACTTAAGCTTTAGAAAAGAAACTAATAAATCACCCTGAAGTTGTACATTTATAGGGTGATAAAGCTGTGGAGTGGATAAAAATAATCTTAGAGGCTATCTTTACTTGCTTATTGTCATAGAGCTTCCAGTTGTATTTTCTTTGAGTGGAAACTGCAGTCTTCCTGTTTGCGCCATAATTATTTCCTGCTTGTTTTTCTGTCTTTTTTTGGCCTGACTACTGAATGGGAAGTGCTTCTGTTCTGTTGCAGAAATGTTGATGTTTTTTAATAGGTGTTTGGCCTACTCTGATGCATGGACTTCAGAATATGTGTGCTTTTGTATAAACTGTGATGAAAAAATTAGGCATACTAAAGTGTTTATCAGTCGCCCGTGGATCAGCTATAATTACTGTCCTTTCTTGAAGTCCCATTATTTTTAACTCTTGTGTCTCACTTTCCCTCTGATCTGTTTTTCTTCTGACACCTGTGCTCCCTTGCATTCTCTCTCACACCGAAACAAAAGCACTGTTTCTTTGTATGGCGCTCTGCTTTGCTCTCTCGCTCTCTTTCTCCCTCTTCCTGATTGACTTTTTCAGGCACGTGCACAGTCAGCTTCAACAGAATGTTTAAATGTCACTCCTGTTGCCAGTGGCCTCTGATGTTATGCATGTCCTCGCTGCAGCGAAGTTCTTCAAATGTGCAGATGCTTTCTTCTACTTTTCTACAGACTGATGGAGACATTTAGCACATCTTTTTGTTTAAAGTCAGACATTTCCAAGTTGGGCTGTGTGAAGAGTTTATGAACACTCAGTATCTTACAAGCAGTGTAAAACGCTCTAAAAATGCTCAGTTTGCAAAGAGGTCGAAGCAAACATGTCCTCATAGTTGGCCCTGACAAAAAGCACTAAAATTTAGTGCTCTCTCTTTTAGGAGAGAGGTAGTAGTGTATTACCCTTTGTTCAGGAGTAGGAGAAAGTTGTTTTCCAATTTGTATTTAAGTGAAAAGGTTGTTATGGAGTGCAGAGAACCTCAGTTCTCATTGTAAATAACCACACTTTTATGTAAATAACCATCTAATTAAACATGGCAATGGTTTCAACTATAAATTGCACTGAAGTTGATTAATGGTTTCAACTATAAATTGCACTGAAGTTGATTAAAAACTACAAAAATCCAAAGCAGAGTCTGGGCCCTGCTTCTGACTAGCTGTTGGCTTTAGCTTCAAGGCAAAATTAAATGCTGTTTATCCCAAACTGAAGAAGCTCAAAGATGAACAAATCCATGTAAAGTATTGACTGTGGTATCTGTGTGCCTCATAATATGAAATGCAATGTGGCAGATGTGTTTTGGTTTTGATGGCTGAAAGCTGCATCAGTCTCTGTTTTAAACTTGTAAAATAATGACTGCTCATAACCTTTCCACAGAACCCCGCCTAGAGAAAAACCCTGTAGTATCCCTTGAAAAAGAAAACATTATTTGCATCATTCATAAAGCTGGGATTCTAAAAATGTCTTCCTGTTATGCTACACACAGGAGCACAAGCTCTTTGGTTTATTTTTCTTGCTTTGTGGGTGTCACTTATTGTGGGGGTGTATTTAACTTGCACCATCGTGCGGTTCACCTTTGAAAACAGACTTACAAAGGTCAGTCATTTTTTTTGTCTTTTGCGCTCAGAAAAAGGTATTTGACACCTTTCCTCATTTCCCCTTGCATTATAAATACAAAGTTGTGTTTTTCCTGAACAAAACTTCCTGAACAAAACGAGATGTCAAATATGTGGCCACAACTGTTTTTTTGCAGTCATTTAATATTGTACGATACATGGTAAGAGCTTCTCAGATGATCACATTAATATTTCTTAGATGGGTTGATCCTGTACTGCTGAAGGATCTTTATCTGTTGGTAAATATTTGGTTCAGATGGTTACTTGGCACTCCGTTTATCCCATAATGTTATCACGGCATGAGATTGTTAATTAGGAGCTTAATTTAGCTGCCGGCATATGTTGGCATTGGCTTAGACTGACATTATTAAGTCTCTACTGGCTACTCAGTCTTAAGGCTTGTTATTATAAGCCAAACATACCATTGCAGATTACAACCCCAAAAGGCTCTTCTTCATTTGTCAGATTAATTTTGTGATGTATGGCATTTCTGTTATACATGGTTCTTTTGACTGTGAATATGCTTTCTTGCCTTACTTTTAACAGAACATTTATTCTGCACAGTTTTAATGGTTATTTATATATATATTTTTACCTGGGGTCGCAGACACATTTACATATAGGGATCAGCAGTGAGTTTGGCCCAAACCCAACCAACAAGGATTAGAGACACAGGTGTAGGCCAAGCCTTACAATACGTGTGTGCATGTGCGTCACTGGGTCTGTGTTTAGAAATGCAGGGCACCGGCCAGACGCAGAGTTCTTGGAAAACCTTGGGTGATGGAATTAAATTTACCTTTGTGAGCTGTGCCGGTAATCACTGTATCTGTGGAAGCTCAGAGGTATACATTCATAGTAGAAATTTACAATGTTTTTGTTTCCGAAACAAAAAAAAGTGCTCGTATTTATTTATAAATGATTTCATAGATAAATTAAAGCCTGTACCAGAGTCATGGCAAAACCTTTTATAATTGGGGAAAAGCTTTACCAGTTCAGGGCAGTCTGTTCACTTTTTTAACAGACTGCCCTGTTAAAAAAACAAACAAAAAAAAAACTGCTTTTAGTTTCTCACAGTTTTTTGGAATATGACATGAAAGAGGGGACCTAGATTTTACCTGTTACTGTAATAGTGCAAAAAATACAATCAGCCTTTTGTCAGGGCCAACACTTGGCAGTGGAACTGAATTGGCCAATTTTCAGGCTAACTGGTGAGGGACATTTAACACACCACAGCAGATAATTCACACTTACATTTACATGTCTTTGTTGTGGATATTTCTTTTTTTCAATAAGAAAGACCTAAATACAATTTTATAACCAACATGGTTCCAGGGCTAAATCGGAACAGTCAGTTTTAGCTGCACATTTTTTCCCCTTTGGTGATAAATGGAAAAATTGGCAAGGATATAAGTTGTACTTTGGGGGCAGACATATTGTTTGTGGCTAATTGTTAAGAGGGTTATCATCCTAAATCCGTCTGCCTGGCAACAAACCTCCGCAGTAATGGTGTGATATGTTGTAGCTCTGCAGAATAATTTGTTTGGGTTTTTAGTCATTTTCCTATTTTAGCTTTTGAAACAAATCTACCAGATCAAATGTTTGCCAACATTAATTTAATGAGCAGATCACCGATTCTTGCAGATGTTTGATAATAACATCTAGTAATTCCATTTTAATTTTTTTTTAATGAACAGCTGGTATGTACTTTATCATTGCAAAATTAGTTTGATTTGAATTTATTGAAAGATTTCCTGTCTGGCCATGTCTTAAAACCAGATAGTTTTTGTTGTGGTTTTTTTTGGCATCAAGACTGAAACATTGATGAAAATTTGGTGAATGTTTTTTTTGTTGTAATATTTTTTTACAGACATGTATACCTCTAAAAATAGTTTTACATTTGTAAAATTTGTCCTCCATCTTGGATAATTCTAAAAATAATTATCCAAGAAAAATAATATAATTGCTATTCAATAAAATAATATAATTGCCATTCATGCTGCTTGATGTGTAGACAGATTTGAATTCTTGTGAAGTTAAACAAAACATGCTTTAATTTATTTGTTTGCCAACCAGATTACTAAACACCCCTGTCTCAAAACAAAGCAATGCATTATTTATCATATGTTCTGTATAACATTTTTACCAGGATCCATGGTGGAAGGATTACCGGGACATTTCTTTCTGTGCTCTGTTGACTAGCAGCTCTTGATGAGTGCTGAAAGAGGAGACTGACCAAAACACAAAGCCTTTCTGTACAGGGGATGTAATCAGAGCCTTTCCTAATCAACCTGCCTGCCCATAAGAAAGGGAACCCTGACTTGGATTACCACTCTGCTTCAGCACCACATGGTGTTAGGGCAGGTTGGTAACCTGAGACATTAATATGTTAAGAGCAGATGCACATATGCATAAGCACACAGAAACAATTATTTGCAAATTGACACACAAGAAAGAGCTGGACTGTAATTTGGTAAATACCAAATCCTGTAATATCTAAAAGCAGCTCTGGTTTTCAGAATGTTTTTATTGTGCAATTTTTTTCTATTCCCATTCTTGCTGTGTAGCACTACTCTTTACATGATAGTGCAGAGATGTTTTAAAATATAAGAACCCCCTCTATATTAACTTAAATTTATGCAACAAAAAAGATGGGGTTAACACATTTATAGCCTAATAAAGTGGTCTAAATATGACAGGGGTTTGGTAAAATATGTAACCCCAAATATTTTAAAACAAGAATATGTATATCTATACATTAATGCAGTAAATATTCACAGTAGACCAGCATGAATTAAACTAGATGTTAAGCAGTAGAAAATTGGAAAGAAAGTAGAAGCAGAAACATAAAGCAGCAACATTAGCATAGAAAACAGTGCAGTTGATCTATCAGCCACAAAGATGATCTCTTTTCCAACGTGGTCTCCTTTGTGAGGGCTACAACCAAATCTTTGGATTAGATCTTTAGTACTACATGGATGTTTATAAGACTGATATGTCTCAGCAGGAGCACCAACTTTAGCTTCAGTGTTTTATTGGTACCCAGAGCTTGAGAAATTCAATGCAAAAAAGCGATGGCCAGGATTTGTGGCAGATTGTGTCCAGGACTTTATACTGTATGACAACAGTGCTCACAAGTGCATCTTCACACGACTGTTTTATACATTTATTTTTAAATGATGACAACAACGACAAATTCAGTAATGAATAGTTCTTCTTATTTTGATACAAATCCTTCTTTGTCCTTGTCGTAAACCAGAGTTTGTCAGAATGTAGGCCTGTGTGTCATTGCTGCTCGCAGCACCCTGACACACTTTGTGTGTGGAGAGAATAGAAAGAGGGAGGAAGAGATTATCTTCCAAGTGAGAATCATCTGGCAGTGTGATGTTCAGCCAGGGACCTGTTGAGCTTTATGTCAAGGAGCTACGGTAAATGCCTCCATCAGCAGCGGATCAGGCTGTTCCCTGTGGTTACAGTGAGAACACAATGGTCTTGGTGGTGTGTCACAAACATCCACCAATCCTTCCTTCACTGAAGCATCTCCCAGTGAGGCGAAACTATTATTAGCTTAGGTACAGCAAAGCCTCTTAGAGATCTTTATTTAACCAGATTGGCTGTCTGATGTATGGACACTTGAGGAGTCTGTGACGCACGGGCCTTTCAGGAGCGTTGGGTTTGTAACACTGGCCATTGATAAGGAAATAGTATTACATGGTCCAGTCTGACCTCCTTTCCTAAGGTGACTTTGGCTCTTACAAGGGGGTTTCCCGCCACCCGCCCCTTTCCTTACACTGTGCAGTTTTAGGTAGCAACCTAATTTTAACTCTGAGCATGATGAGGGCTGTGAGCCAGGCGGCCTGGTTACCCCTAGTATCACTTCCATCTGTTTACTTATTTGTCTATCTTCATCATCAAGTGGATGAAAAACGTAAACTTAAAAACTCACGGTTTTGTCATAACTAGTGTTTTGATGCCTTATATTTTCAGATCAAGAGTTTATTAAAGATTTTCTATGATAATTTCACAGGAGAATTACACCAGCTGGCCAATTTATTAGATATTGCTAGCATTGGGTTAGATTCGTTTTCTGTTCAGAACTGCAATATTGCTTGGTTGGAGCGTCATATTTGTTGGCTGCCCATTAATTTGACATTTCCATTTGAATCCTGCAACTGAAACTGAGACTTGTTGGACAATGCAAAATTTTCTAAATACTTATCCAAGAGTAAAAGTAGAGCAAACCGAAAAGGTATAAAGACGAGACAGAGCAGCTAAAAATCACAAGTGGGAAGGTAGAGAGAGACAATTAATTAGAGCTGCGTGTTAGATAATGTAAGACTCACTGTTGAGCTCAAAAGTAAAAGACTTTCTGTATATAAATCCCTCCATATAATGCACTTTAAGCAGGAATTCCCTCCCCCCAACTCTCTCCACTTTAAGTAGTAAATTTCAGACTCTGTAGCTGCTGTTTGGTTTCTTTATTTTTTCAGCAATTTAAAGCTGTTAAGAAAAACATTCTAGTTCCCCTTAAAAAGGAGTAAGTCATTCTACACAGAAGGCATTACTCTGGAGCTGCCTGAACTAACCTGCTCATAACCCAAACTCTTTTCCTTCACTCACCATGAAACATTACTTCTATACTTCCTAATCAATGATTAGTTTTGCAACCCAATGCATCAGGAATGTTTAGTTGCTCTGAGATCTGTCTATTACTTGTCACAGTAGGCTAGACCTTTAGCAATGTGTGCCTCAGAGATTTACACAGGGCGTTGCACAGAAGGAAAGCTTGTTCAGAATGAAAAAAAGCACATTTTTACCATGGTTCAACTGAGCTGTAATTACTTCAAGTTTTAGAAGAAACTCTTCTAAAAACAAAACAAATGTTGGTTATTTGCAGCAAATAAAGCACACTTTTGTATTTATAAATTCCTCTTGGAAAAATTTGTGTATGTACATTAAGACAACAGTCAGCCATCATCACCTTTAACTTATCTTTTTTCAGTTGCTTTTTTCACATTTTTTTACTTTCCCTTTTCTGCTTGTCGTTTCTCTTTTGCTCCCTGTCAGTTAGTCTAGCTGTCATCAGAGGATCCATTACTGTGTCTTGGGACAGACAAACAGGGCCAGTCAGAAACCCAGCAGCTATAAATATGTACAACTTGCCATTCCTGCCGCTGTTGTTGCTACTGGACTGGATGGAGATGTTGGAGAGTACATGCATCCTTTTCAAAATTTCTGAGACTTTTGCTTGCTTTTATCTAAACTTAAATGTTTTACCTACATTCGATTATATTGATGATAATGTTCTACCTAAAGTGAAAGGAGAAAATAGGTTTGTAAATTTAAGGAATACATAGAAGAGTTGTGTAAGGGTTTCACAACCATATCCTGTACAGGCCGCATTGTGGTTTTAGCCAAAACCAGCTAATTTGTGCAGACTCACTTGGCCATTTTTTGTTCTCCAAGGCTTGTTAGTCAATATATTTATCTTTCCTATCTTTAAATAAAATGACTGTACTTGTCAGCTTTTGATAGCTTAAGAGTGCTCAAGTTAAATGATGCCTTCAATGTTTTGCTTCTGATAACTCTTCTTTTTGCTGATAGTGAATGCAAAATTATTATAAGATGCCTCATTGTGAAGGTATAATATTGAAGTATTTCTGTGCAATTAACATTTCACATATGAAAAATGTAGAACATGTGGGGATTACATTCCAGCGGGAGCAGCGAAGCATAAACAGTGAAAGCATATCAATAAACTCTCACTGAGTAGTGCCAATGAACACAATGGACGCTTGTCTGTTTCAGTGAGTGTGTCTGTTTATACACATATATGCTGCCTGTGCTGGATGACCTTTGGTATAAATAGCCTCCTAGCGCTAGCTGCGATGACAGCCGACAGCACACATTGTTGTGTGAATTTGTTTCCCGAGAAGTGCTGTTAATCACTTATCCCTCCAGGAGCAATGCGTAGATTTGTGCCTGCATCTGAGAAATACCTCGGCCACAAGTCTCAGGAAACTTGAGGCAAAATTGTGCAAATAAGTTATTGTAAATCTCAGAAACAAAAGTTAAAATGTTGGTGATATGTAAAATGCATTCTAAGTAGGAGAACGACATTATTGTTTAGTAGAATTAATAGATCAGTGGTTTCAAAAAATGTGGTTTACTATTATCCAAGTATAGAGTGGGAAATGATCATGGAAAAACACATTTATTATAGTACTTATAAATAGATAAAAACAGCAACTGTTAAGGTTGCTTGTGTTGCCATTGCTCAGTCTAGCTCTGGTTTTTTTACCCCAAGTTGCCATTTCATCCTTTTACACTTCCCTTCCGATAAATAAAGGGTTTCCTAAACAATGTACTGAAACTTTTGCATATATCACTTCTTTTTTGTAGTAGGGTTTCCACATTAAAAAAAAAAAGAACTGACATACAATTTAATTAAATTTTATACATTTTTCTGTAAACATTGCATAACAATTTCCATTAATTTATCTTCTGATCCCTGTTTGGACTAGTTGAATTGTGGAACACGACAGATTATACACACCTTTAACCAATTTTACAATAACTTGTTTTTACATGTTTATTGGAGTCGCATAACCACATTTCCTTAAAGTAGACTATGGATAGCCAATAGAAAATTACTTTAAGTCACAAAACAGGTTGGATTTTGCCACTTGCATACAACTCCATCTTATACTTAGAAAAGTCAGCTA
Organism: Poecilia picta; assembly: GCA_033032245.1. Lineage (NCBI taxonomy): Eukaryota > Metazoa > Chordata > Actinopteri > Cyprinodontiformes > Poeciliidae > Poecilia > Poecilia picta. The sequence continues at coordinate 29,368,959 of CM065355.1, forward strand.
TGAAACTACCTAAATTTCTGAGGGGAAAATGATTGGCAGCTGACACCATTGTGTATCAAATCAAATTTGATTTGTATTGCACTTTTCAGGAACAAGGCATCTCAGAGTGCTTTACATCATAAAATATATGATGTCGGCTAACGATCTAAGATTGTCATAAGGGGAAAACAGGGGCAAAAAATTGTGTAGTATGAACTATTGTATTAGATAGTCGGATGTGCCCATCTTTATTTAAATCTAGTGATTACTGAAGGGCAATATACTATACAGACTTCATAATTTGCAGGCTTTTGGTTGAATGCAATACTTATTTCCACTTTGGAAATAAATGTTTAGTTTTTATTCAAGTATGTTTTTTGTTATTGGATACTGAGAATCCATTAACACTGGAACTGATTTAGTTTATCAGTTCCAGAGTTGTGTGTTCTTTTGAAAATAAAGTGTATGGCAGGAAATTGCATGCATTATTACTCATTTCCATTAAATCAGTGTCAAAAGGTCTTGAAACAATATTATCGTTTATTGCAATAATTTTTTAGACAATTAATTGTCCAGCAAAATTTGTTATTGTGACAGGCCTAATCACCGATCAGACACTTTTTCATGGAAATCGGCCGATTATGATCGATGGCCGATTGATAATATTGTGCAATCTCTTCTTATGCCTTTATAGACAAAACTGAGTTGTTAAATTCCAGGGAATTATATAAATACAAGAATTTTCAGAAAGTGTAAAACATTAGTCTTTCAAATATCAGACAGGTTACTTGGCATGAAGCTTGAGAAGCAATAACATGTCTAAAATGTGGTGTCTTCAGTATTCCAGTAAGGTAATAATCCCTTTTTTATCTATCGTAGATCTGGAGCCTGATGACAGCACATCATTCTACATCCTAAATGTGGGCCAGCCCCAGTCTATGGTCACAAACCACCAGTCTATTGGCCTGCCTCGTCATGGCATGCACTCCCATCCTCAGGTCATCAGCACTTCGCCGCGACTTCCATCACACAAAACAGGAACTGAGCACCTAAGCTATGAGGCACAAGGCTCCAAGTATGGCACCTCACCGCTGCTGCCCTCTGCTCCTGTGGAGGCACCAAAAGCCTTTGAGTGCCCCAGTATCCAGATCACCTCCATCTCCCCTAGTTGCCAGCAAGAGCTAGATCCCAGTGAGGGGGAGCTGACGGCCAATGGTCCTGATAGGGATTACCACGGCGACAGACCCTTGTCCAGAGACCATCTATATTTGCCACTGGACCACTCATACAGGGACTCTTCGCTCAGCCCTAGCCCCTGCAGCAGCCTCTCCTCTAGGAGCTGGTTCTCTGATGCTTCATCTTGTGAATCGTTTTCACATGTCTATGACGATGTTGACTCAGAGCTGAATGAAGCAGCTGCAAGGTTTAGTCTGGGCTCCCCTCTGACTTCTCCAGTTTGTGTGTCACCGCAGGCTGTTGGGGGAGTTCTAGAGGAGCAGTCCCCATGGCAGCACCATCATCCCCCCTTTGTGCATCACACTCACTCCACTCTTTCTCCTCGACAGTCCCCCTGCCACTCACCACGCAATAGCGTCACTGATGAAAATTGGCTTAGTCCACGGTCTCCTTCCAGGCCCTCTTCACGACCAACCTCACCCTGCGGGAAAAGGCGACACTCCAGTGCCGACATTTGCTATCCCAGTTCCCTGTCTCCTCATCACTCACCTACACCCACGCCAGGACATTCCCCCAGGGGGAGCGTGACAGAGGACACATGGGCTGGGAGTCCCACTATGGGCATGTCACCTTTTCAGTGCTGCCCATCTGAGACAGACATCCCATCAAAGACAAGGAAGACCTCACAGGATAGAACATCTCTGCAGACAGGGAAAGGAGAGATGGCATTAGATGACCAGGAAAATCTGTCTTCTAACCTCGATTCTCCTCCAGACGACGCGATGCACAGCATGAAGAAAGATGGTCCTGCAGAACAGTTTCTGTCTGTGCCCTCGCACTTCTCATGGAATAAACCCAAGCCTGGTCATACACCTATTTTCAGGTAAGGTAGCTGATTTTGAAATGGAGAAGCAAAATTAATTGTAGGATAACTCCTCAAAACATTAGGAACCTTTGAAAGGTATGAAGAAAATATTATGTAAGCATACTGTATTAAAAAATAGGCAGCAGATAACAAATTACAAGTTACCCAACTTGTAAAAAAACCCCCAAAAAGTCTACTTTAGTAGATTTGGCGTACTTTCATTAAGACCTTACGAGCGTCTCTTAAGCTTGTTAGAGAACATTAGTGATCAATAAGCATAAAGACTAATGGTCCCACCTTACTGACACTTGGATCAAACCTCAGAGATACAATTGAGGGTAAGTTTTAAGAAGCATTTGGTTATGAGTAAGGTTCTAATTATCATCCAAAAATGAAAAGAGTATGGCACAACTGCAGGCCCACTGTGATACATTTGTCCACCTAAACTGACAGGTCAGGTAAGGACAGCATTATTACCTGGAGCAATGAGGTGTATGCTCAACAAAGGGATTATTGAAAGTCCCATTTGCAGTTTGCCACAGGGCATCTAAGGTAAGCATGCAGGTAGAATAAGGTCTTGTTCAGATTAAACCAACATTAAACTTTTTGGCACGGATTCAAAATGCTGAGTATGGTAAAAAAAAACAAAAAACAAACTAACACTGCAGATCCTAACGATAACACCCTCTCAGTGGTGATGCATGATGGAGGAAGCATCATGCTGTGTGGGGTTGCTTTCAAGGATAGGGAACCTGGTCAGAGTTCATCTATCAATAAAACAACCTGAAACACAACTAGAAGCTACCATGGACTGATTTAGATTTTTTAAAAAATGTCCATGTGTTTGAATGGCTCAGTTATAGTCCAGACCTGAATTTATTTAAGAATCTGGGGTCCAATCTGACTGAACCCAATCTATTTTGGAAAGAAGAGTGAGCAACAACTTTCAATCTTTAAATATAAAATTTGTTTTACAACTTTGTGTTTGCTTATCACATAAAATCCCCCAAAAATGCATAAAAAAAGTTGGACTTTTGACACTGCAGCAGTTTGAAACTAACCTGAGACAAGGTGATTATCACTTAGTAGACAAGTGGTCTAGGTCAAAGGGCTACAATATTAATTGTGTTGGATTCGTTAATGAGTACTGTGACTCGCCATAAAGATAAAAACATTTCTTTTTGAAGAGTGAACATTTTATTCTAGTTAATGTGTATCAGTTGCATTGTTAGGTAACATGTTTGTTCATTTTCTTCTTTGTTCAGTTATGAGGGAACTTTGAGCTGCGAGTTAAAATTGAGGTTTATTAGTGTGTGAAGAAGAATACACAAGAAAACCTACACACACACCAATAGGAGAAGAGGAGGAGTTGTCTGTCTGTTCTCCAATGTGTGTGGCAGATGAAGATGAGGCCTGTTTGTGTGCACTGGCCCCTAGCGCTGTAAATCAGCACAGGGCACATATGGCAAAGGGGCAGCCGCACACACGCAGACAGACACGTCTGTAGACATAACACAAACACTTATTCACATAGACCTATCACCGTCCAGACAAAAACGGGGTCACATCTATGATGAGTCACAATTTAAACTCAATTGTACCTTTGTTGGTAGGTGTATGTTCCCACAGCAGATGTTGCTTATACAGAGGAAAGTCAAGGGGCTTTCATGAAGCCATGAAATAGGATGTTGATTTGTCTATGCTTGCATGTGTGTCAGCCATGTTTTGAACAGATGGCTCAGGTGGAATGGGTGGGGTTGGGTGAGAGGGGACTGAGGGAAAAAATGGCTTGGATTGTCAGCTTCTTACTATGACACAAAATATCTTGTAGGGCTGTAAAAAGTGTTTGCCTTCTTTTATAGTAGATTTAAATGATCAAGGGATTAAACTACCTAAAGCAAACCTCGCTCTGTGTTAAAATATACGGTAATATTTAATCATGAATTAACCGATTTAACTTTTTTTTATTAGCTTAGTTGCATTCACTACAATCGGGAGTGATTAATGCCTGATGTTTACAATGAAGAAATTACTTGAATTGAACTAGTCAGAAAACTTGAAATGGGCTAAAATATCTTGTTCCCTGATCTAACAAAATTCAAGACAAGAAGACAAACGTCATTGACATTTGTCAGTCTGGACAGGATTACAAACACATTTCTAAGGCTTTTAGACCCCAGCAAATCAGCGTAAGCCATTATCCACAAAAGATTGGAGAGTGGTGAATCTTTCCAGGTGTGGCTATGAAATTTACCTCAAAAGTATATCAACAAATCATTCAGGAGCTGACAAAAGAACCAAAAGCTTAATAACAGTGTTTATGATTGAATGATAAGAAAGAGAACTGAGAAAAAAGAATCCACAGGAGAACCCTGAGGGAAAACCTTGCACTGTTGAAATATTTGCTAAAGCACATCTTGGTAATCCCCAAAACCTTTGAGTTAACTATTATGTGGAGATTGTCCAGCCATCAGTTCTTAAATTTAGACCTACAACTTTTGTTATAAAGCAAGACAATGGTCCAAAGCGCACTTGCCAGGCCACCTCTGAATGGCTCATTAAAACAAAATTAAGAGTTTTTGGTCTGGGTAAAATTTAGACTTAAGTAAATGAAGATGCTGTGGCAACAGACATCGAAAAGGACTCGCTGTCATTATTGTAAGCACTTTATGGTGGACCAACCAGGTTGTAGGTTTAGGAGCAATTCATTTTTCTCACAGGACCACATTGATTTAGAAAGGTGTTTTTTTTTATTATCTCTGAAATGAAACCATCATATTTTACATAACATATATTATTGTTTGACTGTGATGGCTAGAGGACATGTCCAGTCATGTATCCAGTTGCCTCTCGTCCACTGACTGACCGCTTGACAGGGACCAGTCTCCCAGGGAAAGCAGGTGTAGATAATAGGTTGATGGCTTTTTCTCTGATTTTAAGGTTTGTTTAATAAGTGAAACATGAGTAACAAAAAAACCCAAAACAAAATCAGTAAAGAGAAAAAAAGCTTTTAAACTGTGCTGTATTATCTTTTATAGCTTTTAAAAATGATGGATAGCTGGTATTACAGTAGTTGTGCACTAAAAACTGGATTGAAGCAAAAATAAATTTCACTTAGGAAAATGTCAGATGTCTATACCTCAGGACTGTAAATAGGTTTTGACATTTAGTGGAAATGAAAAAAAGGGAAATGCAAAACATAAATAGTATAACATTTAGAATGAAAAATATATCTTCATGTTCCTCTGGAGTTGGCCTTATTGTTATGGTTCATGTCTTTGTTTTTAAAACTTAATTGTACCGAGTGAGTCACGTAGAAATTATGAATGAATTTCCATGATCCAGTTAAAATATAATTATAACACAAGAGAAAAAAGCTGCAGTGCCCCCAACCTTGTTTATTAATTCATGAGTTTATGTTTTACAAAAACAACAGCGATAACAGTTTTACCTTGTTTTGTGGAACAAAACGTGTCAGAACATTAATTGAGCTAGGGGTAAGATGTTGAAATTTAATTGCAACTCAGACTGTAGGAAATCAAGGATCTGTGAATGCAGTTGGCTGGGTGCATCATGCATGTAATACAGACAGTTGAGAAAGGTTATGCTTTGTGAGGAGATGGTCTATCCCTTCCCTCCCATCACAAGCTCATATTTCCTGTGTTCTGTTTGTGTTGCTATGGAGGCCATGTAACCACATGCTTCATTGGTGGTTATATGATGACTTATGCCAGGAGTGGATGACTTAATACCTTGCCTAAGTGGTAGATCCTAATTGTTACTTGCTTTTAGAGAAAATTTTAATTACTTGATGATGAGACTCAAAATTTGACATTTACAAGAACTTTGGGACTGCCATATGAAAGACAAAGGTTAACATTTCTGTTGGTTAGTACACATATATGTAGTTGTAAATACTATCTTAAATTAGTTGGATGTGTCATGATTCACGGTTTTGGTGAGGTGAGAGATGCAGGCAGACCCAGGATGACGTGGTGAAAATGATGTTTTAATGAATATAATCCAGAGCGGAGGCACAAGCAAACAGAGAGGTTACACACGACGTAACACGACGAGGATCCGACACAGACAAAGACAACAGGTGGACTTAAATACACAGGGAGGGTAATCAAGAAACTAGACACAGCTGGGATCAATAAACAGGGAGGACAGGACAGAGACTCACAGGGAAACAGGACTAAACACAGAAAATCTCAAAATAACTATACAGAAAACACCGATCACAACAGGATGTTCTTTTGATATGGAAGGGCACCTATCATAATTTTTAAACTTTTTCTTTTAAGTTTTTTGTTCAGATTTTTAGGTTGGGATATTTTCATGTCTAAATTCCAGAAATGTGTAAAATTGCAAAAAAAATAAAAACATTAGCACAAAGCCAACATTGTAAAAGAGGGATGGCGTTACATTTTAAGTGCTAAACTCAGTCATCAATGCAAAGCACAATGACTGTAGAAGAAATAAAGTAGTGATGGCAGTATTGATCTTAAATTAAAGTTAATAGAATGAAGATTTTATATTGTGTAAAATCTTCATTCAATCTCTGAGGTAATCCAGGAGGTAGGCCATAAAACCAAAATGAAAAGGTGTAGAATATGTTCATGGTTTGTTGCTAAATTAATCTATTTCACTCAGGTGGATGGGCCCAGTTTCTGCATGGAGACCTCTATTCAGTGTTTTATATGTACAGCTGTTCAAATATGATTGTAGCCTACTCAGATAACAAAAAAAGAGGCACTGAGGAAAAACACACAATGCCACCCCCTCTGGTGTACTGGACAGAAAACACGCTGTAGTACAGTATGCACGCAGACTTGGATAGTCATTTATGTACTGTCTAACTCACACCCTTGTCCTTCCACCCATTCTCTGACCCACACGTTAAAATGTTAAAGACTCAGATAAAAAAAGTCCCGCTTAGAAAATGATTCACACTTTGAGTCTTAACATGACCTATTACTAGGTTTATGCTTAAGAACTAAGCGAGCAGATGTGGGCATTCCAATGATTCACTGTCTGATGGGAGAAAGAACAATGCATTATATATTACCATTTGTCACCGACTGCACCATGTCAGTCCTTGACAGGGGAATACCCATGTTTTAAACATTTTTTCTGATAGCCAACCTCTAGTCAGGTGATGGCTTTTATGCATACAGTTCAAATTTGGTAGCATTTTTTATAAGTTTTTCTTCCAGCATTGATAAAAGGTTATAATCAATACTACAGGTTCTATTTGCTCTTAGTTTTTGTATTATCTCATGACACTCCTGATCTTTTTGCTAGGGTTGCCGTAGACGCTTTTGACCACATCTTAGACACAACTGTTGCACTTGTCGAGTTTGTTGCCAGAGGTCTAATTTCCTCTACCACTCAGTGTGGGTGTTGACCTGTATGCTTGCGTTTGTGTCTCCTCAGGACAACCTCGCTCCCTCCTTTAGACTGGCCGTTACCCAGCCAGTTTGGCCAGTATGAACTGAAGATAGAGGTGCAACCCAAAGCCCACCACCGTGCACACTATGAGACTGAAGGCAGCCGAGGAGCTGTCAAAGCAGCTTCTGGTGGCCATCCAGTTGTCAAGGTAACGTTTTCCCCTCCTCAGTTCTGCGCCTCATATTGTTCACACTTAATTTCTTCTTTGTGGTTTTTAAGTTAAAATTTTTCTCCAAGGTGTGTCTAAATATTTCAGTAGAACAAAATCATGTTTTGTGTTTAGGACTGAAGTTGCTTTTGGGGCCTAAATTAACCATGTAGTCACATGGTCCATTTAGAGGTGGAAGTAATGAATTAAATAAATAAATAAAATTACTAATTTATTTCAGTAATTCAATTCTGAATGTTAAACTTGTGTATTGATTAATTATCCAGAGTGATACATTTTAAATGTTTATTTTTGGTGATTATTTCTTATAGTTAATGAAAACCAAAAATTCAGTTTCTCAGAAAATTTGAATGTTGTATGAAATGAAAAAAAAAGTCAATTCTGTGATAAGTATATCTGTGCATTCAATAGTGTACGGACTCATCTTTTTGCACAACTTGTTGCATCAGTGCAATGCGGTAAAGAGGTGATCAGCTAGTGGCACTGCTGAGGTGTTAACAAGGCAATATTGGTTGAATGATGATCTTCAGCTCATCTGCATTGCTGGATCTGTTGTCTCTCATTTTCCTCATGATAATAACCAATAGAATTCCTATGGTATTTTATGGTTAAAAAGCAAAGTGACATCATTGTCAGTAAAGGAATTGGTGCATTGGCACGTGGGTAGGTTCCAAGTCCTGCTGGAAAATAAATTAACCTCTCCACAAAGATTGTGTCATGGAAAGAATTACTTTAACGAGAGTCTGAAAGAGAAGATTGTCAGCAGAGAAGGATGAAGTGCTCTGAATGTAAGCTAAGATAACTGCCTTGACTTTGTGACACAGTCTTAACCTTAATAGTTTAAGACCTTCTGTTGACAATGCTCCCCAAATCATCTTCGACTCTGGAAACATTACACTAGCTTGAAAACTGTACAAGTATCATGTCTGCTGTCTCCTAGACAATTATTTATGGCATAGAATAATGCTTCTGTACTAAAAAATGTTTTCATTGGGGATATATTCTTGGAAACATGAATTTTTAGTTTTCAATAAGAAAAAAACCCATCAAAATAAACTGAAATAAATGTTCTGCATAACATTATGCTGTAACTATATCATATATAAGTTGGTCTTTTATACAGAATTACTGAGATAAATTAAATTTTTGAGTATATTCGATCTAGTTTTGGGCACCTATATGTACAATCAGGGGTCATTATCTGACTGAAAATGGGTCAGTGTGCAACCTGTTAGTTCAAACTGTCATTCACATCCTGTTCTACTGTAAAGCTCAAAGTGAGCCTACTGACACGAGTAGTAAGACAGGCTGGCACGATGGCATGAAGGGTGTGACAATACGCCATCAGCTACTCTGTCATTTGATAGGATGCGTAACAGCATAGATGAGAGATAAAGAGAGAGAAAAGACCTAGTAACAGAAAAAGATTTCAGTCTAATTAATAGTTTAAGAACCTAATGCCAAGCTTTTTTTCATATGTGTTATTTAGGAAATGTCTTTTGTCACCATTGTTGCAGAACTTTACAATGGTTGCAAAATAGTTCCCTTTGAAATCAGATTTTCCATATTTTCCATACTCTGTTTTATTTTTCCCCAAATTTTTACTTTTAGCATTTTATTCTGAATTTCCCTTTACTAAATCTCCAAAAGTTTATAAAGTGGAGTAATTTAATTTAGCAAATCCATAGTCAAAGCTCCACATTTACTGTTATTAAAGGTTCACAAATATTACAGTGCTGTGGTTTAAAAGTGTTTAAATGTATTTCCATTCATTTTTTTTTAAAGAACTAAAACATTATGTGGAAATCAAGGAATACAATTTTTTCACATTTGAAAAGAAAATGTGAAACACATTGAAATATGTATCATAAAGAAATCTGGAAACGGTAAACTATTGTGCACACCTTTTAATGATCAGGACCTTTGCTCAATTTTTTTCTTCCATCTGTTCCAGAAATTTCTATTGAATACATGACTATCTGTGTTTTCATGTACATGGCCCTATGACAATGATTTGTATATTTGTGATATTTGCTTGCTAGCACTGCAGTGTAAAATGTCCCATTACTTTTTTTTCACATCTTGAACTACAGGACTTGTTTTATTTCTTCTTTTTTTATGGAAATGCTTTGCACTAATGTTTAAATGTATGTTTTTGATATTTTTACACTTGCTTACTTGTAATTTTCTATGTAAAAATATTTTTTCATTGGTTGGTGGTAAGATATGTTTTAGCTCTTGGTGTCTCCAGATTGGGAGTAAATAAACCATCGGGTGAACTCTGTTCACCACTAGTGATTATGCACATTATGCAAGATTTAACAAGTAAGATAAAATACAACACTTGAACAGCTGTGGACACAACATTTCCTAAAATAACAAAGACTTCTGTCATTTGTTGCTTTAGAAACAGCCTATATCCTCATACATTCAGTCATGCAGTCTCCTTCAGGCCAATCATTAACCATTTCCACCTCAGTTAGACCAAGATTCAATCCTGCCATATGTGACAATGCATAATTTAACTTTGAGATTTTTTTTAACCAAGCTCTTGTCACTGTTGCCCTCTTTTCTCATCCTGAGGAGACAATGTTTGGTATTGTTGCTTTATTTGATGTAGCTAGTAATTGAAAACAATTGACTTGAATCACAAAGGTATCTAGAAGTTGATTTTAAACATCAAAACATGGTCAGTAATGCCTTTAGATTTTTGGCCTTCAAGTCAGTTTAGTTGAATATATTTAATTTGACATACATAGACACAGTTTGTTAGGTTATTTATAATACCTAGTGTTCCCTGTTTTAGCAAGAGGCTGTAAAAAGGCCACAATAGCGCTGTTGTGATGAACAAACCATGAAAGAAGATAACACATGTATTTCTTTAGATTAGCTGGGTTAACACAGTTTATGTCATCATATGCATCTAAACCGGGAGGTGTTGCACTTTCTGAGTTACCGCTCCAACATATTGGTCTGCAATAACTACCAAGGATGAAAGATAAATTGAAATGCTTTCATAATCAAATTCACAAACTGGTGTGTGTTGCCACATACTGCGTTAGGAAAGCTGTTGAGAGAAGGGCAGAGATAGCATTTGCTTCTCTTCAGCAGCGGTTTGCACGACTCTGCACAAAGAAAATGTGTGGGCGAATGAGGTATTGTGTAGGAACCAAAGTAGTTTGAGCACCATGTTTGACAAACTTATTTTTTAACTGTTTAGAGATTTTTATTTTTTTGCCTTTATATTAAATATTTATTCAATTCTTTATTCAGGTATAAGAAACATCTGCACATTTTGTGTAGTTCTGGCTTCTTGGCTATTTAGGCATTGATCATGTCTAAGAGCTTCTAATTTGAGAATGAAAAACAGATTTTATATTTAGTTAATTAGTAGTAACTCAGCACACCATTAGTAATATTACCTGGTATTTTAGAATAATTAAGACTGTTATTTAATGTAGAAAAAACAAGTAAAGTAATCCAAAGTGAATTACAACAAATAAAATATGAATAAAAAAATATACAGTACAAGCCTTTTTGTGGGAAGTTATGCAGAAACCATTTGATAGGAGTCAAACTACCTGGAACATTTAAGATATTTTAGTATATCATACTCTCCAGGTGTACTGCTGAAAATTAATAAGCTGTTCCATGAAGGCAAATTATTACAGCTACATGTGATTGCAACCTTTCTGCTGCAAAATTGTAATTTCCACACTCGATATTTAAAAATGATCTTTTGTGGCATGTTAAAATATAAATGGTAAAATACTAGATATCTTAAAATTCTGTACTTTTTTATCCAAAAGTATTTGGATCTTAATTGCATTTTGTTTTTCTTTGGTAGTTTGTACATAGTTTGCCTGACAAACAATTATGGCAAACATCGCTTACAATATGTCGTTTTGATTTTAAATTTTTAGATTTGACAAATAGACTCCATATCCACTTCTCAATGCGAAACCTCTTCTTCTGCTTGGGTCTTGACTTCCAGTGACGTGACGTCACCAAATGACGTCATTGCTGCCATCTGGACCTGGAGATGACTTCCATTTTTTGACCAGGCCGTTGCCCATATCAGTACACTACTGAACTGATTTGTCTACAGAAACCGGTAGCCTGTTTAGGTTTCAGAGCAAAAGTATTCAATCAGTTTTAGGATTCTTGTATTGACTCATCCAGCTATTTAAAACTATAACCTGTGCAATACAAGGCAGTTTAATGCTGCATGGATGTAGCAAGAAGAAGATTTAGTGACAGTTATTGTGTAGATGTTCATCAGAGTTCCCAATCCCATCAAAGGTTTGTTAAATTATATGTTGAAAATATGTTAGATGTATTATTGCAAGCTGAAATTGTGTAGCCAGTTAAATTAGTTTTCTTGCCTCATCCATCCACTCGTCCATGCATTCAATTATTTATATTTTTTAATGGAAAAGTATTTATTATTTCTATTAGCTAGTTGCTAACAAATATGTTTTTGGCTAAGGTCAATAAATATCCAATAATGTTTATTTATAAAAGATGTTTAGTGGTGGTATTAGGTTTGTAATCCTAGTATTGTAGCAGCACTACATGAAACACAAATCTGGAGCCCTCATTTGGATAACAAAACATGGCATTACAGTGAGTCAGGAGTTTGATATCAACTGTGTCGTTTTGTGAGTACAGCTCCTTGTTGCTGACCAGCTTTTGATTACTAATCTTAAGATTATTGTTGAGTTAGGAGTGTCTGATATAACAACATAAGATTATGAAAGATTAAAGTATGCTTAGGAGTTGCCATAAGCAGAGATCATACATAAGCATAAAAAGTGTACTCTTTTGTGATGCCTAATAATCATGTTTTTATTACATGTTTTCTCTTAGGTGTTCTGGAGTAGTTTGTCTACATAGTGAAATGGTGTTAGAATGGTGATCATGATTTTCCTATCTTTGTTTTTCTTAATGACAGTAACTTTGTAATTGCTTTGACAACAGTTATTTACACTGCTGGGTATTGTACGGGACTCTGTTCATACTCATTATAATTTATTTGGATAGCTGGCCCTTTTTTTTACCTGGTTAAGAATAAAGATGTGTTTCTTCCTCTGATTTGTATTTTTGCCATCTTCCAAAGAGTAAACACATTTGTTGAAATATACCTTTAATTTATTTTAACTTCTGGCTGCCATAAGAAAAAATTGCCTTTTGATAAATTAAGAAAATTATAAAATGTGTGGAAGGAAATGGTTTTATAAAATAGTATTTACATGTGTGTTTCAATTAATTCTATGTCTAACATACTCCTGTATTGCTGGTTAATTTTATCGTAAACCTTTTAATATGACCGTAAACTGAAATTTGGCTGCATGTGTGCGTAGCTGTTTTAGCCATTCCTCTGGGGCTAGCTGCAGACCTTAATCGGTACACCTGTTGCTAGGAGACATATAAGTCCAAAGCCTCTCTGGCTGAAGGCTGAGGTATCCTTGGGCATATTTAAAGAGCTTATTTGTGTGCTGCTGCACCCACACAAATATAAGGAGCCCCTCTGGTATTACCAATTTGGCTAGAGACGGGGACAGGCCGATGCGGCAGAAACAAGCTGACAGACAATGAATATGCTGTTGCACTCACCCATGCAGCATGGCAGCAAATCTAAAGCACACAAATGTAATGGAGAGCTGTGAATTATGGAAAGGTAACAGAGAGAAAACGTGTCTATTGGCAGTATTATAATGCCTGATGAATCTAATTGAAGGTATGGTGTCAGGTGACAAGGATTTGAAATGTAAAACAGCATTTCTGCAACTAGGCCTCATTTCCTCCAGCTTAGATGCATTAAATGATTTTGATCCCACAACTTGAGTGACCCCATTAAAGCTTGTTTGTCATTCAGCTTCTCGTTATCAGCATATCTGGTTTTATTTTTTCAGATGTACATTTTTTCTTCCCAGACATTTTTCTGTACCTTAACAGTTGTTTCCATCTACTTGCATTAGCCTGACTAATTACCAGCTAATCTCAACTTGTTATACTGGTGTCATTCAGTAAAGAGGAGCCTACATAATTAAAAAAATTAACTATAAACAACATTTTAGATGAGTCTTATAACTGTAATAATTAACATTTTTAAATATTTCAGCAGGAATAGACATTGTAATTTGGTGTGCCAGCACCAGTAATTAATTGATTTAGTATGATTTTTGTCTGTTGTAGAGCAATAACTACATTTACCTTGGCATGAGTTGGTTTGTGATCACAATGGTGAAATAACATTTGGTTAATTACCACAATTTCATAATATTATGGTATTTACATGCAAAATCTGTCTGATTTTATTTGAAACCTTATTCTTCTTACTGCTAAAAATAATAACAATAATAATTTCTGATATAATATAATCTATATAATTATTGATTACATATTTTTATTATGCTGGTTTCAATACATAATCTGATTATTTGCTTATTTTTCGGGGGAGCCATTCTGGAACTTTACACCAAAGTGTTCTTTTAGTTTTATCACAATATCTACCTTTCAGATATTGTGATAAAACTAAAACTATCAACAGTTTATATCAACCAGAAAAAACATCTCACTCAAAACATCTAGGAATTTCCTTTGATCATGTCCACTGCAAAAGCCTTTTTATGTTTCGAATCTCAAGGGGATATATTGTGCTCTGTTTATTGTTGAGAGAGTTTATCATTTTTGGGGCCCACAACTACATTCAACTTGATTTGTCTGACTTCGCAAAAACTTTGAACACTCTTGAGTTAAATCATTCTACACTTTGTTTTAGCTGCTATGGTAAATACTGTAATCTCGTATTGTTTTTACAAGGTCATCAAAGCTTAAAAATTTCACACAAGCCCGTGCCTAGCGCATATTCATGCAGTTTACACTTTATGGACTGGCTGGGACTACTGTTGCCTTGCCCCGGGGTTGTATTTGATGTAAACATACAAGAGGCTAGCTACTTACTTTTTGTAATTTAGTACCCAGCACAAGAAAAAAAAACGTTGCCGACCAGGGGGGAAGGAGAAAAAGAAGTGTGCTTAAGAGTGAGTGAAAGTGAGGGAGGACAAAATGGGAATAAAAGGAATTGAGCGTGGAAGTAGAACAGGGCCATATACAGGCCTCATGCTGTATACAGTAAACGTGTCTGCTGCGTGTGTCGGTTTGTGCATGCGCATGAGCGTGCACATGTATTGACCTTGTTTAAACAAACAGTCAACCAGCCCCCTGGCTCTCACTGCCCTCCCTGGTGTGCTGGGCAAACAGCAGGGCTGTGTGACTCTTTCTCTTTCTCTCTGTGTGTGTGTGTGTGCCAATAGATCCCATGGTGCCTCAGTGCCACACCAGGGAAACCACTGCCAGATAAAATGGGACCTCGCGTGACCTTGACCGCTGTTTCTCCTGTTTTTATTTCTGTGGTGCACACACACTAACCAGACAGCTACACACACCCTCTCCCTGTCTCCCAAACATTGCAGACTGTTCCATAAAACACAGTTTGTATGTTTAAATCCACATTTTTAATTTTTACATCCACTTTCCTAAACAAGCGTCAGGACTGTAGTTTACACCAGCATGGGTCTATGTAGCTGCTCACGCAAACGCACACACACTGCTGCATACACACGGGGAGTCTCGCCATGGCAACAGCGGAGCAACACAGGGAAACAACTTAGTAGAGTCAGGCGGTCGCTGTGAGAAAGTGTCATGTTACGGCAGAGGGCTGAGGCTGAGGAAGGTGAGAGGGTAGGACAGGGACAGAGAGGAGAGAGTGACACAAGGAAAAGTAGAAGGAAGAGTACCAATGATGAAAACAGACTGGGGGAACGACACAGTGAAGAGAAACTGTGAAGGAGACGAACATAGATAATGACAGACAAAATAGCTGTTGATCTGAAATTGTTCAGTGAACAGGTGGTGTTTTACCCTTAATCTTCACCCATTATCTGTATGCTGTTGGAAGTCAAAACAGTCCTGGTGAAATTAGAAGTAATTTTAATTTTCAATGTTTGTCTTTTTAATCAAAAGAAATGTTGTTAACTAAGGCTGCACAGTGGCGCAGTTGGTAGAGCTGTTGCATTGCAGCAAGAAGGTTCTGGGTTCGATTCCCGGCCCCGGCCTTTCTGCATGGAGTTTGCATGTTCTCCCTGTGCATGGTGGGTTTTCTCCAGGTACTCCGGTGTCCTCCCACAGTCCAAAGACATGACTGTCAGGTTAATTGGTCTGTCTAAATTGCCCCTAGGTGTGCATGGTTGTTTGTCCTGTGTGTCTCTGTGTTGCCCTGCGACAGACTGGCGACCTGTCCAGGGCGTACCCCGCCCCTCGCCCGGAACGCGAGCTGGAGATAGGCACCAGCAACCCTCCCGACCCCACCAAGGGACAAGGGTGTAGGAAAATGGATGGATGTTGTTAACTATGTGTATGAATGTATGCAATGTTGGGACATGTTTTTCAACCTCAGCTTGCTCTCTTTATTACTGCCTCAGTGGAACAGATGAAGGCCAAAAATAAGTGGGGTCTTTATTTAGTAGAAGGTGAGTCTGTAATCATATCCTGCAATTTTATTTTAAGGTTTATCCTAAACTCGATCCACAATCAAATGCTGGAAGTCAGAAGTTAGTTACATGCCTCGGCGAACTTGGGCCTGGGGGTCTTGTGACTGCCATTAATGTCACTGTGGTTTAATATAACAACTGATTTCTATCAGGCCTGATTTACTCTCAGAGCTTTCAAATTGAGAGGAGGGAAGAAGCTTAAAAGGGAAACAACCACCCTCCTGAGGTGTTTTACACTCATTCCTACATTTAGTATTTGGTGGAGGTGTGATTTAGGAATGTGGCATAACTCAAAAATGTGTGTTTTGTGCATTCATGTAGAAAAGCTTTTATTAACTTGATAATTGTGACACTCAATACATTCTTGTTTACATGTCCTTCTTTGAAGTTTGCTTATACCTTTGATTGTAAGAGTTATGGTAATATCTATTAGATTTAATTTGTTACATTTCACAGGCAGGTAAATGACTGCTTAGTCAAGTTATTCACCTGGGTTGTGAGCCTGCAGGCGGCTGTGTCACAACATTAGCCAAAAGCAGTGATGGTTGCCTCTTTTTTTTTTTTTTTTTTTTTTTTTGGTTTCCTCCCAGTAATGGTGCAATGGTGCACAGGAACAGGTGGGGGAGGGGTAAAGCTGTGCTAATGTAGGATCTATAGAGGAAGTCAATTTCTCCATTATATTGACGTTAAACTGTTGGGATGGTATGATGAAAAATGTTTTGGCAGTTTTTAAAAAAAGAAAAAATCTAAAAGTTTTTGTGGCTTTTATTTGCAGTTTTTAGACAGGAAATGGGCAAAGAGAGAAGAGGGTAAAACATGCTGCGAAGGTTGCAACAAAAGTTGACAAAAACTGCACCAACAGCTCTGTTTATGGGGTACCCACTTTACAGACTCCGTAGAATAATAACTTTCTAAAGCATGAATATACGATGAGACATTGTCTCTTTCCATTAACTTTTTTTGACACTTTAGGATAGCAAAACAAAGGCATTTCAAAAATGCCTTAATTTAGTAATAATTTTTTATAATAAATTTATAATGATCATTTAGACTGCCTGATCCTTTGTTGTTGAATTCATTGTACTTTAAAGGGAAATATAGTTACCAGACGGTACAACGCTTCTTAAAACGCATCCTAAAAACTTTGCATTAAGAACAAAAATTATTATAATTGTTGCATCTCTAATTACAAGTTCTGACTTCATGGAAACTGGTTCTATGTAATACCAAATACCAGCTCTTATGCTTTGAAGCATTTGCCATAAAACATGTTTGGTATGTAGAATCAAACTGAGCTAGCAAACAATACAAAGCAAAAACACACTTCAGAACATGCAATGCAATAAACTCTTGTTTATATCCCTGTAGCAGTTTTGTTTTTACATCTGTCTGTCCTCTTATACAGATCCTAGCTTTCTTTTAATCTGTCTGGGACAGATATGGCATTGTGAATAAACTTGTCTTCATTTAAAGCCATGCATATACACAGCAAAACACGATGCGTAGTACAGACATGCATACATTCAAACACGAGTCAGGACTTGATGTTCTCACACCAACAATATGCAGACGTGATTATAAAACGGGAATCAACAACTCAAAGGGCTGTTGATTCTTTCAACTTGTTATTTCTTTGAATCCAGATGTTTCATTTTGATGACCTGTGTGTTTCAGATCAGGTTGGTATGTTGATCTTAGGATTTATTACTTTGTCTGACATAGAAGCACACCCTAAAATAAGGAGATCTGCTACTCTTAGTCATTCACGCCGATTGATCACTATGCTATTTTAAAACTCATTCAGAGTATGTTATAAAGGAGTGGCAGCGTACCTGAATGTGCCAAAGTTTTGCTTCAACAGGTTCAGTTAAGATTCCATTGTAAAATGATAGTTTATATGTTTCATGTAATAATTTGTGCAGTTTAGCATTTCTGCTATGATTTATTCCACTCAGTTTATTTACGTACTTCTCAGTAATAAAAATATTTGTAGGTAAATCCTTTTTTAAGTATGCCCTGAACATATGTGTTTTTTATGGTAGAACATAAGCACCCCAATTCTAAAACATTTACTTTTTTTTAGCTCGTCAAACTGTTTTAGAAATGTTCAGAAAAATGCAGCAAATAGGGAACACAGGCTACTTGTTGAAATTATGTTTGTGGTTTGGAACGCCAAACAACTTATTTCTAGCTCACCACCTTTCTGTCTTCTCATGCATCGATCATTTTCCACCTAGCACTGACACCAGGGTGTGTGACGCAAACTGGCCAGGGTAAAGCGCCAGCAGCCAGCTGTGGTGGGATTGAAGCTTGGCAGTTAAAAATGGTGAAATAGCAATGAAAGGCCTTCTTCTTCTTCTTCTGTTAGTGTCTATAAGCTACCCTGCATCTGACTGGGGGTGTGGTCACTTCAGAGCAGTCCGGTGTGAGCGTGAAAGTGGGGGGATGCCATCCTGCCGTCACAGAGTCTTCCAAGTACAACATTACTACAGTGGTGGGATTGTGTGGCTTGCGTGTTTGTTCTGTCCTTCTCTAGAAGAAAGGTCTTGTTCTTCTTTCCATTTTCCTTTAGTTTTTTTTTTTACCCAACAGGCAACAACTTTGCTCCATAAAAAAATTTCTTCTCTGGAAAGCGGCTAAAGTGGCAGCGTTTGGGGACGACTTGAGAGAGGAAAACTCCTGCTTGGTTCTCATTTTCCAACCATGTTGGCTCAAGTGAACCATTGGAAAACTTGATGACATTCTCACTGGCATCTTTGGTACCATACAAAGAAAAAAACAATTGAAAAGTCCTCAATTCATTCCTCACAGAATGAATTGAGGACTTTTTTTTTTCTCTAATAGACAACTTGAGGAAGAACAACTTATTTTATATGTTGTAGAGATTCCCTTTCTCATTGAAAGATTCAGACATCCATTCATTTTAAGGAGTCTTCTGCTCATCTGAGACTGGGTTGTGAATGTAACAGACATCCCAAGGTGTTCCCTAGTCAGACGGGACACACAGTCCCTCCAGTGAGTTCTGCGTCTTTCCCAGGGTCTTCTCTGTGGGGAAATAGAAATTCCTTCATGTTAGAAATGTTATAGCTCAAACGTATCATGCTGTCACGATGCTACTATTGCAAAGTATCACATCAAGTATGATTCCCTAAAGCCATGTTTCTTGTTTCTTATCAAAATACGACACAAGAACCTCAGGTAAAACTTTGGCCACCTCTAGTAGGAATTATTGATTTTGATAACTGATAGGAGCAGATTAACCATAAGGTAGAGCTAATAAACCAGAACAGAACAGAAAGTCAGGCATATTAATCTTTGCTTCAAATACATAATGTTGTCCTCCTTCCATGGGATTGCCACAACACAGTGGCCTCCCTCCAATCCACAGCTGCGTGCACACAAACTTGGCAAAGTTTTTTTTTTTTTTTACTGCAAACTGGATCTTTAGCCAACCTGTTTTACCACCATAGCCACTGCCACCCACACCTCAAACACAATACTCAAAAGGAAAGGGAAGTAGAGTACAAACTGATCAACTCATGCTGCTTTTTGTTTAGTTGTGAAGTCAACATAGGAACATCCTCAAAGTATCCTGGTTTTCCGACTTTATGTGCAAGTCGGAAAACCAGTGTGATTTGCTTTCTATTGTTGTACTAAGTGACCAGACTAATTACTATTAACAATACAAAGTGATAACAATGTAACACTCCAAATTGTACTAATTTAGCACAGATGGACCATAGATATTTGTTTATGTGAAAGTATTTTCAATGAAATACTAACTACCAGATATGCACTCAAATTGCTCGTTGTGGCAACTTCTCATGTTTTAAATACACAACAGACATATTGTATTTTGAGTTTGGGGTTGTTGACTAACCTCATTTCTTCCCTTGTGGAATTCAAACTTCAGGGTTCCTTGCTTTTTAGTTTTACAACTTAAAAAATTTACTTCAAATTGGGTTAAATAAATATCATGACATATCTTTTTCCATCCATCCATCCATCCATTTTCTTCCGCTTATCCGGGATCGGATATCTTTTTAGAAGCTGTTATTGTAGTTTTGAAACACAGCAACAGTGTGGTAATGCCTTGAAAATACAGTACGTTACTTAGGAAGGTGGTTCTTTCTATAAAAGGTTTGAGAACTTCTGTCCTAAAGTAGAGATATGTACAACATGTGTGTATTCTTTACACCTTTCGTCACCTCAAGCCCAAGGACTCACATCTGTGTATTTTCTTTCTCTACCTCTCTCTGTTTTCTTTTAGCTCACTGGCTACAATGACAAGCCTGTGAATCTGCAGATGTTCATAGGAACCGCAGACGACCGCTACTTGAGGCCACACGCCTTTTACCAGGTGCACCGGATCACCGGGAAGACTGTAGCAACAGCCAGCCAAGAAATCCTGCTTTCCAGCACCAAAGTTCTCGAAATCCCTCTGCTTCCTGAAAACAGCATGTCAGCCAGGTACATGTCGGTTGCATTATAAGGCCACATGGAAGGGCTAACCGAGGAAAAATAAACACCCTTTTGGTTATAAATGTATGCAATGTCTTCCAAAATATATTTTATAGATTTTCTTCCTTTACACCAACGTAAGGGTTGGTTACACAAAGAAATTTACAGGATTTCCTGTGGAGCATGGAAATAATTTTTATTTATATAACTATGACCTTTTACAGCTAAATAATTATGTTTTTTTGTAGGATCTGGTTCCATTTACAGTGTGATTCATAGCATTTTTCATGGTATAGGATTTCTTATTTATAACTGTAATAAATTACCCTCACAGGCAGTTTTAGTTGCCAATCTCCTACTGGGTTTGCGGGCTATTTTATCACCCAAAGGCTTTTACAAGTACTAACTAAATATGCCTGAGATGCTTAACATCCTGATGGTGCTGTGCAGGGCCAACTGTTTCCCCACCTCCTTTCCTTGCAGTATTGACTGTGCTGGCATACTGAAGCTGCGGAACTCGGACATCGAGCTGCGGAAGGGGGAGACGGATATAGGACGAAAGAACACACGGGTCCGCGTGGTTTTTCGAGTGCACATCCCTCAGCTCAACGGGAAGGTGTTGTCCCTGCAAGCTGCCTCTATTCCTGTGGAGTGCTGTGAGTGTCCACTTTCTGTTATATTCAAACACACAACAATATTTATTTAGAAATTGTCTTGACTAGAATGTTTAATATGAGACATTTTAGCCGACGGAGACTTAAATGTCATGTTCATTCAATCCATATTGAATTAAGATTCTAAAGTTAAAACAAAGCAGGTACAGTATTTACTGGCACAATAAAAATAAATAACCTCTTTTACCCTGCTCTGATTGTCAGACTAAAGGTTTCTTGTTATAGGTCAGCTAGGATTCCTCAAACCATTTATATTTGCTAAATACCACATTGAAGCATTGTTTTACCTTCTTCACATTCAGAAATGTACAGAAAACTTAAAACAATAATGTTTGGTCATACAATTTAAAAAGCTCTTTTTACTAAATAATGAGGTAATGTATGCAATCTCCAAAATATTCTATTTCTCACTGATCTGGTATTTAGCAAATAGAAATAACTAGTAGTCCTTTCTGCCCTAGACTAAAACAGAAAACATCGAGTCTTATCTGATGTAAGACTGTGAAAAAGAACAGTTATTCTGTCATTTTTAACACTGTGTATGTAAACATCTGTTTTCACCGACATAGACATTATAATGTGACATTTCATCAGCTATTGTTCAACTTTCTGGATCTCTCCCAGCCCAGCGTTCAGCTCAGGAGCTGCCGCAGGTTGAGAAGTCCAGCCTCACCAGCTGTCTGGTCAGTGGGGGTGAAGAGATGGTGATCACTGGTTCCAACTTCTTCCCAGAGTCCAAGGTTATCTTCCTGGAGAAAGGCCCTGGTAAGAAGAGCCTGTGCAATATCTTTGGGTACAGTGTAGTTCCAAGATGGATGTTCATGCTGAATTTTATGTTGGGCAATATTAGGTGTGTAAATGCCTTAAATGATAATCTTTGGTGTTTAAAGACTGAAAAGTATGAATGGAAGCGTTACCCGTGCCTTGTTTTTAGCTCTTCATGTCTTGAAAGTCCGTGACTTGCTTAACAGATTAATAAAATCGTGTCTTTGATGTCACATTTTAATTTAAATACTGCAGTGGTCTGTAATAATCAGTGTGCCTGGGGCTCTTCCGTGTGGAGTTCCCATGTTTTCCCTAAGCCTGCGTGGGATTTTTTTGTGGATGCTTGTGTTTCCTTAAGCAGTCAAGACATTTGAGGAAACAGAAAACAAGATGTACCAGATCAGATATTATTTATTACCTATTACAGTTAATTGACTGTTGATGTGTTTTTTTATCTGATGGTTGTTAGATTAGCTAGAACAAAAATACAAAGGAGGGTTCATTAATTCCAGTGCTGTAAATGCCTTAAAAAGTGATTAAAATGTGGTCTGTATCTTTGGTTTATAGAAGAAATTTTGAAAGAAATATTTATAAATGTATTTCAACTCTCTATTTTAAATATTAGTGGCTTTCATGCAGCACCTGTATGGATACTTTAGTCATTTGTTATCCTTAAAAGCTGCTTTTATCTGTTAACAAATACTCTAAGCTGAAGATTAGCTTAAATTCCTTGTGGTATTTAAAGTTATTTTCTTTACCCATTCTTTTCTTCTTTAAAAAAGGACATGGAAGAGTTGGGTGGAAATTTTAAATGGATGACATTTGCTTAACCAGTCCCTACCTGCCCAAGGTACTTTTGGGATACAGAGCAGCAGATTCAAGTTTGCACAAGGCAACAAGCTGAGTGGTGTTGCCTTTGTGAGCGAGTGCTGTACTTTAAAATCGTCTATTTAAAAGATCTGCCCCGAGGAATGTGTTCAGGCCCTTTTCAGAAGGAGCAAGTGAAGCATGGCAGGCTAGAGTAGTGAGTGGAAACCTCTGAGAGGCGCTTCTCGGTTTGGCAGTAACTTGGGCCCCATATTGCATGAACTCATTGGACTGTGAAAGAGACAGAAAATGTGAAAGTGGATGGAAATGTGATGTTGATTAGCACTGTGCAAATGGTTGCGCTCATTACCTTCTCTGCAGAAAGACTGATTACCTTTGGTAAGAGAAGAAAAGAAAGCAAAACTGACGAGACTTTTTTCTCTACCAGGTTTCATAATGCAGTGAAACCACATTAACAAAAACAAAATCCAGTGATGATGGAGTGACATTAATTACTTCATCTTAAATGCAACACATAAAGATTCTCTTAAAGCAAATAGTCAGAGGGTTTTTTTTTGTCAACAATTGTACGTCTACAGTGAAAAACAACTGGATACAGAATAGGATTTTGTAATGCATTTCACAAATTACAAAGTTTGTAAAACAATCACACAAATAAAACCCCACATAGTGACCATCCCGGTCACAAGCTGTCAAAAGAACTAATAATAAATGGCAAAAATAAGTGTTGACAACAAGGATCAATGAGTTTCTGTGTGATTTGTTGGCTTTTAAAGAAATGCGTATGCTGGATTAGCAGGCTTTGACTGATTCTGAATCTTTCATCTACTCTGATTAACTTTTTCTCCTGATGAACAATGCAAATTGAGGGCAATAAAGCAAATATCACACAATAAAGAATGTTTGTTTGCAAGTTATTCAGTGATTTGCATATTTTTGAGCCAGAATGCAACTCTGGCTATCCACCAGCAATGATGGATGCTAACATAAATGTCAAGTCTGAGGCAAACTGTGACAAGGACAATGATGCAAGTAATGGATGCTATATTTACTAGGCAGATTTACTGCCAGTTGTCTAAAGGTCATACAGCAACAGATCTTTATTGTATAGCTGAGTGGATTTGAAGTAAAACATGCTTTAACCATTTACTAGTTATAGCAGGCTTTTCAATCTTAACCCTTTAGTTTTTTGTTGTTGTTTTTTAGGGGGGATTATAAAGAATATGATTTAGTTTTGAGTTTTTCAAAGAAGTAATCAGAGTGTGAAAAAGAATAAATCACAAGGGAAAGGAAGATATGTGGTATTAGTATGAGGATTTACTGCTTTAGGGCCCAAATATAAACTGACCCAACAGTCATCCTCCTTTCTGGGGTGGATGTACATTACTTAAAATGTTAATCTTGAAAAAAATTACCATGCGAGTTATTTGACTTTGTAAAACTCTGAAATTGAAGTAAGTCCATAATTGGTATAGGTCTTTGACTTTTACAAGCACGGCTGTTTACAAAGAATCTGACTGTAAAGGCTGACAGTGACTACCTTAAAGAGTGACTAATGCAGCAAGGGTGCTGGTGCTGTCTCATTATAAAACCTCTGCAACATGTCTTTGTAGAAAACATATTTTACAACGATGTTTTCTCTAAGATTTGTTTGGTCTTTTTAGCACAATGGGGAGTACATTCTTTTCCACAGAGAAATCGCAAGAACTGGGTGGTTCGATGATCCAGGTCATTGTTTTACTGTGGTATGAGGCTCCTGTTGGTGCTTGTTGTCTGACAGAACATGTGGGGCCCTTGCTGCTGCCTGTTGAATGTCAACAAGCTGTGAAGTAATAATGCATTGCTGTCAACTGTCAAGGTCATTGCTCACAGAAAGAGGAAAAAAAAACTGTCATCAACAAGTTAAGATGTAAATATCTCAAACAAGTTGATGTGTTTGAGGTTAGAACTACCTAAAGTGATGGGAGATTACTACATCCAGGTTTTATTTTCAGGTAACATCAGAGCATCAGCTTAAATTTTGGAATTAGTGGTTCTTGTAGCTGGCTTAACGGCTTAAATACAACAGGCTTGCAGTTGGTGCGCATTGTTTAATCTACATGTAAACTAGGCGTCTCTGCAGAAATGTTGCAGATGCCTCACGGTGGTATTTGGGGGAATCCTTTTGGTTTTGTGGAACAGGCCATGCAGGTGCAGAATATACATGGTGCAACATGTGAGCACTATGAAAAAAGGGAGCCATCTGCAAGTTTATTTACTTCAGCTTAGAGGCCAATCCGTCCTGTAGCTTTCAAACTTTTTATTCCTCTCCAGGCTGCAGTGACGGATTTCTTCCAACCACACAGGAATCCTGTTAGTTTTTTCATCCCAGCTGCTTCCTTCAGTCGCCTCTAAGATGTTAATCCAAATAATAATGTCCCTCAGAGGAAACCTTGCGTTTTTTAAGCACGTTTTATAAATATTCCATATTTATAAATATTTTTATATTTATAAAAAGTTTTTTAAGCACTTTTTATAAATATGAAAAATCCCACAGCAAACGGTGGGATTTATTATATTTTTTTAGGCCATTTGATTTGTATTAGATAGCTGTTAAAATTTCTCTCTCTTACATGGTAAAAGACAAAAAATTAGAGGTTGTTTTGAATGTCTGTAATCAAATCGAGATATTTTTTCTAAAGAAACTGTTTAAAGGTAATCCTAATAAAACTGATTTAATTTATTTTGACTGAAATAAGTTGACCATATACGATTGTTATGGTGAAAGATTTGTAACTTTTCTGTTTTTTTGTTGTCGGTTTATTTTAGATGGACGCCCACAATGGGAAGTTGAAGCAAAAATAATTCGTGAGAAAACCCAAGGTGTAAGTATTTTTTCTTTACTTCTGTGAATGTACATTGGGTTTCTTCAATGCGATTGTTTTTTTCTGATTTTACTATTAAAATAAGGAATGTAAAATATGGGATCAAGTATATACACAGTAATTGTCTTTTTATTCAAACATAATTTCTACATGTCTTTGTAGATCTGATTTTAAATTACTTGCATTGTATGTAAGTGCCAGAGAAAATTTATGGCGTTTTAAAAAATTCTTTTACTGTAACTAAGAATCTGCATATTGATGTATGGGTCAGTACTAGGGGTTGCACCAATTAGTCGACTAGTCGATTCTTTTCTCTGCAATGACTTTTTTCTGGGCCAGTCGACTAGTCGCAATCACGTGAAAAAACAGATTTTTCCAAGAAAATGAAAGAAGGTGAACTAGGTGAGTTCGTCAGAAAGCTCACATTGTATAAAAATGTAAATAACAAAGAGAAACTGTAAATTACAGCATAGGCTACCGCAATAGGGGCGTTGCACTGCGCGGTGGTTAGCACGGCGCCCCGCATATAGAGGCTATAGCCCACAGTAGTCTGGAGTCCGACTCCCGTCCTCCATTCGCTGGGCCCATCATACCTCTCTCCCCCGCTCCGCTCTCTCTGCTCCCTTACAGTCAGATTGCTGTCAAATAAACTAGTGCCGAAAAAATACTCAAAAAAAAGACTACCGAGAGTAATGTGCGACAACGCATCATGATGTCAGGCTTTTTCATCCCCCAACTGATCAGCGTCACTTTGCGTATTGAAGCTTCTAACCTGGCAGCTTTACACTCTTATAAAACTATGGTTTGACAACATCTGTAAACTAAGTCCAAGCTTCATCCTGAGGATCTGATGGAGCCGATCTCTGCCGCTGTCTGCATGTCGGATCAGAGAGCCGAACCGACTCTAAGTCCGCAGAGCTTCCTGCTGCGCATCGGGCGGAGGAGCTGCGGGAGGCTTCTTTGAATTCAACTGTAACCAAACGGGATCCATTCATAATACATTTGGCTTGTGATGTTCCAAAAGCACCATTATGGTCAGTGTGATAATCTGACTCCTGTACAAGTAGCTATCCAGAGATCATCAGTATCAGCCGGTGTTTGGAAAAAAAAGTCAGACCCAACTTTGTGCAACAAACTTTTCTCCGCTGCTCACGAAGAATCATCTGTTTAGACTTAGTAAAAGCGGGAGAAGGGGAGGGGTGTCAATATTTGCAGTAAAAATAGCTGATAAAGCCTCCAAGTCGTTGTGAAGGGTTTTTGCGCTTACGTCGCTATGACGTTACCGTGACTAGTCGCCATCGATTCGACTATTGTCATGATGTAGTCGACCTTAAAAAATATGTAGTCGTTCAACCCCTAGTCAGTACTTTACTGGGACAGCACCGTGTATGTATGTTGAAATGTAAACCATGTTTCATGACCAGAAAAGTAAGTCATCAATGTGTTGTTTTTTTGTGTGTCTCTTTTAGTCATGCATTGTCGTGGAAATCCCTCCATACCACAGTAAGACTGTGACTTCAGCTGTGCAGGTGCAGTTTTATGTCTGCAATGGAAAACGGAAAAGGAGCCAATCACAACGCTTCACCTACCTTTCAGGTTGGTTTGGAGGAAGCAGGCATGATTGAAATGAGTTTGAAACTCCTGAAGAATCTCAAAAGATTCTGAAAATGATGAGCAAGCTGTTTGTAGGTGTTCGCGTTCTGCATCCGGCTGTACAGAAACTTCCAGGTTAATTTCAAAATGCGTGACTCAGAGCGGCGATAACATCGTTGCCATGTTGCACACTTCTCAACATGGGTTTGTGAGCCTCCTTTCTGCTTTGTATCTCCAACTAAAATACAAGTGTAACTCAATAAGTAAAAGTATAATTAAAAAAGTTAATTTATCTGATCATTTAATGTTAAAAATGCACACAAAGTGATTTATGTGTTAAAAAAAATACAGATATGGGGGCCTTCTTCCAAAGTAGATGGGGTTCCTTTTGCATAAATTACTGCATCAGTGTAGTGGGGCCTAGAGGGGATCAGCTTGTGGCAAGGCTGAGTTCAAGAATAGAAGCCATTACTTAGTCTTGACAATAACCCAAATGTGCTGTGAGTTTCCTTGTCAAATAATCTCAGAATCTCCACAGTCATTAAGCCAGATATTGATACTTTATCCAGTGGATGTTCCAGGTTCTGCTGGTTAAGGAAATCCACATCGGCATAAACATTGTCAGCAGACGGAAGCATGAACTGCACTAAAATGTCCCGTTTGATGAATTTACCCTACTTGTGATTGATCATCTGTTGGACAACTCTCAAGTCAGCAGTTTTCACCATAATTGGGCATGCTATAATGTATCGTATAATTTCTGTGTTTTAAAAATGCTTTATGCTTTTTTTTCTATTTTTTATGAAGTCATATTCTAAGTCTCAAAAAAGTAGGTTTAGCTCATATTAATCAACATTAACAAACATAAACATGACATGTCATCCAATGTGAAGCGAATCCATGTGATGTCAATGTTTTGCTTTTTGAATTAGATGAACTAAATTCCCTTTTTGATGATTTTCTAATTTATTAAGAAGCACCTGTGTTGTTGTGGTTTAGATGGTAGGTGTTGAACAATAACAGATATTTTCTGTCACTCACAGTGGCATCTTGTTTTTGTTTCACTGCATTTTGTTTTTGTTATCCAGGAAAACTCCACTACACACTGAAAGTCTGATAATTTTGCAAAGTAGGCTCAGCTTTGGGTACTTTGATGTGTGATTGAGCATCACTGATAATTTCATTGAAGTCAAACGAGTTTGTTCTTTTCTTTAATATTGTTATTGTTTTGTTTTGTTTTTTCTGTTAAAACCAGTCAGACTGAAAACGCTGTTGGCGTATTATATTGACATGTGAGCATTTTGTGCAACACATCCAAACCCTGACTTTTACCGCAACAGTGTGTATATTGTGTGTGTCTGTGTTTCTGTGTATGTGTACAAGGGGCCTTGCCCATCCACCCACCCAGCCTTTCTTTTTGCAAGCACGCCCACTCGTCACAGGCAGTTCCTGTTTTCCCCGCTGACAGATCAGTGCAGCCAATCAGAGCATTGTAGATTAACGCTGCTCTGTCAGTCAAGCCGGGTCGCTTACACCGCCGGTGTCACCACGGACACCGCCTGCTTTATTGTGGCAGGAGAAAAAGAGAAAAAGAAAGTCAGCCAATCAGTGGTGTTTCATGTTTCATCATGGGTTCCACTACCAAGAGCCTGTCGCAAATAATATCTATTTTTTTAATAAAATTAACAAAAACCTTTGATTTTAATTGTTGTTTTGAGTTAAGCTATGATTAGCCATACTTAAATTCAAAGTATCACTCTTGTTCCATTCTAATATCCCCAAGCCCTGTTTTCAGATTAAATAAATTGTGTTTAGCCTTACTGCGCCTCTTGTTTCTCTCAGTTCCTAAGGTCTATCAGGGTGAGAAGAGGGCACAGTCAGTGCACTCATTTGTTTGTTTCAGTGTGATCTTTGCTGGGGGGCATTCAGTTCCTCGTCCCACACATTTCACATGATGGCAACCAGACTGACTACATATGCTCTCTTCTGATTCAGAGCTGGATAAAAATAAAACTTGTGGTCACAAGGCACCAGATTGGGAAATAGGTTACCGATTGGCATGGCAGTGCTCTAAGCTGTCACAGTAAAGAGGAATGGCCCCATTTACAATGAAAATGTCAGTCTGTTTTTTCGCAGGCTGTGTTAATCTGGAATGAGACCTATTTTGCTGTCACATATTTCAGACTCTCTTCACTGCATCGAGGTCCTTTTTTAGGTTTTACTGCAGAGCTTTTATATAATAAAATTGGAGTAAGGCAATCAGTGGAGGATGAAAGTCACCCTTTTATGTTGACTAAAATCAAAGAACTTGAAACATTTGTAGATAATACTGTATTTCCTTATCGTTTTTCTTACAACATTGAAAGTATTTTACTTGTGGGTGTCTGTAATACTCTTGAAGCCTTACACATGCAGATGACTTGTACATTTGTTTGCTCCTCTGTTGGTTTTGTTCTATGTTAAGTATTAATTTCCCATGTTTTTATACAAATTGCACATTTACTATATATGTTCAGATTTTTTGGTCAGTTTTTATGTTTCTTATTCCCTGACCGAAAATTTGTAGTATTGTGCACTGGACTGTGAAATGATATTGAAGACTTCAGAGTCTACTTTGAACACTCCACAAAATGGTGCACGCATTGAAGTTGTGCATCCTGCTCTTTTTGACGTCACAGCCTCTCACATTGTCCTCCGGCTCTCCCACGTTCAGAAGAAACTGCCTTTGTTTAAACATAAACTAGGAATGGACAGAGTGAAAGCATACAATCCAATAAAAAGACACTGTATGGTATGAGTGATGTCAATGCGACCTTCTTTTTTCTTTCCTCTTCTCCCTTTTAGTGATGGTGAAACAGGAGCACAGAGACGAGCTGGACCTCACTGCCGTTCCTCCCATTTCCATGCCCTTGGCACATGCTCCCAGTCTGGTGCACCCTCAGCTGCCTTCTCCTGATCAGGGCCACCCATCGGACAACCTTCTGTCCAGCTCTCTTCACAGCCTGGCCACGGGCTCCGGACCTGGCCTGCTACCACTGCCGGGCCCCTGTTCCTCCCTGAGCTCCCCGCCTTTCCAGCACCTGCCTCACCTCCAGGGTCACAGTTTGCACCACCCCCCTGCAGACTGCCACATGACGTTCCACCAGGGCTCTGCTCCCGCTCTTCCCCAGCCCACTTACCAGCCTTTGCAGCACAGTCCGAGTCACAACCTGTCCTTCAACGGCCAGCCCAGCCTTCCTTCTCAGAGCTACGAGAGAATGTCCTTTCAGCAGAGCCCCACTGCGACGTCACACCCAATAGGCCTGGGAATAGTTTACTCATCCAGTTGCTCCCACCGTCTGCCCTTTCATCCTCACCCACCAATCCCATTGTTGGATCCCCTCAGAACCATCAGCCTATGCTGTCCCCCTCGTCCCCGCACCTCCACACACTCGGGGGCTTCCACTGCTCTCCGAATCCTAGCCAGGTTCCGTCTCAGGGAGGCCACCCCCTAAGTGGGCAGCACTCCTCGCAGCTGCAGAGAGGTCTGGGATACCACCCAGTAAGCCAAAGGTCAGTTTCCTGTCCCACACCGTCCACTGCCCCCCCACAACGGATGATCCCCTCTCCTCATTCTGGACCTTCTTCCCCTCAAGTCCACCCTCTGCCCTACCAGTCTCCCACTTCATCCTCCCCCACCTCAGCTGGGAGTCCTCTGGGGCCCCTGCAGCAGCATTCAGGACAGCCGTCTCCACAGGCCACGAGTCCAGTGATGACCAGCCTGTCCCCTGCAGCTGTGGGGCCACTGGTTCATCCGCTAAGTCCTCAGGGGCCTTTTCCCTCTGAAGGGGAGAGGCTGAATATTAAGCAAGAACCGGAAGAGAGAGAGCCCACCTTCCGCTCCATCGGCCTACAGGATATCACTCTGGATGACGGTAAGTGAAATGGTTTCCTGAAAACAAGATGTTTTTATTCTGCCAAAATTAAACACCTTCACACACTGAGTTATTATTAAAATTTCAAACATAAAGGCAGCTTTACATTAGATCCACCTCATTCACACACAAACTCTTAAGGCTTTGATGCAAATTTTAAGACAGTCAATCTTTATCTGGAACATGCATCTAGAGGTTTTATTGATTGTTCTTGCACATTTTCTAGATTAGCCCTAATTGTCCAAGGTTTTACCAACTGTACTGTTATGAACTTTAACATAAGTTCATAATGAGGCTTGTGGGAGCTAAATGGAGCTCTTGTGTGTTTTACACAGACCTCAGGGTAATCGTTCTTCCTGAAGATAGTTATAGAACTGAAATTTACCTCATAATCTCTATGGCTGTAGGCAGATGGAGTCAAGATTATTTTATAATCCTCTCCATCACTGCAAATATCTTCCCCCCGTAACATCTAGCAGATGTTTTAGTAAAGCTTACTCCAGCTGTTAATCCGTATTTGCCTCTTTGGATTGCATTGTGAAACATATTACAACTCTTTAACACATTCGGTCACCAGATTTTGGGGCAGATAAAGAAACAGATTATTTTTCTGTTCAAACAACCAAAATACTTTTTCAAAATGTGATATAGCTGCTTTCAGTCAAAAAGAGCAAGAGTTAGAGGTCGCTGTTGCACAAAAAAAAACCCTTCCATAGCTAACTTAAGGATCAACCATTGGTCCAGCTTTTCAAGTTGTCGTCTTTCTGTCTCTGTTTCTAACTAATTCTGTTTGCTCTGTATAAACCTCTGGTTTGGCATTAGTTATTTTACGCTCTGCTATCTGTGAAGAACCATAATGTCTGTCTGAAGCAAGGGACCGCCAAGGGATTAAATTTACCGTTCAATATGTGATACGTGGGATAAACATGGATCTGGTGTAAAACAATACAGAGGACCAGTTGTTGTGATTTCAGGGGACTGAAAGCTTGATGTCTGATAGCAGTGATAACATTTGGACTGACGTTGCAGAGCGTAGTTGTGTTTCAAGCTTCATTACTGAGGGGCCTGTCACCTGGTATTGGGTGTCATAGACACAAAGAGGAGTGATAGCTGTAGTATTACATTAAATGACTAATTGACATATGCCAGTTTTTATATCTCTGGCAGCAATTTCATAATTAGTTACACTTTAAAACTTTGTTGGCTTCTCGGTTCCAGTGAATGGAAGTCCATTGCATTATTTCTTGCTACTTGCAAATCTTGCAGTATTTGCGTAATCATGTTTTTATGTGCATGTGTGACTCCCATTTAGAACCCTAATTAGAATACAGCTTGGTGTTTCAGAAAAGTTGATTCAAAATGCTTTTAAATATCAGCTCATGGTGTATTTTAATAAGAGTCTAGAAGATTAAACATTAATTAGTACCCTGGTGAGGCTTTGCAGTAGAGGGTGTTATTGTGGGTTAGCAGGGGTCAACCGAATGAACATAAATCTTCCAACAACAGGTCACATGTGAAGTATCAATGTTCAGTGGAGTGCATCTGCAGTCCCTTCATTTTTTTCCTCAGTTTGCCATGTTACCACCACAGACGATCTATTTTCTTGCCATTTCAAATGAGACAATAGAAAGTGGTGCATAAAAGGAAAAAGAATTGGAAACTGATATTGATTTTTTCCCTCCTTTTTTTACATTTCTTACAAATAAAAATCTGAAAAGCTGGGCATGCATACAAAATTCCCTGTTTACTGTCACACAAGCCTTATGATGTGGCTGTGTGCACTCGCCCTCTTCTCCAGATAAAGTTTGCTACACAGTTCAGCTGGGAATGTAAGATCTCCCTTTGAGTCTGGAGCTAAAAATAGTTTTCTGTGCCAGTCCGGTTTCATAGTCCAGATTTTTAACGTAGCAACAGGAAGCTTTGCACAGCTCTGGGTTTTTGGAGGTCTCTCTTAATTAGATCACATTCACTCCAGTTTGGCAGAGAAACAGTTCAACACGGACCTGAGTGCAAACGCGGAGGAAATGTAAAGCAATACTATAGTGACTAAAATCTTATATAGGACTATAGACATAGATCCATGCATTTAATCAATTTTAGAATAAAAAGAACAACAGAATGCTAAAGGTACTAGCTCTCTGAATCTACTATCAGCTCACTAAAATGTTTGGATGAGAGTTCAGGATCTTTGTCACGTGAAGTTCGTGAAGGCGACTCATTAATGGTTCAGTTTCTGTCCAAGCTTATGTCAGATTTTCAGATAGGATGCTCCTTCAGCCCCAAGTGCTTTGGAAAATTTCCCCTTGAACATTTTTCTTAAATCAAACTCAAAACAGAATTGCAGGCTAATGCCTGTGGTATGAGACTGAGCTCTACAGTTAGAGTAGAAAGTGCTCTGGTTAGCAAGCAGATGGCCCTTGTGACGCACACCAAAGCATGCTTGAGATGTGTGTTAGTGTGTGTATAAGAGGGGTAAAAAAAAAAGGGTGTGTTTTGTGTGTTTGTTGATTTGATGTTTTCGAGGTGTGTGTGTGTTAGCATGTGTCCGTGTGTGTTCACAGGGCAGAGCACACAGGAGGTGAGAAGACAGACTGATAGACAGATGGATAGACAAGTTCAAAATCCAACTACGCTACAGGGTCACTCTGCTGAGACAATCAGTCTGAAATGCACTTGGTGGTTAAAAGAAACATAAAACATATTTTTACTGTTTGTCGGTTACGAATTAGAGAGATTAGTCTGAATTAAATAAAAATGAACAAGGTCGTGTGTATTCTTCTTTGCTAAACTTCAGGTGGAGAACTTCGTTTTCTTTATGTTCGACTCATAAACTTATTGCGCTGCGTCACGGTTCCTAACAACCTCTGTTTGTTTTTGTTTTCATCTTTTTTTCGCGAGAAATTTGCACATGAGCACACCGTTTAATCTGATTGTAAATATAAATGAAGCAACACCGTGAAACATCGGAAATGTTGCTCGTCATACAGGCCAGTTTGTTGGTATGTTTATTTATTTTTCCCCAAAGTAATACTTTCAGCTCAGTGTATTATTCTGTAGTTTTATTCTGGTGGGTCAGGCTTTTGGACTTTTTTTGTAAATGATCCATTATTATAAATGGATCAGTTATACATATTTAAACTAAATATATTGTGGTAATTTACTCTATTGCTGCTTTACTGTCTACAATAAAAGGAAAGGCCATCAACTGTCAGTTTTGATGAAAACACTAAATGGTCAAATTTTCAAATATGGTTTGACTTGGACCTGTTTATAAATGTCGATCTAAGAATTCTGATTTATGCCTTTTAATTTTTTACCTCCTGGTTTTCTGTTTAATTCTGACGATGTTGCTTTCTTATAAACTAAAACATGATGCATGATTATTGTAAAACTAGTTAAGGATTAAGTGGTCAAAAGTTAAATAAAATATATATTTAGAATACTTCGATACATGATGATGTCAAATACTGTATATTATTCAATTAATTTCTGAATGTGCAGAAAGATAGTAGTATTATTGGTACCGTGATACAAAATCAAAATTTTTTATCAATACAAAGTTCTTATATTTATGTGTTTAAAGACTTAGAAAAAAATCATAATCTGTCTGCAGGTCTCTTTGGTGTGATTATTTGTAATGCAGGTGATAAAGCACTGGTTGTTTTGTTAATCTGCTCAAGTATATGTATGTATGTGTGTGTGTGTGTGTGTGTGTGTGTGTGTGAGAGAGAGAGAGAGAGAGAGAAACCAGTAAGAGGCTTTGTGCAGCCATTAATCAACTAGACCAGTAATAACATCAAACTCCTCATTTGATGACAGAAGAAAAAAACAGTGGAAGGAAAATATGTCTCCATTAAGATTTGCCGCTGCTCTTTAAAAACAATGGCAAAAATCTCTGGTCTTTTTTCCCCTTTTTAACAAGTGGAAAATGATTTTTTGTCTCATGTTTCCACACAGTTGAAAGTATATGTATTGCAGAGGTTTTGGCAGAATCCAAAAGGTTTGTGCAGAGAAGTTGCCAGCATTTTGTTTTGTTTTGTTTTCGTTATTTTTTAGGCAGGAGAAGCCCCAAACTCCCTCTGATTGGGTCAAAGTAATGCTTTATGTTTTGCACATTTTTCATTAAAGAAATTAACTGAACAGTGTAATGAGAAGTAGACTTTTTTCACCTTATTTTAATGTTTTTGAATGTATAAATCAGTACAGGTATAGTGATGTTTTACGTCCAGACTTGGCTCGGAGGACTGAAATGGATTTTGCTGTTGACATGTTTTTATGTGTAAAAGTGAGTTACAACATTATTTTGCTCATTTATAGAATCTTGTGGTTGTTTTTGCCTCCAGTTTGGTTTTAACAAACCACTCATGTTAAAAAAAAAACTGAAAGGAAAATTCAAGCAGCTATCGTTTTCTTCCTGGAAGATGAAACACTGGTGTTGATTCATAAGCAAACTGTTGCCTGTTAAACTTTCCAAAATATTTCAGCTTATAATCCGATATGCATTTCTTAGTTTTTTGCAGTTCAGGCTCCAGACTTCCTTCTTAAAGTTGGCGCCTTAAGTGATCTTTCAGGGTTTAACAACTCTTGCGTCCCAGATCAAAGGCTGGGATTCTTGTGAATCGCTTACCGTCACTTTAAATGGGAACTCCACGAATGATTCAGAGATGAGTGACTTTGAGAAACCGACTCTGTGATGAGCTTTTCTGCTGCGCTCTGCATCCTCACCCACTCACTTTCTCAGCTCAACACTGGAATTAAAGTAAATAAATGAATAAAAAAACAAGGGGAACACAAAAAACATAACAAGAGGTCACAGAATTAAGTTAAATTTATTGGCCAGATATTTCTAGTGTGTGATTGCTTCTGAGGAAATGTGTGCATGTATTTACAGGAAGCTGCAACTGGAAAATGTTTGCTTTGATATTCCCTCTTGCAGGGCAAACCCAGCCTTGCTTCGTCTCTCTTTTCCCTGTGCACAAAGGTTTTCCATTGTGGCATGTTGTCTTCATTTGGTGGAGTCAAGAATCAGTCAGTCTTCATGTTATTTGCTTAAGCTGCTCTGCCAGAGTAATGTTATTATGCCTGGTTGAGGGAACTTTTTTCAGTGTGTCATAGAGGTTTATGGTAATTGCCCATTTTCCATTTCAACAGTAGACGTGTTTATTTTACTGGATGTCCGAATGTCTTTTTCACTTCTGTTTTGCATTAAGGAGGTTTGGCCTATGAGCCCCTTTGAGATGCTCTTTAGAAATGAAGGGGTGAAATTACTCATTTGCCGTGGTCTCCTTCTAGATGTGAAACTTTGGTTTGGGGAAATTAAAGGAGCCCATTAAACCTCTCCTTTCTCTCGGGAGATTTCTGGACGTTTTGGTTGCTAGATTTAAAGATCTAAACTGACATTTTGCAAATGCAACCCGTTTTCCAGACTTGTTCTGGGATATGTCTTTATTGTTCGTAATGTTCTTCCATGCTGTTTAACACTGCAGTTTATTCTTCCCTTAATCTCTGTGAAAGAAAAAAAAGTCACTCGTGCTGCCAGTGAAAAATGCCATGTGCATGTCAAGCCTTGCAAAAACATTTTCCTATTTTATTATTTTGGAACCACAAGCGCATAGATATCATATTGACATTTATTGTCAAAGTATAACGCAAACAAGTGTATACTTGTGAAGTGGATACTAAATATATTTCATTCTTAATCTTAAAAGTGTGGCATGCATATACATCCAGCTCCCATGAATCAAAACTTACAGTTGTCTCTGTCAAATTTGAAGCTGTGGAGATTTCTTTTTAAAATCAGTACATATTAAAATAAGACAGATTCTTAATTAGATTTGTGTCTCTGCCGTTCCGAGACTTGAATAAACTTTGGTCTTAAACTGAAAAGCACCACCACAGCATGCTGCCGCCACCACCATGCTTCACGGGGGGATAGTGTGTTTGTGTTGGATATTTACAACATGCAGCATTTTGCCAAAAAATGATTTCTGGTCTCATCTAGCTGCTTTCTTCATTTGATGTATCCTTCACATGGGATTTCCTTAAGTAGTACAATTAACAGAATACTTTTTACTTCTTCAAAAGTTAAGGTTTTTTTTTTTAATCATTTTATTTCAGCACTAGATACTTCATTGACAGTGACTAGGCAGGAAATGGGTGCAGAGAGAAGGGCTTGGGGAGGAACGTGTAAGATGTCAGGGTGGGATTCGAACCCAGAACCTCTGTTTGTAGGACAATAGCCTCTCATTTGGGGCGTTAGCTCTATTTCTACACCATGCAGTGCCCCAACATCTGCACAAGTTTGTCTCTGGCCTGTCTGGTGGTTTTCTTTGTCTTCATTATGCTGTTTGTTCTCTGATGTTCTCTAGTTACATCATAACTTTAATGGCACAGTTATTATTCAAGGATGAAAGTGTTTTAAAAGCACATGTTTTCCTTCCACTTCACTATTATCCACTGCTTCGTCTTAAAGATGAATGTGAAAAAGTTCAATGGGGTAATGCTGTTTTTTTTTCAATCATGTGATACAAATTGTAAACAGTTTTTGTTTTCTTTTAATCCAGAAAAGATTAGATATTTAGAAGGCTTTCGTTCACACTGGAAGGAGCAGTCTGATGACATCCTACTAGCATATGTAGTAGTAGTAGTAATAGTAGTCATCGGTTGAACGCAGATGTATATATTTTGTGTAGGGAGCCCCCCTGCCAGTCATCTGCAGAGGATCTCCCTCCGGCTGAGACATTCAGAGCCACAGTTACTACGACAGGCAGCGCTGAATCACTGGTTTTCTGTTGCACTGTCATGAACAATACCAGTAAACCCGAGAAAACGCTATCAGCATATGAAACCAGTGTAAAGCTGAACTCGACTCAAAGCTCTCTTTCACTTCTGGATTCCTGATGTGTGGAGCTCCACCTTATATTGAAGTGCAGAATATCTCAGTCACATTAACAAAAATATTCTTTATTGAGTAAGAAGTTATTTTTAGAGAAGAGTTTTAGGTTCGGGTTTCACCCACAGGGAAAACTACGAACGTGTAAGAGATAATCATCCAGGCCCTTTGGCTGCTTCGAGACTGAAATGAATATTTGCCTCCTTTCTAACGGCCCCAAATCAGATCATCCAAATTTGCATTTAGCGCAGCTTGAAATCTCGGGAGTGGAAGGTACGCGAAAAGGTTTCTGACAAATCATCTGCAGAACCTTCTCCCTGTACCTCATTTTACGAAAAAAGCGACTGAATCAAATCGAGAGGAATCACTCTGAAGTTGCTGTCGATCGAGCGACGAGCTTTCGGTTTATTTAATGCTAATTGGCCTGAGTTGGGCTTCTCTAAGTGACCTTGTCAGGCCATGGGTTAATGTTTGCCTCTGCAGCAATCTGATCAGTACTTTTACAGCGGAAAGTGATATGTTTTTGCAGACGCCCACTTAATGTCGGTCTGTAACACTCTGCTTCATGTCGCTCATATTCCTGCGGTATATTCAGCAGATTGACTTCTATGACCTCTTGTTGCACAGTTTACCATGTTGCGCTTGAACAATGCAGAATACCTCCAAGGAGCCAACAGGAACCAGAATTCAGATTGGTGCTGCATCATACGGCACGTAAAAGCATCACATTGTTCAAATTTTCTATTTTCACTCATCTCAGTTTGGGTAAATTGCCTTAAATGAGGCAGAATCCACCAGCCGCTGCTGTATAAAGGGCTGCAACTAAAGAGGAGCCTAGATAAGAGAAGTGCAGCTCTTAATTTTTACAGATACAGCTGCTGTGTCGCTCGGCTGCACTTCTAACAGCTGTAAGATTTAGTTTATTTTGAGCCCAGCTGCACCAGTCGCCTTTCAAAAGGTCACGGCCTTTAAAGGAGATGTGCGCTCCTCCATCACAGTTTTATTCTAACCCAGAGAATAGTGTGACAAATTGGCAAAGTGGCGTAAATTACATCCCCATGTTAGGCTGTGTATGTAGAGGTAAACGTTTGCTTCGATAGTTGCACGGTTGTCTCATAAGTGCGTGGTGGTTCTGCGAGTGTGACGGTGTGTGTGTGAACATGGTTGACAT
Organism: Poecilia picta; assembly: GCA_033032245.1. Classification (NCBI taxonomy): domain Eukaryota; kingdom Metazoa; phylum Chordata; class Actinopteri; order Cyprinodontiformes; family Poeciliidae; genus Poecilia; species Poecilia picta. Next base: position 29,408,319 of record CM065355.1, read on the forward strand.
GGGAAAGGAAGAGCCTCCCACGCTAACAGGATGATGTGAGTGATGGTGGCCAGACACAAAAGCAAAAGCACCAAGAAACATAAATAATGCTCACTGAGGCACTAAATAAAAAGAGTTGGATGCCTGAGCAAAGGCTTTAAAACTAATTTGAAAACTGTTAGAGTGATTTTCCGTTGAAGCACACAGTGAAATGGTTTGACTCTGAATATGAAAAGTGTTGCTCTTTTAAAAGTCAATAAAACTGTTCCACGTAGAAACTTGGTTTCTCATTTCGCCAGTGTTTTTGCTTTGTAGTGTAAATTTAAATATGACTTTTTTTTTCTTCTGGTTTCTCATCACTGAGTCACTCCCTTGTACTTTTTTTTTATTAAGTTACAGCAAGAGGATTTGTTTATAATAACCAGAGGAATGTCTTACTTTTACGTCACAGCGGAGAGATTTACAGCTGCATGTTACCTGCCATGTCTAAACAAGCCTGCCTGCAAATCTCTCTGTGCCAAACTGGGCCAGAGGTCTCTACTGCACCCTCTCCAAACCAGTTCACCCTGTCTGATTTCTGCGCTGCGTGACTGACCTTTTATCGTCACGCTTAAGACTCTTGGGGAAACCACATGAAGAAGTCGCAGCATGAAAACCGAACACTTTACATGCTGTCACAGTGGAAGCGAGAAGATGTTTGCCATAAGTTTCAGCCAAATGGGATTCTTCTGTCTCTCAGTCCTCTTATCTTCTTTCCCACATCAGAGTATTTGATGTTGATTTACTTCAAAGCTCTGTTTTTTTTTTTTTTCTTTTTATTAGCTCCCTGCTCTATTTCTTGTGGTTCTGCTCTAAGCACCAAATGGAGGAAGCAGATGGAAAACAATCACACATGCTGGCTGAAAAGCTGACGGCAGCACAGAGAAGGCCTTATCCGTTTTTTTTTTTTTTGTTTTTTTATTTCTTTTTATTTAAAACCACTCACTAACTGAGTCTGGAGTAATTAACCTCGCTGTGCCTGAGTGACTCTCTCACATTAACGGCATGTTTTTCACCAATGAGTAGGTTTCACACAGCTCCTCAGCTATGCTTGAAAACCCTATGAAAGGCTCTTGAGGAAATGTGCCCAACCACTGTTAATGAAGTCGTGAGCAAGCCTGCTGCTCCTGCTGTTCTTTTAAAGGAGTCGCAGGAGTAGCTTATCCAACAGGACTCTTGGACTCAATCGATTATATGAGCTGGCTGGCACAGCCTGTGAATGGAATAGATTGTGATTATGGTTTGTGATTACATCTCACGTCATGGCAAATGACTTTGCGACCTCTGAGTTTGCCACTCTGTTGTAGTTTTTTTTTCTCTCTCCCACTTTTAGCACAGAGTTTTGATCCTGAAACGATTCTGGTGTGGAACTGCACCGCCCTCTGCTGGAGAGAGACACTCGTAGCCCAAGGCTTTGCTTTGCTTTGTGTGAAAACTACAAATGAATCTCAGTTAGAATGTCATTGTCATTTATTTCAGCAGTTTAATTCTTTAAAGTGAAACTCTGAAGCACATATCGATATATGTCAAGTGTTTAAATATGTTTTTATTATTATTATTTTGGAAATGGATTTTTAATTCCATGCATATTGATTAATGACTATCTAAAGTTGATTGATCTTATCGACTTGACAGTCGGCTATTTTCTTGTGCTGAATTTAAAAAAGCACAACATTATATTAACTTTTAGTTTTTTGTGTCAGTTGTGTTATATATTGACTGAGTAAATGGTAGCATTACTAAACTTTGAGGTGTCTATAAAAAAATAAAACAGAAACTGGGGCTAAGTAAAGGGGGTCAAAGTGGCTGTATGTATCTGGGCATTTTAATGGAAAGTTGAGTGGAGGGAAAAACTGGTACAAAAGGGAATTAGTACAGCATTAAGAGGATTGTAAATAATATTAATATTCTTTAGTTTGAGGAGCGTCACTAAGTATGGATGCTTTTTCAAAGACCAATAAACTTTAATTTTCTAAAGAAAACTTACTACTGGAGCTGGAAGATGATTTAAATATCCAAAATAAAACCACAACAACCAAAACCAATAAATCAAATGGACATGAAAAACCCAAAGACAACTAAAATCAACTGAGGTATCTGTAAACAAAACATGTTAATCTGTAGAAAATAAATTATTCTTAATTTATCATGTGGTTAATTGATGGTGGTTTATTGTGACACGACAACGTGTCACTCGTCTACTTGTCTTAAAGTTTGTTAGAGTTTGATTTGTGAGCCAACATCAGAAATCCCCGTTCCAACGAAGAATACCTTTCTGACATCTTTAAACTGTTTCTGAAGATGGCTTGGAGCGCTTTTAAATTGTTTCCGTCTTTCTGTTCTTGTTTCTCTCTCTTCGCAGTAAATGAGATCATCGGCAGAGACATGTCCCAGTCCCCCAGCGCTCACAACCATTCGTAGCTCAGATCTCTGTCGGAATCGTCAGTCTTTTTTTTTGTTTTTGTTTTTGTGGCTCACGCAGCATCACCTCCAGCTGTTAAACCCTGCAAACACCGACCTGGTGGAAGAAGACTGAAGACTGTGGTGAAAGGCAAAGCCACGTTCCTCTGTTTTCAACCATGAGATCTCTGATATAGATGGAATAACACACTTCACACAGATGTAGAGCAGAACCATGCTCAGGACAGAGCAGACATGCAGAGCTGGAACAGTTTTTTGTTTTTTGCTTTTCACAGCTGTGTTGTAGGCTTGTGTTTGAACATCTGTCCATCCACAGCTCTGCTGTCTTCCCGATGGTCCGCTTGACATTTTCAGTCCTATTCTCACCAGCATCAACTTAAAGATGCAGCTCACAGCTGTGAGCTGTGAAGGCTGTGCATCCCACTTCTTCAGAAGATTTATTTTTTTTTATCTGAGAAAATGTGGACACTTGCTAATGTCTATTAAAGCGGAAAAAAAATTGAGACTTGATTTGCCATACAATTAATTCAAATCAAATCTTCCAGTAGTATTAAAAAAACAAGTTTCCCCCTAAAAGACTAACGCGGTCGCAGTGTTGGAGGTCAGCAGCTTGTTTTCCTTCTGCAAAATGCAACATTCCACAGACTTGCAGCTGAGTAGGTATCTGTACAGTAATGAATCCCGTTTCTTCCCTTGGAGCTTTCAGTTTTTCCTTTGTTTCTTTGAACAAAAAGCCTTATTAATGGTTAGCAAATCCGAACTGTAGCACAAGCTTTTTTTGTTTGTTTTCTCACCAGACTTTAAGACTGAAGAGTGCTTGTTTTTAGAAACAGATGTGCTTCTTTTGGATTTATGATTTCACAGTAAGATTATTTAGTGTTTCTTTTTTTTTGACAATTCATAGAGGGTTTCTAGTTGGTCCTCAGAAATGGAGCTCTCTGCCACTAAAACTATTCTCCTGTCAAATGTGCCTTCGATTTCCTAATGCACCATGCTTTCAAATGACAGCCAACTCGGGCTTCGATGGAAAATGTTCTGACAAAAATTGTGAAAGTATTTTATATATAAAGTGGTTTGTATGTTGTATTTATGTAATGTCCTCGTTTGTAAAGAACAACATAAAATCCTAGAATCCAGACAGCAAAATCTGGACATTTTGGGGTCTTCCAAACCTTTTCTGCTTGCAACAACCAACGTCTGCTGTCTACAATCAGAGTTCTCTTAAATTGTTTCCAGAATGCTCATCGATTTGTTCCTGTATTTTTATTTTTATTATTCCCCCGCTCCCCCCTGACTCGCGCAAATGTGCAATGGCTGCACTGCAGCAATAAGTCATCCTCCAGGAAAGAGCAGACTGACTGATCCACATGCTGGTTTGATGATTTCCACTGACTTTTATTTTTTTTGCCTTAAGATTGACGGTGGTTTGAAGTCAGTTTCCAGGTGAAAATGATTCTGCTATGCATTGATATTCTGCTTAATGCCTTTAAAAAATAATAAAAAAAGACAAAAAAAAACTTTACCTTGATGCCTCTAGAAGTAGATTGTAGACTCTGTAGACTCATAGATGCTTGAATGGAGGACCCAGGTAAGCATCTTAATTCAATTGTGTTTAAGGATGGATGGTAGCTGCTTGAACCAAATTTCTTGTATATATGACAACTTTTCAACGACAAGCACACACGTTTCGGCTATGCACACTGTAACAGCAGCAAATGTGAGGTGAAATGCTTTTGGACTTAACATAGAAGAACAGAACCAGTCAGAAGAGAATATCATCATGTTGCGTGAACCATGTAGGATGCCTTAACTCCTGTTTGTGAACCGGTTGGTCTGAGTTTTTCCCCCCTTTTCTTCTCCAAAATGACTGAGACTGATCAATAACAGTCATCAATGTTGTACATTTCAGGTTCACAGGGTCAACCAAACAGGTTGGGAGGGAGAACAGAGAGAAATGTTTGCATTAAAGTCAATTCTGCAGCTTGAGAGACCACAACACACACACACACAACAAACCAAACCAGCATTGTCAATAAACCATGAACTCTGGCTGCTGTCCTTTTCTGCCACAACCAAAGATCGAACAATTTGTTCCTATTTTAGACGATAAGGCTGCAAAGACTGTACGACTCTATTTTTGATACTTTCAAATGGATATGGATGTCATTCCTAAGAGGTTAAGGACATTAACATGTGTCTGTTGAAACTATATATATATATATAAATATATAGAAATATATTTATATATATATATAAAACTTTGTAAAATAAAAGGGAAATACAGGTTTTAGCTGATGTTTACCAAGCCTTGTATTGTCATTACTTGTATATTTTGTATGTTAAATGTTTTGTAATTTTTAAGACTGCAGTGCTTTTTTTCTGAAATTATTCAAAGGGAATGATACCTTGCATCATACTGTAGGCTCTATCGTAGTGTATCTCAATAAAACTGAAAACTCACTCATGGCTTTTTGCATTGCTGTTTTCCTGAAAGCAGATTGTGTTTCAGCCTTTCTCGTCTTCACAACACAATTTATTTGTCCTGATTTTGTTGAATTATTTGCATAATGTTTTACTTTAGTCTTTAAAATACCAGAATTTGCACATAGTTGGCATCATTTTTAAACATTAAATCAGCTTTTATGATCAGTTACTTAGGTCGCTTTTTTACTCTGGAGTAACTTGTTCATTACATATTTGCTGGAGTAAAAATGTTAGTGGTGTTTTGGGTTCTTCTCTACCCGCCTCTGCTCAAAACCAACTAATGCAAATCTGATTTACAAGTTTTTAATTCTTGCCGAACAGAAAAAACTTGCCTGAACACAATTTATAGATTCCCTCACACTGAAAACTACTTTCTCAGAAAAGCGGAAAATTGCCCGACATCAAAGCAAGTTTATAACAGAAATATTTTATCATGGGAAAGATGATACAATATTTATCATCTTGGCAGTTGTCCAGCAGTCGTTTTGACACGTAGTCAGAAAGTGTCATTGCTAGAAGCTCGTTGTTCAGAGTGCTTAATCCCAGCAAATTAATGTAAAGTTGAGTGGAGGGAGAAAATGTGGGTATAACTGCAAACAAATACCAATATGTCACGAAAGGAAGAAAAAACAAGCTGACAAACACAATGAGGACATAACTTTCACATTCCTTGTCCTAAATCGTTCCTGAAAAAGATTATTCCAGGTAAGAATGAGAAGCATCTTACCTGGATAAAAAATAAAGGCATTTATTTTAAGTACTTTTCATATTAAATCTCATTTTTGAAATCAAGGTCCTAGAATGCGAGTTGTGCTCACTGATTTCTCAAACCCAAAGTCGGCATCCTTTTGCTGACAAGCTTTATGAAGATGCTGAAATCATTTTCCGGCAGGATTTTGAATAGTTCAGTGTCCCCAATACAGTAAACAACTGATGCAAGTTTATTTGTTGATATTTTTATTGTATACATTTTATACATAGACCTAAATTCATGCGTACTTACGTCACAACAAAACAAATATTTCATCTGCCACCAGAGGCTCCTATGCCTCCTGTGGGCCAGTATTGCACTCTGGGTAATGTAGACTTGGTAAAGAGAAAAAAAAAAAAACTAAGACAATTCAGTAGGCCTCTCACAGGAAGGAAGAAAAAAAGAGGCTCCTGCAGTTTTACACAGCTCTCTGGTTGTTCACAGGAACAGAATCTTGGTGCAGACTGGCTGTTTTAGTCTGAAAACAAAAACCAAAGCAGCAGCTGCTACGGGTCAATCAATATGTAAGACTACAGGAAAAAAAAAACCAAGTCATTTTGACATTTAATAAAGTTTCATCTTTTGTAAATAAGTATCAGTGAAACTAGAAATAATTTACTGTCAAACTGTTAAAGATGTGTAGCATCTCAGCGAGTGGAGAAACCCAAAAACATCTGTAGTGCTTAGAAAATACTTAAAGGTGGAGACATGCTGGTGGTCACAAAATAAATGCTTTTAAAAAAAAAAGTCACAGGTTAATTCATACACTGACACAGATGTGCCACACAGTAGCATAAACTAATATTCCCTGAAGCTTAAAGTCACTAGCTACAATTTAATCATGACAGTTTTAGCATGCTGATTGACTTTGTTTCAGAAGTATAAAGTAGTCCATATGGCTTAGACGTTTTCATCATCATAACTAAGCTGCTGGAGAGTATTTAGCCTCCACACATTTCTTTTTGCAGCCAACAAAAATGTTCATAAACACAAAACACTAAATCTGAAAGCGGTTAAAGCGTTGCAGTTCAGAAACATAAAGACAAACGTGTATAAATGTATATTCAGCCTCAAGCATTTCAGGAGACGGGTCTGTACAGTTTCAAAGAGAACACGTTCATCTCCAAGTTTGGCTTTGCAGAGTGGCTGCCTGCTCTGTCCAGGCTTCATGCTATTCCTTCACCAGCAGGAGCAAAGTCACAAAGTCCAGCGTCGGGCTGCTCCGTCGGTGGAAGGCCCGGCTGTTGCAGCAGCAGCAGCAGCAGCTTCAGGAGTGTGAGGGCCGGCGGAGAGGCGTGTGGTCAAAATACAGAGAGAGGGAAGAGTTTGACGGGTTTCTCTGTAAAGAGTTTGGAGGCGTTTCTATTGGAAAGGGGAGGAAAGATGGAGAGCTGGTGGTCAGTTACAGAAAACCAAGTGGATCTGCTGGCCGTAGAAGGGGTGGCTTGAGCGCTCGGCTACGGCGCGCCGGGCGGTGTCCTCGTTGGGGAAGGTGATCAAGGCCTCGCCGCTGCACTGACCGCTGAAGTTATACAAGATAAGTACGGCGTCTGGTTGGAGCTGCAGGAGGAGAGGAAATAAAGTGAGAATCTTCAGTGTCACGCAAGTGAAGGGAAAACCACCAGAGGGCGCCCACAGTGAAGCTAAGGAGGAATCACATTTGATGCCCCGTCAAACCAATCCAGTTACAAAAGCAGAAAGATTAAAGAGCAGAGGATGAAAACGGAGGACATGCTGTTCTCACACACCTGAAACCAACGAGACCGGCAGAGATGACGCACACAAAAAGCAGCTGTTAGTTCACATGCACTGATGTCTGTCACCAAGATCAAATTCAAGCACAACATACATACACAACAGGTAATTTAACAAAATGTTTAAAAAACAAAGCAAAAATAAAGCAGTAAAATCCAAGAGCACAGGGAGTAAAAGGGAAGCATCAGACATTCAACACAAATAGTCAACATCCGTGCTGCTGAGTAAGAAAAGACTCGAGTGAAATACTGTGTTTTTTCACTTCTTTGAACTGAAATCTGGAAACACTGAAACGTCTGTAAATATGTGAAGCTAAAACCCGGCAGGGCCCCAAATCCAATTAAAAATAATGAGTCGACTTCAAATCGGTGCTTCACGTCTGATGAACCTTTCAAACATTTAGCAACTTACTAAATCAGGTGGTTGAATCCATCTGCGATCGAAGCTTTACAAAGAATTATTCAACCATCACTGCAGACAGAAAACACCTGAACATGTCCACTATTTTTGTGACGCAGCTGTGACTAAGGGGATGTGGGTATAAAAAAAATGACAAAGTGAGAATAGAATATTTGAAAATTTACATTTAGAAATGTGGCAGGAATTGAGAATCTGGTTCAAACGAGGACTGAGGCTCCTTACTGACTGACCGGTAATGATTTGATTAGATGTACATCTTTAATAGAGATGTGTTAGTAACAACGGACAAAGTTAAAATGAAATGACTAATTGTTAAATGAGAAATTCTGAGGTTTGATGATTGAAACCAAGTCGGTGTTTATGCAAATCAGGCGAAGAGCTGAGAATGAGAATTGAAACATTTATTAACGGGGCCCAAAGCAGAGCTACTAGGATTTAGAAAGCATGCAGAACTGCAGATCACTTGACAGGTTAGATGTATAAAGGGAACTTCAAAAGTATTCAGAACCTCATTTTACATTTTGTCATGTCAGTCACAAACTTCAATGTACTTTTCTTAATATAATTTTTTAACAACCTTACCCTAAGGAGTGTATAATTGTGACTAAATTTAATTTAATCTAAAATTTAATACCCACGTTGCTTGGCAAAAATATTTTTTCAAATATTATGAACTGACAAACTTTCCTCTTCCTGCTAAAGAAGACCAACCTCTGAGCCTGATGAGCGAACTAAAGGTCGACTCTGACAAGTCGTATGCGGAGAAGAAAACAATAAATCCAACGCCTTCAAACAAAACCGACCCTGATCTGATATTGAATTTATATTGCAGCTAAATACTATTCCAGTCACTTCTTTAAATGTTTTACAAACTTCATGATCTTCTAAGGCAACTATAGGAAACTGCACTATAAAAGAAATTATAAAAATCAAAAGGTAAGACGATTCACAAGTTTCAAATGTGGACATTTTATTTCCGTGCCGCGTTCCAAGCAAATGCTGCTTTGTGTCAATTTATCACATTAAATGTACATAAGAAAAACATTAAAGTTTGTGGCTCAAACTTGATTTGCAGGTGAGTGAACACTTTTGCAAAGTTCTGCAGATTAAATGGTGATTAGTGGCCATGCGCCAGGATTGTCTGAGCGGAGGAAGAGCCGCGTCTCCGGCTGCCTCGCTGCTCCTCTTACCTTGGGGTCGAGCCCTAAAGGCAGAGCCATTCTTTGGGCTGAATCAGACTCCTGGCCTGTTCGTTCATCTGAACCAGGCCGCTGTACTCGTCAGGGCCGTACTACAGATACAGTACAACGATGAACACACGGTCAGGCTGGAGGGGCCTCAACATTGGGTTAAGACATCACAATGCACATTTTTACACTCGCACAAAAAGAGATGCAGAATGATGACAAAACAAAAAAACAAGTCAAATTAAAACCACAGTGAAACAAAAGAGAAATTCACCAAATACTGGTCACATTTAAAAACAGATAAGAGAGCTGAAAGTCTGAGGATCTCTACAAAGAGACAGTTTCCTTTCTCAGGACCTGTGTGAGAAATGATAATGGAGCCAGAAAACACACATATCACCTACAGAATCTAGAAAACGATGAATTCATTAAATGGTGACAGCTTTACAAAAAGAAAACACACACACACACAAAGCATACCTACATTTCTCCAAATGCAAGTTATTCCTTCCTTGTTGGTGTGAAAGAAAGACCAGCAGCAGAGCCAAGATATCTGCCCCAATAAAAAAAAAAAAAAAAAAAACAGCAGCACCAGAACCCGCCCCCCTGCCTCAAACCCACCGCTTTCCTACGTGAAGACACCTGTCATGATTCATACCTGCATCAGCGGACTCCACCTAATTCAGGCTGGCAGCAATAAGTATTGCAGCAAAGAGGATCGGGAGAGCAAAGTGAACACATGGGACTCAATTAAACTGGGCAGTTTGCAAAACTCCACTGCATGTTGTTGCAAAGTACGTGAAAAGTTCAGCATTTGGAGAAATAAAAATAAAAATCACTTTTTTTGTGGTGCAGCAGAACTGGGACGCAAAATAAATCGTCAACTAAATAAACTAATCAGCCTTTTTTTTTTCTTTCCAGGTTCTAAAACTGCAGGATTCAGATTTAAAATAAAAAGAATGAATCTTAAAACGAGGTTTTCCTGTTTATGCCTTTGTTCTCACCTGATATCCCTGGAAGAAGCTGAGGATGTCTTTGACTCCGGTGTTGTACGGCAGACCCTGCATCCTGACCAGGGCGCCCGGCTGCGGCAGGATGGAGGCGGCGGCAGCGGCCGGGTGGGCCGGAGCCGCAACCGGGTGGGCCTGAGCCGCCACCGCAGCCGCCATGGCGCCCGGCGGAGCCGCAAAGTAGCCGACAGTGGAGGGAGAAACCGGGGGGCTGGAGGGAGGAGAACAGAGGCGTCGGATAAGCGGGCCGTTTCTTACTTCGTGCGCTTCGTTCACATATGCTTTGTTTTTTTTTTTTTTTTTTTTTTTTTACCTGGGGTAGTAAGCAGTGTAGTTCATGTTCATGTTCATGTAGAGATGCGGCTGAGGGGGGTAGTATGCCAGAGCGTGAGCAGGACTGTGCACGGCGGTCTGAGGGCCCCGGGGGGCCGCCAGCAGGGGGGGCTGGTACAGGGCCGCTTCAGAGAGGATGGCGGGCGAAGTGGGGAAGGCAGCGTACGCTGTAGGAGGGGACAGGCCTACGGGAGGACGGACATGGACAGGACAGCTTAGAGACGACCCGGCAGAGCAGCATCCAGAACATGGATCACAACAGCACAGTTTGTGAAAACGCTGCTTCACCAGAGAGAGAGAGAGAGAGAGAGAGAGAGAGAGAGAGACAACGGAGAATCTCTCCCTGGACAGGCAGAGAAAAGCTTTGGTTATTGTTTTCCAAAGTCCTCATGAAATTAGATTAACTATTTGCACTTGGGATACAAAGACTTTCTGAGAAACTGAAATTTTGTTACGTTATTCTTCAAATTTAACAGCAATAATTCATATTGCTCCGAGTCGGATTTAAAGTGACCTTACTGGTATTTAAAAGTCAAAGTATTTCTGTTCTTTGTTTGCCTTTACTAGAGCAGAATGCTTGTTAAGCATGAAGACAATCCTCTTTATATCGAGTTAGCTGGAACCACACCCAAGTTTCACCACTTTGAGGTTACAAAAAGAGCCGCTGCCCTTCATCTTTACCGCAATCTTTCTGTGCAAACTGATGTTTGAAAAAATCTGAAACATGAGGACAGCATCAATATTAACAACTAGGACAACTAGCTTAAAGTTTGAATTTCTTGTTCCTGCTTCAAAAACTGTTTTTTTTTTTCACCGTCTCTTGGTGCAGAGACGTTTCTAATGACATTCACAACTATAAAAAAGGAAATTCAACAATTTGCGGTAAGTTTCAAAATCGTTGACACGGTATGTCAATGGTAATTTCACAAATATGTGTTTTCCTTCAGAGACATTTGTTCCGTATTCACTATAAATTCGACGAATGCTGGAACTTGACATCCGTGTAGGACTGTATTTGCAACACTAACAGCGTCCTTTACGCTCTTATACTTGCAATATAAACAGAGAAGTGAAGGTATTGACACATTTACATAAAAACAGCCTCCGTTTTCTTGAGGCTGTGGGCAGGTCACTGACCCTGTGGAGGCCGAAGCGATTCTAGGTATGCCAAGATAAAATCTACTTTAAAAGAAAAATGACTTAAATTCCAATTCTAAGTAATAATGTATAAAGACAGAAGAGCTAAACCTCTTTTAAACAGCTTTAAACTGTAGCTTATTACCAAGAATTATGCAAAAGAAAATTTGTAGTTTTGGTTTCCAATCTAATCTCTTACAGCACAGGCAGATATGAGTCACAGCCGAGCAAAGTACAGCTAGCTGCTTTCTGCTTCATCAAAATCACATTATTGTTGAAGCAGTAAACAAGTTTCTACCAGCAGACTGTAGTGATGTGATGCACTCTTTTGTATTTGTCTGCAAAACACTATCAAAACAGTCAAACTCCAGGAACACGACTCATAACACACGAGTGTGAGGTCACGTCAACTTGGGATTTTTATGTTTTTTATCTGAATTACTGAGGTCATCATCGCTCCCATAAATAAAAGCTGTAAAAACACCAGTCCGTGTCGTATTGATCTATACAACGAGTGACTGAAATACATGAACTTTTCATCGATATTCTAATTTATTGAATATGACTATGGTTAATGAGGACAGCCAGAGCTCTCAAACGTTTAGCTGCCTCTTCCATCCAGGCAGGGAGTAGGAAATGACAGAAGTGAAAATAAATAGTAACATCTGAAATTGTGTTTTCCACAATTGAAGACACGTTACGTCTTGAAAGATCCTTTCTGAAAAGGTGAACAGGCAAAACGTTTCACTTAAAATCTTCATTTGACAAAGATTGTTACTTTTTTAAAGTAAACTTTAATGTTGTTTGAATCTAATACAACTGGGTGCACATTTTGAATTAATGAGTTTATTTTCTAACTCAATGAGAATTAATAAGGAATCAAATCAACATGTGAGCGATAATGGAATCAAAATAGGGAAAGGAATTGATAAGAATTCCCCTATGAATTACAGATAATTAATAAAATACTGCAATTTGCAAAGGGGAAAGAAAATAAAAGATTTTTGATTGTAAAGCATAAAGTTGGGGAGGAACTCACAGGGAAGTTTGCAGGGTGGAGGAGAGAGGCCGCTGCGATTCAGCGTTCCTCCCATCAGAACAATGCTCATCTCCTCTGTGGAGCACTGGAAGACCTCAACATATCGGTCCTTCATTGTCTTTTTGTGGCACTTCTGGGCCACCAAGAAGGCCTTGTCAGGTGACTTCATTTGGATGAAGGCGTCGCCAGAAGGTCGGCCCTGTAAAGGAGAAAATCACCAAAACCGTCAGAACAACGCAGAAGGCAGAGAGATAAACCTGATTTTGGGGGTTTTTTTATGTTTTTTGAAGCACTTGACTTTGTGATGCCTCAACTTTAAAGGTTTTTCATGTGCGTCACAGAACTCTGACCTGCTGGTTAAGGACCATGTGGACTCCATGAGTCTTGATGTCGACCGTATGGTCGCCCATGAACTCCAGGATGTCCTCGATGCCGGCGGTGTACGGCAGTCCGCGGAGCCGCACGCAGTCGCGCGTGCTGCTGGCCGTCGGCAGGAAGGGAGGCGTGGAGAGGACTGGAAGCGGCACGATGGGTGACGGAGGCAGCGTGGAGATGAGCGGGGTGGACATGAAACGATTCAGAACCTGACAAACAAGATCATTCAAAAATAACCCATCAATGAGAAGAAAATAAAACCTTAACTACAGATTTAAGCCAGACAAACACTCCAATTAATGAGATTAAAAAGGTAGCACTTGTTTTTTTAACAGAAGAAATAGCATGTTTTGTCACTTCTCCCTGTTCCCATGACATCAACTGAGGAAGCAGCTGCTGAACACTGGTTTCACATAGACTCCACCCAGCTGAAGCCATGGACAACGAGCATGTTTGAATATAAAAACACAAGAAAACCTGAGAGTTTCACTTCATGATTCTCCCATTATTAGCAAGGCTAAGCCTACTTTCTGCAGCTACGCAGTAAAACGCTATTATTAGAAACCAAGTTAACCGAAAACAGTTCTTCCATTTGAAGGACAGCCTAATCTGCAATGTGGCCACCAACAGCAGCCAAGTGCAGATTGAACCGCAAACAAATTTATAGTCTCCTCAAATGAACCTCAAAATACTTTGAATACTTTGATGGATTCCTTAATTAGTGATTTTTCCGTCACAGGCAGCATCCTGAACCTAAAAGCATATGAATGACCCTAAAGCATGATGCGCAAAATGAAGCAAATGCCTGCAAGTACCAGCCTATAAATCTCTTGTGCTGAAAAATGAAAAAAAAATCTGCATAAATGAGCCTGTTGGTGGTTAAATACAGTTAAAGGTTCCAAGATGCCCCGATGTGTTAAAAAATAAAACAACTTCAACCGATGCACCATGAAAGGGAACACGCATAAAGTTAAAAATGCTGCCATTCATTTTCTTCTTGCCACATTTCCATATTCAGTTACAGTAACTGTGTGTGAACAAGTAATGCACAGCATTTACAGTTGTCTGATTTTGCTCATAAGATCGTAGCAAATGGTGAGTCAACACGTTTAGGAGGCTCTCTACCTCCCATTAACTTAAGATCCTCTTCTTGCCTTTACACAGGAGGTCTGACTGTACAAAATAAAAGATTCATGAAAACATGGATTTTTGCATCCATTTGCGTTTGCTGGTGTTTTAAGGGATGAGTCTGACTTTTCCTCATGTCTAGTCAATTTCACATCGATTCAGATGTACAAAGAGAATTATATCAATGTCATCATCCCCATGCAGCATGTTTTAGTACAAACTCCATACAAGGCTGTAAGTGAGACCTCAGATATCCAGGAGACTTTGAATGCCTTGTTTTGTTTTTATTTACAGAACATTCAGTATGAAACAACTATGGTTTCTTGAATTGTTTTTCTCCGAAGAGGCCAACATCCCAGGGTTTTTTTTGGCCATCATTTCTGGACTGTATTTACACAGCGAGCTCTAAAACGAGTGTTTACATGGAGTAAATCCTCTTGTGGCAGATCTTCCTTCTGTATTGATCTAAGAACAGATTTCCTCCCTACATAACAGCAGAATGTGAATGAAATCCCTGCCATCCCACCACAACGCTCCACTTTTAGTTCAAGACCAATCAAGGCAACATTCCAAGTGTGTTGACTATAGCGTGGCGTAAAGCTCAAAAAAGTTGATTTTAACATGATACTGCCCATTTCAAAGTGTACATTTCACAAACCCACACAAAAAAAACCCCCCTACCTGTTGCACCTCCGCTGCAGTGCTCCGAAACAACTCGATATATCGCTTCCCCAGAATCTGTTTGTGCTTCTTCAGAGCGTTCTGAGCGTATTCCTCACAGGAGAAAAGCACGAAGGCATCACCAGTGGGCCGTCCGTCGGGGTACTTGACAAAGAGGAGCCCCTCTGTGCCGTCCGTGACGGGACTCTCAGGACCGAGGAAGGACAGCACTTCCTGCGTCGTCGCCGTGAACGGCAGCCCGCGCATTCGTATGATCACCTGGTTCTCTTTAGACAGGAACTGGGCCACTTCATTGGACGTCCCTAAAGTAACAGAGAGGATGCATCAATTATAGTGCAGATACTTACTAAAAATTTACATTTTATGTTAATGTTGCCAATTTCCTTCGACAGGCACAACACTTTAAGTGACTTACTAGGATTCAACTTATCTTTTAAAGCAAAATGTATACGCCATTGGGTTTTTTTAAATAAATTCCAATATATATATACATAATAAATATAATATCCCAACAAGTTTGTCATAAATATACATAATTAAATGCATTTTTAAATTAAGAAAAACAATAAAAAGTTGCTAATTAGGTTTTGTATGCCCTTATTTATATTTTGTTTATTGTAGTCCATGTTTAGCTCTTATTTATTTTTAGGTTTTTTGATCTCTACAAGTTAACAGAAATTTAATTTGACTTAATTATGTACTTTATTATGCACTATAAAAACAACTTTTACAATGATTATAATTATTGTAGATCTTTACTGCCTACAAAGGATATTTTTCCTTTTACCAACAACAAAAAATCCTCATTCTTCAGAGCAAGAGGAACATTAACAATTAACAACCACAGACGTAAGCCTCTTGCTGTACAGACCCATTCAGCACACACTGGTACCATAATGAAACTGTTGTAAATTGGCACCAAGTCACTCAAATACACAGATTTCTCACTTAACAGTTCATGAAAAGTTAATTTTATTCCCATTTTGTTAAACATAATGTTTATTTATATACTTTAAATGGCATTGTGAACTCTGTAGCAAAATTAAATGTCACCATCTAGTGCAACAGCAAACCAGTGGTTACGATGTAAAGTGGTGTTTAGTTACAAGGAAACTGGCAGCTGTCCATAAAAGTGAGCAGCAAGCTGAACCACTTCAGATACATCACACTGCTTTATTCACTGACCCTCAGAAAGTCATTTACATTTGGGTAGTAATTTATTTCCTTTAAGTCATGTTCCCATTTACTTTGATTCGGTGGAACATTTTTAATTTTAGGTTTTAGGCAAAAAATGTATAAATAAACTGACCACCCAACCAAACTTTTGACAAATATAAGATTTGTGTATCAAAAGAAAATAAACCCATGTATTAAGTCACACTACCAGCTAAACAAGATCTACACAACAAGAATTAAACTTAAAATTATCACTTAGTAGCACAAAGGACTTGCACACTATTATGTGATAAACCTATGATTCAACTTTAAGGTATTTCAGAAATCCTCTAACATAAATTATTCACTTTTCAAGTTATAAAAAAGTTAGGAAATATAAAGGACCTCATGCTGTTCTCTCATGTTTACAGCTTTCACTCAACTTTAACAAAAAAGGTATCCATGTTGTCTGATTTATTTGCTTAAAGTCTCGAGTGCTTTTGATCTGTATTGATCCTTACTCATCCGTGTAAAGTCCAGGTCCTGACTAGCAGCCACTGTAAGCTATCTGCTGCTGAGTGCTAGTGTGTCTGTTATCTCTGTCGTGTATGATCGCTGGCCGCTGTTCAATGGTCGAGAGGCCCCAGGTTCTGCTTTTGTCTTTTCACACCCTGTTTGCAACAACAGAGAGTCTGTCCTTTCACCATATGCCCACCCTCTCTGCCTCTCGGGAGTCAAACTAGAGGCTGAATGGGTGAGCCGCTCAGAGCCCAGAATGACATTTCTCTGCAACTGGCCTCAGAGGGGTTGGTGATAGTGGGTGTGGGGGTGCACCGCTCACAAAGTGGCTTTTATTAGATGGAGAGCGGCTGCCGGAGAATCACTGGATTGAAGCAAAAAGACAGGTAATCGGAGAAAGAGCTCATACACGCTAAAGAGCTGCAACTTTACACACACACGTGTGCTGGGGAGCGGGATAGGAACGTATGAGAAACCACAAGATAAACTCTTACATAAACAAAACATGTTTGACCAAATTTTTATGAAAATATATGAAATGAGTTTAAAGGAATTTTTAAAAAAGTCTGAAATCTGACCTCCAGCAATCTTGAGAAATTCCTCTCCCGTCGCTTTGTAGACCTGAGCAATTTTTAAAAAAGAAAGAAAAAGAAAGACAAAAACAATATATTCATAAACTGCAAGTGCAAAGTCACATGACTGATAAATAACAGGAAAACAACTGCTGGGGTATTTGAACTTATTCAGGGTTTTCACTGAATCTGTGCATTTCTGATTTACAGATTCAAACCGAGAGTTCCCACACCGAAGATACCAATAGATATTAAACAAGCAACTGGTAACTAAAAGCTAAAGAAGCAGAAGTTAGCAGGACTAACTTCAATGTATCTGCTGCCCATGTGATGTTTGTGGCGCTCCAGAGCCAGGTCTCGGTGCTCTGCGTTGATGAAGCGAACCAAGGCTTCCCCGTTCCTCCGGCCCTGAGCGTTCAGACAGAGGGCCACGCCGCCCCTGAAACACACAAAACTGATCTCACAACTACACAACAAAAAAAAAAAACTAAAGGATTCTAAGCTTTCATTTTTGCAGAGGACAGTACTTCAACATCTTTGTCATCATTGGAGATTTTGTAACTTCCACATTTCACCACCTATTGACCAATAACTTGATTTTTAGTCCAACATTGATTGATTTACTCTTTTACAGTGGTAAAGCTACTCTGGATCAATCATCCTCAGTAAGTTAGAATATTTAATTGTTAAAGGTAATAACACTTTTCTGTAAAATCTAACAGACTCTCTTTAGATGCAATTTACCATCTGACAAGTTATTCCTATTTTTTTTCCCTGAAAGCTGCCATGCACACGTCTCTGAATGATGACATCACAGAAACGATAAGGCAACTGATCAAAGTGCTTTTGGCATTCCCACTGGCATTTTTCTGCATTTCTACTTCAAAGCGTGTTTACAGCTGCCACTACACACCTGATAGTCAATAGTGAATTTATATTTTGCAGTGAAAACCTGCTTTGTTTTTATTTTCATAATATTAAAAGAAACCACCACTGGATCATTGAATCAGTGAAATATATTTTGTGGAAGCTCTGACAAAAATATTGTCACCATTTCAGTTTTAGTAACATGAATTTAAATAATGTATTCATTGTAACAGAGGTGTAAGAAAAAAAGCAGAGAAGTTGAACATACTTGGCAATATTGAGTCCCTTAAAGAAACGAGCGATATCCTGGTCTGAGGACTGCCATGGAAGGCCCCTCGCTCTGATCACCGTCTCGCTGTCCACCGGCTCCGTCTTACTGCTGCAGGGGGAAAAAAAATAAAAATAAAAAGACATTTGAGAAGCTTGAGCCAAACAACTAAGAGCTGATATCCTTGGTGCTTTTGCACATGACTGAGATTTCTCCCCAGTCTTGTTCAGTTTGAACTAATTGCCCACAGACGGCAGAAACAGGGCCCTCTCCCAGTAAGTGCCGAACACAGTGACGCTCTTTTGGTTAAATGTCAGAGGGTTGAAGTGATAGCTCTTGGCTGCCCGAGAAGAGCAGGATCTACTGCTTAGCTACTGAATATCCAGCTAAGCACTTGATGGCAAAGTTGGACTGCTCTAATGACACACTTGTGTTTTCCTTGTTGCTGTAATGAATGCTCTCGGACCAAGGTTTGAGATTTGAACACGATTGGGGAGTTTGGAGGCGAGGGGTTGCTGGTCTTTAAGCAACAGTGCACTTGAAAAATGTGAAATATATGCATAACTGAGAAACACAAAAGGTTTACTTACCATGTGCCAGAGTCAAACTTGGAATTCACAGTTTCAGCACAGTAGAATTTGTGATCTAAGGGGGGAAATATATATATTTATATATATATATATATATATATATATATATATAATATATTAATACACTAAACAAGCTGAGAATAAGGTCCTATTTGGCTGAGAATAAGAGATAAAGTCTTGATAAGCACACATTGGGTTATAGTTTGAATTATCTCTATACAGTAACACATCTAACATCTTTCTTCAGTTCATTCTGTCAAGCTGGGTTATTCTTTCCTTTTACAGAGAATGCGCCAACCAGCTATTTTAAGGATCTAATAATACTGCATTGTGGACTTATTCTGTGTACCAACACTGGTAGTTACTTACTGTATGGCTCATCCAGGATGCAGAGCGTCAGCTGCACCATGCTGTTCGCCTCCCTCACACCTATCATCTGCTCTGACACCGCAGGGAGACCAACATCTGTGCCCGCTGTTAAGGCCGTCACCTTTCAGCTGGTTTTAAAATCAAGTTCTTTACCTCAACGTGTTACACTTTTATCTTTAAGTTAACAGTAAACATTTCAAACAGTGTGATATTTTTGTCCAGTATGCTGTTATTATTTTCTTTAATCCCCAAAATGGAAAAGAGAACAAAGGATACAATCCAACATGGAGGAGAGTGTGAGCTTTGGCACAGAACTGGCATTCGGGCAGCATTTCAGAAACTCTTTCCGCAGGTCCACAAATGAAAAGAAACACTCCGGCAGTACAAGATTCTGGACAGAAAATAAAAAGTTAAAAGAACAATAACCAAAGACATGTAATAAGTACTTACTTTAAGCAGAACCATAAACCATTTTCTAAATATATAACTTTATAAGTTAAAAAACCCTTAACCCTCAATAGAATGGAGGTTAAGGAATTAAAATAATGTCCTTTTCAATAAACATACACAAATATAAGACCTAGACAGATTTTCTTCTAACTTTACCTTTTTGGAGGCTTCTGGATGGAGGGCCTGTCGAATGACATGAGGACCGTTCACCAACAGCGTGTATGAACTTCTGCCGAGGCATTTTACTTCTGATGACACAGACTGCTGGATCTACATGGAAAGGACAAACAAGTGTGGGTTACTTTATATTTATTACATGGGAAATCATTAACATGCTTAGTTGAAACACCAAAATATATTGAATAAATAAAAAAAGAGATGTCCCATTTTCTTAACACAGATTTGCAATAAATATTTCAGATTTTTAAAATCTGGCAAGAGTTTAAACCTAACAGGGGAATTGGAATTTAAAATGCACATAAGTGAATGTGTTTACGTGCTTGTTATTTGATTTTTTTTATTTTTTTGTCTCCGTCTCTCGTCAGGAAAGAGGCATGTCTAACAGGTTTCAGTGTTTACAGCGAGAGGGGAGGGAGGAAGCAGAGGGAAGGAATGATCACACCACTAATCATTAGGATCACAGATTCTCTTTACACAACCTTCAGCCGTTGTCATGAGGGGAAAAAAAACAAAAGCAAGTCTAACCGGCTCTGATGGCGACAGCAACCAGGCCTGAATACCAGCACACAATCATGTTTATTTATAACACAGAGCTGCGTCAGTCTGTTGTCAAGTCAGTAAGAGAGAGGTCAAATCTTCAGTAGACAAACGTTTTTACTTTATGCAGTTCATCAAAAGTGGCGACTCAAATCAATCCTGCTTGTCTTACTAAAACGTGCTTGTAATAATTTTAGAGACCTGAGATTTCAGAGAGTCTACATCACTGATTCAGAGACAAATATCAGGAACAAAAGTCATGGCATAGTCTACTAAAATCTTTCTGGAGTTTCATGCTTTGTGACTGAACAAGCTGAAGATCAGCTACTGCACATGTTGGGCGATTTGTGTCCAACACAGTCCCGTGTGAAGAAGCATTTCGACCATCTGGATGTGGAACCACCTCCAAATTCAGCGACTGACTGGTTCACACGGCCCATGGCGTTCTATGACAGGTTTTTAGGCAGTGGGAGAGTATTTCTGGTCTGTGTTGGGGCATGCTTCATAACATGTCTGATTAAAACCCCTCGACAGCTTCAAGTACCGACTAACAAGACCAAAACAGGGTTAAAACGGCTGGACAGAAACTCTCAAAAAGCAGACAAGGTCAGATTGCTTGTCTACTTACAGCGACTCCTTTAAGCATTTGGCATTGTGGCAGGTTTTCAAGATATGCCAAGGTTTAGAAAAACAAAAGTTATACTTTCAAAAGCCTTAAAATTTCCCCTGAAAGTGCCAGGCTGCAGTTTTCTACAGGTGCGTTGAACATAAAGTAGTGCAATGCTCCCCCTGCCCCTACTCGTTTCTACACACTGCAGGTCTGCTGGTTAAAAGAAGGTCCCCTCAATGCTCTCTTGTTAAAATTCAGCTGTTCGGAGATATTTACAGTCAAGAAAAACTCAGTGTGGAGACTAAAAGATCGACAAATATCACTCTTAATGAAATAACAGCCTCTGTAAAACAAGACTTGAAAACTGCAAGCAGAATTTCTGTTCAGCTTGTATGTAGTTTTTAAACTTGTCTCATTGTTTAAAAAGCTCAACAGGGAACAATATGCATTTGTAAAGAATTTAGCACTTTAAAGCTACTATTAAATTCAGCAAGTGTTCAGGTCAAAAGTATTCTTTGACTTATGCATAAAATCTAAATTAATTTATAGATAATATCTTTAGAGTTGATATAATGGAGGTCATAATTAAAATATGCCAATTTTATCAAGATGACATATATTTGATGTTACAACAAAGACACTGTAACCAGTGGCCAGAATTAGACAAATACCAAAATTAGTAAAATACCAAAGCATCAGGATCAATGTGAAATAGACTTGCTGTGAACGTTTTTATTGGTCTCCCAATAAAATGGAAGATAAGCAGTTCAAACAGAAAGACTAACTGTTGCATGCTATTTGCAAAGCATAGACAACAAAACACATTTATGTAAGTTCAACCCAACTCTTTTAATTTCCTTGATCTCCATTTAGATAAAATGTTAAGGAGATGATGTCACAAAGGTAATTTGTCCTCGTATATAAGGTGAAATTTCTTCTTAATTTCTGAGGGTTTTATTGTCCAAACAGTAAACACAAAGAAGAAAAAACACCAAGCAAACCATGAGACGGAAGTTTCTTGGATTAACTAAGCTGCACATTTTAAGTTTGGCAAAGCTGAACGATTTCTTATTTACAGTGATAACAAGCATGAGCTCCGCTCATCCTGAGCATACAGCCCCGCCTCAGACCATTACTAAAACCGGATTACTGAGAGAGAAGCAAATGCTAAAGAAAAGGTGGAGACACACCCTCCACTCTTCTCTTCAACTTTAACAAAGAACACAAAGTAAATATGCTCAACATCATACAAAACCCTCACTGATAACCAGTGCAAACCAAACCAATAAACTGACCACATAACTCATTTCAAGGTCTCGATACTTTCGCTGCATGCCATTGATTGTACATTGAATATGAAAAAGTCTTGTTTAAGTCAAAAATCCAACACTCCCTTCTACAAAAATGCACCAACAGTTAAACAGAATAGTGCAATCCCTCTCTGAAGGGCGATTCCAAAGATGAGGGGGAGGAAGTGGCCTTTGCACATGGTTCTATCAGAGTTTACTCTCCACTGGACTGCTTGCATGCAGAGGTGAGGTAAGATGGAGGTGGCTGAAAAAAAAAAAAAACTCCGATAAGAGAAGCAGGGAGTGTCCTGACAGGCCATGTGGGCAACTGTTTAAACACACACTTGCACCAGAGAAGCTACTGACACAAAGACTGCTCGATACTGGGTCAAAATCATAGCCGAAATGTGTTGCCTATAATCATCTCATAACTATTTCATTTAAAAATAGGTGATAAGTATGAATAATCCAGGCAGTCAATATGTATGTAGTTGTCCAATGTCTTTAATGTCTGAAATCTTGAATTTAATTTGCACGCTACATGTAAAAGGCAGTGTGGTTTTGGTGCCAGCAATCTTTACAGCACAGAATCTCTTCCAACTACCTGCTACATACCGTGCCATAATACCAGCAAAAAAAAAGAAAAGAAAAGCAAAATCATACTTAGCCAAAGTCATCTGAGATTAAGATCCGAAACAGTTTAATCTGAACTGAGCTCTGAAGCCCAACGTTTCACAACGTCTGCAAAATCTAAGATAATCTGCACGCTGCAACATGTTGACGTCTGACTGAAAATCCAGCCTGTCAAGTCAGCAACGGTTCAGCTCAGTTTAGTTTTTTGTTTGCAGCAACTAAAAAAAAAAAAAAACTTGGCTTTTTTTTGCTCAAAGTAGACAACAAAAGCTTTAGTCTTTCAGCTGGAAATAAAGCTAATTGAATCAAAAGATGTCGCAATTACATTTTAGATAAATATATGATCCTTGTTGAAACATCAGTGGTGTGATCTGCAGCAAGGCCTGAATCAAACAGATACAGAATTATAAGATTATCCTCATTTATGCATAAAACCATATGTCTCTGCCCTTTATCCGTTTGACATTCAACGTTAAAACATTTCGTCAACATATATGCCGTTTTATGCGGTTAGGAGTTTAAGATGCATTGATCTGAGTAAATCAATTGGAAAATTTCAATCTTTGCTTTTCTACTTAAAATGGATACTATTCACACTATATTTAAATACTGTGTGCTAACTTGGGTTAGCAAAAACCCAAGTGATCAATCACACCAGTCTTCACTACATTAATAAATTGTTCACCTAACAGATGCCCTTGGGTCTGTGACTACACACCTCAATATAAAAAGCCTGCTAAAAGTGAGGAAACAGCTTTTTGTATTAATGAACATGCAAGCAAATGAAACCATATCCAAAACATCTGCTCCAGACCTCTATGCAGAACTTTCAAATACCAGGAAAAACTGTAATTTTCTTCCCTTCCTTAAATAAACAAAGTAATCTCAGAATGACCTACAGGGAAGGAGAGTAGCCAGTCACACACAGGTATGAAAAGGACAAACTGAGTGCTTGGGTTAATATTTGAAGGTTCAGCACACAGTCTCACCCAAATGAGATAAAGCCTTACTCAGTCTGTAATCACGACATAATTTCACCCACTTTGATAAAACAAACAAAAAGCTTTGTCTTTTATAAATTGCATCAGCAGTAAAACTGAGGAAAAATGGATTGGCCAAAGCTGATTTCGTAGAGCATAGATAGAGCATAGCATAGACCCAATAGTCTATTAAGACTGACAAATATCTGCTCAGTCCAAACAAGCAATCCTAACATTACAACTTTTCAATTATGTAAGACAACCCTAACAGAGATGACCACAAAGCAAAACATTTCTTGCAAATGACTTCATGAGTGCTGCAGGAATAGATCTGCACACTTCACACCCACTGTGGTAATAAGTTTGCAACGCTAAAGAGGAATCAGGACTAGGGTGCTGACACACCCTGTTATAAGGCAGAGTTGCTGAGGCAGCAAGTTGTTTTAAAAACTGGGCTCCGTTAGGAAACGTCCCACAACATTGGGTCATTTGAATTTTCTTTTAGAAACAGGTCAGTTTAAGTCTACAATTGATAGACTACCAATTTCATTGTAAAGTCAATATTTTATAAAACATTAAAGCATGGCCTTTTTATTTGAGCTTTTTCCAGTCTAACCATGGTGCAGTTACAGAAACAGCAGCCTAAACTAGGTAAGTCAACACAACAAACAAGTAATAGCAAGGTGCCCCTCATGTCCTGCAGCCTAAAACTGAGGCGCAATCCCAGGTAAACACGCTTCCTTCCAGATGTCTGCTGTATGTATTAGACCAAGGCAAGACCAGACCTGTGACTCCAACTTATCTCCTCACACCCCAGGCTCTGCCCATCCCTCCTGAACTTCAAGCTGTCAGCGCAGTTTAACTGTCATGGCCAATGACATCTCACGCAGGTGGAGGACCATTTTTCTGAGAGTCGATGGTGGAAATCTGACACTCCTTACATTAGCTTACAGCTTAGAACCCAAGTCAGGCTTGTTCTGTCACATCTTGCTCTGGGCAAAATATGTCAGAGGAACTTTTTGGGTTTATTAACCGGCAGACTTTCTCATGCTCTCATAGGCCATTTGAAAAGTTGCTGCCTTTTGAATAGTGTTGGGCGGGTTACTGGTATGAAGTATCATTATGACTTAAAAGCAGCAACCTTTTCTCAAAATGCAAGAAAAACCCCTGGAGTGACTGGAGTGTTACCTGGGCATTTGTATGTAATAAAAAACTGTTGAATCTTGATATGTTTTTGCTTTAAATTATTTTGTAATTTCTGTAATCTAATGAGGTACTAAAAATTATAATGACCAAAGAATATGATAGAAAGTATGCTACCATCGGTGAGCTTTAGCCACCATTTGGGTTCTAATCACTTCATCATTTTATTAATGCCGTTATGGGTTGGATTATCAGGAATCTCAGTTGACAAAATAGACAACCCTGACAAAATGAAACAAACCCAAAATATCTCTTTCTTTTTTCTCCCACTCCTGTAAGTAATGTATCTGAGGGAGGGCAGGGTGAATTTTACTGATTTTCTGACATGATTTATATATCAGAGATCAGCTCAGGGATCATTATCTGGCACATTTTAGATGAGTCAACTGGGCCAAAGGGGAAGCATGAAAATAACAGGATATAATGTATAGTTGTCAAATATAATTACATTAAACTAAGACAATTTGAATATTGTTATTACCCATGTCCAGAATTTGTGAAAATCAAGCAATGCTTTAGATAGTTAGGTGTAGTAGACCCAGCCTTTGACAAGGTTTAAGTGCCATGTATTAACTTAACATCCCAACATTTACCAAAGGACATCAGGTTAGTTGCACCGGACATGGCGAAAACATAAAATATTGTTGCGCATTCTCACATTTTTCAGGTATATCACCTCCGTTTTAGTCAAACAAGTATCACTAAAGTGCTTCGATGTAATGGTAAGGAAAACATTATTTGGAAACATATACAACTGGCTTTGCTCTGACCAACTTGGCTTCAGCAAAGTTAAAGCAAGAGAAATCAGGGTGTTTTCACTTTCTCCTTCTACATTCACATACATTTCCACAAAAAAACAGTCCAACAAGAACAAATAGCTGTGTTTGATTTGTTTCTTATACACTTGTAAGCAAATGCCAAGTTTTCAGCAATGTCAACAAAACTGTTGGGATTCACCCTTTAGATGGAATCTGATCCTGATCCAAATCATTTAAAAGCCTCATCTTGGCATGACAATAAGTCGAGGTTCCTGTCAACAAATTATGACATAAATAAAATTAATTGTTTGAGTTCTCTCTTCCAATCTCCATCTCTCCCCTTGACCAGAGCCAATACACAGCGTTGTATTGGAGCTGACAAGAAGCTGTCAAGTGCCTAGAAAATGCACTGTGATGTTTACCTTGACCACTCCCAGCAGGAGGAATGGTTTGATGCTGCTTTAGGTTCCACACCATTACAGTCTGTGTTTTTTTGAGACCATAAACATTTCCAAACTGGCACATTTGTTCTACCTGTAGCCCTGTTGGAAGCATAATAGGGGCCAGCTGACTGACAAAACGGAGCAAAGTATGGGACAGAGTCTTAATCACAATCATTTTAATGTAACCTGTTTGACTCACCTGCTCCAGAACTTTGTCCAGGGGCTCAGCATCAAGGATGTCCTCCAACGTCAACCCAGTTTCTTCTTTGCACTGATCTGTCAGCTCCAAAGTGTCTGGCTTGACAAAACATTTATGAAGCTTCCCAACCTGTGAAAGGAGTTTAAGGGTTTCATGGAGCCGAACAGAGCGTGGATGGTGACATAAAACAGCAGCAAAAAGCCAAATTATGGCTAAAGCCCATCACATCATACAGTAAGTGAACTCTTTTAAAAAAAAAAAGGTCAAACAATTGACAGTGTAGTTGCAGAAGCAGTTAATTGTCAATTAAGTCGAGAAGCTTACATGCTAAACCAAAAAGGTGTGTTTTCTCCAGTACGTGAAATTCCACCTTTGACAAGTAGGGAACAAAAATGTGGTCACCTGTTAAAAGGTGAGCTTGTAGCGTTAGCATTATGGGAGCCCCAGAGAGCACTGCAGGCGGTAACAGAAAGCACACCGTGTTGATTTAAAATGACAAACTGGTCAACTACAAAGTGGACACTGCGCCACAAACACTCTGAGCTACACACACAAGAAACCATACAACTGTCGAACGAGTTGGGGGGGGGGGGGGTCAGAAAGGTCCGTACCTTTTTCTCATGTAGATCCACAATTTGCCACACCAAGAGAATTATTTCCCTCTCATCCGAACCCAGTTTACCCCCATTTGCACCAGCTGTTGCCCCAAAGAACACCACCAGAGTATCACTGTGCGAAGCCATCAGGGACCACAAGGGTAAAAACTACAATTAGAGCAAAGATTAAAATAAAAAATAACACGAGGGTTCACCTTTTCCAAGTGATAAGGAGAGCGAACAAAAGGGCTGGAAAGTCAATTGAGATAAACGCAGAAAGAAAGAAGAGTGGGGAGATTACTTTCAGAGCAGCCACGGAAGAGTTTGCGGTGAGAGACTCTACCTGTTGCTGTACTTGAGCGTGTACTATCCAGAGATACTGGTTTAACTGGTAAAGAAGGGTGGAAATCCGTGTTTCCTTCACACGAACTCCATAACAAGCCCTGAAGGGTTTTTTTTCTCTCCACTCCTATTTTTTTTCGAGTTACCTGTGTGGCTCTGCCTCTGAGCGAAGAGAGAGGCCTCGCCTATTGGGTGGATTACAAAGGTGAGGGCGGGACCTCATGATGAATACTGGAATATCATTGGATGGCTACTTTCTGTTAAGGAAGTAGGTATAGCACAAAGGCTCATCCATAAAGCCTCTCGATGTTCAACACTGATAGTGAAGGCAAAGTGCAGGTAAATGAGGAACATACTCTAAGCTAAGGTCGCTTTTGAATATTGTTAAAGTTTATACATGTGTAGAGAATTTGCATTAAACAAAAATATACAAAATACTACCCTGAATAAAACATAACTTGAAAAAAATAAAGTATTTCAGTATAAAGAAACGAAAAGTGATGTATTTAGTGACAAACGAGCATTTTGACTGTCAATTTTTTTTCTATTATTATTTCTTACAGTAAACAAAACCTCAAAAGTATGTTTTTTAAAGATTCTAAATAAAACATAAGTGCAATATAGAAATTATTTTTGATACATAAATATCACTTTATTTAAAATTACAGTAACTCAAGATGTGCTTTGGGCTCTTTTATATGAATTGCTCAATTCAATTCATTAATACTTTATTAGTCCGAAGGGAAATTAAATCTTGTAACTAATTAATTCTTCAAAAAGTTATTGTAGGTTGTGATGGCTGTTGGCAGGAAAGATCTCTTGTAGCGGTCTGTATTACAGTAAATGTGAATAGGCCTCTGACTAAAGATGCTCTGCCTTCCCAAGACAGTCTTGTAAAGAGGAAGATCAGGGTTGTCCATAAATTTCTTGATCCTCTGAAGAATCTTTCTTTGCATAATCATCTGCAAACATTCCACAGTTGTGCCCAGAACAGAACCAGTCTTCTTTATCAGGTTGTTGAGCCTTTATAGGTCCCTGATTCTGATGCTGCTGCCCCAACAGATGATGGCAGAAGAGATGATGCTCTCAACAACAGACTTATAAAAGATTTGCAGCATCTTGCTGCAAACCTTGAAGGATCTTAGCTTCCTCAAGAAGTGCTGTTGCTTCACTGTTGCGTCTCCAGTCCAGTCTGTTGTCCAGATGAACACTGAGGTATGTATATGCCTTAACCACCTCCACTTCTTCTTCCATAACAAAAATAGGGTTTGATCTAATTCTGTTCCTCCTGAAACCAATAATCATGTCCTATGTTCTGTTCACATTTAAGATTAGATTATTGTTCCCATACCATGTCACAAAGCGATCCACCATAACTCTGTACTCAGCCTCTTATCCATCTCTGATACATCCAACAACTGTGAGTCATCTGAGTATCTCTGTAGTCTGAAGCGTAAAGAGTGAAAAGGAATGGTGAAAATACAGTCTCCTGTGGTGGTCTGTGTTACGGACTACCTTGTTAGAGACAAAGTCCTTCAGTATCACAAACTGTTGTCTGTTTGTGAGATAGTCATAAATCCAGGCGATTGTTGAGGCCTCCACCTAGGTCTTATGGAGTTTATCAAAGAGCAGATCAGGATGAATTGTGTTAAATGCACTGGAGAAAACAAGGAACATGATCCTCACAGCTGCCTGCTTTGTCCAGATGACAGTGTGAAGGTGTATGATGGCATCATCAACTCCAACTCCACAGTGACAAGCAAACTGCAGGGGGTCTTGATTTGTACTTGTCTGGTTATTCAGACAAGTACATGAATATCTCCAACATGATATCACCTTAATGATGTGGGATGTCAGGGCAACAGGTCTATTGTCGTTAATGACTGATGGGAGAGATTTATTCTGTACTGGAACCAGGCAGGATGTCTTCCATAACAGTGGAACCTTCTCTTGAGTCAGACTGAGGTTGAAGGGATGCTGCAGAATCCCACAGAGCTGCTCTGCCTAGGCCTTCAGGACTCTGGGGCTGACATCATCAGGAACTATAGCCTTGTTCCAGTTCAGTCTCTCCAGCTGCCTCTTGTGCTTTGGGCTCTTTTATATGAATTGATACAGAAAAATCAAATATTTTCTTTATCTGATTTCTAGATACAAAAAATAGGGAAGGAGAGGCAAAGGGAACAGCAGCATCTGCTGATTTGATTGAGGACAAACCTGTGGAAGCAGAAGAGTCTGTGACTGAGGTGGAAGGTAGGACAGCTGAAATTTTGAAGGAAAGCAGTGTGTCAGAGGAAGGTGGGATGTCTGTATGGCTGGGGACAAGAGAGGATGATGGTGAGCTTATCTCTGAGCTGAACCTATTGAAGAATGGGTTCAACTCGTGTTCATGTTCAGCTCTCAGTGTTTCTGCTGCTCATATTGTCTGTGTTATTTTCCTTTATCTCAATTAAATCCCTAGTCTGAGAAGTGATTTTTTTCATGCTGTGTGTAAAGACTCACCGGTTCAAGCCAAACCAGTATGATCAACTGGGGCTCACATATGGAGGCTCTCAAGATGAACTCCCAGGTTAGATTATAATATTTACTGTCATCATCAGTTTTTTTTTTTGACAAACGTGAGTGGGTTTCACCTTCCAACTCTCCCATTGATGCCATTTGTGCCAACCATTTCTTATTAATCACAGAAATGGTTGGAAATGAATCAAATAAGAAATGCAGTGCTTTTTATGTTTTTAAATGACTTCTTGAATGAGTTATTTCATGTAGAGTGATTTTAGTTAGCTGCTCGCTCTTTATTTTCTGCATTTGTTCATAATGGCTCTCCGAGCCTATTTCAGACTGATAGATATCAATAATTTTTGTTTCTTGTGGAATTTTTTAATTTCATTGGAATGCAAATTAATATATTTATTTTTGCTTGAGTTGTGGCAATAACTTTATATAACACACTTAGCAATCAATCAATCAATTGTATTTGTAAGACATACTTCATACTAAAAACAGCTCAAAGTGGTGTACAGATCAATAAAAACAAACATAAGCAAAACGTTACCCACCTGAACCCCACATGGGAAAACACACAACTGCAGGGAAAATGCACAGACTACGCAGAAATGATTCGATTCAGGAAATACAGTTAAAAAGATGGGTCTTGAGCCTGCTCTAAAAGGCAGAAAAGATGCAGATACATTTAATTAATTATCTATTTAACAGGGTAATTAGGTGATTTTCGTCTGACTTTTGAAATAGTTTAGTGGTCCAAAAATTATAGTAAATGTCACAGAAAAAGAGAAAAAACAAACAACAACAATAAAAAAAAACAGAACAAATCTGAAAGAAGAGAAATACGTTTTCACTCTTGTACTATAGGCTGTCACCAAGACGAAAAAAAACCCCAGGATCACAGTTTTATTCTCAATATATATTTAGTAATGACAAAATCTACTATCTCAAAAATAAGCTTTTAAACGCACATGAGCCTGATGACACAACATACGATTAAAGCAAGGTACTGTGAAAACACAGTACAAAATATGTAACACAAAATAGTAGCAAATTTAGAATTTTACAATATATTCTTAAGCAACAACCACAAGTTCATAAACATTTCTAACAACATATGATAAGATGTTTTATTATTTTGACTGAATCTCAATTAAATCGAGGGCACAGCCATGTGGTAGGTAGTAAAGAGAAGTGCAACTCAGTATTATTGTCAAACTTCTTAGGTCTCGTCAGTATAACAGGAAACATTCATTTCTCAGTCCAGTTTTCCCATAGCTGTAGTACTACACCACTCACATTTTTATTTGAAAGTTGTGGATGTGAGCTCCGTGTCTGCTGAGCTCTGGTCCTTCTGCTGCTGTATTGCGAGTTCCTTGAGTCTATTTGTGTTTGAGGCCAGTTCCTGAAACAGTTTGACCAGACCAGACTCTCCAAGACTGCCTCTGAAGTTCCTGGCGAAGAAGGCATATAATACAGGATTCACTGAGCTGCTGATAAAAGCCAGGGCACCAGAGCTGAAGACCAAACTTTCTGGTACGCACCCATCCTCTTTGTCTGTCCCAAAAATGCAAACTACATCGATAATATTAATAACATGGTAGGGTAACCAGCACAGGAGGAAAACAATCACTACAGTGTGAATGAGAACTTTGGATTTCTCTTTAGAATTAAATCTCATTTTCTTGAGCTGCCCAGCCACAAGACAGTAACAGATGCTTAGCGTAATGAAAGGCAGCACAAAGCCCAGCAACGTCTGCAGACACAAGAAGACAATTTCTAGAGTATCGTTGTTGAAGTCTCTGACAAAGCACTGATCGTTTTGCTCACTTCCAGCCAAAGTCTGGGCTAAAACTTCAGATAATCCAAGAAGAAGCGCAAGAAGCCATGAAAATGCAATACATCCATTCATATTCTTTTCAGTTTTCCAGCGCATCATCAGGAATGGATGGCAGATGGCTAGGTAGCGTTCCACGCTCATAAGAGTGATGAAGAAGATGCTGCTATACATGCACACAGTGATAACACAGATTAAGATATTGCAAACTACCAATCCAGACTGAAAAGCGTGCACCAGGGAATAGATCCAGAAAGGCAGAGTGATGAGGATCATCATATCTGCCACTGCCAGGTGCAGGATGAGGATCACAGTGTGAAAACGCTGCTTGACATGTCTCAGGATAGTCCAGATTACGAGCAGGTTCCCTGGAACTCCAACCAGGAAGGAAAGACCCAGTATAACACATGCCACGGTTGTCCCGCCGTCTACCTCGTTGGGGGCTTCTGAAGGTAACACCTCAATGGAGTGGTCCATGTCGGGAATGTGTTGTTGTTGAAGTGATTACAGGAAAAATTAAACTGCTGTACAACTAAGGCACCACTTCCCTTTCTCAACAAATTGAAGAGAATGCAAATTTTAGCATGAGCAACAAATAAGGAATTCATGCAAAGATCCATCCTTAATGTTGCAGCATGTGATCCGTCTGACTTTAAAATTAAGAATGCAAGGTGATGGTTGGAATAGTACTATATGTTTATAAATATGTCTTAGTAAGTTATAACAAACACAAATGAAAAGTAGAAAAATAAATAGATGTCTTAATTACAATCATTTTAATGTAACCTGTTTGACTCACCTGCTCCAGAACTTTGTCCAGGGGCTCAGCATCAAGGATGTCCTCCAACGTCAACCCAGTCTCTTCTTTGCACTGATCTGTCAGCTCCAAAGTGTCTGGCTTGACAAAACATTTATGAAGCTTCCCAACCTGTGAAAGGAGTTTAAGGGTTTCATGGAGCCGAACAGAGCGTGGATGGTGACATAAAACAGCAGCAAAAAGCCAAATTATGGCTAAAGCCCATCACATCATACAGTAAGTGAACTCTTTTTAAAAAAAAAAAGGTCAAACAATTGACAGTGTAGTTGCAGAAGCAGTTAATTGTCAATTAAGTCGAGAAGCTTACATGCTAAACCAAAAAGGTGTGTTTTCTCCAGTACGTGAAATTCCACCTTTGACAAGTAGGGAACAAAAATGTGGTCACCTGTTAAAAGGTGAGCTTGTAGCGTTAGCATTATGGGAGCCCCAGAGAGCACTGCAGGCGGTAACAGAAAGCACACCGTGTTGATTTAAAATGACAAACTGGTCAACTACAAACCATACAACTGTCGAACGAGTTGGGCGGGGGGGGTCAGAAAGGTCCGTACCTTTTTCTCATGTAGATCCACAATTTGCCACACCAAGAGAATTATTTCCCTCTCATCCGAACCCAGTTTACCCCCATTTGCACCAGCTGTTGCCCCAAAGAACACCACCAGAGTATCACTGTGCGAAGCCATCAGGGACCACAAGGGTAAAAACTACAATTAGAGCAAAGATTAAAATAAAAAATAACACGAGGGTTCACCTTTTCCAAGTGATAAGGAGAGCGAACAAAAGTCAATTGAGATAAACACAGAAAGAAAGAAGAGTGGGGAGATTACTGTACTTTCAGAGCAGCCATGGAAGAGTTTGTGGTCAGAGACTCTACCTGTTGCTGTACTTGAGCGTGTACTATCCAGAGATACTGGTTTAACTGGTAAAGAAGGGTGGTTCTTATGAAGCCCTGAAGTATTATTAGTATTATGCACAGTCAAGGATGTCACCGACATTGCGTCTTATCTTCTTTAAATATGGACATAACACTAAGATATTGCACATCACAGAACAGTGCGTTGTCTGCTCCAAAATCTCTAGTGTGTTTGTCACTTCCACGTTCTACTCAAGGACTCAAGGATCTTTTATTGGCATACCACTTAGCTAGCCAGTGGTATGAAAGTTGGACTCAGGTCCCAGATCAAGAAAGCCACCACACAAAAAAACAACACTGGTAAAAATAAATATACTAAGTATGTTAAATTGTAGTATACTTACTTTAAGTCAGACTAATTATGAGTATACTTCAAATTAACTAGACAAAACTACATTTTGACTATCCAGTATGATAATTTAAGTATGAGGGGTAGTTTAGGACAAAAATTATGTTTTGTCTCACGCACATTACTAAAGACTCATACACACACACAAAATATTTAGCCTGGATTCTTCAGGTCATTGACTTGCTGGAAAATAAATGTTCTCTGTTTCTGTAGTTCTCTGGCCGATTGAGTCCAATTGTCCTCCAGGATCTTCATATTCAGTCGCATCCATTTTACCTTCAACCTTTGTAAGTCTTCTGGGGTCTTCTATCAAGAAGCATTTCCACGCCATGATGCTGCCACCACCAGGGTTCACTGTGGGGTTGGTGTGTTTGAGATGATGTGTAGCCCCAAACACAGCCGCTTGTCTGATGGCCAAAGAACTCCATTTTGAAGTTTCTTCTTCCATCTGAGCGATAAGATTTTTTTCTATCCATCCCCTGACTTATGCTTTTCACTAACCTTTTCTCTGATTTGCTTTGAGTGTCCTTTTGTCTTCATGTTGTAATGGCAGCCAGGAATACTGACACCAGTGAATGAACCATCCAAGCTCACTTGAAACACACTTACTGCACTCAGGTGATCTCCATTCCAGTCATTGTGAAACTACCAGCACCGACTGGCTGGCCCTCTGTGGATTTTGGTCAGTCACTTCCAAGAAGGTGAATATTTATTCAGTCATTTATTCCATGTTAAAAAATTATTTCATTGTTATTATTTTTGTTTACATCAGGGTTTAATTTGAAATTTATGGTGTTTTTAAATTTTTTTTTTGTCAAAAAAGCTACATTTTGATTGTTATTAATTACTAAAAGCACTGGAAAGGGTCAAACCTCCAGGAGGTTTAATTTTTTCATAGGCACTGTATAATGTAACTATAACAACAAATTAAAAAGACAGTGTTAAACTTAAGCATGTTTGTGTCTCCCCAAAGGCATTAGTGCCATCTATGGGTTTATTCACTTATGGTGGAAAAAAATGGAGCTAAAAAGATAGAATGTATGTGCTTAGTTAGCATTTCTGACATCAGACCAAAATACTTTGTAAAGTAGATACATGATCCTGAACAACTGAAAATATAAGTGCAAAGTAGAGATTGTATTTTCTTATCCAAAGTTCATTTTTGGGTTTTATAAGCTAAGGACAAACTTTAGGTCACTATTCCTCTTTTTGCATGTCAACAAAGGAAACATGCAGTTTTTCATTTGGCAATCTCTTCAGTGAGGGGAAGTTAAAACATGACTGCACTGTTGGATACAAGAACAAAAATTTTGCTTTTTCGTAAAAAGAAACAAACAAAAAAACGTAATGAAAACAGTGTAATCTGAAACACATAAAAAAGCTAAATAAATTAAAAATATTTAGAAAATTAGCTAATTATATTTTTAAAGAGAGTGCATAAAATAAAAAGTGTCAAACCAAATTGTGAGAAGAGATACTCAACAAACTCAGGCTATCAAACTAATTTACAGTCAGTGGTGTGCGAAGTTATAGACTTATCTAGAAAGTGAAACAACCTGAATTCTTTTGTTTTCCACAGGATTCAGTAACATCATACAACCACATCTTAACTTGCGTCAACAGCAACCACAAGATCACTAACTTTAAAAAAACCGAACATTAGACAATCCTGTTCCCAAAAGTGAAGTACCATTTTATTTCATTTTAATAAAAATTAAACATCAGGAAACACCCCATTTAAAAAAAAGTTTTAATTCACTTTCATTCATATATAAATGTATTGCTTTTTATGATAAAAGATATTTGCACAAGAGACTCAGCATACATAATACTTAAAGTTTCATAAATAAATTAACAGCAGAAAGAAATGTAAATGCACTGGATAGATCAGCAGAGACATGTTGTTTACCTGTTGAGGGTTCATTTAAAAGAGGGTTTAATGCAAAACACCTCACACATTTCGTTCTCAGGAAAATGATTATTTACACACACCTTCAATGCATATTAATATCGTCTTTTGACTCCGTCATGAGCTGAGAGCAGTTCGTCTGATTGCTTTGTCTCCTTGACACAAAGGATATCTCCCTGTTTCCCTCACCCGGCGATGTGCTGGAGATGTGGCGGAAGAGTTTCTGGATGCCGGTGTCACGTAGCGACTCTCTGAAGGAGCGGGCCGCAAACATGTAGAGGACAGGGTTAATGCTGCTGCTGATGAAGACCATGGCTCCCGCTACGAACATCATGGTTTGTCTAGCAGTTTCCAGTTTATCTGCTATGTCACTCTTTGAGTCACCAAAGGCCAGAATAATGATGGATATGATGTTTCCTATATGATGGGGTGTCCAGCAAATGGCAAACGCAACCACTATGCTTGCAATCAAGACAGTGGACTTGCGCTTGGACCTGAAGTTCATCTGAGTTATACGACTGCACAAGCACCCATAACAGACAACAAGAATGGAGAAGGGCAGCATGTAACCCACCACCGTCTCTAGCAACAAGCACACCAGCTCCTGAGTGTCAGAAGTATACTGGCGATACAGGCAGTGCGTCTTACCATCGTCCTCCCCGGTAGTTTGAGTTGGAATAATAGGTATGCTGAACAGGAACCCAGCTGACCACAAGGCCAGCAGGACTTTATTCAAGGCTTGTTTCTTCTTCCAAACTACAGAGACGAAGGGATAACGCACGGCGACGAAACGCTCCACACTCATGAGCGTGATGAGGAAAACGCTGCTGTACATACAGGCGTTGATCACGAACACCATGGCTTTGCAGCATGCCTCTCCGAAGACCCAGGACTGGGCGAGGGAGTAGATCCAGAGAGGGAGTG
This sequence comes from Poecilia picta, assembly GCA_033032245.1. NCBI lineage: Eukaryota > Metazoa > Chordata > Actinopteri > Cyprinodontiformes > Poeciliidae > Poecilia > Poecilia picta. The sequence goes on from CM065355.1 coordinate 29,444,866, forward strand.
TAATGAGGACCACCAGATCTGCCGCTGCCAGGTGCAGGATGAGAACCACTGTGTGTGAGCGCTTCTTCACATGCTTCAGGATGGTCCAGATCACAAGCAGGTTGCCAGGGGCACCAATCACGAAGGACAGACCTAGGATGACACACGCCACCACTGTTCCACCGTCAAATTCCTCAAGGGCCATTTCCTCCAACGGAGACCGGGCATGTGAGATGTTCATTCTGCCACAGTGTATGTGCTGACTGTGGTGTCTGGGTGCAAAAAAACAAAAGATTTCACTTCCTCTTTATGTAAGGACTGCACAGGAACAGGGTTTACTGACGTGGCTTTTTAAGATCTAGAATGTGACTCACACATTGTGAGTCACATTCATTGTGTCATCAAAATTATGATAAAGGATAAGGAATAGATCAGTAGGAAATCACACATTTAAAAGAAATGACTTCATGCTTTCTACACAAATCGCTGCATAGCTTCACTAAGAGAAAAGACAGACGAAAACCTCAAAGCTGTTTAACATTTTTTTAAGGAAATTCAGTCAGACTTATATATGCAGTACTGAGAAAAGTATTTGTTTCCTTATTGAGTTATTTTGATATTGCTTCACCCCCTGTAAATTTTCCTTATCTTCAAAGGTATCTTTGAATACATATGAAAAACAGTTTCCAAAGTTCATTATTTTATTTAATGTGTTAAAAGAGAAATGCTAAACTATTTGGCTCTACATCTGCAATTTATGGCCCCCTTTGTGGCAAAAAATAATGTCATATTTATTTATTTATTTATTTTTTACTACGAGCAACACTTCACTTTGCTGTGGAGGAATGTTTTCCCACATGTCCTAAAATAATCGTTAGGTCATTATTTGATTTAGGGACGGATTTTGAAAAAGCCTTTTTGAAACTTTTATTCTTTGAGTTTCATGCTCGATATATGAAGATGCTCACCTTCCAAGAAGTTTGACTTTTACCACACCGCTCTTAAGAATATTTATCCAAAAGTCATTAGAGTTGTGTTTTTTTTTTGTCCACAAACATGAGACGAGTCTTTGTGTTTGTTTTAGTCAGCAGTGGGTTTTGCCTTCCAACTTGCATTTGTGCCCACTTTTTTTTTAGTAATCTAGATAATGAGTCAAATACAATTAGGCAGTGCTAGTTAGCAGCCCGCTCTTTATTTTCTGTATTTGTTCATAATGACTCTCAGTGATTTGTTAGATCCCCAGCCACAGATTGCAGATTGATATATATGAATAACTTCTGTTTCTTAGTGAATTCTTAAATTTAATTGGATTTTAAATTAATGTATTGATTTTTTTTCTTTCTAGTGTTTTGACAGTAACTTTATATAGCAAATTTGGCAATCACCCATCCATCCATCCATTTTCTTTACACCCTTGTCCCTTAGTGCGGTCAGGAGGGTTGCTGGTGTCTATCTCCAGCTAACGTTCTGGGTGAGAGGCGGGGTTCACCCTGGACAGGTTGCCAATCTGTCGCAGGGTTTGGCAATCACATTTAATTAAATATTTATTTAAAAGGGTGATTAAGTGATTCAAAATAGTCTGATGTCTCAAAACAATTACAGTAAATGTTACGAAAAAGCAAAAAAACAAAAAAAACAAAAGGAAAACCAAAACAAAAAAGAAGAAAAAAACCCCACACATATAAAAAAATAGAGCAAATCTGAAAGAAGAAAAATATGTTTACACTCTATTGTATTGTAGGTTTGTCACCAAGAAAAACATACCAGAGTCAGTCTTCTGCAGTTTTATTATGAATCTTTATTTAGACATAACAAAAATACACTATTTCAAGAATAAGCTTTCAAACTCATCTGCATCTGGTGGCATCACAAAAGGCTTAAGCAAGGTTGCAACTCAAACCACAGTGTTTGCTATTATGGGATGGTTGGCTTAATTCTCATGCTTTTTCTGATGTCTTCAACAAGGAGAGGGGAAAAAAAAAGCAGAATTCAAGGTGGTTGCTTTTTTCCTGCATTTCTTCACTTTGTATGTTGGGAAATCTTACTTTTTTGCTCAAAGTACATTTTAGTCGCAAAGAATATACAAATAGATAATATCTTTATTCACAATAATTGAAGCATCTCAGACAGGATTAAAATAACATACATTATCATCCTAGACATTTTCTGTTTCTAAAATGGAATGATACATTTTTGATATGTCACCAAAGTTATAAAACAGTAACAAACTGCTGTCCCTGTTGAATTTCATTTGCTTTTAAACTACATATCAGTAATTTGGTGATAAGTAAGCAAGTCTTTTTTTTTTACACAATATCTGTAACAGAAAATAATGATACATTTAGAATTTCACAAAATATTCTTCAGCAACAACCAGAAGTTCTTTTAAACTTTTCTAAAAACATATAATAGGAAGTTTTGACTGAATCTCAATTAAATCGAGGGCACAGCCATGTGGTGGTAAAGAGAAGTGCAACTCAATATTATTGTCAAACTTCTTAGGTCTTGTCAGTACAACAGGAAACATTCATTTCTCAGTCCAGTTTTCCCATAGCTGTAGTACTACACCACTCACATTTTTATTTGAAAGTTGTGGATGTGAGCTCCGTTTCTGCTGAGCTCTGGTCCTTCTGCTGCTGTATTGCGAGTTCCTTGAGTCTATTTGTGTTTGAGGCCAGTTCCTGAAACAGTTTGACCAGACCAGACTCTCCAAGACTGCCTCTGAAGTTCCTGGCGAAGAAGGCATATAATACAGGATTCACTGAGCTGCTGATAAAAGCCAGGGCACCAGAGCTGAAGACCAAACTTTCTGGTACGCACCCATCCTCTTTGTCTGTCCCAAAAATGCAAACTACATCGATAATATTAATAACATGGTAGGGTAACCAGCACAGGAGGAAAACAATCACTACAGTGTGAATGAGAACTTTGGATTTCTGTTTTGAATTAAATCTCATTTTCTTGAGCTGCCCAGCCACAAGACAGTAACAGATGCTTAGCGTAATGAAAGGCAGCACAAAGCCCAGCAACGTCTGCAGACACAAGAAGACAATTTCTAGAGTATCGTTGTTGAAGTCTCTGACAAAGCACTGATCGTTTTGCTCACTTCCAGCCAAAGTCTGGGCAAAAACTTCAGATAATCCAAGAAGAAGCGCAAGAAGCCATGAAAATGCAATACATCCATTCATATTCTTTTCAGTTTTCCAGCGCATCATCAGGAATGGATGGCAGATGGCTAGGTAGCGTTCCACGCTCATAAGAGTGATGAAGAAGATGCTGCTATACATGCACACAGTGATAACACAGATTAAGATATTGCAAACTACCAATCCAGACTGAAAAGCGTGCACCAGGGAATAGATCCAGAAAGGCAGAGTGATGAGGACCATCATATCTGCCACTGCCAGGTGCAGGATGAGGATCACAGTGTGAAAACGCTGCTTGACATGTCTCAGGATAGTCCAGATTACGAGCAGGTTCCCTGGAACTCCAACCAGGAAGGAAAGACCCAGTATAACACATGCCACGGTTGTCCCGCCGTCTACCTCGTTGGGGGCTTCTGAAGGTAACACCTCGATGGAGTGGTCCATGTCGGGAATGTGTTTTGGTGGCAGAGTTTCCACAAAAACAATTAAACTGCTGTTCAAGCAAGGCTCCACTTCCCTTTCTGAACAAATTGAAGAGAATGCAGATTTTACCATGAGCAGCAAATAAGGAATTCATGCAAAGATCCATCCCTAATGTTGCAACTTCAGACATGTGATCCATCTGACTTTAAAATTAAGAATGCAAGATGATGGTTGAAATAATGCCATACGTTTATAAATATGTCTTAGTAAGCTAAAGCAAAACAGTTTGTAAAGTAGTAAAAAATGATATGATAAGAAAATTGATAAGAGTACGAATAGTATATTACAAATAGACAAGTAGTTATTCAGTTTCTAATCACCCAAAAATTTATTTATGTGAAGTTATTCAATTTCAATAATTTGCATACTAATACCACCTTCTCCACTTTTATGTTCTTTGTTTTGTTCTCTTTATTCCTGAATGAGATATAAATACAAAAAGCATTAAAAAAGATTATGACAAATTAAATGTAGCAGCCGTAATATTTATAAATAAACCAAATAAAACTTACTATTAGGAAAGTTTAATGCGATGACAGTACCCGCTGTTGCGGAAGAAAATAAAGGGAAGCTGGATTTGCCTTAACTTTTCTCCCAACAAGTTTAACATTGGCATTTGTTACATCATGACCACAAACTTTAACTTTGGACTCTGTCAACTTCATTTGTTGAATATATATTTATCTGAAGAGTTAATTATTATCTTTAGCTCCTGGGTCTATTTCTCAAACAGGAAAATCTACACAAACGTAGGAATTAAATCAAACTTAGTCTCAAATGCAAATATCTTGTCATTACATAATCACGCAAAGATTTAAATGATAATTGTTTTTTATTTACAGTTGCTACAACACATATTACACAAGCACAATTAACTGGACTACATCCTTTTAAGGTTTGGGGACTGAATTTTAAATACATTTTAGTGGTATATCTGGGTTTTATGTTATTTTCTTCTCTCTCCTCTCACCTGGGTTTTATCTGATAATCCCTATACCTGCCCTAATTATGCTGTTTATCCCTTTTTGTACATTTAGTTATAATATTCTCTTACCTCTATGTCTTGATTGTTGCACGTCCACTTGGTTTATGTGGAAGGATTTGTCATTTTTATTTTGGTTTTGCTTTAGCTTCTTTTAAGGTTTCTTTCTGACCTAAGTTGCATGACTCCCTTATTCACTCGTGCAATCAGTTTCTTTTCAGTGACTGAAGGAGTTGGCTGTGTCACGTTGACACAACCAACGTGACATCACGATGTCTCCCTAATGTTTTTACATTGTGACATAGATGATTAATAGAGAAAATAGGTACTACTATTATTTTAGACACGTTGCTATTTGCAAAATTATCAAGTTTAGATTTGGGGGTAACTTCTAGAACTGTTCAGATGACAGACATAAGTATTGATCTGGATCCTGATCAGACAGGTTTAAACCCAGCAAAGATCTACAATTTATTTAAGAAATTAAAACAGCTGATTAATGTGTGCAAAACACAAATATTAGAAGGTGGAAATGAAAGCACAAATATTCAGATGCACTAAATTACTGGTTGTCTTTTCATTACTACTGCTAAAGTACTAAGTAAGTACTTTGGTACATACTTTGGTTTGCTTTGTAACTGTGTTACATAACTGATTCTTTTTTAAAAATATTGATCTATCGTCCAATAGATATAGATAATATGTTTGTATTTAGCTAAGAAATACTGACATTTCTTCTGAAACCCACTGTAGGCAACCGTAGGACCACCAGCAATATGTGACGAATGGCTGAAGGAGGGAAACACACTTAAAACATGAGAAATTACTGTTATTTAACAAAAGAGCATTTAGAAATATGTAATTAATTTATTTCTCCATGCATTCTTTGTAATCCACATACTTTAAAAATAATTCTGGATTTTAGCTGCATTTTAACTCATCTTATATAAAAGCCTGAAGATATTTAGACATTCAAACCTTCATGGTGTCATGTCATTCAAATCTTGGGATGTGAATTGCTAAATCACTTGATCACATTTTTATCTTTACTCCTCACAACCCACAAGCGATTTTCATCCCTGGGATACTCAGTAACTACTTTAAACCATTACTGACATTTAAATGTATATAATTAACCCACTCAAGTCATGTGTTATTTGCTGCAGAGGAAATAAGTCACACTTTTAAAAAATAGTGAACAATCCTCTAGAATGAAGTTGCTTATGTTGCAGAACTTGCAGAGGTTTGTTGTCAGAGTGTTTGCAAAGAAAACAGTCAAAATAAAATAAATAATGCAAAAAAAGACAAAAAAAAAACAGATCTCCGTTATAATTATGCTCTATATTGTGCTGCCACCCCACTCACAAAACCTCAAATAATTGCAATCAGTTCAGTTCATTTCAATCCATATTGGATAACACCACAATTTGTTGGCGACCACTTCTAATCCACTTCACTTCTCCTCTTTAAATTTCTTTGTGGCACATATGGTTAGACAACCAGGCAGTTTATAATCCAGATTAAACGTATCCACATTTTTCTTCTTTTCGTCATTTTGCAGAACAAAACACTTTTGAAGCAAATATGATTGCATTGCTTCTTCTTTTGAAGAACCTATGTGAAGCTTATTTTTCGGGGAAATGGTTTTAAATGCATTTTGCAACAGTTAAGCAGCCATTGAATGAATATTTAAAACGACCCCAGTAGGTATTTTCCATTACTACGTCTTTAAAATCGTCCTGATGACGCTGTCTGGTCTCCTCCTCCGTCCAGCCTCAGCCAAGCTAAGCTGCCTGCGCTGCGCTGCGCTCCGCGGAATAAACACGACGATGTTGTCAACTGCTGTGTTCCTTGTCAACTGAAAGAACGGCTCGGTTGAGAGTAAACAATCCTGGATTTCACGTTAAATTAAACTGGAGACAAATTGTAAGTGGCTGTTTGAGTTTTGTTTGAAGTTCGCTCACACTGCGGAACTACGTAGCTAATGTTACAGTGAGCTAGTATGGGGTAACGTTAGCCAGGTAAATAAGCCACGATCAGGGCGTTAGCGTCTGTCACTTGACGTCTCTACTGTAGTATTTTTGTTAGAGTTATTGGCCATTGTGGTCGTATTCTCGTTGTTTTTATGGGCTGCCGTCGATTGAAAATGAATGGTTACACTTCATTTATAAGGGAAGTGTTGATACTTGTTTGCTAGGTGGAAGCTAGCTTCGTTTGGTAGCGTTAGCTACTGTATTTATATATATATATATTTTGTCTTTTTTTAATCAGCATTTTGCTCTGCACTTGAATGTTTCATTATATTTTATTGTTAATCTATTAGCAGATGTGAAATTAGCACAGCTGCTTGATAGCTGGTGTGATTATGTAATATTTTCCGCTTAGCTCTTTTAAGTTGAGCTAACGCTAGCCGTCTTATTTCTGCTTTTCCAGGCTGGTGGACGCTCGGTTTTTGCAATTGAAGAAGTGGACAGGAGGCCACGAAATGCCTCTGCTGTTTCTGGAGAGGTTTCCCTGGCCCAGCCTGCAAACCTACACTGCGCTGAGTGTGGCTTTGCTGGCTGGCAGCATCTTCAGTGCCTATACTACTGTCACTGACCCGGGGTTTGGGGCCTTGGAAACGGATGACACACCAGCTCCCTCCGATGTTGATCTTGAACATCTGAGCAATGCAGTTGGTAACACCGAACTGGCCAGAACTGTCTTGTGGTATCTAGTTACAGACAGTCTATTTGTATGGGTGAGTGTCATCCACTTTGCGACTTTGCTATATTGTAGTAGCATGTTGGTTTATGATAAAAATTAATGGGGACTTCATCTTTTTTCGTTTAGACACCTCAGATCTTCTGGTTCTGGTCTGTCCAGAACCAGAACCAAACGAGGAGAAGCAGCATTCAGTTTCTATTAGGACTGTCTAATAATATCGATATTGCGATATATATCGATATATTCTTTCCTAGAAAACAAATCAATATTCATCTGCAAGTATCGTAACATCCAACTGTCACCTTGCTCACTCATTGCTTCACATCAGGTCATCAGGCTTAGAGTGATTCCTTCAGATGTTAAGTGTCAAGGTTAAAAAGGTATCAAACTATTCAGAGCAGGTACTTGGTGCATTTTATTTACTTTACAAATGCATGTGAGCTACAATTTGTACTGTTTCAATTAAAAGAAACATATTTTCTCATCACTTCTTTGATTCATTTTGTCCAGCTGTCCACTTTAAGTCTGTGTCCAACCAGAACCAGGTATTGTGCAGTTGGTGCTTTTAATCAGTTTTCAGTTAAATTAATTCAATCCAACTTTATAACAGTCACAAAATATCACCAAAATCACTCTGTCCCTCTAAAATCGTTCAGAAAATCGCAAAAGTGTATTGAATTGTACATCGTATTGTGAGATTATTGTGTATCGTATTGTGAGATTATTGTATCACTACAGCCCTAGTTTCTATGCACCACAAATTTGGAACAAACTTCCAGAAAACTGTAAAACAGCGGAAACACTGAGTGCCTTTAAGTCTCAAATTTAAAACTCACCAGTTTAGAGTTGCTTATGGCTAAATTGCGGGTTTAATGTCTTAGGCTTTATTTTTACTTTTTAATAATGTTTTTATCTAATGTTAAAAGTTTTTATTTTCACTTTTTAATTTCTTTTTATTTCTCTTTCTCACTGTCTTTTTTTAAAATCTCTTTCTGTTTCTCACTGTTATTCACTGTCACATGCTGTTTTTATTTTAATTATGTAAAGCACTTTGAAATGCCTTGCTGCTGAAATGTGCTATACAAATAAAATTTGATTGATTGATTGATTTTTGTGTCCTGACAGGTGCTAGTGAACACATTTTGCTGCTCTTTGATGTTAATTGCAAAAATGATTCAGTATGTGGTTTTTGGGCCCCTCAGAGTCAGTGAGAAGCAGGTGAGTTTTGTGTTGCTATGGTCAAGTGTATTGTGGTTTTTTTTTTTTTCAACGTTGCAATTTTGCAACAGAAATGTTTTCGATCAGCACATCTCTTATGTTTGAAAGTTAATTTAATAAGATATCAGAGAAAGTATTCTGGTTTTAGTAAAACTCAGGTAGATGTAATGCAAATATTAAACAAGCCTCACCCATTTCTCTGTTCAAGGTTTGCGATTTAAAAAAAAATGTTTGTATGCGTATGTGCCTGCAAGAAGTCAATGTTTTGGTTGAATTGTTTTTGACATCATTATGCGTAACTTTAATAATCAATATAGAATATTAGCGCAATCACAAATTATGTACAAGTATTATGAATAGTTTCCTTTCAGTGGGTTATAGTTTGAGAATCGCATACTGACCTATTCATGGTTTTGTAGATCACAATAAACATTTGGGAATCGGGAACTAATCTGTCATCTTGTCTTTTTATGTGTCAGCATCTTAAGGATAAATTCTGGAACTTCATCTTCTACAAGTTCATTTTCATATTTGGAGTGTTGAATGTACAAACCGTAGAAGAAGTGGTCATGTGGTGTTTGTGGTTCTCTGCCTTGGTCTTTCTCCATCTCATGGTTCAGCTCTGCAAAGATCGCTTTGAATATGTAAGTATGTTCAAATGTTTTTCACTACTTGACTGGTTGCTTTTGAATGTTCCCAGGGTTTTGACAGGTTAAGGCAAAGTACAGAATGGGCTTGGAAAAATTTAGAGAAAGTTTTCATAACATTGTGTTGTAAAAACTAACCCTGGTCAGGGAAATTATCATGACTGTTGGCAAATAACTACATGTATTACCGGTCTCTGTGACTGTTCATTTTAATGCTATCGCTTGTGAAAAACACCACAAAGAAGATGGCTGCTTATCAAAACGCCATTTGGGTAGATGTTACTAATTTGTGTATTTCAGTGATGATTTGAATATGCAAAAGCAATGCCCATCCCTAAAACCTCATTTGAAAACATTTAGCACAGGCTAGCAAAATGATTTACATTAAGATTTTCTTTCAGTATGTGTACATATCAGTAATGTTTGTTGCCAAATATAGTAATGAAACCACAAGACACTTTGCTTGCATGGTGTATCGCTACAATGTATTACGTTTCAAAAGGTTCTAAGAAAACTATCTGTCTGCCAGACGGGGGACACAGGGGACAGCCAGACAGGCTGTCTAATAAATTAGACGAAACGACTCGGGTGACAGTCATTCACCCTACAATGGTTTTAGAGATCGGTACTCTACAAACCTTCACATTACTCTAAGTTGTTGTTTTTAAGGTATGCAGAATCTCTCCATGTAGATGTTTGTACTCCAGATCTATTAATAGCTCAAAGCTCTGGGATGTTTGCTTTCTGATACAGTTTCAGTCCCAACATTGACTTGTCCTGTACTAGGACTTAAACCTGCTGCCGAGGTTTAAGAGGGCTATCAGGTGTAATTCCCTACTAGTGTGAAATTTTATACAGGGTTTTTAATTGATATTGTATGGTTGACTGGTGTGGTATGTTAGAAAAGTTGTTTCTTCCACCAGTTCTTATTGTGTAATTACTGTAAATGTCTTGCATGAACATACTTTGTATGCATACATTTGCCTGCTCCTTGTTTTTTTGGGTTTTATTGTAGACTTGCTTTTACTCATAATGGTTTTAGCCTAGAGCTACTCTCTTGTTGTCACACCCAGATGCTTCCCTGTTTTTCTCTTCATGCACGTTTTCAGTAAAGATCAAACATTCAGGTTAAACAGCTGTAGACCAAAGATAAGAACGTTTAAGTCGTGTGAGAAAATATTGCAGCCCACAAGACACCTGTGTACTTCCATGCAGCTGAGCTGTTAAAATATGCAGAAACTGATCCACTTTTGCCTTCCATGTGTAACAGATATTTAGATTAAGCTTACATTTGTATAACTTTATAATGTGGACCTTGAAACATTTCAGGACTGCATGGCCTGTGGGAAACGTAAAATTGCGAGGTTTTTATTTCTGATGAGCCAGAATTACTTGTGTTTTTTAAATTCTTTTAATTCATTTTAACATTTTCTGAAAGTCTTTCTAATGTTTGGTTTAAAGCAGACACCTCCAGTAGAACCAGGTTTGGGATAATTCATGTTCCTCAGTCTGCTGGTTGCTAAGAGGTCACAATAGATACCCAGCTGTACAAGGCCAGGTGTTCTTTCTAAAGGGAGAAAACAAAATTAGTGGCAACAATTATTACAAATTACCCATAGGGTAGAACAAGTTAAATGTATTTGCACCTACATGGGGGAAGAACAGTGGTGTAAAATTCTGCGATGTAACAGACGAATTTCCAATTATTGGAAACACCTGCAGGGCTTCCCCCAGCTTGGCAGGACACCAGGCTCTACTTCAGCCCCCACCAGGCTCAGTGTCGTTTATTCTAAATTGGGTTTTTTTATACACCAGTGACAGTAAAGACGGATTAAGCCAGGTGACGCATTTAACTGGGCACAAGGCGGTGCGCACCTGCCCATTAGCCTCACGTGCTGCTATTTCCAAAATAAGATGCTTTCTCATGCACCTCCAAGTTTTTGCAACTTTAAAAACAAAAAAAAACATGGTGGGCTGCTGGTGGACTGCCCTGGCGCCCCCACCGGGCGTAGCAGGTTTTCTGACCTACCTGACTGCAGCCGTTGCCATTACAGTGGTCCCACCAGGTTATGACGTTTAGAGGAAACATTTTTTTTTTCTCACATTGAGTTAAGCTAGCCTAGAAAATCAAATCGTTTGAAAACTGCATTTTGTATTGACATTATTTTGACATGAGTGACCTAAAAACAACTAGATAAAAAGGGGAAAAAAATCCCAACATACTAATGCTTTTTCTCTTTCCTGTCTGTAGCTTTCTTTCTCCCCATCAACCCCGATGAACAGCCATGTGAGAGTGCTGTGCCTGCTGGTCTCACTGCTCCTGGACTGCTGTGGCCTGGCTGTGGTCTGTGGCCTGCTAGGAGCCTCCCATGGCATGCACACACTCTCCTTTATGGCTGCAGAGGTAATGGCTTCCAGTTACACCCCATTTAAAACATGGAGATCTGCTTTTTTAACTTTAGAGCGCATGTTTTGTATAATTTACAAATCATTTTTCTCAATCTATATTGATAATATCCAGAGTTTTTCTTTTGCAGTGTCTGGTAATTTGACGAAATATATTTTTGATTAATCTGTTAATGTTTGATTAAAATATTTTGCATGCGCTCTATCGATACATTTAATTGTTTAATCAATTCATAATGCTGTGAGATAGAGAGGCCTGTCATTTTAATAAATAAACTTGTCCTAGTTGTTCCTGTGTGTTGCAACACCCTGGGGAAATTAGTGCTATTTTTATTGGTTATTCATATCTAATTCAATGGCGACATCATGGAAAATATCTTATCTGTAAATGATCTCATTAGCCCTCTCTCTTGATTTACTTGGCCCCAAATTTTATGAAGATTTCTGAATGTTTTCTCACAGTTTGTTTGTAAAGCCAAAATGCAGTTGTAAGATTGGTAGTGATTAGTGTGGAAAATGATTTACAAGAAATTACATTGCTGAAATGTATATATATATATTTCTTTTCTCAGTGTCTGCTGGTGACGGTTCGCACTGGACATGTCATCATGAGGTAAGTCGTTTAAAACCCGACAGTCGCCTCCTCATGGGAGCAGTACTGATGAAGCCCCAGCTCAAATTTAGAAATGGTCTAAACTTAGCAACCATATTTATTTTCTTCTGGTTCTGAGGACATTCAGCAGAAACTCTGACATAACTTGTAAATTTAGCAACTTCATTTCTTGCGTTTAATTATCATTCAGAGCTGTGCATGATTTTGAAGTTTAAAGAAATTTAGACATGAGCTTAAGGTTGTTTTTGCTTTCTTTTTTTTTTCTTTTTTTTAGCAAATATAAATCTGAAACATAGTGGTTTGAGTATCCTTTCACTCTGGCAGCCTTAATTAAAATCATTAAATTAAAATCCCTGGCCTTAATAGGTTTAATAATTTGTGAATATGTAATTTAAGCTTTATCTCAGAAGAACTGAATACAAACCGATTCAGATAATTTTTGAAAATATGAAACATTTTTGAACAAAGTCAGTGCATACCTTCTATGATTTTAACAGCTGTGTTTTACCTTCAGGTACTCCATCCATCTGTGGGATCTGAACCATCCAGGAACCTGGGAGAGCAAAGGCACTTACGTCTACTACACAGACTTCATCATGGAGCTGGCTATGCTCTTTCTGGATCTGATGCATCACATCCACATGCTGGTGAGGCGGGACATCAAACCAGTTTCTGAGCTAGAAATGAGTGTCTTGGGCTGCAAACTAAGAGATCGAGTTTACAACTGTATGAATAGAGTCATTCACTGCATGTTGAGTCATACAACCCTCCAGGTGCTTTTACGGATCACATGTTCAAATGGAAAACTGCAGAAAACAACAAGAGTTCATTATGCGCTTTGCTTTCACGTTCGACATTTTGTACCCAGTACAGTTAAAAAATGTAATTTAAAACACTGTTCTACTGTTCGTACCTTGCCTATATAAATGTTCATCTTGTTGCAGCTGTTTGGTAACATCTGGCTGTCCATGGCGAGCTTGGTTATCTTTATGCAGTTGCGATATCTGTTCCATGAGGTCCAGCGGCGCATTCGCAGACACAAGAACTACCTTCGAGTCATCAACAACATGGAGGCCAGGTACTGAAGCAAACGATGCTCTCTTTATTAATTCCGTTATTTAAATTGTAGACTTCAAATGTGCTTAAGATTTAACAAAAGTTGTTGCCAAAAGCATGGCAAAGCTGTGTTTTTGACTTTTCTGCCAGTAAGTATTATACTTTTATTTATATATATATATATATATATATATATATATATATACTGTATATATATATAGTGGCTTGTAAAGAGATCCCTCAACTGTGCTTTCCTTTTCTAAAATTTTATACTTTAAAAAGTCTTAGTGATAAAACCGTAATCATATAATTGTCAATCCTTTATCTGCAGTATTTCACAACAATACTTGCCCTTGCTTAATATTTGCGTATAAATTGCATTTTGTGCAGGTTTGCAGTTGCTACTGCAGAGGAACTGGCTGCAAATGATGACGATTGTGCCATCTGCTGGGACACCATGCTAACAGCACGCAAACTGCCCTGTGGCCATCTTTTCCACAAGTAAACAAGCCAGTGTTTCTGTCTTTTATATTTGTTTTTAAATCCTGTTTTGGACCAGGAGATTAAACCTTTGGGATGAAGTCTTCAACAAAGATGCGCTGGCCAAAACAGGTCTTATGCAATGAGCACATGTATAACGTCTTCATGGTGACTTTTCAGCTCTTGCTTGCGTTCGTGGCTTGAGCAGGACACGTCATGTCCCACATGTCGAACGTCCCTGAACATTAACGGGGACGGAGCTCCGAGTGGAAACCAGCAGCAGGGTCCTGGGTTGGAAGATAACATCGGCCCAGTAGGTGCTGCTCCAGAAGCTCGGCCACACATCAACCAACACAATCACTTCTTCCACTTTGATGGCAAGTCTGCCAGACACGGATCCAGCACTGAGTTGTGGAAGAAACCAAGACTCAGCTGTTGTTTTATGTCTATGTGTTTCTGCAGGATCTCGCATTGCCAGCTGGCTGCCCAGTTTTTCTGTTGAAGTAATGCATACTACTAATATCTTGGGCATGGCTCAGGCTAACAACTCCCAGCTTATGGCCATGGTAAGTTCTAATTTATAATCATGTGTACTTGCTCTGAGGGCTGTCTACTGTCACTTTGACCCATTTTCAACACTTGTTGAAACATTTTCTTAACTTGATGCAAATGTATTGACTGTTGGATGGCAAATGCTAAACAATACATTGTTGTATTAATCATTTGTGAGATGTTTCTGAACAAAACAACTGTTGTAGAACTTCTAAGCTACACGTTTGGAGGAAAAACTATTTTGTAGTCGTATTGATTCTTGTGCTTCACCTGAAACTTCTAAAAAGAGAAAAAGAATTGAGAAATTTCTAGAGCCTGCTGTTTTTGTTTGTTTGTTTGTTTTTTTTCCCCCCATTTGGTAGAACAAAATAATGCAACCGAGACTCGGAACATCATTCTTCTATTTGTCTGAGCTATCTGGACATCGTTTAGAAAATAAATCACTGAACTATCTGTTAATCTATCTTTCCAATCATTCCATACTTCCTGACAGTCTACATTTTTTTTGTTCAATTTACAAAACCTGATGACTGTAGAAATGTTTGCATAATAGTGAACCTTTGTATCCAATACAAGTTGTTTGGAAACTTTGTATATTTGTTTCTGAAAAAGTGTGATTTTTTTTTTTTTTTTTATATATATATAATATATTCCAACACACCTGAATAAAACAAATGGCTCAACAGAAAACCAAAATAATGTGTTTCTGGTCCAAAAGGCCCATCAGATTCAGGAGATGTTCCCTCAGGTGCCCTCCTACCTTGTTATTCAGGACCTGCAGCTGACCCGTTCTGTTGAGGTCACCACAGACAACATTTTGGAAGGACGAATCCAGGTGCCTTTTCCTGCGCAGGTTAGCGAAGCCATATTTCCTGTTGAGTTTTCCATATGAACACGCAGGTTTGCTGTGTGGATATTCTCCTCTTGTTCTTATTTTCCTCTCGTTGTTAGGCCATAGAGCGCGGTCCGCTTCAGGGGAGCCAAGCAGAAGACGAGCAGCCAGGTCCCAGCGGCGAAGCAGAGCAGAACCCCAGTGAGTCAGATAACATGGAGGCCAGAGGCGGTCGCTTCTCCAAGTCTGCCGAGGAGAGGCAGAAGATGCTAAAGCTGAGAAAAGAGGAAATGCTCCAGCAAGCGCGCAGGTTGGCTTTGTTACATTTGAGCTACAAATCAGTTTGTTTTGATGTTGAAATTAATTTAGTGGAAGTAAAATTATACAGAAAAGTGATTATAAAACATTAATTGCATGTTTAACAGTGAGCATCTAAAAAGTCAGATCTACATGATATGTCTTAGGTTTCCGCCACGCCTGTTACCGTTTTCATGTTAGATTTACTTTCATAAAGGCTCTTCCTCGTTCTCCTCCTCCATCTAGGAGGTTTCTAAACAAGGGTCAAGAAGATAACGAGGAGGACTTGCCCAGACTGGAAGAGGACTCTTTCGCAGAACTGGACTTCACTGTGCTGAGGCGTAGGACCATGGCGGCAGCTGCAGAGAGGCGCATGCAACACCAAGAGGATCCTGGGCCCTGAAACGCATAAAGGACATGAGCAAGAAAGTACACCACTTCATCATCCTAAGAGGCAACAAGACCTATTTCAGCCTTTTCCCATTTGGTCTAGTCAATAGTTAACACCTTTGTAAAATTCGTAATTAAAAAGCATTGCAAATATGGCCTGTGGACTGTTCTGGGCAGCCTGAAGAAGGTGACACTATTGAAAGTGGCCTCTGCTATTCCATCCTGAGTACTTGGAGCGTAATAGAAAGCGATGGGTTTGTGGCAAGTAAGACTTGCAAGGTTGCATCACCCTCTGCTCACATGCTACGCATTGCAACCACCAGCTTAGACAGTATCTGTCAATATTTGGACTGACTGTCAAAAAACGAGCACATTTTGCATTCAGACACAATTTCAAGAACATATTTTTTGAGCGTTGTCGGAGAGTGTCATTTCTAGATGAAGCTACTATGAGTCTTTTTATTACTTTTGGTCTCTTGCTTTGCTAATGGCAGAAACGCCATATTCCTGATGAAGAAATTCATCTGATCTATTTTGTGTGGACATTTGAATAGTTTCAACTGTGAAATAAGTAGCAAAGCTTTTATTTCTTACCTTGGAGTAAGAGAATGTCACTTTAATATTGGTCAGCCTTTCAGTCAACCATGAATGTTTCTATCAAAAGAAATGCTGCAAACAAAGTGTTTTTGTTTTTGACCCACAAGGGTTGTTCTGTGTTAAGTGTTATATCACCCATTGTAAACAGTTTGCATTTTGTTATTTAACAAGATGGAGAAAGTTTGGCATGTAAATCTTTTCTAATGCTGATTTCCAGCAAATGGGGACAGATAGCATTTTTTGTGCAAGTACACTGGGTGTTTTCCTCTCTTTTTAAAACGACCCTCAGCTGATGAGCAGGTAAATGTTTTCAGCTGAGTGTGGGGTTGTAAGTGATATTCATAGGGGATAAAGTGGTTTAGTCTGCAGCAGTTGCACTTGCTGCATGTTCCTGGTGGATGTTAAGAATCTTGAATACCTATAAAAAAACTATTTTAGTACCTCAGCAAATTACTGGACCTGAAATGTTGTGTTTGTTTAACTCCTATAAATCGACTGAATTAAGATCTATAAAGAGACTTCTGGGTAACTCATTTGTGCTGCAATTGTGTAATCGGCAAACTAAAAAGGAAAACCTTAAAAGCCGCTAACTTAATTTGTTTCTAAAGTACACCAATGGACAGAGAAACTTTGTCTCTTGAAGCTTGAATACGTTCCTCCTGCTTGAGACATATCAACAAAGGAGTGGAGATTGTGGATCACTGCAGTGTATTAAAAAAGACAGTTTCAAAATGCATGAAATGTTGACGAGCCATTTTGTGTCCATACACCAAAGATCAGCCCTAAAGCTTACACTAGAAGCTAAATTGTTGTAATTCTTTATTTTGTATTAATTTTAGTTCTCTTGGTTGGGAATGCTACATAAATATATAATCCAGAAACTGGGTTTTTTTTTCTTCAGTTTTTTACTAAGCAACTTTAAAAGCTCATTACTTTTACCTGCTCATGGTTTCCTTTCAGAACTATTACTAATTTAATCAAGAATCAGATTCTTTTTCTATTTTTTTTTTTTTTTTGGATTGAGCTTTCCCATATTTTGTGCCTAAATCAAGGATGGTTTAGTTAATTTCTGTAAATTTAGTTTTTGTAAAATATGTTGATATGAAAGACTCAATAAACAGAACTACAGCTTTTCAACAAATGTGCATTTTTTTTCTTTTTCTGTGTTTTAAAAAGCATGAAAATGAAATTCATTCACATGTATTTTTAATGTACATCACCTTTGAATTTTTGACTCCAACAAAATTGATATCTAAGTTCCAGAGACTCATTAAAAGGACACGAAACTACTGTAGTATCCATTTACATTACATTGCCGTAATTGAATTGTTTCTGACGTCATTATGCTGCACCCTTAACCTCATAGAAATGTGTTGGTCATGACTGATCCAACTCAGTGTGCCAGCTCACGATTGGAGTGAAAGAATTGTTTAACAAAGTAACTTCATTCAGATACCAGAGTGCACAGCAGTTCCTAATTTTGAGAATCGCTGTAATCGTGTCAAAGCATGGCTAGATGTTGACCCACGACGAGAGGAGAACTGACTGTGAGCGACCCTTCGTTCGAGCCAAATGATGCGGATCCCAAAAGAAGAGCCGCAATTCTCATCACTTCAGCATTATGCCACGTCATGCGCCGTTGGGCGGAAGCAGCAGCCGCGGTGCGCTGCGTAAGTATGAAGCTCTGCCTCATTCAGAACTAACGCGTATCCCTGTTCATTACATCCGTGTGGGAATTCAGCTGGACAGTATCTCACCGGGATTTTCCTCTGGTAAGCTAACAGTCCTCGGTTTCCACGTTTAGTTGTATTTTGTACACAGGGAAGTAGAAGTTCCTGGAAACGGCTCGGTTAGGTCGGTTTGTTTGAGTTAAAGTGGCCTCGTGTAGGTATCAGGACAAAAGTAATTGAAAGCCAACACATTTTACTTTTTAAATATTTATGTCAATGAAGGCGTTGTGTTATCAAAGATACGTATTTTACAATGTGCTACTGGTAGATTAGCTTTTAGTTACTGATTTACACAGTACATCCTTGTGTGTTCTGGCTCATAGACGAGTTAAGAGCAATAAAGTGTGAAACTACATCGTGCTAACATGGAAACTCAATTTAAGGCAGGGCTAAATGTGAAAAGAGATGAACCACTGAAGGTTGTACATTCTGGACTGTGGCTGGCCTCATCCTGGAAACTTAGTCATGAATGGCGCGTCATACTGTCGAAGGATGTTGGTAGTAGGTGTGACTGTAATCTTGTTCAACTTGTTTCATAATCTTCAGGACCTGAACATGTTTCACAGAAGGAAGCTGTAGCGCTCAGGTCCAAGTTTTGTGTCACCGAGCAAATATATTCACTGTCTGGAGGGAACAAGTGTTTTACAATTAAACTGAAGAAAAATGTCTTAAAATTAGAGATGTATAATAATATCGATATCGCGATATATATCGATATTTCTTTCCTAGAAAAAAATCGATATTCATCAGCAAGTATCGTAACATCCAACTGTCACCTTGCTCACTCATTGCTTGCTTCGCACCAGGTCATCAGGCTTAGAGTGATTCCTTCAGATGTTCAGATTTAAAAGGTATCAAACTATTCAGAGCAGATACTTGGTACATTTTATTTACTTTACTAATGCATGTCAGCTACAGTTTGTACTGTTTCAATTAAAAGACACATGTTTTCTCACCACTTCTTTGATTCATTTTGTCCAGCTGTCGACTTTAAGTCTGTGTCCAACCAGAGCCAGGTATTGTGTAGTTGGTGCTTTTAATCAGTTTTCAGTTAAATTAATTCCATCCAACTTTATAACAGTCACAAAATGTCACCAAAATCACTCTGTCCCTCTAAAATCGTTCAGAAAATCGCAAAAGTGTATAGAATTGTATCGTTTGCTGAATATCGCAATATATATCGTATCATGGGCAGAATATCGTGTATCGTATTGTGAGATTATTGTATCACTACAGCCCTACTTAAAATACCATTATTTTGTCTTCTAGACAGAGATTGTGGAATGCTGCTGGACGAGACTCCACTTTTTGATCCCTCTTTGCTTAAGGAGTTGGACTGGAACAGCAACACCGTGTCCTTCTCTCCTCCCATCTCACCAACCAACCCAGGAGATGACCTGGAGCTCAGGCCACTGTGTACAGCAGATTTTAATAAAGGTCAGTCAGGAATTACTTATTTAAACCTTAAAATCTAAATACTTTATGAGACATGAATCGCATTTTTAATCTGACAGGGAGAAGTAATTGACTTCCTTTGTTGCTTTTGTTTTCCAGGATTCTTTGAAGTTTTAGCTCAACTTACCAAGACAGGCGATGTCACGTCAGAGCAGTTTGTTAGTAAGTCACACTTAATGCTGCAAAATAATTAACCTCTTAATAATTTTACCATCAGGGTTTCAATGTTTTTGACTGCAAATCGTGCTCCCACTTTGAAGTTTATTAAATTCTACATCTGCAATATTTCCACACACAGGAGCAATTAAAAAAAAAAACTTATGTAGTTCAATAATACATATGTATATGCATAATATATATGTATATATATATATATATATATAGACGAAACGATACTGTAGTCCAGGGGTCAAACTCCAGTCATCAAGGGCTGCTGTCCTGCGGTTTTTGGATGCGTCACAGGTACAAAACACTGGAATGCAATGGCTTAATTACCTCCTTCTCGTGTAGATCAGTTTTCCAGCACCTTGCTACAGATCTGATTTTACTATTCAGGTGTGGTGCAGCAGAGGCACATCTAAACGTTGCAGTGCAGTGGCCCTTGGGGACTGCAGTTTGACACCTGTGCTGTAGTCGAAACTCAGACAACACAGACTGATATGTTTCTGAAATAAAATCAAACTTCCTTCTGTGCACAAACTAGTTCCAGTTCTCCTGAGAAAGTGCACTGCAATAGACCATACACACTGAGAAGTGGGGGAAAAGGCCTTGGGGTGGTCATAATATAAACATTATAGCACACGTTGTGGAAAACACTAGAGGGAAAACCATTAATAAAAAAAAGGTTTGTCTTTTACAAAGCTGTCCTGTTTTCTGTTTGTTCTAGGTAAGTTCAAGCACATGAAGTCAACAGGAAACTACTATGTCGTCGTCGTGGAGGATAAAAACCTGGGACAAATTATCGCCACAGCCACGCTTATCATTGAACACAAATTTATTCATTCCTGTGCCAAGGTACAGCACAGCGACCAAGAAGCAAAGAGCCATGATCTCTTTCGATTCTCCCTATCACCACTTATTAGTTACACATTAAGCAGCCTTGCTTTTTTTTTTTTTTTTTTTTTTTTTTTTACATGTACATTGCTTTTCTAAAATCAAGACAAATAAATTTCACATTGTGAATAAAATAGATTCTGAAAAATGAACAAGATGAAGATCTGCTGCCTTTATTTTTTATTTGTAGAGAGGCCGGGTGGAGGAGGTGGTTGTCAGTGACATGTGCAGAGGGAAGCAGCTCGGGAAACTGTGAGTAGGCCTGTGCAAACCTGACAGCCCACATAGCTTTTAAACTTAAAGGGTAAATATTTGCTTTACTACTGCAGTAGCATTTAATCACACTAAACGTGTAAGAAAGTGCAAAACTGATGAAAACTTTTACTGGCTTTCAAAAGTATGGACAATCCTTGTAAAGATGCAATGTTTCCGTCATGTGACATGGTGAGATCAGGATAAGTAATTTTAACGTTTCTTTCCTCATAATAGTGTGATATCAATTTAATTATGGAATGATGAAGGCATTCTAAAAACTGAATGTTTTTTTCCCAAACCTTAAAAAAAATATCAGACACAGAGTTGTTGGGGAGGTTCCCAAAAATTTCTAGCAAATATTGGATATGTTTAACATGTAAGAGCAATCTCCTGTACCCTGTCTGGACCAATACATTGTAAGTTGTAAGCATGAATATCCCCCAATGTTATGATGTATTTATAGTCTGATGAAACTAAACATAAACTTTGTGCCACAGTTAGAAAATGTTTGACAGAAACATGACCAAAGTACCATTCCCAGAGTTGAAACATGGTGGTGGCAGCATCATAAAATGGGGTTACTTTTTTATTTTTTAGTCAGTTATAGTTTCATTATTACAACACAAGACCTGGTATATTTTAAGAGGTATTTTGACCTTTGACAGCCACTATACATAAAATATCTTCTCTTTCTTCTTGCAGGTTAGTGTCAACGCTTACTCTTCTCAGCAAAGAGCTTAACTGCTACAAAATCACTCTGGAATGCGCGCCCAAAAACGTGGCTTTCTACCAAAAATTCGGTTATGCCCCCTCGGATGAAACTTACATGCAGTGCAGATTCTCCGATTGAGAGCTGCAGCTTTAACCACCTCAGTTTTTGGGGCATGGACCATTTTTACATCTGACATCAGCACTTGGATGGGGTTCTTCAGCACTAGCACCCTGGGATTTGGTTTGCTCTTGCCTGACAAGGTATCTTAATTTCTGAAACCTGAGTGAAGCTCAGTTTGACAATAATCCGCCCTTTGGTAACCGCTGCTACCTCACCAGGGTGGGTGTTTGCTGTTATTCTCCCTTCATCCGTCTTAAAGAATGTATGTATCGTCTTACTTTCCCAGAGAAAAAGGGTAATCGAGTGCAAAAAGGACAAACATAATTTGACTGCTACACTACAAGTAAAGACAATCCTACAAAAACATTAAATTTGGCTTTTATCATATGGAAAAAAGTGAGGCTTTTTCCCACATTACTTTTAAGCCGCACATTCTCATTGTACAGTTTGGCCTAAAATTATAGTTTTCTGCCACCAATTAACAGCAAATGTTGATATTCATGAGGAACCACCATGATATCTGGGTTTGGGTTTCATTTTTCTAGTCCGATTGGTACGAAGTGCTTTTTCTCAGTATGTCGGTTTTATTGTTGGGTACCTAGAATGAAGTTTTGAATACAAGACGAATGTTGAACTATTTCCAGTGAAGAAAAAACATTTTCATAGCCGGTAGTAATAATTTGATAAGGGTGTTTTTGTTTTAGTTGGTTAACTGGATTTAGCATTAAGCATTTTGTAAAAGAAATGACAAGTGATTTTTGTAAATTCACTTTTATTTAAGCTTTTGTAGTTGAGTTTTATAATTAAGCTTTTATTTTGGGGAACGTATTTAAAAATAACTTATTTCCAAATGTAAATCCAATAAAATATTCTATGATCGAGTTTCACATTTTTCTGCTACGAAATTACATAACAGATGAAGTTGTTAGTCTGGGCTCCTTTTGCATGAATTACTCCATCAGTGATATGCACTGTGGGTACAAGATGCTTAAATCTCTGCTTCATTTTTAAATGCCTAATTCCCCGTGAGGCTAGTTCTGCATCTGCGTCACACATTTCTTTCCACTCAACTTTCAGGTCATATGCTGGAAAAATCACAATTCATTAAAAATTCCTTTTTTTCAGCTTTTTTACAATTTAGTAGCTTTAGATGAAAGCAAAATCATAAAGCAAAATAAAAAAAATGTATATACACACTTTTAACTGAGAAACTTTTTAAATCTAATCTTTGATTTGCACCTGAACACTAAGCATAAAGGCTGAAAAATGTTGCTGTCCACCAATTGCTGAAAAACAAGCATTTTATAAAGTGTGTAAGTACATAAATAATGAAGACATGACTACAGTACGCAGGACTTGTTTTTATTAAGCAGTGTTTAGCATTTTTCTGTTCTTGACTGTTAAGCCTTATTAGTTCATCACCTTATTACTCCTGAAATAAAGGCATAGCTACTCCTTTTGTCCTCCGCTGGGCGACGTCTTCTCTTCGCTCCCTTATGCAGACATCCCCGATTAGATTATTTTCACTAATTCAAGTATTCAAAGTGCATTATTGCAATACTGTCCCGCTGCAAATGCAAAATGCTTAAATACTATAAAACTGCGAAAAAACAAAACAAAACAAAAACAAACTCCCATCAGTGCATCCTGCTCAAATAACACAACAGTTATCCATTTTGACCATTGTTCATCACTACTCCATGTCTCAGACATGGGTAAGCTATCCTCCCACCCTCTTTCCCATTCCCCTTAGAAAAAGTTCAAATATTTACATTTTTAATCCCATTAAAAATGTAAAAAAACAAGAAAAGAGCACAGTGCCAAACAGCTTAAAGTCCGTAAAGCTCAGCTGTTCTGTGTTGCTGTGACCTGCATTGCTCCAAAATCTTCATCCTCCTCCAGGCTGCGTTTGCGACTTCCTGTCAAATAAATGTTGTGATTTGGTCACAAATAAAACTTCACACCATTCACATAATGGTTGTTTTATATGGAAAGATACAAAAAGAAACTATATCATTGCAGCCAGCTTGGAAGAAGCCTTAGTCATCACTGCTCTATCAGCAATGATTTTAACATTTTTATTTACAACACTGGTTAATTTTTATAAACTAGAGATGGTTCATCTTGAACAAACCTGGCATCCCAGCTTGTAGAGAGAACGACCTGCCCAACTCTATCGGTGACATCATTTTAATGGTCAGTTTGGCCAGATAGATTGCTTCATATTCCTGCAAAAAGAACCAAAATAAATCCTCATAACTACAATAACCAAATAATTCAAGTGACAGTAATCCTTTGGCTTATACTCCAATTCACTGAGCTAAAGCTTGTCCCGTACCAATAGTGTTAATTTGTATTTTATTACCAGTTTATGGGTTCATAAACTCAAATATGTACTATGGGAAAAGTATCCAGGGCACAATTACCTATTCCGGTTATTCAAGATAAATATATTCTTAATTGCCACTGCAACAACACTGTACATTTTTTCCAACAAATTAAAAAATTGCAACAAACAAACCGCAATCACATTAAGAAACCCAATGTATATACATTTACCCAATCTCGAGATTACAGCAAGGGTGTTTTATTACCACACATCTCGCTGTTAAACAAATGTTAATAGAATCCTAAAACCTATGCACATTAAACATAACCATATCAAGATTTTTAAGTATGTCACACTTGCAAACTGCATATATCAGATTTAATAGTGTCTTACCTGCAGTTGGTGGACAAAACCTACGTTGGGGTTGATGCAAAATCTCCTCTCCTGTACGTAGCTGAATGCATCCCTGCAGTTACAATCACAGTTAATCCGAAAGCTTTATAAACTGCAACCATGAAGACTTTGTGGCAAGAGCCGTCGGTGGCAGCTCTTGTTTACTGGAAACAAATTACCTGTACTTCATCCCAAATGTTTCCATAAGGTAGGCAATCACTAAGGCGGCACTACAAGAAGCACACATAATAATGTTACTCAAACAGAAGATTCAATTTTAGTTTCTGAATAAAAATCTGCTGATCAGTGAAGATGTAAAACATTACATAGCTAAAAATGTTTTATTTCATAATAATCTGTTTTTCTTAATCTACCTAAAATTCTAATATACTAATAGATTAAATCTTAACTACTCTAATATTAACAGAGACAAAACCTGGAAAAACGTTTGAATTAGTGAGTTTCTTCTTAAATATTTATCAAAAAGTTAAGTTTTTATTGTTAAATCTATTTCATTTTCTTGATACACCAAAGGTGGGAAGATATCGCTGAAAAACATCAGAATATAAACATATCAGTCAAAATCAATAATCAATAGTTTTTTGTTTTAAATATCTGAAATATTAAACTGGTAGCATGAGCTTTCCTATTTTTAAGCAGTTATGAGAGCACTGCCAAAGTTACTCAACAGGTTGTTGCTAGGTAACCAGAGGATGGGTGAGTTGCTAGGTAACCGAAGACTCAGATAGTTAGTTGATGCCATCAACCTTGCTCAGCTGGCAGTGAGAGGTTGAGCAGCTGAAGTCTTTCCTCTGCCTACATCCCCCAGAATGCTGTGTGGTGCTGGGTCAGAGTTCAGTAAAATTATTGAATACTGAAGCAGAGGTATTATGTATTGACATTGATCGTGTGGCTATATACATATTCTGTTTTTGATTTGCTGTCCAGACCTTAATGCACCTTCACTTTAGGAGCCTCTTGTGTTTTTTTTGTGCCTAAAATTGCACACATACAACAAAGTAATGCCTCACCTTCTCGATATCCCTGCATTACCATGAACCAGCACCTTTCCTACAGGAGCAAAAAACAGATCACTTAAATGAACAGAAAAATATTTAAAGCATGACAAACAGCAAGGAAACTTACCATCTGTTGCCAAGCAGCTATCAATAAACTCTTTAGTCTGCAAAAAGGAAATAAAAGAAAGTACATTGTAAATAATCTCAATGCTCTTTAGTGCATTGAGATTATTTACACATTTACAAATGTTTTTTTTTCTACAAGGCCAAACATAACCCATGACTTACCATAGGAAAGAAACGAATTATATTTTCTACTGGATTGTCAGCAATATCTAAAACAAGATATCTACAAGAAATATATGAAATTAGATTCACTCAAACAATGAGCATATAATGTTCTGAGCATATTACATGTGTGTTACCTTACCTAAATCTATGAGAGAAATTGGGTTTGATAAAATTGGCTTCAATGTCTTGGCGAACACAAATGATATGCGTTATGCCGTGTCTCTCAAGAGTTGGCAACTAGAAAAAGACAAAACAACAGTGAGAGATACAATTAAAATCGGGTTAATTTTCATTTAGAAATACATGTGTTTATTTGGATGATTCTTCATAGTATTACCTTGCTTTTCATTGCAGCAGAGTAGGGCCCTAAAAACAGTCCAGGTAAAATCTCCTGAACAGAAATATACATAATGACACACCATCAGCAAATACAGCTACATTTCATGGTTTAGCTGCTACGCTGCACACCAAGTACAGCAGAGCGGCGCTTGACTGACAGGCGCTTCGATAAGATTCCTATCTTTTAATATCACATTAATGAGGAAACTAAAATGAACATAAATTAAATGATGCTTTGCAGACAAAACGCTGATCAGGCATAACGTTATGACCACTGAGGGGTAAAGGCTGGCCTGTCCAGTCTGAGTAATCTGCTGATAGAACCAACAATGGGCACAAGAGCTCCAGAACCGGACCGAGGTGCATTAGACAGTCAGTCATGTAGACAGCGGAGTACATCGCTTTTTGGGAAACACACCATACACTAACAAGGAGGATTTTAACTACCGTATTTTCCGCACTGTAAGGCGCACCTTCAATGAACGGCCTATTTTAAAACTTTTTTCATATATAAGGCGCACCGCTTTATAAGGCGCATAGACTAGACGCCACAGTTATGTTGCCACCCGTCTGGTATTGAACGGGACATGATTTGTTCCGTTCACTACAAATATGGATGTCTAATAATAAAAATTGGTCCTGAGTTCTATATATAGCATCTGCACCAGTCATTGTTTCACTCACGGTTTTGGTGTTGCGAAATTGTGCCCAACTGCTTTCTGGTGACACAGACCAACCGACATGCTGCCGCCGCAGCCTCTGTCTCTCTTCCACCGACCCCCACGGCTTTAAATGTATAGCTGCTGGTCCCTTGGTAACTCTAGCCGAAGCACCCGGATAAATGTCTAAAGCTACTTTGTTGACATAACAAAAACAGTCCGATTCGGTCGGCGAGGAGAACCTGGAGAGCGACTGGAATGGGGCGTCTGGGCCGGACGATGGTCACCCTTCTCTGTTTGCGCACAGCATGTTGGTGGAGAACGTGATGCTAGATGACCTGCAGACCACCTGATTATTAGGTGGGTAGGTAATATATAGACATCGTCTATGGGTATATAGGTCAGTTAAACTTTATTAACAAACCAGTTTTTTGACAACTATCCCAGCATGCACTGCACGCTTCTTCAGATACCAAACAGAGATATTTCCTGCTGCTTCTATTCCGCTGACACACACTCGTCCCAAATTAGTCTTTGAAGAATATCAGTTACACACATTTCACTTTGGAACAAAAACAATCATTTGAATTCCTCTCTCAGACCGCAACCCAACTTCGTCCTTTATTATTATTATTGTTATTATTATGGTCACAGTTCTGATGACAGACACTCTCAGTGAGTGTCTGTCACTAACTGTCAATAACTAGGGTAAGCAGTCGGCAGCTGCTTACCGTAGTTGCTAGACCTGTTGTGGCTCAATATTGGTCCATATATAAGGCGCACTGGGTTATAAGGCGCACTGTCGGCTTTTGAGAAAATTTAAGGTTTTTAGGTGCGCCTTATAGTGCGGAAAATACGGTATGAGACCCAGAACGTTCTGATTTAGTTTTGTACGGTTAAAAAAAAAAGGACATTTTCTGTAAATACATTGAGTCATAACTCCTCCCTTTGCAGGAATTTTAATGACTGTCCAGGACATCCAGTAAGTGTGGGAGAGGCTCCTGTTACAATAAAAGGCTGTGATTGCAAAAATAAAACTACAATTGATGCTATCGCATCGCTATCGATCGCTATCGCAGCCATTAAGACTTCTGTAAATTTACTACATAATTGTCTAAATATCTGTAACTAATTTTACAGGGATTTGCCAACATATAAAACTCTCACTTCTGAAGTGATTGCTCCTGTTGTCACAATTACAGCCTGGCATATAAACCCTGAGACAAATTTTTAATTACTTCAAAGTCAGAGGAAAGCTTCAATGATCATTAACTTTTAATTTGAAGAATTAAAGCTTAAAAACAGGTTCTAAAGAAATATTATCTAGAGCCTGTTAATGACCCACTGGCGTTGTTTTTGCTTTTATTTGTGCCTCAGAGCATCATTTATTATCTTAAAACATTACTTTGAAGACATTTCTTCCTTTTACTAAACAGATAGCTGTATTCTTTTAGAATTAAACTTAAAATAAACTATGAGCTACTGAACTGGAAGCCTGGAAAACCCTGGAACAATTCATGGCTCTCTCTCTCCACAAAACTCCATCCAAATGTTCCTGGTGAGTAAAAAGAAAAATACTACCAACCTGCCATACCTCTTTTCTGGGACAAATTCCTACGCTGGTGATTTGTTAGTGGAAACTGAAAGGGTTAAAGAAAGGGCCCAGAAAGGTCCCTATACTTGAAACAAACATATATGCAGTGAGACATGTTTCACTCAGTCCCATGTTTTTGTTACAAAGCTCTTGATTTTTACCAATTTGGCTACCTTAGGGTGGCTGGAGTCACCCTTAGAGAGAGGGGAAACATGCAGTAATGTGACTTACCTGCATTTCTCTTCTCATCGGATAAGCCCAGTCCTGCAACAGGAAGACGTATAAGAACGTTTAGAGCCCGAGAGGACAATTTCTCCCAAGTTTATATTGAGGTGTGCATTCGTGGCTAATGCCTGTTAGCTTCTCGGTGTTTGATTACGTCAAGAAATTCATCAACATTTACGGTTTTAAAGACAAACAGCTTTTCGTGCATCAACAACACTTGGTCATATCCGCAAAATGTCCCCACATAAAGGCCATATGGGCGTTTATTTTCTCCTGCTGCTGAAAAATAAGGCTGTTTGTTAGCTTGGGCTAGCTGCTCGCAGGCAGTGTACGCTTTATGGTCTCTCACCAGAAGCTCCTCCTTGGTCGCGGGTAGAGACGGGAACTGCAGTTTGTTTTCCTCCTCCATTCTGCCGTGTGTTCGGGCTTCACCGGCTGAAAAGATGATCTTCTTGTCACAGCGGGGTTAGCTGGATAAACGATACAATTTGTGGAGAGGCTCAACGTGGGAGTCCGCCATGCTGTTACCTGACAACAGTGTCACGTGACCCTTCAGCCGACGGCAAGACGGAGGGGAAGAAGCGCAAAGGTGGAATAGAAGGGAGGTGGAAATGGCGACATCTAGTGGCCGTTGCACAAAAAAATGGACACACGAGCAAGAAAATCACGTTTGGATATTTTTTTCTCTTGATTGTATGGAAGCTCATTACTATGGAAGCCCATTTCCGCCACTCTGTTAAAAATAAAAAAATAATTATCTCATTATAATGAGAAAGTATCTCAAAATAATGAGATACTATCTCATAATATCATAATACTATCTCTTAATTTTTTTACTGTTAAAAAATTAAAAAATAATTATCTCATTATAATGAGAAAGTATCTCAAAATAATGAGATGGTATCTCAAAATAATGAGATACTATCTCATTATTTTGAGATACCATCTCATTATATTGAGATTATTTTTTTATTTTATTTTTTTTAACAGAATGGCGGAAATGTATGGAAGCCCATTTCCGCCACTCTGTTAAAAAAATAAAATAAAAAAATTATCTCATTATAATGAGATGGTATCTCAAAATAATGAGATAGTATCTCATTATTTTGAAGAGATAGTATCTCATTATTTTGAGATACTTTCTCATTATAATGAGATAATTTTTTTTTAACTTTTTTAACATAGTGGCGGAACTGGGCTTCCATATTGGTCGAGCTTTGACCCTGATTTTTAATTAAGGGGTAGCGCTTGTAAAGTTACACAAAAAGAAATTAACAGTATTATTGGTTTATTTAGCCTGTCATAGAGGGAGAAAAATGGGTGTTGAGTTTTTGTACAATTTTGATCATCATGCGAATCATCTTTTGCATGTATTGCTTGTCTGGACCTCTTCAAGCATGCTGAGTTGACCCTGGTTGTTTGAGACATAGACGCTCCTTCTGCCAGCAACAGACTCCATGTTTATCTTTAAAAAATAAGTTCTGACCTCTGGTATTTTGTTTATCTTGTGTCTTTCATTTCTTCGTCTTTAACTTCTGTGTCAGCAGCTTTCAAGTAGCTATTTACATTTCTTTGTAGGACACATAAAAACACTTAAGCTTCAAAGTTCACACAGATCTGCTTGGTGCAAAGCAACACTGAGCTTTAAAAATAAACATAAATCAAAGAAAAATGTTTAATGTAGGAAAACATTCCACAGGTGTGCAATCTCAAATATAGAATATTTAATTACAGAAGTTAGGTCCCTGACTATTCCTTCACAAGTTTTTCACAGGTGCTTACATATTCTCAATGTCTGATTTTCCTAATATTTGAACGTCACCTGCAGTAAATCTTGGAAAATGAAAATAATTTGAGTGAAGCAAAAGCTTCTTTGAGTTTTTAGCTATTTTCTGCATCCAAAGATTGATACATGTCAAAAGCCGGTCTAAGAAGAAGTCACGTGGACGTATACAAGGAGTGTGTTTTTGGCTTCTTATCCTTATTTTGAAGCAAGTAGAAAAATCTTAATTTCAAAATAGTAACTATAATACACTTTACTTAGTGACACTCGTAACACGAGTGTCAACAAATCTTTCCTTCAAATCTCTTTTGTCAAATGTTTGAGTAAGTTTTCAGTTTAAGTTTTTCCTTGCATTATATATTAATACCTGATAGTGGCGAAGGAAAACAACATTTGTAAAGTTATGTGAATAATTTGTACATGCTTGTGTTGTTGTCGCTGAGTCTGTTTGCCAGTATCTTATTCTTCAGTGTTTTGTTTACCTCTGGCAGAAGATCTCCCTTTGTTCACATATCAGAAGAAGATGAAATCTTTTATCTGATACAGGATTGAAAGTGTGTGCATGTTTGTGTTTGGTTTATGAGTGAGTTTGTTCGTGAGTTCATATAATGGACCATTGCTTTGCAGCACAGCTGGTCAGCATGCAAGGACACAGTAAAAAATTGCTTCCTTATCAGATACCAAACAGAGATATTTCCTGCTGCTTCTATTCCGCTGACACACACTCGTCCCAAATTAGTCTTTGAAGAATATCAGTTACACACATTTCACCTTGGAACACATTCCTCATCTGTTTTTTTTCTTTCCAGCTTCAGCTTCTGTTTTCAAGGCTCTCTGTGTGAGGTGTGCAGTTCCCCTGTACAGTGCAAATCTCCCAGAATTAGCTGCTTCTTATGCTCAGTCCTACAAAATGAAAAAATGGGTAACACTTTATTTGAAAGGGTGTGCATAAGACTGACATGACACTGTCATAAACATGACATAACTTCTGTCATGAACATAAATAAGTCTTTATGAATGTTTATAACTGTTGTCACAAAGTATCATTCGGTAAATAATGACACTTTTAATGCATAGTTGCTCTAAAAGTTTCATTGAAAGTCCATTAAAAGTGCCAACTTTGCATGGTTTGGTAAATTATGATAATTTAATGCAAAGTTGGCATTTTTAATGGACTTTCAATGCAATTTTTAGAGCAACTTTGCATTAAAAGTGTCATTATTTACTGAATGCCACTTCATGACAACTGTCATAAACATTCATAAAGACTTCTTTATGTTCATGACAGGTGTTAGGTCATATTTATGACAGTGCCATGTCAGTCTTATGCACACCCTTTCAAATAAAGTGCTACCAAAAAATGAATAGCAATTCAATTATGAAAACATCACTAGCTCTTGAAGAATGTAGGTGCCGTTTTAGAGAAAATGTACATATTGATAGTCTTACAAATGTCAGTGTTGCACAAAAGAAGAACAGCAAAGTGTATTTCTCACGTCAGTCTGTAAACTAAAACTGTATTTATCCATCCTTGGATCCAGTGGTCTTTTCTATGCCTCAATGTTTCTCTGAGGGGAATGATCAAGCTGACGGTCTTCTCTTGTTGCATTTTGGATAAACAGGTGGCAGACATTCATCACAAGAGGAAAAAGGACAAAGGGCAAGACTGAAGTGCAAGTTTGGTCATAATGAATTGGCTGGAATTGCTCTACTTGAATCGCCATGTTTTAAAAAAAGCCATTTTAAATAGATTTCTTAAACCACATTAATTTGTGCCATTTTCCCAAACCCTTTTTTCACCAAGACATTTATACTGAAAGCAAGAAGACAGGGTACTGCAGTATGTGGGGAATGTACCGGTAAGACAGCTCCTAAACAAAACTTTGACAGAATGATAAAGAAGACAAAACACAAATTCATTCAATTACTGGCTATTTTCTGGAAGGAAACTGAAAAACATTCCAATTAATAATGAAAAGACTTCTCCATAAGGCTAGCTCAAGAAGGAATATAATTATGAAAGAGAAATCACAGCAACTGCAGCCAGACAACGGGAACACATAAAGAGCATAAACTGAAAATCTGCCTCAAGTGTGGGGACTGTACTTTGTCATAACTTGTTTTTATATTCAGTGATTTCACTCATGCAAGCCAACTTTAATCCCCAAAGAATATTATGAAAAGCCCCCCGCCTCTTAAAAAAAAGCTTCCACTACTTTCATTAATAAACGCCATCAGCATCAGTGAAGAGAAACTTTGCTCTCTTGGGAAACTATGGTCCCACTGTGAAAGCTCATCATGCATTCATCCGTGCAAATGCTGAAGGTGTTAAGGTCCCATTCAATATTACTTTGCAGTTCGTCACCAAGGCATTCAATAAGATTTAGATCAGCAAGGTAAAGAAGCTTTGTGATTAACTCTGTTTTATCCACTGCTTTCTGCAATGTTAGGCGAGTCTCAGGGGGAGAGAAGGGCTAAAATAGTTCAAGGTAGGAAATGCAACCAGGTGTGCAGGTTTCAATACATTTCTAAAAGTGGCTGTGAGTAAACTCCAATCACAAAATACTTCCTCTAAACGCATTTTCATCCTAACGCTGTTGCTCTGGCCTTTCCCTGCTTTCCCACAAATTGCAAATAGTGCATGAGACATGAGTGGAGGGATTTTTATTGTGGCGTGGAGGAAATCCTCATTACACAATCAATGCTCAGACTAGACTCCCTTTATTATATGCAAAGATGACTGACACCTGGCAGAAGACAACACATGTAATGATCCTGCAAGGACGAGTTTTAAGCCACTCCTTTTCTAACTGTCTGTGTTTGCTAGCTGTGCTGCAGCACCAACACTTAAACTGGAACATCAAGTACAGTTTTTTTTTCATTCTCTTTTTGTTATCCTTTATGAAAGCACAATAGCTATTGTTGTCTCTGTTGTTCACTGCCTTGTCCAAATCTTGTGCAGCTAAGTTTAAAAATGCTAGAAAATGCTTTTTTCTTCAGCAGTGGAGTGTGCAGAGAGACCTAAGTGGTTATGGTTAGTATTTGTTGTTTTATTGTTTGATTTAAAAATGTCCCTGCTACTGTGTGTGTAATTTTAAGGCTCTCTGTAAATGTTCCTGGACTCTTTAGCAACATTATTATTATTATTATTTTTCATTGTCTGTCTAGTTCTTTTAAAAGGGGTCTGGCTGTGGCTGGTTTGTAGTGAAATTAACTTATTTCCATTTTCAGATTGAAATGGTCCAACAGCAGACATTGGAGGATTTTGAAGTTAGTATTACAATTAGTATGTTTTGCAACAGTAAGACTTTTAATTGTCATGGCCTCTTTTCAATAACCACTGTGTTTAATAGTTGAGTGATGAGAAACCTTTTTTATTGGCCATCGGTTGATATTAAACCAGTTGAGATTGATTTGCACATAGCAGCAGCAGCAGTACTTTTTAAATACTGACAGATTCCAGATCCTTTCTCCATGTCTTCTTCTCCTCTTTTGGCTTTTCCCTTCAGCGGTCACCACAGCAAATCATCTGTCTTTATTTAGTCATATCCTCTGCATCCTCTACCCTCGCACCAGTTGACATCATGTTATCCTCTTTCACCACATCAATAAATCTATTTTGGTCTTCTATGTCATTTCTTCATCTACTCATTACTTATTCGTTTTACCATTCTACTTTTGTGAATTAAATTGCTTTAGTTTCTTTGCATGTGTGGATTATTTGGGTTGTTACCAATATTTCATGTCAAATGAAATGTTAGAAAATTTTCGCAGAGAAAAACCTAAATGTGTTTGATTCTTATTTTATCCATTGTTTGTTTCCCCCTGTGATGTCTGATTTTGGCAGTGTGCAATTTTTTTGTGTGTGTTTAAAAGCAAAATCAACCATCTTCCTTTTATTGTTTATAATTGGATTTTGATCAAATTACCAAAATGTGGATGGATTATTACACATCAAAAGCTTTTTTATATCTTAGCCTATACTAAGCTGACACTATATTAACAGAGCACCTGCACCTTATCAAGATTTAACCCTG
This sequence comes from Poecilia picta, assembly GCA_033032245.1. NCBI lineage: Eukaryota > Metazoa > Chordata > Actinopteri > Cyprinodontiformes > Poeciliidae > Poecilia > Poecilia picta. Next base: position 29,479,244 of record CM065355.1, read on the forward strand.
GCCCTCGCCTATTCATCACTAGAAACAGACACACTAATAAACAAGCTTTTGGACCAATCCATTTCCTGAAGACCTTTTTATTTACAGAGCCCCAAAAAATGGCATAATCTAAAAATCCATCAGAAAGGCTCCCCGATCCATTTTCCAATCTGGTACACTAGATGGCAGTCAAATATAATCATTTAACATGCAATAAAGATAGACGTACTTCAGTTAAAGATGGCCATCACTGGAAAATGGTTTGAGTTCTGTTCCTCTGAGCGGGATGATGGAAAAACTGTTTTCTGAAGCAGAAATGTCATTGTTATTCCTGTAAGTGCTTAAATACTGGCTTCTTTAAGCTTGAACATGCTTCAGGTATAAAGTATAGTGAATTTCTATATATTTTAAGATTTTTGTTGGCTCTATTGACCTTTATTTAAAAGTAGTTTGACAGGAAACCGGGTAATGAGAAAGGAGGAAGACATGCAGCAAATGTTACCAGACCGGGAATCAAACCTGTGACCACCGGCACAAGAACTAAGGACTCGTGCAAAGCGCGTGGGTTTTGCTTTGCCCCTGCACCACCACAGCATCCCCTATATCCACATTTTTATAACAAGTCAGTGACTTTCCAACATGCCTTACGAACTGAAACATTCAGCATTCTTCAACCTAAAAGTGCCATAAGAGAGACTCAGCACCACAGCCTGAACTCCACACTTAATATTTTACTGCACTCAAAGTTGACAACACCCTCCAGCCATCCCCATCACCCATTCCCACCCCCACCCTAGTTATTGAGCCTGCAGCAGAGTCTCAGCAGATCATTACTAAATTACTGATTACAGGCGTAAAGCGATACAAATGAGGAGGTTGCCCCTGATGCTTAATTGGTAGGATGTAATAACGGAGCAGTGATATGTGGGCCCTTAATTGTGTGTTTACTGGGCTATTTATTGGAGGGTGTCCCTCCCCTGGCTGGTCGCTGATGAGGTGAGCTGCGTTTCCGCTGGCGTGCTATCAATCCTGCTTCATTAAGGACGCGCAGGATGGGAAGTGAGACCGGCGCGAAGATTGCCTTCCAGACTGACGTGGGCAGAGGAGTCAGCCGTGTTTATGAATTCTAAATTCCCACTGACAGCAAATCCATGTAGCAAAGCAACCATAAATAAAGAGCCTGACTTCTCTGCTGATTCTTAGCTTTCGAGAGCGAAATTAGGTTTTTAAATAAGAGAATCTGGGAAACATTTTCAAGTTGAATCTGGGAAACATTTTCAAGTTGAAAGGTAATATTTATTCAAATTTAAATTTTACTTTGTTTCCCTATATGTTTCTGTATTTAGAGAAGAAAACTTAATTAAAGCTGTATTTTGAAATTGCTTTATGCTTGACATTAATTTCAGTAATTCTTGTTTCATCTTCTCAAACTAGATAAGAGTGGCCTTGAGTACCATGATGAGTTCTGCATCTCTATTGTAATACCAAGGAGGAGGGTTTTACATGACAACTTTTGTGACCCCATTGTTTCTGTGCAGATTTGGAGATTTGAAGCATATCCAAATCAGCTGTAACAAATAGGAGTTGTCAAAAAGAACCAGTTATAATGCACTACTATTGTATAATTAATTGTATTATGGATCACAAAATGTCAATACAATGTGTAATTCTTGATCTGTCATATACTACGGTCACATGGATTTTGATTCACATTTTCCACTGCTACAAACTTTCACTATAAGGATTGGTATCTTTGCTTTTTGTTTTATAGCATTAACTGTGGAGCCCTCGTTCTTAAATTCTGGCCCAAGAACCACTTGGGCTGAACTTGGTGCTGCTCAGAAAACAATTGGGGGTTCTGAGATAATACACATCAACAGCCAAAAGATGAGTTGTTCAAGGCTACTCCAAAAAAGATAGAAACTCAAGTGGATAACGGTGCATCAGGAAAAAGTACTGATGTCTTCCCTCGCTATGTTCCATTAACCTCTGAGTTCACAACTTTGGTCTGGGAATGTTATCTCACCCAGTTAGAAACAGTGGGATTTGATATGCTCCTTGGTTAGGTTGACTTTGTGAAAAGTAATATATCTGAACTGTGTACATACCGTAGAAATATGTTTAATAAACAACATTGTGTATAATTGTGTGTGTGAACAACTTGCATTGTCGGCATCACTATCGATTATTTTTGTGTGGATTGCTGGAAAATGTTAACTTTAATACTCAAATATTTGACTTCTAAGAACATTTCTGGTAATTTACCAGCTTCCAACATGAAGGTTTTTACTTCTGGATAAAAATAGAGGGATATGTTATGCAGTGACTTTGCACGTTTTATTATTGTTTATTTATTTTAGGACATTATACCAACAAATAAACAATTTAACCCCTTAACTGTCAGGATGACACCAGCGTCTTCATGAATCCATTGACTTACATGTGTGCATTTTGAGGGTGACAGTTAAGGAAATTGTATTTCTTTTTCTAAAATCTTATCAGTATCATAGAAAATGTAAAACATGTTACCAGTCTCAAATCAATCTAAAATCAGTCTAAAAAATAAAGTAGTTTTCTTAATGATTGAAGTCTTACTGCAAACTTCAAAGATGAATTCATTCAATGTGTATGTTTTATAAAATATACTTATTTTTAAATATCATAATCATGATATTGACACCCATCCATCCATCCATCCATTTTCCTACACCCTTGTCCCTTAATGGGGTCGGGAGGTGCTGGTGCCTATCTCCAGGTGGCGTCCCGGGCGAGAGGCGGGTTCAGAGGTCACCCTGGACAGGTCGCCAGTCTGTCGCAGGGCAACACAGAGACACACACAGGACAAACAACCATGCACTCACACCTAGGGGCAATTTAGACAGACCAATTAACCTGACAGTCATGTTTTTGGACTGTGGGAGGAAACTGGAGTACCCGGAGAAAACCCACCATGCACAGGGAGAACATGCAAACTCCATGCAGAAAGGCCGGGGCCGGGAATCGAACCCAGAACCTTCTTGCTGCAAGGCAACAGCTCTACCAACTGCGCCACTGTGCAGCATTGATATTGACACTTCAGTGGGAAATTGAATTACTACATTGGAACTATTTGCCACATAATGTGGCTGACTGCTGTGACAGGAGCTGTGATATTGCATCAGTATGTCTGGAGTGGCAGAGAAATACGTTAAAGTGACACAGGACATATATTATAACTCTGAGACAGCAGTGAGGTTACTACAAGTGTCCTGTAGTGACATAGAAAGTGTAGGTGCAGGTGGGACTACATCAAGGATTAGCTCTAAGCCCCTATGTGTTTGCTGTGGTGACAAACAAGCTAACAGATTAGCTTAGACAAGAGTTTCCATGGATTATGATGTTTTGAAGATGACATTGTAATATGCAGTGAGAGCAGGTAGAGGGAAAGCTAGAGATGTGGAGATATGTATTGGAAAAGAGAGGAATAAATATTGGCTACAGCAAGTCAGAATGCATATGTGTAAATGAGAGGGACACCAGTGTAAAGGTCATGTTACAGGGACTTGAAGCAAAGATGGTAGAGAACTGTAGGTACTTGAGATTGTCCAGAGCGGTGGAGTGTGTGGAAAAAAGGCAAAGAAGAGTATGCAAGCAGGTTGCAATGGGTGGAGAAAAGTGTCAGGTGTGATGAGTGATGAAAGTGTATCAGCAAAAATGAAAGGAAAGGTGTACATGAAGGTAGTAAGTGTGAGAGTAGAGGATGCCGAGGATAGAAATAAATTGAGAGAGATGTTTGGTGTAAAGACCCCTGAAGAGAAAAGTTGAAAGAGAATAAGAAGATTGGTACTATTTGCCGTTGGTAGATTGGTGCTATCCAAATCAAGAATTTAATTATTAAAAAAGAATAAAAAAAAAAACATGAAACCTTGTTTCAATATGAGACATAAGGAAGGGAACATAGAATAATTGGCCAATTAGGTCTACCTTATTTTTTTCTTACAAGTATATTGGTATCTTTCTCTCGCTCTGATATTCATAGGCTTAGAGAATAATTTGGATTTTTTTTCTTGACCGGATATAAAGCAAGAGGAAATTATTGGATGACTACTCTTGGATTATAATGGGTTTTCTGTACCAGCAGGATGAGAAATATCACAAAATTTTGCACATTTTCCAAATGTTTGGAACATTACCAGGGGCATAACACATTTCAATCATGATAGAGTTTTCTGAAAAGTTTTGTTTTTGTGAGAAGGGTACATATGTGCAAAAAAAAAAAAGATTTCTGTGGGTCCAGGTCATGTTCAACTATTTAGTAATGTCTTTTAACATTGTGTTACTTGTATATTTACTGGAGTGGTGTTCATCATAAAAAGTTGAAGAACCACAAATGTTCAATGGGGAAACCATTAAGAGAGTGCCCACATTTTTTGGTGTTTCCAAATAGCAAGCTTTACTTTGCCAGCTTTATGCCTAAACAAACACCTTATTTTTAAATCCAACCTTTCCAAGCTTCTCTGTGTGAAACCATTGCTGACTTGTGTGCAACTTGTATTTTGCTAAATAAGTCTCAGCTCATCTGTCTGTAATGATTTTTCAAAATATGTGAGAATGTAATTATTCTTGCATGCATATTTGCTTGGGGCATTCATGTTTACTGTGGGTGGAAGACTGCCTCATTTATCATCTATTTATCATTGCAAACAATATTTTCAGCCTTCTGGGGCCCAGTACAGTAAAAAGTCAGGGCCTTGATAATGACAAACTCCTGTCATCTTCTGACTTCTTTAATCATGGGGCCACCCCTGGACCTTTCTCTCAGAAAATTTGCTCCCATCCAGCCAGCATCCCTTTCAAAAAATTCAACACTTTATATCTGAGACAGACAGCTCAGTGCTATATGTTCTTTTAATATTCAACATCAGTTGCTCATCTTTGTGTCTGCTGTGTGGTGTATGATCAAAGACAGTTGCGAGAAATCATAATCCATGGCAATGTGTTTGAGTTGAAGGTGATTTGCGTCGTCAGGGAAACCATCACTCTGTTAGTTTATTTTTCGATCTGCATCAATGGACATTCAGACATGGTTTGGACCTGTTAATGAGACTGCTGATGAGGATCACCCGCCTCCGCACAATGTAAACTATGTGGGGTTAAATAAATTACAATATTGGTCAGACTGATTGGCCTCTACTGGAAAATATTTTGAGGTCTTTAATGAAGTTCTCACACAGCAAATTCTTGGCTTTGTTAAAAGAGCTAGACTAAACTAAAATCAATCACCACAGCCTGGGCGTCATGTTGCATTTACAGTCAACAACCATGAAAATACAAGAACATTTTCACCTAAAGGCAACTAAGAGTGTCTATGACTGTCTTAAAAGAAAACTGTCTTCCAAATCTCAAAAGCGGATCCAAACTGTACAACCACATCTGCTTGTTTGATACTTTTGGTTTTCTTTTTGAGTCATTTTTTGCTGGTGGGCAGGCATGTTTTGAATTTGCCAGTCCTAGAGAGGATGCATGCTTGCCCCTGGGAAATTTAGCCGAGGCTTGCATAAAGCACGGCCAATCAAAATAAATTGGGAGGGCTCGTGTCACATCAAGTGCAGCTGTTCTGCAGTCATGTTTTCATTTCTGACCTGCCTGCAGAAGGGTGAAAAATGACTTTATCCAGCCTTCCACTAACTCAAGCTTTGCAGCATCTTTTTAAAAACACATGTGTCCATGTCAACATTTATTTGGAAAGATGAAAGATGTGAGCGGATAGAGTTTGGAAGTCATTCTTTTAATGATCATGACATCATTTTTATTCACTGGATATGTGTCATCTGTCCGGGGTTTCTGGACAAATGATCTTGTCCTTACTGGATACAAATGATTTAGATGTAAAGTATGGCAAACACTAAGAATTCCCCCAGGTATTGCCAAACAGAAAGCCATACTTCTGCACAGCCCAGATACTCGTAAAAACACATTTAAATGTGAGGCAGCGTATATATGAATATTTATTTAACTGAATATTAACCAAATAATCAAGCATAACTAGAGGGGTGGAAGCCATGGCTGGACTGAGACTGAACATGTCAAGTTTTGTAGGTTGTTAGTGGGATCAAAATGCAGACAGAGACTTAGGATGAGCATAGTGAAGAATTTAATAATTAACACAAGTCTACAGCTCTTATGCAAGGCGAACAGGCGTAGACACAGTAACTGGAGGAATAAAGAACAAGGGAAACCAATAGGATGATGTGCTGAGGTGGAGAATAACTTGAATATAGGTAAGATAATCAGGGGGATTTGGAACGGCTGTGGAGGAGAGAAAAACAGGAAGATTGAGACACTCCAAACATTTAGTGAGATAAGGCGAGGGAATCTTTAGTGCAGAGAGAACTTCATTGTAGCTCTGCAGGAGAATGAATTATGCTATTTTGTTTGTGCAAAGACAGTATACAGGTGCTGGTCGTAAAATTAGAATATAATGAAAAAGTAGATTTATTTCAGTAATTCCATTTAAAAAGTGAAACTTGTATATTATATTCATACATTACATACAAACTCATATATTTCAAATGTTTATTTCGTTTAATTTTGATGATTACAAATGACAACAAATGAAAATCTCAAATTCAGCATATCAGAAAATTAGAATCTTGTGAAAAGGTTCAAAATTGATGGCACCTGGTACCACACTCTAATCAGCTAATGAACTCAAACCACCTGCAAAGGCCTTTAAATGGTCTTTCAGTCTAGTTCTATAGGCTACACAGTCATGGGGAAGACTGCTGACTTGACAGTTGTCCAAAAGACGACCATCGACACCTTGCACAAGGAGGGCAAGACACAAAAGGTTATCGCTAACGAGGCTGGCTGTTCACAGAGCTCTGTGTCCAAGCACATTAATAGAGAGGCGAAGGGAAGGAAAAGATGTGGTCGAAAAAAGTGTACAAGCAAGAGAGATAACCGCACCCTGGAGAGGATCGTGAAACAAAACCCATTCAAAAATGTGGGGGAAATTCACAAAGAGTGGACTGCAGCTGGAGTGAGTGCTTCAAGAACCACCACACACAGATGTATGAAAGACATGGGTTTCTGTTGTCACATTCCTTGTGCCAAGCCACTCTTGAACCACAGACAGCGTCAGAAGCGTCTTGTCTGGGCTAAAGAGAAACAGGACTGGACTGCTGGTGAGTGGTCCAAAGTCATGTTCTCTGATGAAAGTAAATTTTGCATTTCCTTTGGAAATCAAGGTCCCAGAGTCTGGAGGAAAAGAAGAGAGGCACTTCATCCACGTTGCTTGAAGTCCAGTGTAAAGTTTCCACAGTCAGTGATGGTTTGTGGTGCCATGTCATCTGCTGGTATTGGTCCACTGTGTTTTCTGAGGTCCAGGGTCAACGCAGCCACATACCAGGAAGTTTCAGAGCACTTCATGCTTCCTGCTGCTGACCAATTTTTTGGAGATGCAGATTTCATTTTCCAACAGGACTTGGCACCTGCACACAGTGCCAAAGCTACCAGTACCTGGTTGAAGGACCATGGTATCCCTGTTCTTAAATGGCCAGCAAACTCTCCTGACCTTAACCCCATAGAAAATCTATGGGGTATTGTGAAGAAGAAGATGCAATACACCAGACCCAACAATTCAGAAGAGCTAAAAGCCACTATTAGAGCAACCTGGGCTATCATAACACCTGAGCAGTGTCACAGACTGATCGACTCCATGCCACGCTGCATTGCTGCAGTAATACAGGCCAAATGAGCCCCAACTAAATACTGAGTGCTGTACATGCTCATACTTTTCATGTTCATACTTTTCAGTTGGCCAACATTTCTATAAATTCTTTGTTTTTATTGGTCTTCCGTAATATTCTAATTTTCTGATATGCTGAATTTGAAATTTTCAGTTGTTGTCATTTGTAATCATCAAAATTAAACGAAATAAACATTTGAAATATATGAGTTTGTATGTAATGTATGAATATAATATACAAGTTTCACTTTTTAAATGGAATTACGAATTCCATTTAAAGGCCTTTGCAGGTGGTTTGAGTTAATTAGCTGATTAGAGTGTGGTACCAGGTGCCATCAATTTTGAACCTTTTCACAAGATTCTAATTTTCTGACATGCTGAATTTGAGATTTTCATTTGTTGTCATTTGTAATCATCAAAATTAAACGAAATAAACATTTGAAATATATGAGTTTGTATGTAAAGTATGGATATAATTTAGAAGTTTCACTTTTTAAATGGAATTACTGAAATAAACCTACTTTTTCATTATATTCTAATTTTATGACCAGCACCTGTACATTGTGAAGTGTTGCAAACAGTGTATTAAACATATACAGTGGTGTAAAAATATTTAAAAACTTTTAAATATTTCAGAATATCAAACAAATTTTATAAAACCAGACAGATAACCTAATTAAAAGTAAAAATAAATTCCACTGATTGTTTTATCTATTAAAAGAAAATGAACTATCAAAAACAACTTGGCCGTAAGTGAGTATTAAATGCCCAAGGATTTATTAAGATTAAACTAATATTTTTGGTTCAATTTCACTAGTGACACCAAGGCTTGATTACTGCCAGACATGTAGATCCCACCTGACATCATGAAGTAGGTTTAAAATATGAAAAAGCAATACATAACATCCCGATTTAAACAAATCCTGGAATAGATGACAAAAGTTTTTAAAAAATTCATTGAGATAGCAGTCTGGAAATGGTAACAAATCAATTCTAACCACTTTGGGGATTCTTGGAAGCAATAGTGAGAGCCATTATCCACAAGTGGAGAAATGCAAAGGTCCATTTCACATTTGGCAAAAATAACTCAATGATTCACAAAACTTTTGGGAAAATCTTCTGTGGACTACAAGAAGAAAAAAGAGGAACTTTACACAAAGGTGTGTGTTTTGCTTCATCTGGCGTATCCCCAAATTAACTTCAGGAACGGCACACATGCACCACTCAAATACTCTACTATTACTTCAGTCAAAAACCCAGACCTGCAATGTCAGGTTGGCAACCGATGCTCGAAGCGATTCTTTCTAACATGTGATATTCAAAAGTACTACTAATAATAATAATCTCAATAATCCAGCACTAATTTGTCTTCTTCAGGACGATGCCTTTATGTGTAATTAAAGGTGGCAATTGACATGCATTAACTGTGCATGTGTAAAGAGGAGCTTAAACAGTAGCTGCCACTGAGGTGCTGGTGGGAGAACCACAGCTGCAGCTACCGCAAAATGAAAGGGTTTGGAGTGACTTAGTCAATATCCAAGCCTGTATCTAATTAAGATTATGTGGCTGTTCATGCTAGAAGACCCATAAAGGTGGATTAATTAAACAAATCTGCAGTCAAGAGTGGGCCATATTCCTCCACAGTGATGTTTCTTGATGATTCTTAATGGACTGAAACCTACCATCATCTCATAAAGTCAGAATAGCAAAACATTCATGACTAAGGAGCATTTTTGTTGAAAGGATGTGACACCTACTAAGATGTGGTTTGAGGATCTACCGTATCCGATGTCTGAGCAGCAGCTTGTCGGAACAAACGGAAACACACCTAGAAACTGAAAGAAGCCTCACACCTATCAAATATTTAATCCTCCTCCCTGTACCGCACAAAAAACAAGTAGGGATTTTTAAATATATTGTTTTACTTCTCTTTTTAATAGTACTTTTGGTTTGTCCAGTTTAAGAAAATCTGAAATGTTACCTGCTCTGAATGAATATAACAGGTAGAAACATGTAAATGCAACTATCTTGACTAAATGCTCCCTATCATTCGTAACTTTGTTAATTAGCCATACGAGTTTTAAAATACCACACGATAGACTTTAATTAACTTGTGAAAAATTTAAAAATAGGACTAAAATGGTAAAATGAAAAGTGGACATGTATAAAGATGAATAAAACAATTTTTTTTTTACAATTATCCATGTTCCTCAGTGAATTTTCTTCCTGTGATTATTCCTTTTGTGTCTTGCATCACTTCATACCACTGCCTTTTGTCCCTTATTTCCTGTCATATTTCCGCCACTTTTTTTCCTCTCGCTCTTTCCTCTCCTTTTCTCCTTGCAGACATTTCTTTGATCCAAGGATCCCACGCCTTTTATGCCCCTCTCCAATCCTCTCAGGGTCTTATTAACAGACACGCAGTTCTCATGTTTTATTGTCCATGATAAACCTTGCCTCTGATCTCTCATTACCAACTGGCTCTTTGGAAATGGGCCCTCGAACCCTCAGGCTTAATTTTGCCCGTAATGGGGCAAAAAGCTAAATGCTCAATCTGAATATGTTGGGAAGCAGGTCCCTGTGCGTTAATATGCCATCAGCTCATCTCAGGTCCTTGGAAATGTTGGCTGTTTTTTTTCAAGTACATTGAGTTCAAAGTATGTTAAATCTTAACATAGTGAATCAAATATGCTTGCACAAGTGCACATCCAGTCACTTTAGCAATTGTAAAGCCAAGGCACACTTTTGCTCACATGCACACGTATTATACAGACTGATGTGTCTTACACATCTGCACAAATGTCTTACATGATGTATTTCATGCTGAGTCTGTCTTTCAGCTCTGTGGGGGATTCTGCTATACTCTCAGTCTCTGCCACACATCCTTTAAGTCCCTGTAGGCGACAAAGTGACAGGAGACCATGGACTTCCAAAACTACATTTGGCTGACTTCTTTTTTCTTTTCAGCTCTTCCAATTCCATCCCTGTAGGTTTTGATCTTTTTTCCATTTGTAGGTCAAACATGCATGAAGCAAGTGCATTACTATATCGTACAGGAGAAGGTCATTTATCATGTTGGATGATCCAGTTATTTTGTCCTAATAATCTGCCCTGTTATTGCAAAGTTAAGCTAGTTTTTATCTGGTGTCTTTAAATATCGCTAAATTTTCCTGTCAACATGGACAGTTGTGGGACATTGACAAGTTCAAATGATAACTTAACCCATAGGCCTGAAGTATGGGTTCAGTTTTCTTAGGACTTGCCACTATAATGTTAGAGACACTAAATGAACGGAATTAAAATCCTAGAGCGATTAGCATCCAGCTTTTCAACTATGCCATTCAACTGTGGAGCCAATAACAAATGAGTTACAATGCTGGCTTCATCATGCAAATGCATCTTCCCAGGATAACATCATTTGTACAGCAGTGCTGGCTCCTAATACAAATAACAAAGAAATGACGAGTTGAAGAAGTGAATTAATTTTCTGGAGACCAAGTTAAAAAGACAAAGTGCCATTCAAAAGTATTAAGACCTACGTCATCACACTGTATGACGCTACAACCACAAACTTATATTTTGTTAGAATTTTAATGCAAGTGCATAATCGTGAAGAGGAAAAACACCAAATTTTCCAATCTTTAAATTATAAACCTGTGGTATGAATATATGAAGACTTTTGGTTTCTGATGATTCCGAGAAGCTTTCTACAGTAGAAAACTCAATACTTTCTTCTTTGCAAAATAGCTCAAACTCAGCATCAAGAACATTTGTGAAAATGTGTGTCTTTAAGTGTTGCCAACTTCCTTTTCTTGCATAAGTCTAGACTTTGACCAGGCCATTCAAGCGCATGAATGTGCTTTGCTATTTGTGGAGAGCGCATCTAAAAGCTTCTCCCTCCCGAGTTGTGGATCTCTGCAGCTCCTGTAGAGTTACCATTGATCTCCTGGCTGCTTCTCTGAGTGCTGCCATCCTTTCCCAGACGGTCAGTTCAGGTGGTCAGCCATGTCTAGTTAGGTATACAGTTTGGCCATACTGTTTTCATTTTTGTGCTATGGCGTAAACAGAGCAGCATAAGATGACCAAAGCTTAGGATATTGCTTTATTGCATAACCTTGCTTTAATCTTCTCCTCAGCTTTATGGCTGCTCTGTGAAATGTGTTCCTGGAGCTTAATGAAGCCATTTGTTCACAAATGCTTTTTTCAACAAACTTCCTCATAGAGCAGCTGTTTTGATACTAAAATAAAATCACACACAAGTAAACTAGGCATACTAATAATTTGATTACTTCTGAAGACAGTTGGTTGCATAAGATTTTATTTAGGGATATTAATTAAAGGTGACAGAATATTAACAGTGTATCTGCTGCTTTCCACTTCAACCACACTCTTCACTATGATGCATTTCTCTAAAAATAATAAAAATCTCCCAAAAAAGGTCTAAAAATTTGTGGCTGTAATGTAACAAAATGTGAGAAAGTTAAATGGACATGAATGATTTTGCTCAGCTCTGTGTCACAGATGGTGGGCTTTGCTTTCTTGTATTTTCCTCTTCTCAGTTTTCCCCTACCTCTCTTTTTCTTTTCTTTTTCTTTTCCGCGTTTCAAAATAATCCCAAAGCAAATACTAGTAAATTTAAAAATATATAAAGTGAAACTTTATAGCTCCATTTGTTGATGAAAAACCGTTACGCTTCTTTTTGGCACTCAGATAACAACTCTGATTGCTACACTGCCGGAGAGGACACAGTTAAAAAGAAAAAAAGGTTTTGCTCAGTGGATGCTATTTTGTCGTGTTGCAAGTCTGTCTGCAGAGGAAGAAACCAACAGATAAGCTGCTGCTTCTCATGGGTCTGACTGCTTCTGTATCCCCAGGCAAGAATAAGATTTGAAGAACTGCCAATTGTTCCAGGCAGAGAAGTTCAAGTATCTTGGTTTCTTGCTCACCGGTGAAGGTGAACTGATGGAGGGAAGAATTGGACTGAGGGATTGGAGCCTCACCTGTTGTTACATGGGCGTTGCTCCAAGAGTCGGGTTTAAAAGAACAGGATCCAGATACAAACAACTGACACGAGATTCCTTCCTATTGTGGCTGGACTCAGAGACTCAAAGTGACACAGGGCGAATCCTGGAACAGAGCTGCTGTTTGTTCACATCAAAAGGAGTCAATTGAGGTGGTTCAGTCAATTGAGGTGGATAGATGTAAAACATGTTTTTTTTTAAATTAACCAACACAGATATCAAGAAAGGTTATGTTAGCCTACATAAAGAAATTTCATAGCAATCATCAATTGCCATTATCTGTTCAGCCTGCCAGAGATCTCCAGATAATTTTTCTTCCTTGTTCATTCCTGAATTTTTGAGACTGCCTGTATGAATGCAACAATGACTAGAACCATGAGCAAAGGCTGGAGATGAAGAATGAAGGTATTTATCTCTGTATGAGCATCTCTGGATATGATATCTCCCAAACTGGCTCCAACATGAGACAACATGGAAGGAATGGGAATTATCTCGAGATAGAGAAAGTTGCAAACAAAGTGGCAATAAAAGTCAATGTCCTGTTTGTATTTACTAACCATTGATGTTATAATTACATCAGAACAGGAGAGTATTGTTTTATGCATCATGTGTTTTATGAGTAAGTTTCCCTTAAATATGGTTGACCTTTCAGAGCCGATCAGCAGGAAATAAAAGCCCACACTGACATGTGTATCAAGTCATTTTTGTTTTCTATTATTTTGTTGGTTGAGTTGGGTGTTACTGGAAGTTACTGAACAATGTGGTGTTTTAAGGTGGGCCCAAATGCAGAAGGTAGAGGCAGCTTGTGGGCAAAGAGGTTTTAATGACAAAATAATGAAAAACGTCTGGAAATCCAGAGAGAAAACAGGGAGCCAGAGCAGAACAAAAAATATCAATCCAAAGGAAAAACCAGGGAGGAGAACACAGAGTAGAGCACAGAGTAGAGCGAGGAAGGCACAGGAGGAAACAATGAGTGTGAGGAGCAGAAGCATTTAAGTAGTGGGAGAGAGAATGTGGAACAATGGACCTGGGCTGCCTGGCTAGATAAATGCAGGTCTGAGGGGGGGAAAGAGAGAAAGTTGTACATGGGGCAAAGGAGAGTACATAAGGCTCTAGGAAATGAATCTAACACTAAAGAATAACTGGAGTTATTCCAGTTATTCTAAAGAATAACACTAAAGAAAAACATTCTGAAACTAGAGAAACAAGAAATAACTAGACACAAGAAATAAACATTATAAACTAGGTACACTAATAAAAGGACTGAACCAAAGTTAAACAGAAACATGGCTGATCTAATCAAAGAAAAGGACGTAAGGAACACAGAAAGTGATACACTCAAAGAACCCAAATTCCTGCTAGGCAGTCCTGCTCTTCAGGTTTTAGTTGTCAATTCTGGATAGGAAGGTAAGAATTTAAATGTCATCAAACCTGTGACCAACCGTTGCTATAAGTCTTTACTTATGTCATGTTGTCTTTGAGCCAATTTAACACATGGGCTGTAACACATGAAAAGCAATTCCACCAAGTATTTCTGTTCTATAAAAAAATAACTCCTTATCTTTCTTTCTGGGTTCTGCAAAATGTTGCCATTTCCCATTAGTTGTTCTGATTGGCTGAGTGGAGCTTCTGCCACTGACAGATCGTTCAAACTTCTTAGGTTGTAATCAATTCTTTGATTGGAGACTTATCAACTGATAAGTTATCTTATTGTTCTGTTTAAATCTCTCATGTTTTTCAAATTAATATATAGGACATTTCCCTTTCATATTTTATATATTACTTCTATAAATGCACCATTACCTTTTAGATTTTAATTTCCATTGTACCACATTTTTTTCCAGTGAATTGTCAGCCTGTCAGCGAGGGAAGAAAAAAAAAAGAAAAAAAAGAAGAACTGTAGGGAATAATTAAGGTGGGTTCTGGCAGGCGGTTTCCTCTGGGGGTTCAGTCCAGATGTTTGATTGACAAGTGCAGAGAGAGGGTCAGCCTTGTGTTTCCTCCTCCTTTTCTCTCATTTTTGCCTCTATTACTTCACTGTTCGAACGTTCTTAAATTGCCTGGCTGCTGAAGCGACAGAGAAAGATGACACACAAAGGTCTAAGCCCTAAAAGAGTCCAATGCTTGCTTGTGAGCTGTGTGGCTGTATTTGTTTCTTGTGCGAAGAAACAAACAACAAATTCAAAGCAGCGAGGCTCCTTCAAACACATACTCCCTGGGACTCAGCCTCTCCACTATATTTTTTTTTTATTCGCCCAGTTCAAATGCAGTACATCGTTATGGCTTATCTGTTCCTCTGCAGGTACAGTGGACTTATTTTTTTCTTGTTGTGTGTGTGTGTGTTTTCCTTTAAGGGAATGTAAGTAATTGATGGTAAAAAAAAAGGTCTGAGAAATTTCTCTACAACAAGAGCACCTTATGAAACTCCTGCAAGCTTCAGTAAATTGTCGTCTCCATCTCTTGCTGCAGCATATGGTCCTCAGCTTTGACTAAGTGTCTGCATTAGGCGTTTTCCTTTGGAATCCTCTCATTTTTTAAAATCACCACATCTTCTTATGCGCCACAAAATCACAAGGGAATATCTCTGCAGCTGCGAATTGAAAACAATTAAGTAACCTGTGCAGCATATCCGTTCTCCTCAAGAGTTTTTTTCTGCGTCTTTTCTCTGATTAATAAAGGTAATTAAATCAGGGAATAAAACACATTCATTGAAGGGGGCTTGGCTTTAATTATTACTGCTACCTCTGTGCAGCCTGTGCACAGAGCACAATAAAGTCAGGGAACCTGAAGACTTAATTAGAAGAGGTGCCATATATACCAGCGCCCACAAGTCCGCCGCCACCTGAGATTTACTTGATTGCTGTTAGATTGGAGAAGAAAATGAGAAAAGGAAAAACGTCTTTGGTTCCGCAATTACTTCACAGCTTTCCTGGTGTCACTGATGTGATATGTGGGTATATCCCTGAAGCATCTGGTTCAGCCCGAGGCCTTTGAAATGCATAGTAACACACATCAAGGAAGAGTAGAGGAATTCCCAAAAGGGCACATAGAGACAAAATGCCTGCACACAAGGAAGCAAAGCACACCAGATGCATTTCAGTGAAACGGTGCTCCTGTGTGATCACAAATCTTAGAACACCTCTGGGAGGACAGATACAACCAGAGACAGGTGGGGTTGTAGGTCAAAAGCTTATGCATGCAAGATTCAAATTCATAATTCTATGCTTAAAGAGGAGTTATTATGCATTTTCCAGGCACATAGTGACATTTCATAGCACAATAAAATCACAATATGCGCCATTTTGTTGCTCTAACTGTTACTGTTGTTATAAAAATGTTGTCTTTGTCAAATGTGACTTAAAAGAAATCTGACTATAATTTGACTCTGAAATTGAACTCTTCCTCTTTAAGAAGCCTTTCTTCAGTTAATCATCACAACAGTCCTCCTACATTATGCCGTTTACATCCATTCTGACCAGCAATGCTCTGAGAAGTAGTTTGTATGATGAATTCAGCAGACTCAGCGTACAACCAGGTGTTTCCTAATTGCTGCTGCTGCTAGTCTGGAGGAGCTTTCTGCAGAAGGTGCAGGGCAGGGAGTGCTCTGTGAGGTGAAACATGATATAAAGCTCAAAAAGTCGACCTTACATGATACCTCCTTGCTCACCCCATGTTGGTTTTAATTGGCTGACCAAGTCTGTTTCAGTGAGCCAGTAGAAGCGTACTGATCACCCAAAGCCACAGCTGATTCTTTTTCATTAATGTTTTTGGTTTTTTTGTATCTGTTAGCTCAAAGCTTACAGTGCATTTGCATTTTTGTTCACATTTTGAAAACAGCAAAGGCAAAGAATATTTAGTGCGTAGCTGTGCAAAGCGGGTGAAGTCTTACAGCCTTACAAGAAGACCTACAAGGTTTTCACTTAGAGGAGCCATGAAACAATGGTTTTTCCAGATTTTTAATTGTGAAGATTTTTTGTAAACAATGTTTCCAGTCCCTGCGACAGACTGGCGACCTGTCCAGGGCGTACCCCGCCCCTCGCCCGGAACGCGAGCTGGAGATAGGCACCAGCACCTCCCGACCCCATTAAGGGACAAGGGTGTAGGAAAATGGATGGATGGATGTTTCCAGTTTGAAATTATACATCTGGTGATTTATTACATATAATCCAAATGAATTTCATTTTAAAACCCAAGGCCTTCGCCCCCATCCCTCTCTCACACTCTTTTAAATGAAATGTTTTAAGCAAGCGTGTGTTTCTACACTTTTCCATCATCCCTGCCTGCATTTACTTGCATTTCTGTGAAGAATCAGTCATTTTAACCTTCTCTCCCTCGCTGTAAACTCTCTCTGTAGACATTGAAAAAGCTGAACTCATTGATTCTGGGATGTGGTTCAGGAATAAAAATAAACTGGTGACACACCATGGCAGTCCTGGCCAATGAATTTTCCTTCAACTGTTACTACTTTTACGAGGATCAAAGTCCTACTCGAAGTTTAGCGATGAGGAAACATTCATAAAAAAATAATCATACAAAGACAGTTGATTTTTATATATTATAAACATGAACACCTGGCTTTAATTATGGAAAACAATTTACTAAAGCATCTTTTGATTTCTGAACAAATCAACATTTAATTGCATCAGTTGCTGTTTAGGTGTGAACAAATAACTTTATAACATGAGTTGTAAATATTGAAATTTTCATTTTAACTTGGGCACAAATGAGGATTGATTTATAGTTTCCCCTGAAGAATATCTCATATATTATATTTAATTATGACGCAGCTGCTTCTGTCTAAATAAGCACAATTTTTACTCTCTATGTATCTCGGGGAAAGTAATCATCCTCAGATTATGAGTGTGTAATGAGTTGTGATATGATTCAGAGACAGTACATTTTTAAATAAAACAAACTGCTCAATTTGATACAAAGCAGTCTGATACGGTTCTTAAATATGTTTAGCAATAATGCTGATTTTTCATTCTAATTGAAATGAACACAAGTCAGTCCATAAGAGACAGGCAAATAGATTTATTATATGATCCAGGTTGTAAATTGAAGACAAATTTAGGATTACCAGTTACCGTAACGACGGTCGAGTTACAGTTTATTGGGTGGAGGCATAGTGTTAACACACATAATTTTTTAATTAATTTATGTACATTCCAGCCAAAGTCATGAGCTCTAGCAGATTCATGAGAGTGAAATTACTTGCTGTAGGCCTACATACTATACCGAAGCAGTAGAGAAAAACACTGAAACTATCTTATTTGTAGAGTTATGAACAGGGCTGTCAGAGCTGCAAAATGATGTTTAAAGAAAAGTTTTAATTACTGACCAGCTTGTGTCTTAGAACCTGCCTGCAAATGCACAGGGTGTAGCTGTGAAAAAAACAAAAGCTGTGCATCGACCGCAAGAGTTAGTTAGGCATTTTGGGATTTTTTTTTTTGTGGTGAATCTCCCCATTGCAAGAGTGAGCCCCCTGCATGGTAAAACACGGCATCCTCCACAATTAGCATGATGATGGGATCCATGATAATGAGACGACTTAGTGCCAACAACACATGCTAATGATAATTGTAATAGCTGCAATCATTTTTGCAATACTCTCCCTTGTCATTTGCATTCTCTGCTTGCTTCCTCTCTGCTTGGTCTGTTATTTGTTCTTTTACACTTTTTGATATTTTCGCCTTTGTGTTCCGCCATACTTTTCGAGAAAATTGAGAACCCATCTTTCTCTGTTTCTCCTCCTATCCTTCATGTCCCGTTGTTTTCATTTATTATCCTACAACTTCCCCTGACACAAACTGCTAGCCAGACAACAAATCAACAACTCTTTAACTTTAGCACCACTTAACTTGTATTGTGCTTATTCTGCAGCTTGTTTTGTTGTGGGAGATGGATACTGGGGATGATAAAGTAATACAGCTCCGCAGCGTGAGTGCTGGCTGGTTCAGACAGGGACTTAAATCAGTGTTATGGAGCCTTGCGTGGATGGGTCGTTATGAAATACAGCTGTCAAGTTGCTGTAACTCAGCTAAATTTCCACTGAGACCCAACATCACACAAATCATGATTTGTTAACTGTTTGAACGTCATAAATAAACCCATAACACATGTAATGCATTGTTAATTGTCCAGTTTATGCAAGACAAAGAGAAGCAGAGGCGTGGTGTTCATCATTCTGGATTACAATAATGTTTCGACATCAAGGAAAGGAATGCTTTCTGTGCTCGTTACAAGTAGCTCAACAGACGGTTCTCAGAGACAGGATGTCGTTCTGCAATATGATGCATACAGAGTTTCTAGTTTATTATGTTCACCTACACAGACAAATGCAATTGGAATCACTCCTGCAACAAATCTTGTTTGCAAAGTTTGCAAAAGAAGCCGCTGGTGACGAGTCAGAGTGCTTAGATTTCTTGTACAGACTCCAGAAACATGTCTTAGCTGCCAGAATATAACATTATTTTGTGTCTGAGAACACAAAATGGTAAAATTGTGAATGCTCAAACATGTTGAAACAAACAAACCAAAAACATTTGCATTTTCACATTGCAAAATCGTGTTCTTCAGACAAACTCGCCACTTATTTGTCACATTTTTTTGTCTTCACGTTTGGATGAAAGCCACTTTCTTTTAAAGTAAATAGTATGTAAGTCTTAAAAGTAACATACTTGGTCAATTTGTCACAAAGTACTGGGAAAGGTTTTTGCAAAACATTTGGCTTAATACAGTCGTTCATATGCTGAGTCTGTTAAATAAAAAATTGGAAAAACTAAAATCTGTATGATGGAACCAGTTTTTTATCCTGAAGCTGCTGTGTTTTCTAAACCCCCTTTTATTTGTTCAAACCTAAAGAAATTAGATTCATATTGCAGTATGTGATGGACAGTCATTAAATTTGCCCTAGTGTGTTGTGATGACACAACGTTTTGTATTTTGCAGATGACTTGGATTGAAGGGTTGTGGAGAATTATCCTTTCTCTGCCTTCCTGTTTGAGTCACTTCAACCATGTGGCACACCGAGGTGAATTGAAACACTAATTTCCCAACATTTTCTCTCTGCCTTTAAGGCAAAACCACTCAAAGTTTACCCTCCATCCAACATGTACACAATAAATGTACTATTTAAGTATTTGTCACACGTGGTCCAAATATTTTGTCAGACATAAATTCTTGACTGTATTTTGTGACCAATAACTGTGACACTTGTTTCTCTTTTGAAACATAAATTTTTCCGATAATTTCCCTGGGGTAAGATAACTGTTTACACTGAAGAAACAAAGTATAAATTGCATAATTATTATTATTACATTTGTTATCATAACAATATAATAGTTGTTATGTTATGTGTTGTATAGATTATACCTTAAAATAACTGCTACATGGCTATCTATTTGGGCTAATCTGTAGCATGCTGAGAAAATTAATGAGAATATCCAAATAAGATAAAATAAGCCAAGTTAAATTGTTTAGAGTTATATGGCAAATAAATACCCTTCATGTAATGTCTCCACATGTTGTCTGCTGAAAAACTCAATCACATGCTTCCTTTGAAATCTGATTTATTCCTATCAGGAATCACATTTTCCGGGCTGTGAGCTTGTGACTTCACTTCTTCTATGAAGCGTTCCACAACGATGCTGAAGACAACAGACTTGTTTTCCCATAATGGAATATCTCTCCCTCTCCTGCCAGTCAAGATCTCTCGCTCGTTCTCTCTTCCTCTCTTTCTTTTTTACTCAAGTCATCAACCTCCAATGGCACTACGTCTTCTCTCCCCACTCATCTCCCTGGCTCTCTCTTTTGCCCTAGAAGCTCTCCATCAGTGTCAGCCTGTGCTCTACTTCAGTGGACAACTGCCTTCAATGGCCACATGTGCACGCTTACACACACACACACACACACACACACACACACACACACACACACACACACAACAAAGACACACATGCATGAGCATGCTCCAGCATATTCCTGGTATTCACACTCGTGCAAAACTCGTTTTCTCTTTCTCTTGCAGTCACTCTCCTGCTTTCAAACGCAAAAAATGCCCAATTCTTTCTCTCTCTGTCGATGTTGTGGAACGCCCCGAGTCGCTATGGGAGGCCTGAACTCATCCATCACTGTAGGGCGAGACTTGGATGTATTAAGTCACCTTCTGTCTGGCCTATTTTTGCCAATTTTGTATTTTTGCACGCTTGTCATATCTTGTATTTTAACATTTGGGACCTTTAAGGCAGCTTTTATGTAAAACACAGAGGTATCCACCTCATGTATTCTTCTGTTCATCAGGTTTTATACTGTATATCATCCCCTGAGACAATTCCATTTTTTTACATATCAGCAGCATTGTTTTCATAAAAAAAATTAAAAATTTCTCCAGATGTACCTCCTACCTGCAGCCACAATAGTCTTTTATAAGCCACTATATCAGAAGGATCATCTCCCATACGAGTGAATTTCTTTGCAAACTTCTAAAGTTGATGTACTGTAGAAGTGTAGCAGTTCTTGGTCCCATGCATCACTCAGGTGTGATTTTTAGATCAGTCTTCCACAAACAGAGTTGGTGTATTATGTAAAATCCTCTTTTTTTTTTTTTTTAGCTTTATATCACGTCATAATATTATTCCATAATCAAAAACATACCTGGAGTGTCAAGCATGTTTGAAAAATCCTTGAATTTTCTGTGGTAGCCATTTGGGGTGCCTAAACGCTTGCTAATGTCATGTGTTGTGTATTTGCTAACTGTGGTTTAGACAACCAACAGATCCGTCCTGCATCTTGCTTTCTCCACTAAGCAGTAGATGTTAACAAACATCTGCTGGAACTGTGCATCTGATGGGCTTTTCATACAAACTACTTCCCAGTCCAATGCTAATAAAGATGGTGGTAAAATGCATTGTGGATGAGCAATTTTGTGATGACATGCTGACAGGAGAATGTTGTAAAAAGCAGGAGCTTCTTAAAGAGACAGAAACGAATTTCAAGGCGTCAAATTGCAAAGTTATTTTTGATATATACAGAATTTGTATGATAACTGGAAAAAAGCACAGTCACCCCTTTGCGCTATAAAATGCACAATTTGCCTGGAAAATATGTAACACCGCCCGTTTAAAAGTTTCGAGGATCCTTTCTACGTACTCTGATTTTCAAATTCTCTTATAGATTTTCAATTTCACAAGTATATACTGTATATATTAGCATATTCCACATGCATCTATTGGAGTTTGCTTTTATTGCCATGCAAGTAAATACACAGCATTTTTGAAGGACAAACAGCTTTTATTTCACAGTGCTTAATAATCAAACTGCAGATTTTTCAGTGGTTTGCACAATTTTCCATCTGAGCATTTTTACAACAAAAAAATAAGATGATGTGTAAGAAAAAGCATTAAGAGCTACATCTCAGTGTGTCAGAGGGGTTATGCAGTTCCAGAGACAGAGTTTCTGTTCTTCCCTCTTTAGCGCCACATTAATTCTAATTCTGCAACACTGTAAGACTTGCTGACTTAAAACAGGCAGCGAAACAGACAGAATGCAAATTAATTTGAGAAAAAAAGATGAAAAGAGTTTTACACATAGAGGAGATAAGGAGAGAAAAGCTTTGTATATCAAAAGACAAATAGAAGGAGACGGACAATGCATTCTTCTTCATGCTCCACGATCTCTGTGACTCTGAGTGGCCTTACAGTAAGTGATACAGACAGCAAGTCGTTCAAAAAGCTATTAGAAATGTTTCAAATCTTCGAAGAGAAAATGAAGTAGAAAATAGAAAATGCATAATGGAACAAGATGTACCTAATCATGCAAACAGTTGAGAGAGGGAGAGAGCAGCAAGATTGCTTCCTTTTTAAGGATGGTGGATACCTACCTCTCTGCAGCACTCATGCCTTCCATGCCCTGCCTTTTTAATCTTGCTGAGTGATTTTGAAATGCTGATTTGGATGCTGGGCATCAACATGAGTTGAAGCCTTCAAATTTCCCTGACCTCTCCATCCCTCTGTGGTCTCTGGTGGGCGTAATACATCTTAATAGGTCCGCTTGGCAGGTACCGAGTTAAAGCCAAAACCTGCCAGTCTGGATGTTTTCGAGTAGGTGCAGATGCTTAATGGGCTAACTGAATCTCCATAGGAAGCTATTAGTCAGCCATCAGTCCTGCGAAGAGATTCCTTCACATACCACAAGCAATAATGTCTCTCTTTCAGCTCTTCTGCACTCCCTTGAAGGTATTTGCTGTGATATACTGTAAATGTTTCCTTGTTGTCAAAACCATAATTCTCAGAGATTATATCAAAACAAAACAAGGGACACCGGAGCATTAATCCAAGACACCAAAGTACTCTAAGGAAACAGCTTTCCAATACACAAGGGTGTTTACTTGTGCCCTGTTTTCTGATGCTTTGGATGTTTTTTTTATTATTATCAGTAATAATGTGTCAGAACTGATAAATAGGTGCACAAGCTCAGACAAAAAGTGGCTTGATATAGATACATAAGAGATAGATTCTATTTTATATGGAATAACTGCTTGTGAAATTATTTATGTGCATTTTGCACGGTGGAGTGGTGCAAGGTTAAGTGTCGTTGTATCACAGCACTCAGGCTCTGGTTTAATTTCAGGAGGCTAAAAGGTGTTTGTGATCAAACTGTGCATTCACTGTTTTCCTCACTGAACCCCAGAGCGGTCGCCACTTGCTTTCTTTTGTTTAAATTGAAGGCTAATTGGGAGATGAGAGTAGATTTGTCTGTGAGCAAAATTTTTAGAACTATGCAGACACAAAGAGTAAACAGCTCTCCGGAAATGTTAGCCCTTATGTTTTTCCATAATTGAGATGTTTTAGAGTTGAGTACCATCGGAATCCTAAAACTGTTATTGCTAATCTTTTGTAGGATATGATTACCAGGTTCTCTGATTTTACTTTCCATAGGTTTATGTTTGAGTAAAATGAACATTGTTCTTTTATTATATGAACTACTGACAACATGTCTCTGAAAATTTATTTATTCGCAGAAAATGAGAAATGCTTAAAATAACAAAAAATGTGTCATGTTTTCAGACCTCAAAACATGACATAAATTAATTCTTAATTAATTGATTAATTAATTAATTCTTAATTAATTAATCAATTAATTAAGAAAAAATAAATTTATATTCATTTAGAAACAACAACATTAATATTTTAACTCATGAACAGATCAGAAATCAATATATGGTGGAATAACCATGAGGCTTTCAATGAGGCTCAGTGTAGTGGTCTCTTATTTATTTTATTTTATTTTGTATTAGTATTAATACACTGCTCTGAAAGTGTACACTGCTGTGATAAGATTAGTAATAACAATAATATTCATAATAGTAATAAACTTTACAACATTATATATCGGATCATGCATGAACTTCTCCCGCTGCTCCAAGTTGTTGGTCTATGACTGCGCAACCTTCAAGATAGTACAGTGATTCTTGAGAATAGGGACAAAACAGGTCCTTTGGATAAAGCACAAAATTTGAATAATATATACACAAAATATAATTTTTTCAAATATCTGACTAAACTAACCTGGGTCATGTGAGCACAACAATGTATATTTTCCAGGTATTTGCTGAATATTCTTTTATTTTAAACATTGTAGTCGGTGGATGATGCCTGTAAAAGCTCTTGTCCAGTAGCAGAACTCAATACATTATAATAATTTAAAAAAATTTAAAAAATATAAAATTACATGTTATGACAATTAAGTATAAGTAGTCATATAAATAATTATAAAAGTATCAATAAATTGAATTAAAAATAATTTTTATATATTTTCCAACTCCATTGAAATTTGTCCCTAGTTTTTATCAACATCGTCAGAAATGAAAACAATGTAAAAAAAAATCAGGCATTATTGGGGGCAGCAGAACTTCTGAGGACCCCATGACCGCTTCCTTTCTCTTCCTTTGAAGAGGGCTAGTTAGCTCTGGTTAGCTTATGTTATTCTTTAGTTTTTTTCTTCTTTTTATTCCTACGTTTTTTGTCACAACCATGATGTGTCAACACCGTAACTAACATTTTACAAAACTTTGATGAAATTTTGTAAAATAAAACCTTAATTTTGGTAAATTGTAAAGATTTCATGGACCTGATGAGCTACAACTCCATCAGAGTTTTTGTGACTCTTTCAGTGAAATTATTGTCAAATCTCACTTAAATGTGCAATTAATTCATTTTAATGTATTTTACATAAATTGTTTTTCATTGTACTCACTAGTTTGTCACCACCTTCAGTTTTGTGTCAACTCCGTCATGCAGTGTCAACTCCGTCAGATTGACTTTTTATGGTTTTTTGTTTTAAATAATATTTATTTTGTTTCTTGAGAAGCATTTGTCTGTAAAATGTGTAAAAATATCACTAACAGGGTCATTAAAAATTATTTATTATTTATTTTTGTCGGATGGTGATGACAACGTTCTAGGTCAGGTTTGATTAAAAATTTAATTTAAAAAAAAAATGTTGCAACTGGGAGCCTGTACCTCAGCATCTTTACATTTCCAAAACATTATTTGACATATTTGTATACATACATTTGAGAAATAACAAAAAAAAAAATATGGGAAAATTAAAACCCATTTTGTCCCTATTTTCAAGAATCACTGAGTAATGAAGCATAAAAGGCAGCTTCAAGAACCTTGTTAAGGCTGGATGGATACAATAACCTTTTGTTTGGAATCATATTATTTGCTTCAAGATGTGGAACCATCTGCAAACAGCACTGCTTTATTGGCAGCTGCAGTGTGGATGGAGATGTTTAAAATCTGAGGCAATACAGTAATCTGGTGGCTCTGACTGCTAGTCAAGTGTAAGCTGTGATATCGTCTTTCTCCCTTTCCTCTTGCTGCTCTCTTCCTTCCTAATCTCCTCCATGCTGTCTGGCTGGTGGTTTCCTTTTTGTTTAGGTCCCTACAGGGCTTGGCAACAGTGGCGATGGACCCTACTGAGAAATGGTGTGGAAATTGCTTTGTGCTTTTCTCCAGCCATCGCAGGCTAAGCAATTTACACCTGGGTGTCCCCTGCCTTCCACTTGACACAGGGTGAGAGCACTGAATTTGGCGTCAGAGAGGAATCAAGAAGAAAAAAAGAGAGGAAGAAAGCAGGCATCATATCTGTAAGAGAGGAAGAAATAGGAATAAAAACGAGGCGGAGATGAGGAAAGTGAGTGGATGGGTTACAGGGAGAGTTTTTTAAGAAACTGTCGTGTTTTCAAGATATGACAGAATGTCCCTTTGTGGTGTTTTTTCATGCAGTGATTTTCTCAGTTACAATTTTTTTTTTCTGCATAACCACACATTTCCCCAGATACAGTTGATGTTTTTCCTAGAGGGTGAGCTGACCTCAATAATGTTGCCCAAACAGCTAGGTGTTGTAACACAAACCCCCACAGCAGTTTGCAAAAACACCTGTCACTGATCACCAGTCAATATTTTTCCAAGGGTCTTTTTATTTTAAGGTGTGAATTAATCACAACAGTTTTGCCAACAGGAGACCCATGAAGTCAGCTTCCCCATTAGCTGTTTGTGGAACAAATCCAGACTTTAACTGTGAAAAAAGGCAAGTCCTATGTCAGGTGCTGACCTTCAATAGACAGTAAGGGATAAATAAAGGCTTTTTAATAAAATCAAATATGTAAAATGACCTGGTAAATATTTTCCCGCTGTTTTCACACAGTAAATCAGAGCATATGTTCCAGTTTTAGATCAGTTAAAGTTAGCAAAAGTATTTTTTATTTGCTAAATGACAAAAAAATAATAAGAGGAAAGACGAAGAAGCTCAAAAACTTCAGCTGTGAAGTACGGAAGTAGCAGCCTTATGCTGTGTGGATGAACTGGTGCACTTCACAAGTTGGATTGCATCATGATGAAATAATATTATGTGGACACTTTGAGGAAACATGACAGCACGTTAGACAAGAAGTCTGAGCTTTAGCCCAAATGGATTCTCCTCATGACTCAGGGAAATCCAACAACTTAGTTAATGTAAAATGGCTTAAAGACAATGGAGTCAGTGGTTTGGAGTGGCCGTTACACAACCAGAAAAAATGTTGGCAGGGTTGAAAAGAAGACATCAGACTATTTTATAAATGGCAATTGTTACCAATTCTAAGGACAAGAATATAAACTCCCAAGCTAAATAACATGGGAAGAGAAACAACTAATAAAATTATTTTATTGTTCTGGTATTTGGCAAACTCTAAAACAAATATTAGCCTATCTTAATATTAGAAAATGTAAAAAAATATTTAATTTGTCAACCTATAAAGCATATATAAAGATCTAATTGCAGCTTTATCTAATAACAATTAAATTTGACCAAATTTACCAGTTCAAAAAGGTACAGATGTCTTTTGACATGTGGAACAGTACTTTGTGAAATATATATAATAAATCAAACAACACAGCACCAGACAGCTGGATCTTGTTCTTCCAGTTGAAATGTCTGACTTAAAGGTCAGCATTTTACATGTTACCTGCTAGCTGAGCCATTTTAGAGAACTGAGACACTAAGGAAAGATGCAACGCACCATGTTTTTATACATATAAACTTTAAACATTTATTTTAGCCTTGTTTTGAGATATTAAGTTGAATAAGTGGAGATGATATTGGCCCCCAAAACCTTTTGTTATAACAAAAGTGTTGTCATAACACACCTGATTTAAAAAGTGAAGTAGTCTCTGAAAAAGACTTTTGTCGGCATGGAAACCTAGAAATTACGACTGAAATAGAAACTTGTTCATAAATCAAGATGCAAATGAAGGTAAAGCAAATACAGTAAACCTCAGTGAATACATAAAAATATGCCTAACCTTTGAATGCCACAAGCTCAATATTCTGCAGTTAAATTATGGAATATAAAGAGACGGATGCCCTGCGACAGACTGGCGACCTGTCCAGGGTGACCCCGCCTCTCGTCCGGAACGTCAGCTGGAGATTGGCACCAGCAACCCTCCCGACCCCACTAAGGGACAAGGGTGTCAAGAAAATGGATGGATGGATGGATAAAGAGACGGACAATAAGGTAATATGTACAGAAATTGCTTACAGTAATGTATTCTGAGGATCAATTCGATCTTGACTTTTTGATACCTTAAAACTCCATCAGTCTTTATAACAGTTACTCAAAATGTAAAGTGGGAAAACTGAATGGCTTCAAGAGAATCATCCGAAACAAATAAGAGCAATTTAAAAGCGTCATTACTGTGTGCTACTGTCTTAACATGTGGTTCCACAGCTGACGAATCTACACCTTGGAAAGAAAATCGGAAAAAAGGTATAGTCTGTGGAAATCATTAGTTAATAGGTGAGTAAGAATTTAAACATAAATAAATAATACAGTTCTTTATGTGTCAAAATAGAATCATTGTTGGAACCAAAACTACTCTGAAAGCCAAAAGAGGGACTGAAGTGTCAGAACCATGGAACAGAAAAACATTCAGTTATGGACAATAGAAATAGAAATCCCATTTTCCTGCACTACTGGGATTAGTTTTACATTGGTAAGTCGAATGACTTACCGTGAAACTTATTTTCTTTTTTCTGTAAAAGAAAGGTATTCAAATTCATAAGAAAACCATGTTCTTATTCATAAGAAAACTCCTGACAGACTTGTAAATGTTTGATTAAAGTTTATATTTTTGAATCTGACAAAAAAGATTTCTTTATTAATATTTCTGTCTTAGGTGTCATTGCAGGTTGTCAAGAAGAATATTTTTTATTGTTGGTCTCTTTGCTAAATAGATCTCAGTGTGATTGATATTAAAATTTACTCTTGGTTACATACAGGTTCCTGATTGGTTTTTCTTATTATCCCTAATCGAGGTATAATTTTATTATTATTATTGATAAAGAAATCTTTTTGCTTCATTAAATGTGTGTCGGAATTCATTCAAAGAATAGATTATCATTCAGACAGATTTTTCAAAGATTACCTTATTATTAGACTGATGAACTTATGCATATTAATGCAGGTCAATAAAGTCTTTCACATCAAATGCGGCATTCATCAGTTTTGCTGCAGACCTTCGCCGATAAGGCGTTATCACTCAACAGTGATCGTATCATCCAGTAATAAGCTACTGTACGTGATCCAATTCACTACCACGTTTTACACTTTAAAAACACCAAATGGGATTTACACAATTTAGCACAGCAAACAGTGCAAGAAAAAGCAGAACAACAAACCTGCAGGCATGTTTGTCCATCGTGGCGCAGTGACAAGATGGAGGTGATTTTGTGCATCTTTGTGTGCATCTTTGAATTCAGATGTGAATGGATTCATGGTGATTGGATACATTGTTTATTCATAATCAGGCGAATCTGAACCAAATGTGGAGAGCAGCAGGGCATCAGTTAGAAAATCTGAGCAGAATAGTAATGACCACAGTGAAACAGGCAGCTTGAAATAATGATGAACTGTGAATGCGATGTGTATGCACGGGCATCTTAGATGTTGTCTGGATGTAAATGTGTTCAAGGGCACTGTAGTAAAACGTTTACCTATCTTTTTACCTAAAGATAGGTAAAAAGTGTTATCTGTTAAAAAAAAATTGTGCAGAAATTTATACAGTTGACTGTAAATGTAAATGTGCCACAAAACTGTGCAAAAGTGTTTGTAACCAATGAAACCAATTTAACAAGAGTTGTCAGTTTATTACATAGACCAGGAGAATGGTAGCACTTAGCTGTTAAGTGAAATAATTTCACTTTTCGACAAATAAAAATTGAAACCTGTGGTCTGCGCATGTATTCAGATGCATTCACTTTGATATCTCTAAATAAAATACGGCACAAACAACTGCTTTTAGAGGGCGCCTATTAAGTAAATAGAGGCTACGTTTGTGTAATTAATTTAGTTATAAATATTGCTCTTTGTTGAAGACCTCAGGGGTTTGTTGCAGAACATCGGTGATCAAACTGCATCATTAACGTCAAGGAACACGGTCAACAGGAAGTCATATGAGCCCACTTTGAAAATGAAGTGTAAAACTTAATGCCACATATCATTTGAACACACAACGCTTTTCAGGGTTTTTCTTTATTTTACATTTTGAAAACAGTGAATTCTCTTTCTTCTACTTCACACTATCCTTTACTATCCTAATAAAATACATATAAGTTTAGTGGCTGGTGTGACAAAAAGTAAAAACATTTGAAAACATAAATACGTTTGGAAATTACTCTAAACGTATGTCTTTGCCGTTCGTTCGAAACTTTTTAACAGATTGTCGTGTGGTAGATCCTGGTAGGCAGTTTTTCTTAAAGAATCTTCAAGAAACAAATGTGAATACTTTGATTTAACTCAAGAGACATCAAAAGGAGAACACCAGAGATGAGACGCATGCAGAAAGACAGAAAGATAAAAGGAGAGTATTTACTCAGACGCAAAGTCAACATCATCATTTGAGAGAAGAAGAACAGAACGTGGGTGAGGGAAAGACACTAGAAGCTCAGAGATGAGTAAAATCTCCAGAAGGCAGAAAGGGAAGAGACTCACAGTAAAAGACCTCCTGGAAGAGAAGCAAGACAGGGAGGAGCGAAACATCTTTGCAAGGATAAAAGAAGGAGCGTAATCGCCCAGTTGTTTCTTTGTCTCCCAGAGGCCTCCTAGAAAACAACTGGCGCTTTAAGCTTGGACAGATAGCAGACAGACGAGTGACGGTTAGAGAGAAGGAGAATACCACAGAGAGACGGCAGGCTCATGAATGCACACACATACTCACATTCTCCAGCATGCAAAAGATGCACGGGCATGCAGACATACAGTGAGAGTAGAGAGAAATGCATTCTCCAACACACATAACACAAACAACATACAGTCAGGCACGTTCTTTTCTTACTGTGGTACAAAAGCAGCAACTGTCAACCAACACACACACATGCACACGGAGACCTGTGCACAAACTTTTCCTTCCCTGTCCCTGTGGAGCTGCGATGATGGAGATGGAGCGCGGCGCGTATTGACTGTGACACAAAGCTGCATCCAAGAACCTCAGAGGAAAAAGGCTCTGCTTCAAAAACAAGACCTTCAGTGTGCTTCTTCAAAACTCTGTCATAAAAATATGGAGAGGTGAGAAGAGACCACAGCTTCCACATAGTGGACAGAGACATGGTAAAGATGAAATCTGTCAGTCAGCGCCTATAAGCTGGACATCACGGTTTAAGGTATGTGGGATAAATCAAAACCTTGAAAAGTAAAGCATAGAGTGCCTTGTGAAATGACATGCACCAAGCAAATGTTTTCCACATTTATCTGTTGCACACAAAAATCCACTGTATTTTATGGCAAGTTTATACGATAGACCTAAAAGGTAACACAACAAAACAAAATGAAACAAGCAAAAAACACAAATATCCTCTTTACTCTAATACAACTACATGATACCAGGCACAACCAATGGCCTTCCAGAGTCGCCTGATTGGTGTTTTGCTGCTATGTGGACAGGACACTCTTGCAAATTAGATTTGGAATATCAATGAGTTTTTTTTTATTCCCTGACAAAATAAAGATTACAAATAAACAAACAAAAGAGAATAATAGAAAATGTAAGTTTTTCATCCAGTCTGGTCTTGAGCTATTTTGCAAAGAAGAATTGGGCAAAACTGGGAGCCAAACAAACAAAATGGCTTTCAGTTGTAAATTACAGCAAAATGTTTTGAAAAGTATTGATTCTGCTGTGCTGAAGTCAAAGGGATCACAGACACACAACTGCAAAAACAAACAAACAAACATTGTGTAGTATTTGCTAAGCACTCAACAAAGCCAGCTTTCATGGAAGAATGGTCATTGTTCAAGAAAGTCCTGTTTGCAGTTCATCATAATCCATGTAGGGGAAACAGCAAACATATAGCAAGAGTGATCTGGTTGGGTAAGACAAAATTTAAATATTAGTTTCTTCTGCAGTGCTAAGGCTGTGAGCATTAATGCATATTAAGGTAAATGTGGGTTTGAGCTGTAAAAATAGAAAAATAGAAAATCATAATCATTTTAAGATGGCAAGAGGTCACATGTATTCATGGGTTTAATCTATTCATGGGTGGCTGCTGCAAATACCTGGGGTCCACTGTATACGCAAAATGCTACATATAGTGCAAAACTAACATCAGCCTGAATACCCTACAGTGAATATATGGTGATGTGAGGATATATTTCTTCAAAAAGGACAGTGAGGCTCATGAGAGCTAAGTAAAAGATTACTGAGGAAGAAAATGTGTCAAACTAAGTGTGTGTGGATATGTTCACAAACTCTTCGTCTAATTTAACTGAGTTTGAGCTTTTTTGCAAGGAATAATTGTCAAAAATCTCTGTCTCTACATAGGCACCACACAATAAACCAGGTGCAACTAACGCATGATACACTTTGAAAACCATGCATGTCCTTTCCTATAATTATACTCTATGTTGTGTTGATATTTCACATTAAATCCTAATATTTTGCTCTGAAATTTGAGAGCATAATCTGAAGAATGTGAAAAGTTCCAAGGCCTGAGCAGTTTCCTGAAAAATATTTTCACAAAAAAAAAAAATGTTTGATTTCAGGGCATTTTACAGTACTTGTCAGACAGAGATGAGGCAACAGATGAGCCAGGTTTACTTTGTGTGCCTTTTGTCTCCTCTTGTTTCTGCTCACACGCCTGTCATAATGTTGATCAAGCAAAACCAGCCAATACACAAGAGCCTTGAATGTCTTATTTTCCATCTGAGGAAGATGTGTGATGATTACAGCCTAAATGAGACTTGCTATGCTCTAGATGACTTCCAAACACACAAAAACAAATTGCAGCAATACACAGTCAGTCAAATGATACCAGTAGTTAAAAGAAGGTTTTTTTTTAAAGCAAATCAGCAGGTGTTTGACAACATTTTTATTGCTAAGGAAGCATCTAAAATCTCGCCAGAAACTGTTTAGCCAACAGATGTTTCACATAATTGCAGCATTCAGTAATACTGTTGTATGATGCAACATTGCTGTGATGCAGCTGCTGATGGAGGAAAAAGCAGGAAATGAAACGTGGATATGGTTTTAAATCGACTTTATCGTGCTGTGAAGCCTCTCCTTTTTTTCCACACGCGGCGATAAACTTCACTCTGGAACGAAAAAAAAAAGCCTCTGAAAGTATATTTTATGCTGCAGAAGAGTTACATCTTTAACATAAATAAAGCCAGCATAAACTGTGATGCCTCTCCTCGCAATATTTCTGCCAAATTTTCTCCCTTGAGCCATAAAGGACCATCGGACCAGGTTCTGAAGCGACAGCGAAGAATGAAAATGCCCTGAGAAGCGCTGGAAGGCACGTTATGGGAATTAAACAAATGTGAGAGTTATTCCTTTCATTCTCCAGGGTGATGGATGTGTGATGAGTGCTGCAATAACAAGGGATCAAAGGGAAGAGGACGAATCATAAGGACCTGCTCTAACTAACTTCCTCCTCTCCAGCAACAGACTTAATACAAAATATTTTTTTCGAGCAATTGCAGTCCTCTAAAAAAAGTATTTGATTTTCTCAAAAACTAATAAGGAAATAAAGCCGTATCCTGTCTTTTACAAGCAAAGAGCTCTTTTAGTCATAACAACTATTTTAACTAAGAACAAAACCTCTGATATCATGTTTTTCACTTTACCTCTCATTAAACAAGCATAATTAATAAACAGCAAAACTTGTTCTCAGCTTCTCTGTGGCTATAAAAAGGCTAATTCTGAACAAGCATGAGGCGTTTATGAAAGTGAACGTGTGTAAAGAAGCAAAATAGCGAGGGCCAAAACTGTGAAGCAGCTATAGTCACAGGAAACAAAACTGCTCCAGGATGAGCAGGTGTACCCACGACTGCTTTTTGCATACGTCTCTGGATGTGTGTGAACCTATTTACTAGAAAATGAATAGAAAAGAAAATGTATGGCTAATAAAAAACAAATAATTTGTTCTTCAGAGCAGTGAAAATTTTAAACAATTTGCCATGATTTTTATTGTTTCTGCCAGGTCTCATGTTGCTCCATGTAGTGGAATATTTTAAGGTGTTAGGAAACCGTTGGAAGTGAATTACAGTCTTTTACAAATGTATTCTGCTCAATCATGTGCTGAAGATGCATGAAAACCTCTCACACACTGGTTGGCCTACAAAAATGTCATGGATATGCAATTGCAGCGTTTAAATAGAAGAACAACCCTTCAAACCCAGACCATTGTAAATCCTCCTCAAGGTCTTTCTCAGAAATCCAGGATTTTTGTCTCTCTCAATCATAAAAGTATTTGTCTTAAAATGTTATGTGATATTAAAGGATAACTTGACCTCGGCTGCTCAAGTTAACACACAATTTCTTGACAGGAGAGGCTGCTACATAAAAGGAGTTTTATCTTCCTAAAGCCTCTTTGCTTTGAAGGAGTCACTTTTACAAATTTAGTAAGTTCAAGATAGGATCTCATAAGGTTACTGAGGTTACATACAAAGAAAAACTCAGATCACACAGCCTTTTTCAAATGATGAACGTGAACAGCACTAACAAGCTAATTATGGTCTGATAAATTGGTAACAGTTATCTGAGAGCTCATGTCTCATGCATACTTAAATTAGCATAGTGCAGCCTATATGTGAGTTTTTAGAGATCATTTTTATTCAGCTGTTTCCAAGTTCAGCCTCGTTTCAGGTACAACCACGGTAAGTTATGAATAAAAAAAAAAAATTATATTATTACTTTCCAGGAACATTGTTATTTTTCATTTTCTTTCAGTACTAACATACATATTTAAGGCTTTTTTCTGGAATAAAAACCTTTTTATTTGACCTTAGCAAAAGGAATAGACCAATTACAGCTCCCAATGTAAATATTTCTTATTCTTTCGCCGTGGAAATCTCAGAATACAGATGTCTCAGTTCTCTTTCTTTTGTGTCATTCATGCGCTGCCAAAACAATGTCTCAACTGTCTCTTGTGGATCTGTGGCACAAACTCTGGCAGACTAGATATCTCTCACCTCTAAGCGATCACTGTTTTCACATTCGGCACGTCAAGATGTCTTTCTCTCCCTTACTTTTACAAATCTCAAACAGAATTATTCAGTCATTGCCCGTGGCTATGAAGACAAAGCAAGAAGCAGAAAGAGGGTGAGAGAGAGAGAGAGAGAGAGAGAGAGGAAGAGAGAGAGAGAGAAAACAAAGATGGAGGAAGCCTTTTTATATTCATCATCTAAATCCTTCTTTTAATCAACATAACTGGATACTTTGTAAAGATCAAAAAGATGACCAAGATTGCTCAAAGGGGACAATACTCCTGCATCCCTTTGTTAGGCTTCTCTCCTTCATCCTTGTTTTCCTTTTCCTATGGGAGATATGTGTCTTTTTTTACGCCCATTCACTGTCTTCTTTTCACTAGTTTTCTACTTTTTGTTTTATTTCATCTTACACATGTTCGTCTCCTTGTAGACAAAAAGCTTGAGGAAATCTTCTTATTTCTTATATCTTTTAAGGTTACACTTGATATGTGTGTTTTTTTTACCATCAATAAAACATAAGGGCAGTAAATAAACAAAATCCAACTTTAAATCCATGCTGAACTTCGGCAGGTAACTGAAGGCATGAGAGAGCCTCTCTGCTTTGGTATCAACAATGATTTCTCTCAAAGCCCCGACCTCACCGCTTTTGAAACCCGCTGAACAGTAAGCACAAAGGTTTTGTGGAAAAATAAACAAACAGAGGAAGGAAACAGATAGGGAAACTATTTTAAAACACTTACTGCCATTCAAATTCATAAGGACTCAAATTCATTTTTATTTGTTTTTTCTCATAAACAAGGAGGACAACACTTTTCAGAAGGGTTTATTTAGAACAACCCTTTTTTTTCCAGAAGAGAATCAGGCGTTGGGTCACCATGAAGTGACAAATTTGACAACTAGGTCACAAAGAGTAAAACTTGCTTTTTAGCCTTTCTAAAAATTGCAAACTTGCCTAATCCTAATGGTGTTTATCATTTATCACATATTGCATTTTTTATACTAGCATATAGTAGCAATGCCTTGCTGCTTGTTTGTCTAGTAATGCTTTAGATTTCTGATTGTGTTTTGGATTATGTTGTCAGTGCTTTCACAGGTTGGCATTCTCCACCACGTCTCTGTTCCCCTTGTCTCCTAACCTTTTCCTCTGTCCTGGATTAAGTGTCTGCTGGAGATGAGGTGATAGGATTAAGGATTGTTTGCTGAGCAGATGGTCACACACTGTTTCAACATTTCCACGTAGACTACTGCGAGTAAGGCAGAGATAAAAATACTCAAATGTCCGCTGGGTCAAGTGCACGTTAACTTTTTCAACAAGCAAAAACCTACTTTCAGAGCAAACTCCAGAAGACTCCGAAGTCTATTTTTCAGGCTAGGATGCCATACTTGGGGAGAGCTGACAAGAGTCAGGGGTTGTTCTGCTCAACTATAAAGGCTGTGTGTCAAAGTCAGCTACCTCATTAGGAAGGATTTCACAAAGAAAATGCTAATTGGCCTTACATCCCAAATAAAGGCTTATTTCTTGTAGCATATCACGGTGGCTTATCTTGACTTGTTTAATGAGACGGGCTGTCTAATGAAGGATATTACAGTCTTGGATCAGGTGTTCGATTCCCCTTTGGAGTGCAACGTTGCTTCAAGAATCAACCCTTCTATCTCTCTCATTATCTGATCACCTAACTCTTCCCTCGCCTTTGTGCTGTCTCGGCAGTACAGCAGTTTGTGTCTGTCAGGTTGACGGACAGAACAGGAGAAGAAGATCTGGGTCGAGACCTTTTGCTGTTGAACTTTGGAGAACTTCCTTGAGTTTTGAAGCAGTATGTTCAAGTTACTTTTTGAGGATTTAATTTGGGGCGTCCGTGTTCTGATTGCAACTTGGACTAAGGCTCTTCACGCCTGCAAATTGGACAGCAATTTTCAGGGGCAAACTTTGTAACACAATGTGTCTTATTTTTTTTAAAGACATTATATGTAATTGGACAGTCTGCAATGGTCAGTGTGTGAGTGACAGAGAAGATGGCAGTTAGACAGCGTGTGGATGACATCCCACAATGACTGTCAGCTGAGTCCAAAGACGTTCAAAGTACAGATCAAGTGTCACAGCTCACTGAGCCCTCCGCTTCTTCAAACGGAAACTCGTCATTTGAAGACAGGACATTGCACTGCGCTCTGATCAAACCTTTAATCCTATGAAGAAATTAAAGTCTAGTAGTGTCAAGTTTAGCTTCCTGCTGCAAAATCCCAATACTCTGTGGTTTCAAAGTAGTAAGAATCATTTAGGTCTTTTTCATAGCCTTTATGAAAAGTTGAGATTCGAAACCTAATTTTAATAGTTTATCTAAATTCAACCTTTACATTTGCTGATGATTATGAGGGTTGTAGGTTGTTGGTTGCAGCAACTGTGGAAACAAGATCAATACAGCTTAGTAATGAGGTGTTTATATGTCACATCAAAGGTCATCTGACTGCTGTCTCCGAGCTTTAGAAACTTTCCCCAAAATATTATTCATTGTTATCTACTGATTTATTTATTAATTTTACTTTCAGTCACTGATATCTGGCCTCCATTTGTGAAAGCTGAATGGTTTCATAATATCTCATGCTTTACTTAATCTATTACAAAAGTTAACCAAATTTTCAGTCAGTGAAATATTTCAATTGTTAACTTCCTGAACAAGAGGCAAACTCCGACGCATCTTACCCAGGCTAAAGAAGAAAACTATCATTCGGCTGCAGTCCTTTTTCATACGGAAGTAAAATTTGCATTTCTTTTAGGAATCAAGCCTCCAGAGCCAAGAGGAAAAGTTGGGAGCCACAGTTTGATTAATATCATTAATATTAAAATTAGTAATATTAATATTAATAATATAATTAATATTACTGTTTGTTACCAGCAAGCAAAGCTGTGCAAAATACAAAGAAAAACAAAAAAAGATCAACAAGTAACGACTTCTGCGAAGTACCTCTAGAGTCAAGAACTGAGTTGCCTTTTCCACAACTGCATGTTTATTCTGAACTGCTTGAAATGCCCCATAAACATGCAAAACTACCCCCCTCCTAACATCATAAACAAGTGGAGGAATAGGGGGTGATAGAAAACATTCAGAATTGTCACATCGTACTAACTTAACCACTTTAATGTCCAAGGTTTATGGTCTGTTTGTATTATTGATGACAACAATATTAAAGCTTTGCAATGAATACTTTCTTTACTTGTATGTAAGATTGCTTAGGATGAAAATAACTGGGTTTTAACAAACATTATTTCTATGATTGACTTGTGTATTCCTCCCTTCAAACACCACAGAGTGTCTAAAAGACATAAAACGCCCTCAGAGATTATGACATGACCTTACATTCACAAATTCAGTGGTTCTACCTTCGTAGTCTGTGCCGGACGTTTGGCTGTTCTCGGGTATCAGTGGTATTTATAAAGAGTCTAATTGCCCAAATATCTGAAAGGTAGAAATTTGGAGAGTAGCTGGCTAATGAGCAGCCTTCAAGAGGGTCAGTAGTTAGCCGAAGCAATGGTGAGAGTTGCTCTGTGGTAAAGGTCGCATACCTTCAGGGAAAAAGGCCACAGTGTGATGAGTGGACAGAGAGAATAGGGACTGTCCAATATTTACCTGGTATTAAGCAAAACGACTGGACTGTAGAGAAAATACAACAAAATTCCTTTTTGGTGAGAAAACAGTACCACTTCATCAAGAAGTTGCAGCAGAGTCCACTTGTAAACAGTCTGTAGTTAATACAAATATCTCCAAGGGTAAACAGAGACGTTGTGGAAAGTCGATGCTTCACTGATCTCTCACTAATTGACCAAAACTGAAGGGCTGGAGTAATTAAATCCCTGAAATAACCTCGAAGATCTCTTTCCACATCTCGGTGACAAATCATACCCATTATTGACACATTGTTTATTTGAGAACATGGAGTTACATGAGACTAAATAAACACAATGAACATAATTGTCCGATACCTGGGAGAGAGAAACTGCACCTTTGAGTTTGATTTTACATGTCAGGGCCTATTGCTGGTGATCTGGACTGGACAATGTTTAAAAGCTACTTATACTTATACTTACTTATACTTACCTTGATGCATAGAAAAAAAGATGCAAAAGTTGTTATTCATTATAAAACTGTTAGTGGAAAAGCGACATGTAGCATGGTTAATACTAGATTTGCTAATGGATTTTATTATTTGTTGTAATTTCAACCAACCCTAAGAAAGCAACTGTATTAACAGTTTGCTCTTCTAGGACAAGAGATTGCACAAAGCCAAGTAGGAAATACATCATCAATGACTTTAAAGAAGCAATTATTCCTGCCTTTCTATCCGGAAAGAGTTCTAAGGTCATTGCTAAACAATTTAAAAGCAATTATTCAAAAGAGAAAATTATTCGTCACAATCTGAAAATATCTGAACTTGATGTTCTAGCAAACTTACCCTAAGTTTAGATGGTAAAACTGTTGGAAACACAGCAAAAAACCCAGATCCTGCAAACCCCACTTAAAATGTTAAATTTCAATGTTTATTATAGTACAATTTGAAGACACCGTGTTTCTTATGTGGAAAATATGTCAAGAGAAAAAACATCTTCATTCTAGGAAAGATATGGCCACATAATTCCCTGAAAAAAAACAGAAGGAGTTGTTCTTCCATCTGTGCTAAACACAAACACAAGCAAACAAAGTGGAGTGTCCATTTTGTGTCTGCTGCGCACCCAGACTGGACCCAGGCCAGGTTCTGATATGACTGAGTCCTACTTAAGATACAGGCTGGGCAGCACATGCTGGTGGTCTTCCTGCATTAGAAAATAAGAGATCGACATAAAACAGAAATAAACATTCTTCAGAGTTTTGACCATATTGGACCGGGTTTGATTCCCCGACGTAGCATCCAGCTACTACAGGCGAACATACATCATGTTGACACAGGGCACACATGCACAGTCATGTCAGTTCCTCACTAGGGCTGTAGTGATATAATCTCACAATACGATACGATACAATACACAATATTCTGCCCACGCTACGATATATATTGCGATATTCAGAAAACGATACAATTCAACACACTTTTGCAATTTTCTGAAAGATTTTAGAGGGACAGAGTGATTTTGGTGACATTTTGTGACTGTTACAGAGTTGGGTTGAATTAATTTAACTGAAAACTGATTAAAGCACCAACTACACAATACCTGGCTCTGGTTGGACACAGACTTAAAGTCGACAGCTGGACAAAATGAATCAAAGAAGTGGTGAGAAAACGTGTTTCTTTTAATTGAAACAATAAAACTGTAGCTAAGATGCA
This sequence comes from Poecilia picta, assembly GCA_033032245.1. Classification (NCBI taxonomy): domain Eukaryota; kingdom Metazoa; phylum Chordata; class Actinopteri; order Cyprinodontiformes; family Poeciliidae; genus Poecilia; species Poecilia picta. The sequence goes on from CM065355.1 coordinate 29,519,313, forward strand.
TTTGTAAAGTAAATAAAATGCACAAACTATTCTGCTCTGAATAGTTTGATACCTTTTAAACCTTAACATCTGAAGGAATCACTCTAAGCCTGATGACCTGATGCGAAGCAAGCAATGAGTTAGCGAGGTGACAGTTGGATGTTACGATACTTGCGGATGAATATCGATTTTTTTTTCTATGAAAGAATATATTGATATTGTGATATCGATATTATTATACAGCCCTACTCCTCACAGTGACTGACATGATCAGAACAAGTGGTTTACATGCACACCACTTGGATTATGAATTGGCATAAACTACCTCTCTCAAAAGGCCGTTTATTTTGATTACTTATTTCAAAATACATTGCAGGCCTGTTTACAGCAGGCTATGTAAACACGCCTGCTGTTTCTACATAATAATGGTGCTTCCAGGTTTTGTTGGTTTTGTATTTAAAAATAAGGATATTATAATTTTTTTCTGCCCATATTTATACAGATAGTAATCGGGTTTAGTAATTTTACAACTTGCACAAAATAGACCAAAATAATTTTTATTTTCATCCACAAAACATTAGATTAGAAACATTAGAACCTTGATTATAGGTAGTATGTACGGTATATGCTCTAATAAAGTACTTTGAAAGTCTGAAAGTAACATGGTGGGGAAAAAAAACAGTCAACCTATTTAAATACAGTGTGAAAAATAAAGAATTTCCCAAAAAGCCTCACTACACAACATAAAACCACTCCACTCCCCACTCTGAATGTGCAGGTTTTAGTCCAGCGCTGGAGCAGGTGGAGGAGGGACATCATCAGCCACAGTCAATAAACCCATTAAGTCCATTAGCATAGATGCTGCTTTGCTTGGCCCTTCTTTCTCTTGTATCTTTTTGTTATTCCTTTACCTTGCTCACCTTTCTCCTCATTAAGCTCTCACTCTTGGTTAACAAGAGGGAGAAAAACAATCCCGGAGCTTTGGTCTGTGCAAGCTGAAAACAAAAATTGGAAAAGTAAAAGCACCAACAGCCTGTTAGTGATGCAGCAAGAGGACAACACTAATGAATATGTAACATATTCCTCACCCCTCTTCATCCTGTCACATTCTCTTTGTGTGCCTTCGGTTTTTATGCTTCTTCGTTTTTAGATTTGCTCATCCCCCTGCTTTGTCAAAGATTTGATTTATCAACCAAGGAGGCTTCATTAGAACCTAAAGGCAGAAAACTAAATCCATTATCAAAAGGTTATTTACAAATAACCAACAAATAATTAATTCTCTTCTGTTTTTGTATTATTAACAACACATTTTGGTATTAAATGAAACACAATTTCTATAGCTACTCGAAGTTTTAGTTTGTTTCATTCTTCATAAATTAGCAGGATCGAAAGAGAATCAAAAACATATAGATGTATAATGTTCTACAAAACCTAAAAAAGAACATTTTCACTAATTGGAGCTCAACAAACAATGAAAATTGGGACCTGTTAAGACTGATGACTACAATATGTCGCTTCACATGCCATCACAGCTTCAGAGAGTATAACTGTGCTCATTTATTGCTGTCAAACTTAACATTCAGATCACTCGTTTATTTTAATTTTAAAAGCACAGCCCAAGGCTTGCCATGATTTAATCTGGCTCTTTTGAAGGCACAGCCTAATGCACTCATAACTTGCATTTATTAAGTCAATAACACAATCAATTAAGAAATGTCATCTTGATTTTTCCTGATTAAACCCCTTTATCAATCAATAAATGAATAATTCTCTGTTGCCGAGAAGACTCACTTGTGAAATTAAAATCCTATTTTGTTCAAGAGGACCAATTACACAATCACGCTAGAAGTCTTCAATGTAGGTGCTACAAAGAGACAACACAGCCGACTGAATGAATACAAAACATATTTTGAAAAATGCATATAAATAATATTAGCTGGCAAAATAGCTGTAGCATTTTAAAAGTCCTCAATAACATGATTCTTTTATAATACTATTTGAACCAAATAGATGCATTTCATATGTGAGCAAAATGAATCTGCTTTCTGGTTCTCTTCAAAACCCAAACAATAACAACTCGTATAATAATAATAATAATATGAGTTGGAAGCAGATTTTATAATTTAACAATTTCTACATAAATACCAAAAATGAGTTCTGTCAATACTTAGGTGCTGATACTTTTAACTGAAATAAATCAAAATCTTAAGAATATAAACTGTATAATCCCTATTCGTCTAAGATGATTGGAGAAAATCTCACTTATGATCCAATCGCGTGTGTTTTTGTGTTTTCTGTGGTTTTATAAGTCTTCCTTAATTTTGGTTTTATAAGTCTTCCTTAATTTCTTTATAACTTACTTTTTTTTAACTTTCTCATCTCAAATACACACACACACACACACACACACACACCACACACACAACACACACACACACACACACACACACACACACACACACCACACACAACACACACACACACACACACAACACACACACATTTACAGAGTCGGACAAGCACACGCAGAGTTGTGCTGGACCCCAGCTCCAATTAAGGTCAATTGGTGAGAGGATGGGAGAGAGAGGAAGACGTCACCACAGACAGAAAGACACTCCAGCAGAATATCAATAACATTCACTTTATTCTGCTACAGTTACGTTGATTGCAATTGAGTACGGAATTGATTGTGCAAAAATGCAATAAAAAAATACTTTATTTTTACACTTTGTACCTCATTTTATGCATTTAACTAAAATGCCATTATGACCATTGGCAGGTAAGAAAACAACTGAATATTTTCCGTCATAGCAAATGAACATTGTTGATGTGTTTGTTGAAGGAGATTGTAGAGAGTTTGACTGTGATGGCTAAATGGTTACTGTATATTGATAACTCCAAAACTCCACGACTTCAGGGAAGTGGTTCTTACTGGTCCTCAGTGGTCAGTGAAGAAACAGTGGTGAACCAGAAACGGGGTCACAGGTGAAAAAGCTGACACTGAAATAAACTGATGCAGTTTTGGTAACCATTAAATTGAATGTGAAGCCAGGATCCCTAAGAGCCGCACGTCAATTAAAATCAATATTATGTGTTTTCATAATATTTCATAATACAAATGACATTTGTAAAGTGTAGCAATGCTAGAGGAGCTAAAAGTAAAAGCAGTATTAAACAGTGAGTACAATTGAAGCAGGTGGCAATCCTTCCAGAAAATCCTGTTTCCATGCATCTAAAGATGCCTCCTTTCAAACTGAAGATGGTATGACAAGTGTTTTCAGCTTCTCAGCCTAAGCTGCACATTTCCCTCCAGGTGTTGCCCATCAGCAGGTAATTTCCAGACAGACAGATCCTCCTCCTGTTGTGTAGCAGATGGTGCTAACCAGAACATAGCGTTGCTGTCTGCCTCCTCTTGTCAGCTCACTAATCAGATACTTATGAACAATAATAGACTTCTGTTTCTCTTTTAAACATTCTCTGTTTAATGTGTGTGAAAATAGAAAAATAATTTTAATGTTTTTATTTTCCTCGATAATAAAAACCATTTTAGCTTCTTTTTTTTTTTGTGAACCTGATTGTGTTGTTTTCTTATCCTTTTGCTCCTGCGCTTTTCCGGGCCAGTCACCCTGTAGAGTGAATCCAGAAATAGTTGTGATTCAAGTTCCTAGCAGCCTCCAGGTTTATCAGTTATCCCCTCCAAACCCTGCCCCATGTCACAGGGCTCTCAAATGGATCATTTTTCCCTTCAGGCTCTGCCAGACTGTGGTTGGCCAACATGGGAGCCATTTATTTCCTCTGCAGCATGCTGAGAATAATCTGGAGTGTGCGTGTGCATCGTTCTGTTTGTGTGATGGCGGCACGGGAGCAGTTAGCAGAATCATGCGGAACCCAGTTGCCGGCGGGCCAGCGCTGGCAGGAAAGGCGAGGTAAGGTAATACTCTGTGCAAGAAAGAATCCAGCATGATTTAGTAGCACCGTCAATGAGCCAGGCAAGGACAATGGTTCACTCGAGCTTGGTGGAGAAATAAGGACAGGGCTGGGGAGATAGGACACAGGCTATGAAGAATATCAGGATAAAGGTGATGTAAAAGAAGGGTGGGGGGGGATTACTCTAAGTGTGAGCCCGAGGATATGGATTGGGAAGCGGCCAGCTAAGGCATTCTGCAAGATATGGTAGATGGAGGGAGATTCTTCACGCTGTAGGGATGAGGTGGTGGAAGGTGGGCCTGTGCTGTGGAACAGAGTCAAAATTGGGGGAAATAAATTCTGTATAACCCCCTGATTATTTCTATTATGTAGTCAGTCTAATCAGCTCTATATATAGTTTTGATGTCAGAATCCTTATCAGGTTGGGTTGACACAGCTGCTGCTCTATAGTGGCTAATTAAGTGCAACTCCTCGATACTTATTTGTATGTTAAATACTTGAAGCCCTGAAGTTACGTGGTCTCATAAGTGGATTTAAGACGGACGGACTAAAAAAAACACCACGTTCAACAAACATCTTCTGCCTGAAGAGCAAACTTCAGATATTTTAATAGTGCTTTTTAGCGTGATACTCTAACCTTTAAAGAAGTGAAAACTCTTTGAAGGCAACAATGGCTGGAACAATGCACGCAGCAATAACTAATAAGAGAAAAACGACGTATGTGTCGCTGGCATAGAGGCGCCTCTACATCAAACAGTTTTCTCATCATTTGGTGGAACATCTTGTTTGTTTACCATTCCCCCCTTCACCCGTTCCTGTTGGCTCATGCTGCTCCATCTCCATTTGTTCACTTATCTAGTAATTGAATATCGTTTTGTATTGCTGATGATGCAGCTGCTCCCCTTGGAATTATCTCATAGAGCTTTATACTTTGTTTTGCAAGACGGTAAACATCCTCAAAACCATAGGCTGAGCATTACGTTTATTTAAACAAAATAAAATATAATTGGCATGTTAGTAATTCAATCCAGTTGGTGCTTTGTTGTTGTGTGAGTAGATACAAGGTGCAAATTCTTGCGACATACTAATTTTAACATTTACATTAAACAAGAGTTCTTGGTACACAACTTTGCTGACTAGAGTTGTCAAAATGTTTTTTTTTGTATATGAGGGAGAAAAACAAGAAAGAAACAATAAGTGTCTATGAGCTGTTTTGTGAGCTACAAACGATAAAACATCTTAAGGACATTCACCATGAAATGCAAAGACATTTATAAAGCTCCATAAAGCTTCTATATCTACAGCTGTGAAGAATTAAACCAGCTAAGATTATCTGTAAAAATATTAGCAAATTATAGTACAAGTCCCATCACAACTCCACCTCCGCTTCACTATGGAGATGAATTGAAACTGAAAACCCACCGAGTCCGCTCTAGGTGAACAAAATATACAAAAGAAAACTATCAGAAACATAAATTGAACAGGGCTGCTGCTGCATACATTTACCTAAAACAGATCCCTGATTGATAAGAAATCAGTTTTCCAATTACTCTAACATAGACATATTTCTATGAGGATGTTGTGCAACATGTAGACAGTTTTCCTGCCCATTGCTTTGCCATGTGAAAAAAATATAAACTTTTAGTAAACTAAGTAGCACCTCAATGTACAGAGCTTTCAATGAAATTGAAATATTGTCATACTTGTATTGATTATGTTTGTTTTTCAAGAATCCTGTGCACAATTTTGTTTTCCTTCTGACTTTTCATAAATGATAATTAGTATTTTTTTAAAATTAGTATATAATCACTAGTTGAAAATGTTAGTCTCAACCACTTTAGTGATAAATTTGGAAAAAACAACACAGTGAGACTGTAGATGGTATCTTGGGCTCTCTTGCTCTCCCCTCGTCCTTCTGACTCTACAAGCTTGGTTTCCAATTAAAATTTAAAATTCACTTTTATCTAAAAATAGAACTTTGTACCACTGAGAAATGGTCCAGTCTGTTTTCTCCACAGAGTGGATAAAATGCTTCTGAGTGTACAACTGATTCTGCTTCAGAAGTGGATTAGACACAAGGCATCCAGACATCGCATCCTGTATCCTGGATGTGTCTGTGTTTGATAAATCTTCAAGACTCCAGTCAAAATCCACAAATTGTGGTTCATCCTAATTTTTTTGAACAAGATCTGTTTTAAAATTATGTTAAATCTGCTGCTCTTTCTGCTTCTGCACTTTATTCACACTTTTTCCTTCTACTTAACATCAATATCCCTGAAACACATCACTCTGTGAACAGAAATGTCATTGAAGTTTTCAGTGAACAACAGGTCACAACAGGCAATAACATCACGTTTACATAAAAACCCTCACATTTACTGGGTTTAAATGATAATACAATTTTCAGAGAAACTAACTTTTGGATTTTCATCAATCAGGTTAGATGGTAATGATTTTGAGATTTTAATATTCATCAAAATAATAACTTTATAAATTGCGTTCATACAGAGAGCTGAATAGTTAACTGAACAGATACATATATTAATATTATAATATTTGTTTGACTTTTTGAATTGAATTCCTGAACTTAATTCACTTTTTATTCAGTTTTATTCACATGCACCAGGACTACATCCTGTTCTAGGAGAGTTTGAATGTATTTTATCACTGTTAGAAACCAGCTTGGGTCTATCCACAATGCCATTAAAAACATAGATAGAAACATACACATTATAAACTATATATAAATTACTTAGAAAAACAAACATTCAAACTGAAGTTCAGATAATTTACTTTTCTGTTCTAGTACTTCTTGTTTGATGTTTGCCTTCTTTTGATGAGTGTTTGTGAATGTAAATATACTGCTGATTGCTTTTTAAGTTTTTCATGGTATTGATTTGTGCATCTTGTTTAAGTCATTTTCTCTTTTTTTGCAGTTTTGCTGGTTAAATTAGCAGCAATATGAAGTCGTGCTGACCAATCACACCACATGCCTGTCATTCCTCCCTTCAGTAGATCTGTGTCCGTGTACATTTCATATTGAACCTGGACTTAAGGTTGCAATCCTCACACCTTTGAGCAGTGAGCAGTACATTTGGGACCAAATGTGCCACAACACTGCCTTTTCTTCTACACATTTTGTTTTCTTCTATATATCTTCATTTTAATAAGATGTAAAGCAGAAACTGTTTGTTGGTTCAGTGAGACAATCTGATCAATACCAAACAAATTTTGGAGGATTTACTGGTTGGTTGGCGCTGCTTTTGCTCGTCTGCTGCTTTAAAATTTTACCGTTTCTTTGATCCTGGCTTTTTTTTAAATAAGAATCCATTTACAAGAAGTGACATGTGAGACTCATCCAAACAACCATCGCTTTTCTCTGTTCTTCTGTCATTAATCCTGCTTCGCACGCTCCCTCTGTCTCTCATGTGCACACACTCTCACACAACCACACGCAGCCACACAACGTAATCGCAATCAAGAGTTCAGCGTGTGTAAATGTCAGGTCATTAGTGGGCTCCAGTCTCCTCTTGTCTAATTGGACTTTGGTAAATATAGCCTCTCAGCATTGATTCTTGCATATCCTGTGCTTTCACTTCCCTTCTTCCTCTTTTCTTTTTACATTTTTAACTAAGGAGAGCGTTGTCAATACATCATCAATAATTTATTTAGCATTTGTTTGTCACTTTCAAACTGTCACTGGATTGTATTTTTTTGCAAGATACAGATTTTAATATTTTCATGTTTCTTCTTTTTTTTGCCATTTTATCATCACTGATGGAAGAAATTGATTTTGTCAGCAAGGTTTGAAAGATTCCAAACCTGACTTAGATTCACACACTGAACTTGGATTTAAGGTCTTTATTTATGACAGTCAAACTGTCATGGCAACATGCGGACAGCACATATAGAGTCTTGGCTGAGTTTTTTGACAGTATGTGCCTGCAAAGGGAATTGATGGCATTTTCTAAATTTTTCAGTTTTTATTTTATACTTCCATTAAGTAGCAGAGATATTTCTGGTTTAAAAGCTGCATTTAATTATCAGTTTGGTACATTATATGGGAGATAATTGGTTCGTCCCAACTTGTTCATGTTAACTGTTTCAGATTTATCACTTTCTCAAACTCAGAATCAATTGTCTTTGAATGATTTTAGAAAACAAGGCATATATTACTTATTCTGACATCCTGTTCTCTCACTGCAAGTAAATGTCATTTAAAAGATCTGGATGAATTTTCAAAATTTAAAGCACTTACAGTTAAATTCAAACATAAAATAAACCAGAGTTTTTCCACTTCACCTTTTGGTCTTTGAACATATCTGCATATTCACCTTTTTAATGGGGTAATTATTGTGCATCATGAATTTCAAAATTTTTTTCGCAGCAATTAATTTATGTTTTTCATGTTGCACTTTGGTATGAAAGTTTAAAGTTGGTTAATATTAAAATGAGGCCTCAGGATGCTGATATGAATTCATAATGTGTGGTAATTATCTGTTTCAGGTAGACTTCATGGCTTAAATCCAATGTGAAAATGTATATTGCAGGTATAGGAGACTTGTTACCTGCCTTGGACTTCTCCCTCAGAAACACTGGGCTTGATTTTCCTCTTGTGGGGGGGAAATAGTTGTGAACAACTCTGCTGAACACTCAAACATTTCAGAAAAAGATACAAGGAGGACACAAACAGCAGGGAGGAACTCCCTGGGTGCATCCAAGCCAAACACATCAGTTATGTGACATGAGCTGTAACCCTTTTGCTTTTGGGGAGCTCATAAAAAGACTTTAAAGTCAGTAAATAGAAAATAGCTGTTTTCCATGGATCAGTTAGTATTTGATGCCTTGACTTTTCCTCCCTCATTGCTCCTTCTGCTTCCCTGACTTCAACTCTTTTGTCTAATGACCCAAAGCATCCAATTTCAACCTTGCAGAATCCTTCCCTACAATATGCTGTAAGGAGATCTTGCAGCTCTTGAAAAGGGAACAGCCAAATAATTTTCGAGATCACATAAATTACAGTCTGCCACGGATGTGCATCACATCTTTAGACATATAAAAAAAATGCTTTCCAGTAATTTCAGTGGTTGAAGCATATAAATGACATATGTCTAATTATGGCATAGTTTTATAGATATAAAACCTTTTAATCAGTTGGATAAAACACATAAGAGATATGTTTCTTTAGCATTCAGTTATTATTATCCAATTTTCCAACTTCATAAAAGACAAGTAAAATACAGAGGCAGATATGCGCCAAGCAGATTAAATTACAGACTGAGGAGAAAATTCCACTTATTGTTACTGGATTTGTAGTCTCCATGCTGCGAGCACTCGTCTTTTAGCTTTTGTGACAACAGCTACCAAGAGGGGGCACAATTGTAAAGGACTGCGGAAACACCAGTAAGTGGTGAAGTGTGTGTGGATAAGACTGTGGGGAAGAGTGTGTGGATGTCACGGCACAATCACACAGTGACAACGACTTTTTGTAACTAAGTGAGTGAGTTATTGGGCACGACAGGAGGTTCTTTACATGCTAAAGAACAGATTGTATCTGTTAACACCTGCCACTGCCCGAGACATTATTACACCTGAACAGGCACAGCTAATTATTGAATCGGGTGGGCGGTTGGGTACAGGAAGAAGACAAACCTGCATAAGTTGGGGGAGCATGTGAAAAAGGCACCGAAGCAAGTGTAATTTTCATGCCTTACCTATAGATTTGTTGCTGGGCAATTCATTTGAAGGCCAAAAAGGAAATGATGCGAAGCGAAACCTTTTGATGCATGGATTTATAAGCTGTGATTTCAGACGGTACAAAGCAGTAGACACAAAGTAAACTGCAAACACAGATGGAATAGTAATCACAATAAATTATTCAACATTCACAAAAATGGCTACATTTGCATATCTGACAGAAATCACATTGCACAAACCAATCTCAGGAAGAGTGGGTAGCTAGTTTCATTGTTGATATACAAGCTAAGGAAAACTCAACACATTGCGAGACAGCGAGATCTTTAAACTTTTTTTGTAAATCATTTGAGTTTTTTCTATCAGTTCTAAGGCAGTGTTGTGTGTCTGTACTTGGTAAATACATTATTTTGTGTGACTGAGAGCTGAAAAAGAGGAAAAAGAGGAGATTTGCATTGTACTGCAACACCAAACAGACTCCAAGTCAAAATAAAATAATCAAGTTTCAAACTTTAGCTCCTTGACTTTTATTAGGCCTCTTGCATATATGTGATGGGGTTACATATGTCCAGGATTTCTATCTGATTGGGGGAAAAGCAAGCATACTTCCAAATTTTGCACTTAAGCATCTGTGAGTTCAAATGTCGCTTTATAAAAAAAAAAAAATCTTCTGGCATCATATTTAGCCATCTCAAGAGAAGTCTGCAGCTTTTGCAGCTCCCCACTTCCCACACTAATGGAGAGACTTTTCAGACTGCGAACAAAAAAGGTTGAGTGGGCTGCTGTGAGTGTGCTCGTTTAGTGGTAACATAGAAAAGTCAAATTAAATCAAAGAACAAAAAGAAAATAATTAAAATTATCTTTGTAAAAAATACATGAAAACATGCTTTTTATGTAGAAAGTGGGAACCTTTTCGTTTTTGTATCAACAGTTCAGTGTGTTAGAGGAACTGGGGGGAAAAAAATCCTGAACATTTTAGCAACATTTTTCTAAGACATAATAAAAAGACAATTTGGTTTTGTCTTCCCATAGATCTTCACTGACACAGCAAAGAGACATACATCTCTTTATTTTTTATAATCATGCATGTACATTTAATACTGTTGCAAATTACAACACAAGGTCATGCTGAAGCTGATTAACAAATGCATCCAGGTAGCTTGTTTGTTTTGCAGAAAGATCAACCTAACATTTGGCAACTTATAACGTTTTTATTTTCCACTCTTTATGTTTAATAACTCATATTAAATAATTATTTTTATTAAACATAGTTTGTTCATTAGTAGGAGATTTGAAGTAGTGATTAAAACAGGGACACATTTTCACCCTATCAGAGCCATAAATCCAAGAGCGTAATCCGTGTGCATTAAGTTTCTATAAATGTTTCTGCATGTTTTCTGATTGAATTTACATTTCATTGTTTCTCTTTCTCAGTACAAATTTCTGAAGAATTCAGTTCTTTTTGCTCTGTACAGAAAATATTTTCCTTACATTTTCCTGATGAAGCTACTGCTGCACTGATTGTGGGTTCAACTTGCAGAAGTTGCAGTAAACCAGTTTGCATTTGTAGCAAATTCTCTGAAGCAGACAGTAATTTTTGAAGTAATGTTTGTAATTTGACAAAACTGCTGTATATATATTTTTTTCTTTTTCAAATCCTATAATTGTTGATGTATCCTTGGTTTACTGGATCAAATGTTAAGCATGGACATTGTTCAGTGTGGTTAATGGTTTAGTTTCCAAGCAACAGTTAGTGATAGGTAAGGAAGTAAGACAGATTTGGTTTAATAGCCTGAATTTGAACCAACACCTGGAAACTATGTGTGTTTGTTCCTTTTACTTTGTCAGCAAAAGAGCCAGCAGTGGAAAATGCTTACCACACATCGTGGTTTGATGATGATTAACAGCACTGCTCAGAGAACGTCAAGCATAGTTTTAAGTTGATGTTCCAAACAATCTTCTCTATATATTTCAGATACACAACATTTAAACTCAAGTTAATATTTGAGACTTTCGTATTGGATGAATTGTGAAGCATTTCATAAACTTAGTAGGAGCTGTGGCTCATTTCTTTATTGTCATGAAGTAACTTACCGCCTAGCATGTTTAACAAGACAGAAAGCTATGTGTGAAATTGTAAAGGGTACCCCAAACTTCCCAAGCTCTGTCAGTCCTGGCACAAACCTTTCGACAAACAAAAGAAATGCTCCAGAGCAGCAACGCCAAACAGCCATCAGCAAAGGAGGAGGGGAGAGAGCAGCCTCCCAGGTAAGCTTCTATTATACAAGGTCCCAAGTCCTGACTGGCCCTTTCAAATTCTTCTCTGTCCAATTATTTCTGGAGTTCACAAATTGGCACCAACCTGCATTCTGTCCACCTGAGGAAAAACAGAGGAAGGGGACAAAGAAAGACAGCTAAACACACAGAGCCGACCAGACCTGCAGCACTCCTTTACATTTCAGTATTTATAGCGTTTAGAATTGTCATTGGATGAATTGTCCTGCAGAATGATGGGCCTTGCCCATTGTGTGTGTGCAAAAATATATTCAGTTAGACAGGTATTTTTAGATCACTGCAAAAACAATACTGGAATGTATCGTTTTAAAAATACTCAAATGCTCAATTACTGTATTAGAAAATATATGAATAAATATAAAGTATAGAAAACATATAATTTAGTGATAGTACTCTAACTACTGTGTAATTAAGCAAGATTGTTTATCTTTCATAATATGGGCACACTTTGGTCCCCATGGTACCAAACTGAACTCTCTACCTGAGTGCTGTGGACAACTTTGTCTAATCTACAAACAGAGTGATAATGAGAAAAAGACAGAAATCTCAAGTTATCTCAAATTGTGGTCTTGAACATGATAATGAGCTCTACTCCAGTGGTCTCCAGAATCAAAATCATGGACACGCAGCCATCATGATAATGTCGTGTCCCATGAAACAAAATCTCTGAAGAACTGCTGTGACACCATGTTGTTAATATGTCTATGCAATGAAGAACTAAGACAGTTCTGAGGGCAAAGAGGTTTCCAACTCTGTACTAGTGAGGTATAACTATAAGGCATTTCCTCTGCAGCCATGCTGCAGATGGAGTCACTTTACAAACAGTCAAGTGTTCATTCATTTAGAGCCACATTGAACCAAGATGACGCTCAGACTCCCTTATTTGTCTGCAAGCGCACATTTTACCTTTCTTAGGATTCGTGGGTTTTATATATTAGCGCTTGTTTTCCCTCAATATTGCTCCTGTGATTGTTAAGGGCCTTTGTTTGAAGCTTTTAGGAAAATATAGCAAAAACAACAAAGAAAGGGAGGTGACAAATAAAAAACATCTGCTTTCAGCAAAAGGATGTTTTTATTTTATGTTACCTTTCCTTTTGCCAAGTGATCCCTGTTTTAGCAGCTCCGATTTTTAAATTGCACTAAACTAAGACTTGGTCACTTCGATTACTAACCTTAATTATTAGACTGGAAAATAAATTTACCCCTCATTTTCTAACCCTCCTCCCATTCCTAGCTTGATTTGCAACCTAGTCAACCTGAAAAATGCATTGGTTGCTTTCACTGAATGCTGCATGATACTGCAGCAATGCAATATGAGTGGCATCAGTTTTGCTTGTATAAAAATCCCCTTGGAAGTGGTGTGTATTTATGTACAGCTATTATACATCTCATCCCCTGGAATACGAAGCCTGTGGGATTGCATACATTAGTCTAACTGTATTTCTATTTGACAGCAGGAACTCAGGCATATTACATAAATGACTCCCAGCCTTGCAAAACATATTACAGTGACTTCCGGCATTGGTATAGCTATGCGGCCTAATTGCTTGCACCAACAGGACTATTGTTCTGACACTGACATAGCCGTAACTTGATTATTGGATGTGCTATCCCATATCAAATCAATATGGTATCATTATATAGCAAATTGCACAAGATAAAGGTTGTGCAGTCAAGCTTCCATGATATTGGACACTAATCATTTGTACTGGTTTTACAGCCTGCAGGAATTTAAAGGTAAACACAAAGGGGTATAACTGAATATCTAGTATTATTTTCTAAATATGTCCAGCTAAGAAAGGAATATGTAAAACTGGGTATGTAATAAACTTACTGCAATATTCACACTTTTTGGCTGCCTTGGTTAAATGTGCTGAAAAAAAAAAAAACAACATCAAAATAAACTAATGTTTTACAGGCCAAGCATTGTCTCACACTGACAAATTAAGCAAAAACAAGCCTTTAATTTGAGCTAATACGAGAGAAAAAAAGTATATATTTTTTCAGAGCCACTAGTGTCACACTTGATGACACCCCAAACAATCCACATAAAATAAATCTAACGGAAAAATTATTTTAGCTTATATTTAGCCGTTTTTTGAAGAGAAAACAATACAGAGGAGCTTTTAATTGGAATCAGATGACAGTCTGTATTACTAAGTTGTACATTTAAAGCTTAGAATGACAGTTTTTAAAATTACCTTATGCCTACTGTCAAGTTTAGTGGAGGACTTGTGATGCTATGGATCTTTTAACATTAAAAACCATGAGGAACCTCAGTCTTTGAATGAGAAACCTAGATCTATATATGAATTTACACATAGATCCACACATAGACCCAGTAGATGGGTATGTATTTGTCTGCTGACATCAAGGTCCGCATATACACTGTATATAAAAAAAAATAATAATACTAATAAAAAAAATAAACATCCAAAATATTTTAAAGGACTTTTCTCAGTAATATATATTTTTAACCAGAACAGAAACAAAAATGAACAGAATAAATATAATGAAACATAACTTTTTAGAAATGCTCATTCAAACCATATAGGAAGACAAAATGTTGCTTGAACAGCAAGATATCAGGAAGGGTTGTGAAATTTGTATCAAGTTTGATAGATAACTATGTCTTTGATGCAGAAATGAACTAAAACGTTGAGCAATTCACCATTTGATACAACATTGTCTAAACCGAGAAAAAGTAAATTACACCAGAAGATAAGCTCCAAATGCAAATTCAATCTTTAGAATATTATCATCCTGGGAAAATCCAATATGTCTTTGAGACTCTGTAAATGACACAGAAACTCATTAGTCTCAAAATGCCAAAATGTCACATTGCATCAGACCTGACAGCCAAATAATTTCACTTTCGCAGTTGTCTTTGAATCTTGTCACGCAGAGTAGAATTTGAAAAAGAAAATATGGACAACTTTGGGTGAAATTAGTGGTGCCACCAGTCAGTACAAACACCTGACACTAAAAGATAAATGATGGAGGATGTTAGTGTTATGTGCTGTCACACATGGTACTAGATCGCATTGATGAATGATGCTTTGCTTAGAAAATCAATATCCAAGTTTGTCAAGGGCATAAAATGACTCAAATTTCTTTCTTGTCATTTCTGACAGCTCTTTAAATCATTTTTAAAGCATAATATGTATCTATTGATATGTAAAATAATACTCTGCTAATAATACACACACACACACACACACACACACACACACACACACACACACACACACACAGATCTTTTCAGCTTTACAAAGCTTTGTACTTATTAAGCTTCCTTGAGCTTATGCTACATGTTTGCCTAATAGCCAGAGGCAAACAAGATCACTTGTGTCTCCTTTCTGCTTTGTCAGAATCCAGTATGCAATTGAAACCAGCACACCTCTGCAATATCATTTGAAATGCCATGATTCAAATTGTATTAGCCCTTAGCAGGGTATAATTTCTGCTGACAAGTACAGCACAAAAACGATCAATACAAACACAAACAAATAAAGCTTTGGCGCAACTGTCTGAACATGCAAACGGTGGAGTGGAAGCTCACAGCAGCCACAATGAACACAGCGACGCTGGATGACCAGGAGTAAGAAAAGCAGTGATCAACGCAGCAAAGTGAATCTTCAAATTAGCCTCCAATAATCACACAAACATGTTTACAAAGTGACCTGTGAACACAAGAACTTTGATTTGGGTCTTAAGGTTGTGTATCTGCAATGAAGATTTACGGCTCCATGTGAAAAAAACCAAAACAAAACCATTAAAAACATAGAAGTTATTGATTCAAACCGAGTACCAAGTGTTGCAGTGGGGTTCCATCTAAACTGACACAGCGGACACTGTGCTGCTTGCATAATCTAGCTCAATAACAGATGGTGTGAGTTGGCACAGTGTAGGTTGCTATGCAAGCTTCTGTCAAACCACAAATTAAATTCTAGTTGTGTTTTCAAACTTAGCTGGAGTTATTTGGTACTTCCTACATGGACAACTAAAGTAATACGTGTGTGGTTGTGAAGGTTTCACTTTGGAAGTAATGTCCTAGTGAAGGAAGCTGAAGAGAGGAACTTAAAGGGAAAGAGGTATCTTGCATTTGAAATGTTACATGTTGTATCAGCGTGTGTTTTTGATTGCGTAACCATAGCTGAAATCATCACACTGGCTCAGTAGATGTAATTTACAGTCATTGTAGTTAGACGTGCACAGAACAAACACAAGTCGCTGCTTTTGGGACCGAGTGAGATTGCAAAGTCATTCCATTTGTACAATAATGGAGTGGGGTTATAAGCCACCAGCAGTGTTTGCTTCCCACCTAATTGTGCACATGTTTTAATGGACTCTGTGCTCCATTATGTTTCTGACCCCAACTTATCACAGAGGCCTCAATTACAAAGAAACGGGACCAGGAGCCTGTGTTTGTGTCTGTCTACGACTGTCACACCCTGGTTAAATTATTCTGCTCAAGAGATAGATTTTCAAACCTGGAAGATTATTGCACTATTGCCATTTAGAATGGATTTCAGCTATGCGATTGTTTTTCTTTAAAGGCAAAATTCCACTGTACGTGTGTGTGTGTGTGTGTGTGTGTGTGTGTGTGTGTGTGTGTGTGTGTGTGTGTGGTGTGTGTGTGTGTGTGTGTGTGTGTGTGTGTGTTTGTGTTGCCTCAGGGGAAGGCCAGTTATTTTGGTCTAGGTTATCTATCACTGGACAGAAAGAATTTTGGTAAAGACGTTGCAGGCAGTTGTTGTTTCTCTAACTTTAGTGTCATATCGCTTTGACAGATTCATTATTTTGATATTCTGATATGCCTCAAATACATTAAGTGTGGAGACAGTTTTCACATGCCACCAGTGTGGAGATGATCTTTGCTGATCTTTGACTTTCTGATAATGTCAGCCCGATGCATTTTGCATATTTGACACATATTCTTCCGTTTGTAAAGAATCCTCATTGTCTCTGCTACATCATTTTCTTGGACTGAGTAAAATTGTTAAGAAGCGATTTTTTTTCTCTAATCTTCTAGTTAGTTATATTGAGTGTAAATGAAACTTCCGTGTGTGTGTGGTTGAAACGTTTGTTACTTTGCGGTGTGTCTTCCGTGGCAGCCATCATGGGACCCTGCTAATGAGGAGGCCTGTCTTAAACCCAGCTCTTTTATAGAAAGTGATAAGAACTGGATTTTAATTGGTTGAAGTTTAAAGAAATTAAAAGATTAAAATGATTTATGCATTTGCATACATAAAATGTTTTTCTGATATTTAGTACTGATTAATAATTGTTCATGTTTACATTGCAGTAAAAGTTAACTTTGCCTTTTCCCCACTCTGAAGATTGGCCAATGTAAACTGAGAAGGTTTACATATCTGAATATATAAATGTACAGCTGCGTGTAGCAGGAAGACTGATGGAAGGGCTGCCATTTTTTAAATCAGCTGTGTTGCACCAAACTTAATAAACCGGCTTTATTCGCTGAACAGCCGAGGTTGACTGATTTCTCTTTCCTCACCACACCTCTCAGCATAACAAAAATACCTATATTTTGCATATTCATTGTTAGATTTTATTTGAAAACAATCATTTTAGGACATTTTCCTTTCCTTTTGCACATTGTGACTTTCTCTCTATTTTATGTCTCCAGGGTTTCCCTATTAAAGCTGTCTTAAGTGAAACTTCTGCATTTCTCCCTCAAACAGTCAGATGACAGTGACAGGAACGGGTGATTCAGTTTTACAGCCCTTTCTCCAAAAATAACAAACACCGAGTTATTTTTACGGAAACAAGCAGGAAAAGTGCAAAATAAATACACCACAAACTGGACTCAAATAAGGTGACATTTTGAAAGCAAATTCTATAAATACTGGATACATGAACATCTACCCAGTATTGTTTAAAACGCTGACATTCACATCAAAAATGTGGCATCCTCTTAAACAAATTTCAATGAAAAAGGTCCTTTAAATACTGCTGGCATACACAGATTTAGCTGGTTTTAGGCTTTCCAAGCAGGCTAAGAGAAAGTGATGTATTAAAATAATAATAAAAAACAAGCTTTTATTTTATTTTTTTTTTTTTATAAAGGAACAGTTTATTTGCAAATTAAATTATTTCTGATTGCTTATTTTACATTTCAGTTCCCGAGAACAGTTAGCGTACAGCGGCTAGATCATGACATCTAGTGTCAGTAAGATGTCTTTCTTCCTGACATAAGAGCCAGTTTGTAAGTGAGTGAATGTTCAACTCTGTCTTTTCTTCCTTTTACCTGGAAGTCATCAAGGCTCTGCATTAGGGTAATCACTTTTTAAAATGTATATTTTTGTAAATTTAATGTTTGAACATTACTATGGTGATGAAACAGTTTATTATCATGCTAACATGGTTGACAATTTTGTATTTGACTTTATTCACTTATTTACTGGATATCAATTGGTCCAATCTGCTAAAAACACACACACACACCCACACCTACACACATAAACCCCTCAGGTTTTGTTTTCAAATAAAAGTAACCTCTTTGCAGATCTTTCTACTATAATTTATTTAAAGTATTATGTTAAGAAAAACCAAACATAAAACTGGGTCTGTTTGATGGAAAATAAATAATTTTCTTAGTTTAACATGAAAACAAAAACATTGTTTGGGGAGAAAGAGATTTTCCTGCACTGCCCCTTTCATTTGACAGCTGAATTCACCTGAAACTATTTGACATGCTTTTAATGAAAAACAGAAATATCATCTCTGAATGATTTTTCTTTTCTGTATTTTCTGGTGTCACTTGGCCTTTTTGAAAGTTTTAGGTTGTTGTACGTATTGTGTAGACTATTGTTTGGTTTAAAAATATTGTATTGTATTTTTGTCTAAAGTGTCCTGAAGTCTCCCAAAAAATGAGAGTCAATGATGTCAAATAAAAAAGCCGACATTGGCCCCATCAAAAATACTGAAACTAATTGATTAGAGTGAACAAATTTGCAGTGATCTTGGTAAAAGCGATGAAATTTTAACATTCAAAGAGTTTTCTCTAGTATCTTGTGGATCAAACAGTCCTAAAAAAAGCAGTGGAATCCATTTTTAATCATAATTTTTCAAACACAGGTTTGCCCTGGGCACACAAACTTTACCAGCTGAAGGAAACTAACTCTTTCTTCAAGCTTATTGCTATTCATGCTCTCTGCTGCCGACTGGCCCTTAATTATTCAGTTGAATAAATTACCTATAAATCAGAAGTGGAGTCATGGCATGCCAGGAGGGAGTGGGCCTGTCAGCTTCAAAGGGCCAAAACCTGCCGAGATCCTTTGGGTTTCACACCACTTAACACCAGTCACTAGGTATATATGTCTAGGCTTTCATAAGCCTTGCTTAAATGTCAGGGGGTTGGTTTTACCCCAGTGCGGGGCTCAGCATTGAATGGAACTCGTATTTAAATCGGACCGCGTGGCTTTAGTGACCTTCATTAGAATTACGGAAATCGAGGTTCAGGGAGAGGTCAACATCACGGCCAAACTGAAATGATTTGGAATTTCCTGCATTTAAATATTACAGCAGTGAGCTTTATGTCTAACAAAACAATTCCCATTTGCGTTTGGAATTTCTTATTTCTTTGGGAGAATAAAATGTTTACTTTCACAAAGAAAATAGCCATTATTAATTAATGTATTTGCTGCGGAAGGCTAAATACTTAAAGCTGGATTTATGTTCTGCGGTACATGTGATAAACTACCAAGAAAGCTCCAAAGGGGCTTTGAAAAGTCTTAGGTTCAGAAAGTGAATGACCCCAGATCCTCCCACAGTGATTTCTGTCAAGGTGCTGTTGAACAATGTGCTTAACCCGAAGCTTTTTCAACTGAGCTGTCAAGTGCAAGAGAAGCTGCAAGATATCATAGCTTGCAGTGATTGTCCTCAAGGATCAAGTGTGAGCAACTAGTCCGATGAATGTGAAGCAAACAGTTCATAAAAAACCTAAACTAAGCATCAAACAAACAACAAAGGTAGTATCTTATCCTTTTTGTAGCCATTAAATGCATTTTGTGGTCTACCTCAGAATCAGTGACCTGCGTAGCTACAATAACAAGGAATTGACACCAAAGCCTTACAGCTCCATTTCTTACTGACCACAACTTAATGTTTTAAACGTGAAAAATGAAGAATTTAAAGCTGTAATTTGTTTATATAATATGTTTTTTATATATTTGTTAAAATTGTAGCTTTGTTGTGACAGTAAGGTGAGGTAAGGTGTTTTTATTGATATAGCACATTTTCAGCAACAAGGCAGTTCAAAGTGCTTACAATATGAGCCAGATAACCTGGGGGGAAAAAAACAAAAACAAGCTTGCTCTCTTTGCTCACTACAGAAGCACACCGCTTGGTCAGAAACAACCAATCACAGTCAGGAGGAGGGTCTTAGAGCTGTCAATCATGCTTGTGTAGGTGCTGCTCACAGCTTCCCCCTTGCTTTCTATTACACTACAGAAAGCAAGCAAATGCTCAGGCTAGTTAGCAAGGCCAAAGTTAATGTCCAATAAAGTGTTTTCCTAAAACAGTAAGTTGTTTCTCCACCATTAGCACATTAAGTAGTCTGTACACAAACATGATTGACAGCGCCTGCACACTTCTCCTGGCTCATTTGTTGTTTTTGACTGGGAGCGGTGCATTTCTTCAGACATCAATAACACTGAGGTAAGGAGGAAAAGCTTAATTTTTTTTCTCAGATTATCTGTCTCACATACTGTCCTGACATGGTGACAGTTTCACAAAAATATATAAAACATTTATTTGTAAAAGTTACATACTCCAGCTTTAAACAGGTGAATGTAGAATTAAGAATGGTGCTTCAGTGCAGGGCATTGCTACAAAGTTGTTCAGGTGAGTCTAAGAGGCCGCGCTCCCCAACTTGCCACCCACTTATCCCGACTGTGGCTGTATAATGGTGACTTTTTAATTCACCAGAGAAGCAAAGAGCATGTTAATAAATAATATGCATTGGCAATGAGTCAAAGTAAAATAGCACTTCAAACTCTGCTTTGAGTTTCCAGGTTTGCCTCTGAATTATGACTTGTTAGCCTTGGGGGCACACTGTGTCTCTGTGGCCTGAGTGTCTGCAGTTTGACAATGAAAGTTAAATGGACCTCACTAATGTCATATAACTGCCACTCTGGATTCCCGCTAGCACTGTAATTGCTCCTCTGACTGGCTGCACCCCATGTCAGACGGCACTGAGGAGTGAATTAGACTATAATTTCACACTAAACTGGAGTTCAAAGCTGTGCACCCTGGGTTTTCCAACAATAGTTACAATTATTATAAATTTAAAATGATGTTGACATTGAGAATATATGTGTATAAAACAAAATAGAGGGAGAAATAGAAGATATGAAGGTAAAAAAACAAAACAAAAACAAAAAAACAGATCCAGCTTATAAAATAAGCTTTTCTGTCTTGCCTTCAAAAGAGCTGCAATTAATCAAAATGTGGATTAAGAAAAAGTGGGAGGGGGGGGGGTTAAGCAATAGGACATAAGAATTAAATTTCTCGTGAAATGCAATGGTAACAAATCTTCCTTTGATACTGAAATGCAATGAAGATGTGGGGTATTAAGAAGAGAAGGACAAAGCTTTGTGGAGTCTTACGGGACAGCACGACAGTGTGTCTGTCAGCAGTGTTTACAATCAGGATGATGGTCTCCAGGTTGTATCTAAACTGTGTCTTTGTGTATGGAATGGGAATCGGCATTCTCTGGGGATTCACAGATCAGGGTTTTTCTGACTGATGTTCAGGTTTTCTCAGAGGTCTGAGCCAACAGTTCTGCTGTTAGCTGTCCTTCTGGATTATGATGCAAAACCATCTGTGGAAACTTAGTTTTATGTCTATAGGGCTGCACAGTGGCGCAGTTGGTAGAGCTGTTGACTTGCAGCGAAAGGCTCTGGGTTCGATTCCTGGTCTTTCTGCATGTACCTTGCATGTTCTCCCTGTGCGTGCATGGGTTTTCCATGGGTATTCTGGTTTCCTCCCACAGTCCAAAAACATGAGTGTCAGGTTAATTGGTCTTTCTAAATTGTCTAGGTGTGTGTGCATGGATGTTTGTCCTGTCTGTCTCTGTGTTGCCCTGTGACAGACTGGCGACCTGTCCAGGGTGACCCTGCCCCTCACCCAGAACAGGCAGGGATGGGCACCAGCACCCCCAACCCCACCAAGGGACAAGGGTGCAAAGAAAATGGATGGATGGATTAAATGTAAAAAAAAAAAACATTGCCCTAGATTAAAAAAAATAATTTGAGCTGCATTGTTGTTTGACATTTTCTGTCAAACAAGCTGTTGTTGATTTATAGGCTTAAAAATGATGGAGTTTTCCATTTCAATGCACTTGACGAACAAGTAAAAGAAGAGGTCCAATATTTGACTTTCCGATAAACCAATTTGGTCAGAGCCAAAGAAGGATCAAGTGGATGATTTTGATTACTGGTTCCATTCCGTCATTTTTCACAACATTTAAATTTGTTTCTTGTTTGGCGGCGGAGGAGTTGTGACTTTTCTGTGATGCACTCAGCATCTTCCCCATTCACAACTAAAACAGTCTTCAGGCTCAGAGACCATCAGATGAACAAACCTGGAGATAAACACATTATTTTCTGGACATTTTATGACTAATATTTTGCACTTCTTGTCTTCAAGTGATCATTACTTATCAGAAATGAAACTGAGATTGGGTAAGATAACTAGAGAGGCAAGAACAAGTCACAATCTTCAAATAATCTGATGCTGTAAGAAAGATAGACTGAAGTATCAGGAGTGATGCTCTTATTTACTAGGTAGTAAAAATGATAGAGTCTAAGATACCTTCAGAGCTATCTCTGTCCACCCAACCAGCAAGTTAAATCAAACCGGGCAGGTAATAAGTTCACGTTAATGAAAACCAAACACAATAACTTCCAGCACAATCATCTTGAATTAAATGCACAGCAGCAAACAGAACAATGAAACACTCCATTAATTCTGCATCTTGTAATTTACAGTTGACACATGAACAAGATTGGTTGATTAGATGTTTGCTTTGCACACATCCAGGAACAACACAACCTTGGCTTCTAACCTGCCCTGTTATCATCTGTGATGAAACAGTTGGCAGCTGGAACTGGGCAGCAGCTCCTGTGTAAGTCACTTAATAATGCTCTCTATTGTAGGTTCGCATTATTATTCACTCAGTGTAAAAATGTTGTGACACACGTTAATGAGATTCACAAATGACGCTGTCATGCATCAGTTTAAACCACAAATTGCAGCGATATCGTCTTCATACTGCTGGATTTGTCTACATTACTACATTACACTCGGCCATTTGCTTCGTGCAACTGGATGAGCCATTTGCCGTTGTGGTTGTTGTTTATTACCCATCGGCTGAAACAAAGCGGTATGTTCGGAGAAGGCAGCCACAGCCAGAGAGCCCATGGAGGTTAATCTGCCAGCCATGTGAGCCTTCAGGGCAGGGGTTGGTAATGTGATTTAGATGAGTTTCCCACGCTGGCATGTCACTGCCGTCTCCCCTCAGTGCTCGAGCGACGGTCCCTCATTATACACCATGCCAACGTCAGCCACCCCACCAATGAGCGTGACACTTTTTGACACTAGCATAGCCGCTTTGCACAAAATGACAATGAGAAATAAGACAGGATATAGAAAGATAGAGTTTACAGAATTAGAATTTTTGACTTCAAATTGCCATCCTGTTCAGACTTTAAGTTACATGTTGCTTTCAGACAGGTGATGTGTAACCTTTCCATGGGTTCCAAAATTAATTTTTTTGCAGACAGAACAACATTTTTTGAGTTGTCATTCGAAACGTCGACACTTTGACAGTGTGGAAGTTTGAATTCGTTTTAAAACATTGTACATGCGTTATTTCACGTGTGCAGGAGCACACACGGATAGCACTTAAAAACATAGTTTCATAATTACTCAGACGCAACTCTTATGCATGTGTGCTTGAGTCCAAAAGGAAACAATTTACAAGGAGAAATCTAAGTCTACCCCAGTTATTTGGCAATATCTGGCAGCTTAATTTGTATGTGTGTATTACTAAATGCTTGCTTACGTACAGTATAAGCAAGTGCATATCTGCGGTCATGATCATTTCTAATTGGATGTTTCAAACTCGGCCTAAGGAACTGCCTCAGAGACTTTGGCCTTCATGTTCTCCTCCTTGTCCCCATATCAGTGCTGACTGAATGCAATCATGCTAACCTCCCATAGACTAAAGTAGAGCCGAAGCATAAATAGCAAGCAGCTGACCTGTTGTGCGTCTGTTTGGATTTTCTTCATTGATCTTTCCAACAAAGCACCAAGTGACTTCCAGCCACTTTTCATTAACCCTTCGACCAGGTTGTCAAAACGTGCATCTCTTTTATGTACCTCAAACAAAAGAGAGTGGCAAAAGCAGATCTCCCATTTAGCTGCAGACGATAGATGTCATTCTTCCTGTTTTGAACGGAAAAGACTTTGAGAACTCAGGACAAGGACACATTTCTTCGTTCCAAGTCCCTCTGGTTTCCTTCTGTTCTAGTCTGAAATAGACAGCCTAGTTATCTCCACCAAGCAATTATTTGATTAGAGAAAAGAAGGGTTTAAACCATTTAGGCCACTTCATAATAAGTAGGGGGCACTACATGATCCCAGGGATCTCACAAACACCACAGGGCTAAGCCTCAGTATGAGAGGATATAATCTAAAGAGCTTCCAAATAATTTCAGACTTGCAGTAGCATATAGCCAGTGAAAGTGTGGGCAGACCTACACATATTTAAACAAATATATTTATATTTACTCAAGCTACACATTGTTTGTCAGTGCTTGACATTCGTACAACTATCAAGCAAACCCTAAAACTAATCATGTTTTTTGAATTGCCAGAAAAATGTCAGGATTAACAATGGAATATTGTTATTTTGTTGCAAAAAGAATATTTTTTTTATTAACAGTTGCAAAATTGACTGTTCAGTTTGGGTGTTATTTGAGTATATGCATATGTTCTCTATTATATATTGTATTTTTAATTCAAGACGTTTCTCTGCAAGTATGATGAAATGCAGCACTTTAGGCAAAGATTTTCATCTGAGGTTTAACTGACAGATAACTGCTGGGAAGTGTACCACAATCGAAACACAAAGAACAAAGGGGTTTCACATGTAGAACAAAGTAAGCATCATGTAGAAACATTCAACAGCTTCTCATGCTCATAACTTGCTTTCATTGCAAAGGATCTGATGCAAGCGGAAAGCAATATATCCACATGGGCCGTTGATTTGCAACTCAAACTGGTTAGGTTCTCACACCTAGATGCATGCATTAATATTGAAAAGAAACAGCAGGAGAACCGGAGTTCAAAGGAGCCAATAAAAAAACAGACCTTACCATCAGGTAGCAATATGTCATATCTCTTTTGGTCATACCTCTTTTACCCTTTATAACACAGTTGACAATTTTTTGTCACTGTCTAGCATAGAAACAGTCTAAACCTTTCCCGCTTTAGGTTGCTTAGGAAGACAAAACCTCTTTCATGTTGCTAAATTTCAGAAAAATAAGATGTGTTTTGTAACTTCTGCATACAGATCTTGAATGTGTTGAAGCATAACCTTTAACCTGCTTAATTTATTATAACTATATTTTGGGTTTTCTTAAAAATTCTTCAGATGATTTTTTTCAGGGGTTTTGGTCGATTCTTCCTGGCAGGTTGCTTTGTGATTTCACAGCTACTGGAAGGGGAACAGACATGCAAAACAACACCAAAGCATTATTTTCCATATTTAAGTATAGTGAAACGCTTGGAGTTAAACAATATAAAGAAGTGCATCATCTACAGAATGACACCAAGGTCATATACATTGGTACTAGAGACTAAGTTATTTGCCGCCCAGATTAAATTATTTCCTAAACATTTTGTAACTCAGATGCTGGCGTCTAAAGTCAAAAATCTTTGTCTTATTTGATGTTAAATCTGAGGCCCTTCAGTCTTTTATGCCATTTAGGCACTAGTTGAATTCAGGACCCGTGGATAAATGTATCTGAATCATAAGAACAAACCTGAAAATATATCTCATACTGTTGAATAATTGTATCAACTGAAATATGACATCCTAAGAATCATCTAAGAAACATTGGCATGCTTCACTGTTGTTGAAATGCAGGACAGCATTCAGTTTTATTTAAAGTGCCAGAGTCTGATGGAGACAGAAAAACACAAGAGTTGTATGAATGTCTTTATCTTACTCAAACCATCTCTATCTTTGGAGCATTCTTAAATTATACTATCACTTAACCCTACATCTCATTCCCTATGGGGTTAGGGTGACCTGACCTATTCATGATCCACTTCTTTCTGAGAAATTCAAAAGCTTTTCAACTCCTGTCATAGATTTAGTATACAGCTTGAAAATTAACATTATAGACTGCTTTTATGTTTTTCATTGTTTTGTTTTAAATTTCAGCTGAAAGCAGCCAAATGTACATTTTATTATGTGCCTACGTACATAAAAAACACTTGTTTGTGAAATATTATGTTTCATTCTCTTTCTAGAGCCACCTGCACCACAGACAAATAGGATTGCTCCGAACGTTAAGATTATCAAAAAATATGATAACTGTGTAATCTGAAGTATCATAACTTCTGAATCCTGTCATTCATTTGGATGAAATGTAGTTATTGTTGACATTTTGGCTGAGGATGGCTTTTGCTGCATTTGCAGAACTAAAATTACTTAGTTTTATGAGCTGAAAATGAGTCTTAACCAAACTGTAAAGAGGAACCAGCCGCTTTCGTGACCGTGCAAGAATAAATGTGTTTAGATAATGGATGGATATAATGCAGAAATAGAAAATAAATCAAAAATGTGCAAAGTATCACCATTGGTTCACTTGTCCGAATTGCATATAGTAATAACTCCCAACCAAAAAGCATAAAATGTTGTTTTTCCACTCACACAAACAGTATGCTAAGAGTTACTGTCAAATTATAATGAAATGGGTATTTATGTAACCTCGCTCATGGTTCATACTAATGCTAAACTTTCAACAGCATCTATAATCAGTCACCATCTTTGCGCCCAGTGGGAGTGCGACAGGGTCCATGTTGTTCTAAATCAGAAGAGAAACAGGAAAACCTCAAGGAATTTTACTCCAGTTCACAGAGACTGTGTGATAAACTCTGTTCAACCCAACTTATACTACATTCAGAAAGATATTTAAAATAAAATGTTGAAATGCTAAATGATCAACCATATAAAAATGTGCAGTGCAAACTGGTGCTTCTCTGATATCGAAGTCTATGCGGATCAAAACATTAGTTGTTTTCTTCTTGATAGTTAAGGTCGATGTAAGAGTCAGTTTGACCGCACCACGCAGGATAAAGCTGAATCCCCCCTGATTCATTATCCAGCAAAATACCTTCACAAAAATTCTACCAAACTTTGCATTATCATGAATTTTCAGCAGCTGCACAACAGCTCTCAGAGGGCCTCCTTAAAAACTATGCTGTGCTCCGAAAACAGAAAGCACTGTCACAGCATACCAACTGAGTGCCAACGTGTAAAACCTCACACACGTTGTAGCAAACTCTGGTCTTAACCGGTGTTCACTCATGTGTCGGAAATATTAGAACATCATGACAAATTTTTATATTTTTTTTAATCGCTCTTAAAAAGCGGAACTTATACTGTATATTATAAAGATTTGTGGTACAGAATGAAATATTACAAGTCTTTATTTCTTATAATGTTCAGAGAGCTCCACAATCATGGGGAAGAATGCTGACTAGACAGAGGACCAGGAAAGATGAAGCATGGGTGTCATCGACACCCTCCACAAAGAGTCACGGAAGATTATTGATAAGAATGTCGACTGTTCAAAGATTGCTGTGTCCAAGCATATTCATTGAACGTTGCATGAAAGAAAACCATGCGTTAGGAAAAGTTTCACCAGCAACAGGAAAGAATACTTAGTCAACTGTGTGATTGACTAACCATTGCCAAAGTAGACAGCTCACATGATGACATATGAATCTGCATTGATCTGACACTGATTAATGATTGATTTCCTTGCCTTTCATAGGCAAGGAAAGAAAATACCAGAAAACTCTAATAAACAAAGAAATTGTTGTTAAAGATACGTAAACCAGCAGACATAACATAAAAATGCATAAGAGGTTATTCGTTTTACTAAATCATGCACTAAAAACATTTCGGAGGAAAGTTGTTGTATTTTATAGGTAGCATTAAAATGATTAAAACTGTGAATTTCTAACCCATGTCAGTCTGTGTGCATCTGAAGCAACCCAACAGGGGAAACAATAACATTTTCATATATTTTTGCTACTCCACATTGACTTTCTTGCCTTAGGCACTGTCAGCATATGTTGGTGACAGACCCACATAGCGCACAAATCTGGGCATAAACCCTAAACTTTACTTCCAATATTTCAACTAATTCTACAGTTGAATTCAAAGTGAAGAACATGTCTCTTTAAGACAACAGCAAAAGTCAATTTAAGACACATTAAGCATTTAAATTAAATGAGAGGGGGGAAAACAAGCTATTTTCTCCAGCCTGTATGGTACACAATGCAGCACATCTGTTGTCCAGCTAGTACTGGACAACAGTAATAACTGTTGTCCTGTTGTCTTGGACTTTATATTTTGCTTAAAGGACACCAACAAATTTACAGCTTTCTGAATTTGTCGCTTAGATACAGATTATATGTCTTATTTTTTTAACCCTATTTGGTTCTTGAGGTATAATGGGAGCATAACTTACCTCAGCGTAATATTTTCAGAAACTATTTTCACAAAACCCAGGTTAGGGTTTTCTTGTCATTTAGCATTAACACATGTACAAACTAAGAAAAATACTGAATCAAAACATTCTTACAATCTGCCAAGGAAGAAATGAGTCACCACCAACAGCTAAAATTATAGATACTGGGCAGGTGAATGGAGCAATGTCATGCACTGAGAGTGACTAAACATCATTATAAATGCATATAAAAACACTCGATGTGTGTTAAAATATGGATTATTTATAACTAGCTAATTAAAATCTGCAACAGAGTGAAAACATGAAACTTATGACGACGTTTCCAGATCAGAAGACTGAAATGTGAGAAACGGCGAAGGGAGGACGTTGGACCAACAACTACTTAGAAGATTTCTGCACATAGTAAGACACTTGAAGCTCTCTGACAGGGCTGACATGGGTCCTCTTGATAATAAGGATGGGGGCATATAATGTTGACAGGGTGCTCCATGGTTGGAAAGTTTATTTCCCTCCTACTCGGCTGTCAGCAACAGCTATCTATATTTAATATTTTCATTTCCCAGCATCTTCCCAGATGGCCAGACCCTAAGTAACTTGTAAAGCACAAA
This sequence comes from Poecilia picta, assembly GCA_033032245.1. Lineage (NCBI taxonomy): Eukaryota > Metazoa > Chordata > Actinopteri > Cyprinodontiformes > Poeciliidae > Poecilia > Poecilia picta. The sequence continues at coordinate 29,548,615 of CM065355.1, forward strand.
ACCATTCGTTAAATGTGAATGGCATTTCTTTATGGGCATTATTCATTAAAGCAGTTGGAAGAAGATTTACCAAAAACAAGAATTGCATGCTTCGTGTTCACAAACAGCATCATAGAGCCCTTAAATGTGTCAGAAAACATTTACTTGCTGGTGTCACAACTGCAAGTCAGAAAAGCAAATCCGCATCATCAGTTATTCCAGTATTTTCATTTTCTGCACAAACAAAAAACAACAAAAAAAGATATTGTTTCTGCTCTTTCCATTCCAAAAGGGAAGAAATTGCAGTACATTTTCAGAAAGACAGCTACATTAAAAACTCCATTGGGACTTTTGTTTTGTCAGTATTACTGAATTGCAATGCATGTTTGTGTTATACACTGTAGTTTTCATATGTGTCCATGCATTATATCGAGCTCTGTTTCTGTCAATCTCTCAACTCTCACAGGATGAAAACACGATTCTCCAAATCATCAAATAGTTTGTTTACAGTGAAAGGGTTTTATTAAGTCAGCTATCGGTAAACGTCAACATGTCATCTGACAGTGTAATCCTTTAAGCTTTCTTAAGGTGTCTCTAGTAAGTTTGTCAAAATACACTGTACTATAACAGTTTAGTTCAAGCAGATTGACATTTAATTATTTTATTCTCTGTCTTATATTTTGATTTACTGAAAAAACTTCCCTTTATTCAAAAAGCAAAATTTATTTACCATGTTAAACAAATCAGCAGTTAATTACAAGCCCTTTATATAAACCTAGAGTACCAACCAGAAGGTTTCTCCATGTATGCACTAGGTGAACATGCACATTTCTGACTCTATAAGGCCCCTGCTATGATATCAGTCCATGATCTTATTATTGCAAGACGACAGTGCAAACACCTGCTCCACCACAAAGTTTACAGAAGATGATTGAAAAAACCCCACAAAATTCATGATGGTGGTTGACTCTCACTCAAATCTACATAAAAAAGCAATTAATTCTCAACATATACCAATGCATCAGTTCTATCCTAAGTCAATCATTAAAGGCCAGTGTCCTACCTATTGTAACTCTTTCCACTGGTTCAACAGACCTGAGTTAAATGACAGTTCATTAGCAGGCCTCTGCAGAACATTGTGGTAATCTGAGGAGGTGGCTAGAGCATCAGCTGTGTTGGAGCAGAGGCACATCTAAAAATGGCAGAACAAAGGTCCGTCAGGACTGGAGCTGGACACCATATGTTATGCTCAGATTTTATGCTGAACTGCTAAACATAGATACCTGTAGCTTAAGCTAGCTACTTAATGGATGAAGGCTACTGTGACCAGGTAGGTATAGTGTAAACTAAAGTCATTAACACAATCCACTGACAGGTTTAACATTTTTGCATTTCCTTTTGGAGAACATTTTGAAGCAGAAGACAAAGTCATAATTGTTGACTTAATGTTTGGTTAAAACTGCCCAGTTTGAATGAATGCATAAACCAATGATTTGGATTAAAAAGGTGACCAGACATTGTTTTAGTGCGTCTTTCCTATTTGAATGAATAATTAGCCTAACATAAGTGTTTTCAGGCAGTAGGATGATGTCAGAGTACCTGGTGAAAACCTAGACACATTTTCCTCCTAATCATGTAAAGCACTTTGAAATGCCTTGTTGCTGAAAATGTGCTTTACAAATATTGCCTTGCCTTACACAGACACCCTCTGTCTGCCCATGTAACACATTTTCTATTTCTTTCATTACAGCCAGATAACATTTATATTGAGTTATTTCAGTGGGAGAAAAGAATGTGTGCAATATCACCGATTTATGTTACTTTCAAACATTTTTATAAACTGAGATAAAATAAATTTGCATGAAGTATGAATTTATAACCCATCACAAGGCTGATGAACAACCACCAGTCAAGAAAATAAATGCAATTCTGATTAAATGAGTGCACTACTGTCAAGGTCTCAGTCAAACATGGTGCAGAGGCCAGTAGATCGGAATACAGATGGCAGATTTAATAGATTGCACACCTGAGAGAAAGCCTACTAATGTTACAGGATGGTAATTGGGTTTTGTTTTAAGAATTTATTTATTTATTTTTTCAGAGTTATCCCCAGGGTCCACTGCCATGCTGTGATGGTATACAGCCTCAAAGAGAAAAGAGACACAGGAACAGCTGCTGTGGCTGCTCTCTTCCTGGTTCGGACCGAGCTGTCCTCATTCTATCCAAGTGTCTGATTGTATTTCCATCGATTGAACGGTGTTTGCGTTCCCTCTGCCTTCCTTAGATACCCATGCAAACATTAGACCATACAGGATGGAAAGGGATAAGGAGAAAATGCTTCATTTAGCTTTAGAGTTTATGCATCCGTATTGAAAATGCATCCGCATACACGTGTTCAGAGGGAAGTGACTTGAGTAGCTTACTTCAAGAGTTTGATTTAAAGGCACTTTTTGTGAGTACTTTGCCATCTTTTCATCATATAAATGAGTTTCATGTGTCCTAGTCTTCCTGCCCCTTTGGACATGTGAATTGGCCCCAGTTGTCTGACTGATGTGTTATTCTGGACAGGCTGCTCAGCTCTGCTCTGTATTCCGTCGACAGACACAGTGGGGACTCCTCACTTAGATGCCAGCATGCGAGCCGCTGGGAAAGTATTGTCCAGATGCTTCTCTCCCAAACCAGGAAGTTTCCTTGCCAGCAGGAACTCAAAGCTCTAATTTTACACTGCTATGTATGCCACTGTGCTTGTTCATGTGTTCACTGTAAGCTGGTAGCCCCGATATGGCTATGCGACTTTGATATAAGGTAAATAATCCTATTTTCTAAAAGGCTCAAGCTTCAAAAGATATGAGGTTTTCTTACTGCTTCAAATGTTATTCACCCAATGATGTTGGAAACACCAGAGCAAGATGTAAACATTTTTCTTGCAGTCAATAACATTTAGTAAAAAAAAAAGCTTTTGATGAATTGATGAACATGTATGTATGTCAAGAAGTAATTTTAGTGCTAAAGCAGTAGCTTTCACTGGTTCTATTTGCTAAATGTTTTTGCTTAGCCAATACATCAGTTTTTTTATATATATATTCATTTAGTTTAATTAGTAGTGTTGGTAATTGCTGAACATTAATTAGCAGTGAGTAATAGGCACATAATTGTGTCACAATTGCTTACTATGAAGTTAGGATGCCTTAGGGGACACAACTGTTGCATCTCGATTTGAGTTGTTGTGGCTTTCTCATGGTAAATTACATTTTCTAATCTTTCAGTCTATTCAAATCCAAATCTTTTTCTCTCATCGTTTTCTGTCCTGCCTTACCATTTCTGTATTTATAAAAGCCTTATGGTGCTTTTAACATTACTGAAGCAGTTGTCTGGGCCTTAATCTGATACTGGGCTTGTCATTATCCATCAGCGGTGACAGCCTGTCCTTTCCAATATCCTTTGTGCTTCCATCTTTCCTTTTCACACCTAGACATGTCTCTGTCTGCTTCATAAATATTCAACACGTTGCAGGAATTCATACACGGAGAATCTGACACGCCCCATCATTTCTAAGCACGGGCACATGGGCACAGACACTCTGTGTCCAAATCTGTTTTTGTGTCCTTTATTTATCACCTCACCCTCTACTTTTCAACCTGCATCTGCTTTAAACTTCCTGCCTGTCCACTCTCCTCTCTTCACACGCAGCTCATCCAGTCTAACTTTATCCCTTAAGCAATCTAAGCTCTGTTCATTGCAGAAGTTTTCGATGCTAATAGAGGAAAAAGTTAAGCTGAATGGATGCATTCTTGACCTCAGACAAAAAAAAAAAGCCCAAAGAAAGCCAGTATAGCACCACTATTTACTTGTTTATAATGTTCTTAGTTGCATCTTGGAGGGAGATGAGGTCAGCATATCAGCTTAAAAATTCTGGTACCGAGTTGTTATAGGGCAAAAGTATACTTACAATGAGTTTTAGCTTGGAGGGCAATATAGCTTTGCCATCAATACAGAGCCAGAGAGTTGGCAAAAACTGATAATATGAAACTAAAGGCTTACGACTTCCAAAATCTATGACTTAGATAAAGCAATTGTTGGTATTTTGTTGGGTCCCTGAGAAAATAAAACTGACTTTAGTGTGTTACAATGCATCACAGGCAAACCGCTAGATCCCTGACTTTCTTTTTGTTGTTGTTATGGTTATTTTCAAAGACATCCACCAAGGGAACGTTTATTTCTCTATCAAATCACAGGAACAATGAATTTATAATACAACATTTGACATAATGCAATCTACACAAAAAGAATACTGAATAGACCAAGTTTTAATTCTGATTTTTAGGCATTTTGATTGGTGACACCACAAACTGATCAACTGGACTAAGAAAATATTATTACACACAGGGAACTTCTGACAGATTCTTAAGCATTTCAGTTTTGTATTTAAAATCAAAAGTGACTATATATTTTAAATAGTCACTATATGTTTATTTGTATATGCACATACACTGATGTAGCTCAAGTGATCAACTTATCAGGCCTTCTGGCTCTTCACTCTGTGCTGTATCTTCTGCAGCCGCACAAATACACGTGATTAGAGTCGTGCCTTTTTTTTTTGGACTTCCTCGGAGGTTTAGAGGAGCGTACTTAACTCTCTTAACTCATCTGTAACACATTTTGGAAAGCAATACAAAGTTGCACACATGTGGAAGAGCAGTAAAAACTTGTGATTGTAGTCTAACATGGCCAGAAGCTTCCAGTCAAGTTTTCTGGTGTTGGGAATGAAGGAAACCAGGTCATGGACAGGAAGGGAAACCCAGGGTGAAAAGAGTCAAGAAATAGACAAGAGAAGGAAAGAAAAAGACAGAGAGAGAGAGAAGAGAGAGAGAGAGAGAGAGAGAGAGAAAGAGCATTGCAGCTGTAAAACTCACTATATAATCATTTGGTCATAGTCAGCCTCTCTCTGTGTTTGGTCTGCTGGTCACAGGCAGGACATTTACACTCTGTGTCTCTGACATAAATCATGTCACATGGCTGAATGAACAGACACTGCCAGCATTTTAGCTCCTGCAACACCCAACTCTGAGCAGAACCACCCCTGGTGTCAAACACACACTGACACAGCGCACAGCAAAGTGTAGACTTTCTGGATGCACACCTTCTTCACACAGAGATCCTGAGTTGTAAACAGGGCATCATGCCTAAGTATACAGAAACACACATGCGGACGGGCACACTCTGTGTCTTCTATGAGTCGGCAACAAACCATGGCGGTAGATTGCTGCGGAGCTTTGGAATCTGAGGGATAAGATTTAGTTCATTATTTAAAAATATGAAGAGTGATTTTGAATTATTAATTCTCCTGCGACGTCGTGTTGTGGTGTGAGAGGCAAACAGAAGCCGCCGTCACACTCTCCTGGTTCTTGTGCCCCCCTCTCCGTGCTGGATTGATATAATCTGGCACAGGTTTCACATGCTGAAGCTCCCCCCTTTTGATGCTTGTACAAACATGGGGCCTGAGACAACAGACTGCAAACGCTTTGATGCAATTAGCCAACAGAGTGTGAAGCAGAAAACCTTTGTAGCTTTCTACACAGCTCATGTAAGCAGTGTCAACACAAAAGGACGCGCAGATCAGTCGACAGAAGCCGAGTTTCTTTGTTGATGCCACTCTGTATCCCTCGTGTGTCTGTCACAGAGTGAATCTAATGCTCATATGAAAAACGGGAAGGATGACGGGGAACCTAGTGGGAGCCGCGCTGCCCTGTGTGTGGTGTGTGGTTAGGGAAGGATGCGATCGTACAAAAGCCAGTGTGTGGATTCTGGTGGAAAACCTTTTAAAAAAATACTCTACAGAATATAAGAAAAAGGTCAATGTTTGACAGACAAACTGATAAAGTTAAAGCACAAAGAAAACCGCACGAGTGCTGCCATTTAGTTTTGTCAAATGACAGATTTTTATCATTTGAACAGAGTTTTCTGACAAAGAACAAATTACCATTCATTCTGAAAGCACTAAAAGATGTTTATGTTAGTCAATGTATGAAAAATAGTTCACAAAACAAGTAACCCATTAAGCCCTGGATGTCTAATGGCGTACAATGATATAAAAAGACAAAAATTTAAAGAAAAAAATCTTACTAAAGTTCAAACAGAACACCAGAATAGGGAGGTAAGGGGATCTAAGTTGATTTGGTTGTGGCTTGGTTTTCACAAAGCAAATGATCAAATTGATAATATAATGATAATGTATTCCCTGTGCTCCAAAGACCTCAGACCAATAGAAAAACCACATATCTGAAGTCGAGATTTGTATGTAAAGGTTACAAATCCGCCTAAACATTTGGAACATGTCGTACCAATATGAAACAACATCTCTATGAATGTTTCCAACAGATTGTTGACTCTATATCACAACAAATAAACACAGTTTCCAAAGGCAAAATGGAGTCCAAATGGGTTCCTGTAAAAACTGTTTTTAAGTTATTGGTGAGTGTGTGTTTATTGTCGTCATCACCAGCTAGCCCAGTTTCTGGTACTGACTGTGTGCTGTACATGGCTGGAAATACCAGGGCTACACTCTTTTCTTTACAAGCAATAAATAAACCGTTGCCAGGGGAGCTGGTGAAGGTGGAACAAAACAAAGGAAGGATAGGAAAGAAACTTCCTGAGCTAGCATGGTGGCTCTTTAAAAAAAAAAAAAAAAAGTGGGGAGTCTGAGGCTAGAAAGAAATGAGGCAGAAAGAGACAGCAAAAGTAAGAAAGAAAGCATAAAAACAGCAGGACAAAAGTGTTTGGCAAGCTAATTCCCAGATATCGACTTCGCTTTGATTAGTAACTGGAGGGAACCTTTTAATGAGAACATTCTTTAATCAAACTCCAACATAACAGTGAACTACTCTTGCATGGAGCTTCAGACATCCTCCCCTTTGCAAGTCAACAGATGATGATCCTGCTGCTCTCCCCCAAACTGAGAAAGTAATCGCCTGCTTAAGTATGTTCAGACACTCAGGTAATTTATTATCTTGTGCAGCTTTATTGCTGCAGATTAAAACTTCCTTTCTGGGAGCTTAAAGAGACGTGTGTGTGTGTGTGTGTGTGTGTGTGTGTGTGTGTGTGTGGTTGTGTGTCAGGCTTTACCTGGCGCATTCCAGCCTTAATGACATATTGTGTGGTGTAATTGTTTCCAATACCTGGCCAGTGGTTTTCTGTGTGGACTCCAGGGAAATAGAGTTGATAGGGAATGATGGGCGAGGTTTTCTGAGTGGCGAAATAAAAGATTCCGAAGGAGAAGCACATCAAGTAACATGGATGGACTAAAGAATAAGTGCAACCTTTAGGGACAAACACTTTGAGGTGCATTAAATGTTCTGTAGGCAGAAATATGTCAGCGTATGGCTGGGGTAGTCAGAGAGGGTTTGTCTTGGTGGTCTCCAGTGCACTCATTAGGAAGCAGGGACAGCATCTCAGTGCCCCTCCTTTCCCAAGAGAAGGAAAGCAACTAATTAGAGGTCTGTCCTCCTTCCTGACACATCCCCGTCCCCAAAGGAGCATCAGAGCTAAAGTGGGGGGAAGAAAAAAGTAATTACAAATTGTATAAAAGAAGCAATAGCTTTTGCTTCACACAAAGAAATAGCCGAATATAACCATAATTGAAATGCGTTATTGCTGGTAAACCATTAAACTTTAGAATTTAGTCTCACTATTTGTTGTTTTGGGTATGGACCTACAATATAATGGCACCTGTCCAGGCACTAAGACACATTTCTGTTCTTCGACTGCAGAAACAGGCCTCAGCCGTCTTAGCTCTCCTCTAAAAGTGGACGACTGCTTCAATTATAATTTCACAGTTTGAGTTATATTTGAAGATTAAAGGTCAGACTAAGCAGCGATTACCAGTTATCCCCCAACCCTCGACACCCCCACACCTGATGGCAGATCTTCTGCAGTATTTCCCCCTGTTGAGCTGGAGGAGTTTGCATAAGTGTGGAGAAGAGGTAAACGGGACTTTAACTGGGAACTTTGTTCTTGTTATCAACACCTGTGGAAAACCTTTTCTCTGTGTTGTCTAAAAAATATTTCATTGTCCCGACAGGCCTTGTAGGAATTTATAATGATGTGTCTCTTCTTAGGCATATTAAGACATATTGGTGCTTACAAAGCTAACACACTGTCCTGATCCAGCAGAACACTGTGACTGCCACTTGATTCCAATAAAATGCCTGATTCATAACAGCAGCTCATCAAAAGCCGTCTTGTCTGTCAAAAGCTGTAAACGTTTGACTTTAGCAACAAAGTAGGACTCGGTGATCTCCATTGACAGGTAATACATGATTTTCAATACTCCAGCTTACATGGCAAGGTTGAGAAATAGAGCGAGAAAAAGTGAAAAATGCCAATTTTTTTTACATTGCAGCAATAAGAAAGAAGCTGCATGTGTAAGTGAGAAATCACAGGCTTCTCTTTATCATCAGGCCTGCCTTTTGTAGCTCCATGATGAGTTCTTTGGTCATTATTGAAATGATGTGGCTGAATTTCTGTTTGTAAATGAACACAGTTTCAGTATCTCACACTCAGCACTGGACATTGCTTCAGGTGCTGTTTTTAAATTGCGACCAGATGCTAAATGCAAACCTCACCAGATATGATAAATGCACCCCCTCACTTTTCTGTTGCTATACAGTCCCTGCAAGATTAAGTTAAAGAAAATAATTGGGTGGACACACTGCTTCTTTGTTTTGTTTGCACTGATCATAATGCGGTTGTATTGACAGAGCATAGGATGAAAAAGCCCAATAACGCTTGATTTTTCTTCTTACTCTACTTTTTTATTATTATTATTTCTTGAGGCATCTTCATTTGAATCATCAATTTTTGTTGGGCTACCAAACTAGCAAGAGAATAGTGTGCTGATCATCTCTGGTTAATGCTCGGATTGCATCTTAGGCTTTTCATTAGATCTCATTACACTTGCCTTTCAATTGCTTGCACTCTTGAAATGATTTTGCAGGTAGAAGAATTGTGAACGCATGTGTCGAGCTTTGTGTCAAGGAAAAAAGTGTAGTTTTTTTTTTCATTGATTGCGACACTAAACTACGCGTTTACCATTGAACATCTACGTCTCTCTCTCCTTCTCCGACTGCAATGAATCAAAGGCTGCAGTGGGAGGAAAGCAGAGCTCATTAGCTGCACTTTCCAGGGAACCTCTCCCTCAAACATCTGACAGCTCTGCTCTGATCGATAGCTGTCTTTCTGTGGTGTGTCTGCCTTTACTCAGGCTTGTGAGTAAGCTAAGCGCTGCTGCGCTTCCAAATAGATGGACTGAATTACTCCATGCTCCGCAGGGAGGCTAGACTTTGAGCAAGTGCTGACTACAACTGACATGTTTATATATTTTATTTTTAAAGAGAATGAGCTGTCAAACTCCCTCAATCTTTCATGATAGGGGAGACAAACAGTGGGGGACAAGTATTGGTGTTGTACTCAGTTATGGTGTTTGAAATGAAATAAACTTGAAAATGCTCTGTCTGTGTGCGATCAGTCTTTTGTTGTTCATATTTCAGTTAAAAAAAGTAACATTCGGTGTTAAATCCCTGTGCTCTAGGTAGTGATGGGTATGATATGGATTTGCTGATACTAATCCATAATGACCGGTTTGTGGGAATTAAAAACTGTATCAAGAATAATTCAGCAGTTTCCAGTTACATCCAAGGATGATCTTAATCTTTCTTCTGTTTTTTTTACATTTAACAATTTTGAACTGGCAGATAAACAACCACTGACTGAGAATAAAAGTTTAACACTTCCAGATGCTAAATGGAGTTCAGTTAGACATGAAGTACAACACAATGTCTGTGAGAAAGAAAAAAAAAACTATTTAACTATTCATTAACTATTCATTTAAATTTTTAAAATTACTTCATTGTTAAATGCACCACTAAAACAACAAACAAATTTACTTATGGATTTGTATATTTGCTTCTGCCTGATTTTTTATGAATTACAAAATATCAATATAAAAGGAATATAATATTTCATCCTTGCTACCTTTAGATGCAAAGAGAATCTGTTCTGCCTTGATAGCCCTCACAAGTGAATCAATCCATATTGGATTATAGCATGTCCCCTTTTAATAAATTAACATCAAGAATGTTTATTTAAAAAACATAATTTACTAAGCCTAATCTTGGTCTTCTTCTGAATTTCTTTGAAATTAGTTTTTCCAACTAGGGTTTCAAACACTTTATCTGACAGTATCACAAAAGAGGGATAGAGTTTGAGTTATTTTACATAGTTGTTATATTACTTCAGTTTTAGTTTCAGACATTAGTAAGACTGGTAATTAAAATTTAAACATCTATACAATCTTAAAAGGACACATTTGTTATCTAATGTCTCTCACATACAAATAAACCCACCTCTTTTAACTACAATGTAGCTCAAAAGAGACCCATAATTTTTGGCACTGATGTTGTTTCACCAATCTTCATGGGCAAACTGTGTTAGAAATTAAACTCTTTGAAACGCTTTGTTCTATTTTTAGTTTCTAATGGGTGTCAGAAAGGCCACAGTGGAAGTACATTTGGTAATAAATTGATAAACACAGAGCACCAAACTCCTTGTACTGACTGTATGTGGTGCTTTCTGACTTTATTGGTTTTGATTTGTGATTTTCTGGGATGAACTTTCTTCTAGAAGACTGCAGCTCTAACATAGACGGCAAAAATGAATGTGTCGAATACCGCGTAAAGCTTCCAAATGTAAAAAAAAAAAATCAAGGTGTAACCGGTGTATACTAGAGGTGTTCTTAACTAATAATCTAGTCTTATACAGTCGGTTAACCTTGATGTGTTCTGCGTTGTGTTCAGATGAAGGAGGGAGTCAGACCACTGGAGTTGCTGGTTGATCTTTAATACAGGTTGCCGGCAGAGGCCTGCACAAATAGAAATACAAAAGCCCTTTAACATGCAGCTCTTCCATGCACAGGAGTCGGAATTCCCCTCTTCCCAGGCAGCCTAGCGCCAACTGCGAGTAGTACAGTAATGTTCCCAGAAATAAATTCACAATAATACCAAAAAAAATGATAAAAATAAAGAAAACTCTGAAATAATTGCATAACCCAGATGTTTTGTGTACTTATACAACCAGCTTAAACATTATAGAACAAAATAACCAAATACACATACCTGCACAAATAGAAATACAAAAGCCCTTTAACATGCAGCTCTTCCATGCACAGGAGTCGGAATTCCCCTAGCAGATAAGCACATGGAGAAATCCTGTGACTAACTAATAACTGATAGTTCTAATATTTACAATAGAAAATTCTGAACTTGTCAAAAGAAATGTATGTATTAAAACATAACCATTCACAGCTGCATTTGCTTTCAATTATTTTATGAATATCAAAAAAAACATTAGCTTAACCAAGAGTAAGAAACGTTCCTACCTCTTCCCAGGCAGCCTAGCGCCAACTGAGAGTAGTACAGTAATGATGTCATAGAACATTCTCTTAAAGCAACAGTACAGGTAGTAGTGTTTATCAAAATAAAATAAAGTAATACAATTATTAAAAAGTAACAACAAAAAAGGATTCTTCAGTGTTGATCAGGATTTGGTGAAATTTCAAACATTATAAAAATAAATAAAAGCACATTTTCTCAACTTGTTACATTCACCCCCCGTGAAATTCACCAAACTCCTGAGCGTGATCTAAAGAAATGAGGATATGTCCACAACCGATTTATTCTGGCACAAATGAAGAGTGAGACCTAGTCCACACATCCAACATAAAAGCTACCCCCTACAGAAGGTTCAGGAAAGAAAGAGATTGATCAGGTCTCTTCAATTCCCTAGTTCAATGTCACGCCTGTTACGTAACACAGCATCTGGCCCATAAGACTCCTGTAATGTAAATAATCCTCATCAAACTAAAACTGAACATCCCCAAATCAAAATCTGCATAGTAAGTACTAAATAGCAGAAATCACAGATAACACATTCACCATACAACTGGAATCAGCGTTTAACTGTGTGGAATGGGTCAAAATGCAAAATGTTAGAACTCTTTGAAAATGGCCTCTGGACCATAGATTCTATCAGTCTGTTCACTGACTTAACTAATCGTCCAGCACGGGTTCTAATCTGGCCATCACTGTCAATGTTCGACTGTGAAGTGCTTAGATCGGAAATGGCAGAGTGAGGTCCAATTCTGCTGGCTGAAGAATCAGAATCCGCATCAACTGAAGCCACTGGTTCTTTTGATGCAGTTTTTCCAGACTCTAATGGATCCTCAAGCACGGGCACAGTTGGAACTGCAGGACCCAGAGAATTCAGTGAATCCCCCATATCAGGCAATGAGGAGCTTTCCTCTCCACTGTTGCCGGTCTCGTCATCAAATCCATCAATATCCATGGAGACATCTGTTGTGACCTCACCATCTGACCTGGAAATTGGCAGGAAACTCACATCCAACAGTAGGTTTCTGTGCACAACTTTCATATGTCCCTCGGTATCTTGTATTTTATAGACATGGATCTCTGGATGCACTTCAACAACAGTGTACACAATATCCTCCCACTTGTCAGCCAGCTTCCTCTTTCCGCGTTCTCCTTTATTCGCCACAAGAACCCGATCTCCAACTGACAGATGAGCGCCTTTGGCACGCTTGTTGTATTGGTGGGACTGGTGTTGCTGTTCAGCCAAGGAATGTTTCTGGGCAATTTCCACAGCACTTTCCAGAGAGGAAAAGAGAGACTTGACATAGGAGTCATAATCCACAACTGCTGAATCATTCAGGACATGGTTGAACATTATGTCGACTGGCAATCTTGGGACCCGCCCAAACATGAGATAAAAGGGCGCGTAACCAGTCGTTTCATGAATGGTTGCATTGTAAGCAAATGTGAGTGTCTGGATTTGTTCTGGCCATCGCTGCTTCTCCTTAAGAGGAAGTGTACGGAGCATTGAACCCAATGTGCGGTTGAATCGCTCAGTTACACCATTTCCCATTGGATGGTAAGCTGTTGTATGGGATTTTGCAACACCTGCCAGCCGAAGAAGTTCTGCGACCAGGTTGCTTTCAAAATTGGTGCCTTGGTCAGAATGTATGCGCTTTGGGAAGCCATACACACAAAACACATGATCCCAGAGCTTTTTGGCCACCTGTTTCGCCGTCTGGTTAGCACAAGGGAAAGCATGAGCCAGTTTGGTGAAATGGTCAGTGATCACTAAGACATCTACTGACCGTTGCTTGCTATCCTCAGCTGACCAGAAATCCAGGCAAACCAACTCCATTGGTGCAGAGCTCTTAATACTTTCCAAAGGTGCACGAGCTGCTGGTTCTGGTGTCTTCCCAAATACACATCTCTGGCAACATTTGACATATGCGCGCACATCTTTCTCCATGTCTGGCCAATAGAACCGCTGCCTCGCAAGAGACAGAGTACGGTCTTGTCCTTGATGACCTGCTAGATCATGAATGCCAGACAGAGCTTTATCTCGTAAACAATGGGGTAGTACAAACTGGAACCTTTTCTGCTTGGTTACAGGATCCTTTATGACTCTATACATCACACCATCATGGGCTTCCAGCTTGTCCCACTGTTTCAGCAGTCTGTTGGCTATCAGGTCCCCACTAAGTCTTTCTCGCCTAGATGGTCGTTTTTGGGCAGCAACAAAGGGCAACACCTTAGAGATGATTGGATCCTGTAGTTGGCTGCACTGCAGTTCCTGAATGGAAAACACAGGTAGTGTATCCTGTCCACTTTGAAGCTGGTGAGTATGTTGCGTCAAACACAGAGCTCTAGATTCTGCACCCTCAATCCAGTCACAGTGGGCTTGACAAAGAGCTCTGACTTCAGCTGTGTCATAGCAACCCTTCAGTGATGGTTGAGCCACTGATCTATCAGACTGTGGCTGACAGCTGAATCTGAAGATGTCCTGCACAGAACCTACATTGACCTTGTCAGCTTCTTGTGTCAGGGACAGGTATGACTCCTCCAACAATCTATGACTGATTGGTTTAGCAAAGGGGTCTCGACTCAAGGCATCGGCGACCACATTACTCCTTCCAGGTAGGTGTTTTAAGTCAAAGGAGTATGAAGCGAGTTTTGACACCCATCGGATCTCACATGCGTCAAGCTTCGGCTTTGTCAGGAGGTAGGTAAGAGGGTTATTATCTGTCCAGATGGTAAAACTACGCCCCTTTAGCCAGTGACTAAATTTTTCACAGACGCTCCATTTAAGAGCCATGAACTCCAACCTGTGGGCTGGGTATTTTTGTTGTGATGCACTGAGAGTCTTACTCGCAAAGGCAACAGGTCGAGCTTTGGATTCTCCTTTCGCTACTTGTGATAGGACTGCTCCGAGACCATCCAAAGACGCATCAACAGACAAGATAAATGGTTCATCAAAGTCTGGATGAGCAAGCACGACACATTCCAATAGCATAGTCTTCAACTTCTGAAAAGCATCTCCACATCCCTCTGTCCAGTCGGCAGGCGTTAATTTACGATAGGTGCATTGGAATCTCCTGTTCTTGGCTGACTGCCCTCTCCTTTTTTGTCCTGCAGTAAGTGCAAACAAAGGTTTTGCTATGGAGGAGCAGTTAGGAATAAAATGTTGATAGTAGAACACCATGCCAAGGAAAGACTTGATTCTTTTAACAGATGGCGTACAACCATCCTCTTCCATGAGGTCTGAAGTCGACATCTTGGTGATCACCTCCACTTTGCCTGGGTCAACTGACACACCGTTTCCATCAATGACATGTCCTAGGAAACTGACCTGCTTCCGCATCAGATGGCACTTTTTGGGGGCTAGTTTAAGGTTGTTCTCCCGCAACCGCTGGAAAACAATCTGTAGTCTTGATAAAGCCTCATCCTCTGATGGTGCAAATACAAGCAAGTCGTCAAGATAGCACAAGAGCTTTGTGAAGTTCATATCCCCAAATATCCCAATCATCATTCGCATGAATGATGCTGGACTGTTGCATAGACCTTGTGGCATGCGATTATATTCGTACAGTCCAAGGGGAGTCGTAAAAGCCGTGTACTTCTTGTCATCTTCATGCATAGGGATGTTGAAAAAGCCTGAGGTGAGGTCCATCGTGCTAAAGAAGCAGTTCCCTCCAAGTGCAGCCAGACAGTCAGACTGGTGAGGTAAAGGGTGGGCATCCTTTATGGTGCGGGCATTCAGCCACCTGAAGTCATTGCAAATGCGAAGTCCACCATCTTTCTTCCATACCATCACCAGAGGTGAGGCATATTCACTTGAAGACTTCCTAATGATTCCTTTTTCCTCCATGTCATTCAGAGCAAGCCTCAACTTCTGATAATGAGCAGGGGGAACTCTCCGGTATGGCAACCGGAATGGCCGATCGTCCGTTAACCGAATACGATGGGAGTATCCATGCACCCTGCCACAGTCTAGAGAATCTCTGGAAAAGATATCTTGATACTCCATCAACAGTTCAATGAGACGGGACTTGCAAGTGTCACTGACTTGACACGAGTCCAAATCAATAGTCTCCAAGCCCATGTCACATAAGTTTTTGAAAGAGCCATCGTCATTGCTTGTCGCAACCAAACCATCATCTTGTAACTTCTCTGGGTTTTCTGTCTGTTTCTCTGCAGCCATGTGCATTCCCTGGAAGACATTAAAGTCCTCAACTGCTAAGCATGGTGAGACATCAGCTAACTTGCAGTTTCTTTTCAGAGTCAAGGTTTTGTCAGATGGGTTCACTATTGTCATCGGCACCCATCTATCACCCCAAAGTGGTGTGATGAGTTGACCCACTAGAACACCTCTCGGTATAGCTTTTGAGCAGGTGGGCTCGACAATGACAGTACTTCCGGGTGACATGGGGATGTTGGCAGGAAGCCTGCCCCAAACTAGATGTTCATGTCTGGGAAGCAGGGTCACTGCTTGAGTCAACTTCACAGTGCCAATTTTGTCTGGAACCTCAGTACCCCTCCAGCCTTCAACATTTGTGAACATTGACAAAAACTGTCCAATCTCGGGGATAGAGGCACAGTCATGCCGAGATGCAATGTCCCAATAGTTATCACCCCCTTTCAGAACATGGATGATGTGCTTAATAACATTGGAGCCCAAAATCAGATCATCCTGCTGACCAGGTATAACCAAAGTGGGTACACTGCAGGAAACCCCATAAAGCTGCATGTCTAAGTGATAAAATCCGTCAGGCTCAGTCCGCATACCCCCACAGCCCACAAGAATTATGCTTTCTTGGGGATGCTGCTTGTCAGGCAAAACCCCAGCAACACTCAGCTTCTCCACTGCATGCTCACTAATACTGCATGCCATTGAGCCAGTGTCCAACATGCCATTAAGCTGCACAGAGCGACCGATGGTGACAGGGGTGTAAAACAGCTCACTGAATGCCTGAATCTTATGTGCTGCTTGAATGATTACTTTGGATCCCTTAGGTGCAGCCGAACAGCTGGTTTCATAAAGGTCAGCCAAATCACAGGGGTTGGAGAGGGATTCACGTGCAAAACCCACACCGCCTCTCCCCAGGCATGGGTTTTCTAGTTTAACTGTTGGTTTGGCTCAGTAGAGCTGCTTTCAGGTTGAACTCTCCGCTGTGCAGTCTGCTGAGGGCAATCTCTCTTCCAGTGGCCTGGGGACAGGCACTTTAAGCAACGGTTTTCCCGTCTGCAGTGACTCAATGTAGAATGGTCTTGAGAACCACAAGCCCTGCAAGACCTCTGCAAAGGCTGAGGCATAGCAACCTTACCACTCTGGGTTCTAGACACCTGGTCATGTTGCAGCACTAACCTGTCCAATAGGCTCACCAGGCTTCTCAGACAGTCACTATCAGTGCCGGCAGCCAACGGCGTAGCTGGTGGAAGGATCCTAGACTGTCCAACTTGGCCAGCAATGTCTGAAACAGGACTTTCAGTCTTATGCACATGACATTGGGAATGTACCTTGTGCACTGGGGAGTTTTCTCTCGGTTGTTGAGTGTGTGGAGCCTTCTGAGATTTCTTCCCCATCATGTGTTCATCCAGTCTCTCTTGAATCTCATTCGCCGACCACTTCTCTGCAGACTTAAATTTGAAGACACTGGCAAGAGGCTGGTCAGGGCAGTGTTTAATAAACATCATGCTCACTTCATGTTGTGGGTCATCTATCCCACGACCTTGCCTCTTTAAGCACTCATCCGCCACATCCATCATCTTGTTCAGCCGTATCCAATACTCCATGGCATCCTCACCAGGCATTGGCAATGTGTTGTAGAAATCTGCCAGTGGCATACTGGAGTAAGTCAGCTCACTGAAGTGCCGTTTCAAGATGTCAAAGACTAAATGAGGACTTCTGACATGGTCAATAGACTTATCATTACGTAGTTTGATTCTCACCACATCCCCAGCCTTGCCCATTAGCCTTGCTAATATTTCTTGGGAATGTTCATGAACTGGAACTGCTCTCTTCTTCAAGTACAAAGACATGAGACTCTCCCATTCATGTACTGTGAATTTGTCAGAGCCATCACCTCTAAATATAGGTGGCTCTTTTGCGTCGGAGTGCATAACAAAACTCACATTGGATGGAGTCGCCTCACTCGACAGATTGGAAGCCCCTGTACTACATGGGCTCTCACCAGAAAGGAGCTGAGCTCTAATAGAATCACCCAGTTTCTCAGCCAACTGAGTAATAAGAGAGCCTAGATCTGTATTCTGCTCAACCTGACTGGACACAGGCTGGCCCAAAAACCGAGTTGAAGTAAGTTGCGGGGTATCAAATGTTGTTTCTCTCTGCCCTGGTGATCTGGGTTCTAAGGTCCGGTTAAGAAACCCCCTCCCCACACCAAATTTGTATGGTCGAGCCACAAGTTCTGGGTCCCCACCCTCAACAACATAGGTTCTAGACTCAGCCATGACTCTCAAACTGTACACACAGTATTGAAATGCTTAACAAAAGAAAATGTAACGCCCAAAACAAGATGGCTACCAAATAGTAACAAATACAAAAATAATCTCAAGAATATAGGTGGGGAAAAAAAAAGGATTCCAATAACAAAACCAAATTTTCTGCAACAATAAAGCGCCTTCCACAGAAAAACCTCAACAGTGTGAAAAGGAAGTAAAAACAAAACTCAAACAGCTTCCCACGGCGGACGAGCTGATGATCGTCCTTAAATAAGATCCAAAAGAAAGGTCACGGCACCATTGTAACCGGTGTATACTAGAGGTGTTCTTAACTAATAATCTAGTCTTATACAGTCGGTTAACCTTGATGTGTTCTGCGTTGTGTTCAGATGAAGGAGGGAGTCAGACCACTGGAGTTGCTGGTTGATCTTTAATACAGGTTGCCGGCAGAGGCCTGCACAAATAGAAATACAAAAGCCCTTTAACATGCAGCTCTTCCATGCACAGGAGTCGGAATTCCCCTCTTCCCAGGCAGCCTAGCGCCAACTGCGAGTAGTACAGTAATGTTCCCAGAAATAAATTCACAATAATACCAAAAAAAATGATAAAAATAAAGAAAACTCTGAAATAATTGCATAACCCAGATGTTTTGTGTACTTATACAACCAGCTTAAACATTATAGAACAAAATAACCAAATACACATACCTGCACAAATAGAAATACAAAAGCCCTTTAACATGCAGCTCTTCCATGCACAGGAGTCGGAATTCCCCTAGCAGATAAGCACATGGAGAAATCCTGTGACTAACTAATAACTGATAGTTCTAATATTTACAATAGAAAATTCTGAACTTGTCAAAAGAAATGTATGTATTAAAACATAACCATTCACAGCTGCATTTGCTTTCAATTATTTTATGAATATCAAAAAAACATTAGCTTAACCAAGAGTAAGAAACGTTCCTACCTCTTCCCAGGCAGCCTAGCGCCAACTGAGAGTAGTACAGTAATGATGTCATAGAACATTCTCTTAAAGCAACAGTACAGGTAGTAGTGTTTATCAAAATAAAATAAAGTAATACAATTATTAAAAAGTAACAACAAAAAAGGATTCTTCAGTGTTGATCAGGATTTGGTGAAATTTCAAACATTATAAAAATAAATAAAAGCACATTTTCTCAACTTGTTACAAAGGCATGGAAGTAATACAACAACACTGGGAAACAGACATTAACTAATGGAAGATATAAAAAAAGACTCCCACTGAGCAGTATTTGATAACTTATTGGTTCAGCCATTCACCAAACACAGCAGGGGTGACGGGATAAAAAGCAACGTTCCTCTTCATTTATTTTAAAATCTTCTCGACTCATACATTCATGGACCGTTGGGGGGCATAGAACAAAAAAATACCCTCATCTAACATGTATGGTGTCTGACAACCTCTGACACAGAAGGGCAGAAACCTTTGCTCTTCTGTCCTTCCTCAGAGGAAGGAGAGAATGAGAGAAAAGGTCCTCAGGGTTGCCTCTTGTCCCCGCGTCCTGCTGAGCTGGCCCGGGCAAGTCTCATTGGGCTTTGGTCTAAATTAGCTGCGGCTTGCTGTTAAGCCCCCGCTTAATATGCTCCTGACTGAGAGTGGAAAAGAGAGTCCCACAGAGGGAAGAGAGGAGACAGAGAGAGGAAACATCAAGAGGATGTGGAAGATGAGGCAAATTTTTCAAGAGGAATCAATATGGGATGGAGGAAAAAGAGAGGATGAAGCGCAGAGGACTGAAAGAATATGAATAGGAAAGACAGGGACAAAGCATCAGAAGACAGAGGTTAGATAATGTGTGTGTACGTGAGAGAGAGAGAAACAGTCAAACAGCAAGAAAGAGAACGAACTTCAAGGTTTGTATTGAGTTGGCAGTGGCAGCACCAGAGGACCTGAACAGAATAGCCTTGGCATCGCTTCTTTGGCCAATTAATGTGAAGCTGTCTGGGTCCGGGGAAGCTATTAGACTCTGGGAGAAGAAAAAAAAAAAAACACATTAAAAAGAACAGGAATAAAGTTCTGTGCCGTTTCCCCACAGTGCTGCTTATATGTAAAGCCCCTTGTTTTTCTTGACTGAATAATAGTCTTCATTCCACCCTCCTCCCTGCCTCCTCTTCAAGCCTCTGGATGTAGGCAGAACATCTCTGCTTTATTAAACATCTCACTAGAGACAGGACACCCTCGTTGACAAGCAGCAGCCTTTATTAAAGATGCCGCAGAGTGGAAAGGAGCGAGCATTGAGATTCAAATTGAGGGAGACAAGTCAACACTCTGTGGCCGTAGCTTAAGTTAACTAGATGTGAGCTGGAATTTGAATTGTTGTTAATCAAACAAGCGACTGTTTTTCTTCACGTTAAATAAGTCTTTCCTGCACTCACACATGCAAGGTGTGTATGCCGGCCCAGGATGGGGGAGGGAGGCTTTTGTGAAAGATGTCCAAATAAATTATGGATAAATATGTGTGGATACATACCAAGTGGACGCAGATGTCTCTGGGATTTGCTGGTCAAATGTTACATAAAGGTTGAGAATCAAAATCACAACGTTTCCATAATAGTACCCCAGTAAACATAATTAAATTAGGAAGAAAAACACAAGAATAAATTTGATCAAGATTTACATTTCAACAGGTTTTGCACGCACTAAAAAATATGAAATAAAAAAAATCACGTGTTCGAATGCAGATTTAAAATCCGTCAAAGCATCTAACATTATTTTGATTCAACAATAGCTAACAATGTTTTTTTTTCTTTTTTGCAATAGTTTTGTGCCATATTACATTAATGAAAGCACAGATCAAAGGAATGAGACTTGTGTTAGATTCACTCTTTGTAGAAATATATGATTATTTGCAGAGTTTATTACTTGGCACGTTAGGTGCTCCTGATCGCAACAACCTGTTCAGAAATGTTCAAATTAAATAGATAAAAAAGAGCTCAGGTAATCAATTTATTATAATGAAATATATTTGTCTTAATTCGATTCCCATATCAAAAACTTATCTGGTAAAATATTCTTAATCCACAATTTAAGTTCAAGCAAAATATTAAATTTTTCGAGACAAAAATATTTATTTTTAAAACGTGTCAACTCTTTTGAAAGATCCTGTTGTCATCAAAATTTTGTGCAAAATATTCTTAGCTTATGTTGCTGGAAATTATTTGACATTTATTCACTTGATTATGGCACATCTTACCTCCCTAAATAAAAATAATAGTGCTATAATAATAATAATAATAATAATAATAATAATAATAATGCATATTTTTACAAGTCCTAAATTATAGAACATTGTGTGTGTGAAAATTTAGTATTGATCATATAACACCTAGTGAAAGGGGAACAGAGGTAAAATGACAGCACTGTAGAAAACATGAGGGCAAAGTAGCATTTAACATTGTTCAATGTATTAATAAAATCGCCTAATTTGTCCAGACATCTTTCATCTAAGTTATTAAATAAACAATATTTCCAGGCTGAATTGCTGAGTGAAAAAAAATGTATAGAGTGATGTCAATCATACCTAGATGTAACCCCCTCCTGTTTGCCCACCTGTCCTTCTGTTTGCGCTCCAATTTGCTCACAGTGTTATTCTGAACCCATCAGCCAAAAGGGGTAGAAAAAAAAACAATTGTTCATGCAAAATGTATATAAGTGACAGCAGACTCTTGCCTCATGTTCCTTAAGAACTATAAAATAATGCACATTTTTGCTCCTAAGGTGTGAGAAATGTCTCAATTTTAACTAAAATGCATTTCTACTGTGTGTGAAAAGTAAATATTACTCAGATGTGTGCAATGCTTCTTTTTGTCTGTTTCACAATTTTTAATCATGTGAAATTGCATAAATCTTGCATCAATTAGGAGACGCTGATTTTGCTCAAGCAAAAATAAATAAATAACACATTAATTTCAAAGACATCCCCCAAATGAACCCCAGATCTTTCCCATCTGTCACATGCAAGTTACGCTCATCTTCCCACTGTACACTGTTGTATTTCTTTTTTTTTTAGCTGAATTTTTCCTATTATGCATGGAGCTCTTTCCCGCTGCGCTCTTCACAAATCTTCTTTCTCCTAAGGTGCATTGCTGCCATCTGTCACTGGCAAAAATGAGCATTCACAGACACACATGAGCACAGTTTGGCTTAACACCAGGTACTTATCTGGTCAAGTGTGTTTACCACTACAGCACATCTTGAGCTTAAGCTGCAAGTGCCCAATATTCTGCTGAGAGATTATTTGAGGGATTTGGGCTGTAGGTGTACCATTTCCCACTTGGACAGCCCATTGGATACAAGTCCAATCACTTAATTATTCTATCACCTCAAATCAATATGGCAAAGCCCAACACTGGGGAAAAAGAGAGATTGGCAAATTTTTTTAAAATAAATAAAAAAAATCAATATTTTCCAGTAAAGGTCCTTGTTTTGCTTCTTGTTAAATTTTTGATGCCTTGACATTTTCTTCTTTTACATACTCCTGGTTATTAAGAATACATTTTTAATTGGTTTGCTGGCTGTTTATAGGGCAATGGATTATAATATAGCATATATGTCCAATGCAGGAGTATGGGGGCATGTGGAGGGACTTTTATGAAGAACTCTACATGCTTGACAGTCTGATGAGGACTGATTAAGGCTTACGCCGTTTCTCACCTCATTCTGATATGCTTTCTCTTGCAGGACCTGCCAGCTGAGCTCACAGATGATGACTCTACTGTGCTAAGGAGCTGTCAGTGATACAGCAGCTGGGCTATAAAAAGATCTATTACTGCCACACCAACCAAAGATCGGTCATTTTATTTCAGAAAAGGCTCACTGACAATTCAAGTCAATCTGACATCTTTGAAGGCATAGATTCAAAAAATATATTTACTTAAAACTTTTATCATTTTTGTGAGGGCTTTAAATGTAAATACATTTTTATTGGGTTCTAGCTGTAAAAGAAGTATTTCACTTTTAATTAATTAACAATAGAAGTTTGTTTTTCTACTGAAAATAAAATCCCTACTTAGCTGGAAGTTTCATGGTTTCAATCTTATTCTGTGGGAGAAAGGTCTTAAAATCTTTTATTATTCTTTACATTTGTTTTCATTCTACTTTAATGTTTTCTAATCTCAAATTTCCCTGCAATATATTTACATATTCAATTCTTATTTCAAGAACATTTTGAAAAGTTGTTTGCTGCCATTTCTTTTTGCAGTTTCATGACTAAGAAGAGAACAACTTTAATTTGCATGTCTGTAAAGACACCTTCTTTATGAAATTCTGAAAACTAAGTATTTTTCTTCAACTTTTATCAATCATTAAAAGATACCTGCCGTAGTAAGCATGTGATTGCTTTATCCTAAAAGTTTAGTTAATGTATTTGTGAAAAAATATTTAGGGCATGCTTTACAGTTAGGCTTACCTAAATCTGTTTCAAAGAGCATTGAAAATAAGATCAGATGTGAGATGTAAGATGTGAGAGCACATTTATTTTTATGACTGGAAGACAGAATAATACGCATTTAATAAATACTTTGTCAGACACTTTTACCTGCTGAAAGATTCACTTTTCTTCAGTGTTTTCCTTGCAGATTTTTTTCCATAAGAAAAAAAATCAGGATGCTAGGACGAATATTTGATTCAGTTCTCTCCACAAACAGTTCCTTAAAGTTGCTAATGGTTATTTTATTTCTGACTTGTTTAATGTTTGAGATACATACATAGTTATCATGTGGTTGAAATAATCTTTGTTGTGTCAATCTTCTATGATTAAATTGGTTGCAGATAGTCTTTAGGATTTTCAAATAAGCTCTCCTTTCAGTGGATACGTGAAACAAACAGAGATAGTTGCTAGATTTCACTTTGACACGCTTTTCAATGTATTAGCATTGCAAAAAACAAACTATTATCCATATGGAGTAACCTCAATGAATGACCTCTTTCTTAATAAGGCTTTTCAGCAATTGAGGATGAAACTCTTTGTATATCACTGTTCTCTCTTTTTCAGGACGAAGAGGCAAAGGCTCTACCCAAAAGGCTGTTTTCCATTAATCTGTGCCATGCGTTTGAATGTGTGTTCAAGTTTTGGGTGGCTTCACATTAAAAAAAGAGCAATCTAACAAGAAACTCTATATTTGCTTTCCATTGAGCTCCAGCAGAGAGCTGCCCAGATGGCCCAATCAGGAAATAGTCTGGCAGATGCATCTGGAGCCAGCAGGACAGATGGAGAGTGGAACAGATATGGGTTGAGTCGTAAGAAGATAAAACATCCACGGGTGAAGGACAGGGGCCACCCCTATGCTTGTTTGTGTTTTCTTTTGCCATATTGCTTTGTTGAAATTTTCTTGCCTTTTTTTTTATTTTCACTGTCGATGTCAATGATGGTGGAATCTGTGACAACAGAGGGTGAAAAGTCGAATAAGCTTGAGAACCAATAATAATATATACCATTGATGACTCCTATTCCCAATAGGAGATGTAGTTTGCCTTGTAGTGAACCAGTAGCACACAGTTATATCATGTTGCCCCCGAGTTTATGTAAGAGGCCTCAAAGGCAAATTGAAAATGTCACCACCTACATTGCTTCAGAAAATCACATAAATGTACATGGAAAATGATGACAAAGTCTTAAGACACTAAATAAAGGTGGTCACAAAATTGTCAGTATGTGTCAGCATGAATGCGGAGAAATCAACTGCAGCAAACAATTTTGTTTGTACAGAAATGACAAAGTTATCCACTGTCTTTGGATTAAAATAAAAGAATGTGATGTACCTCAATGTAAAGCTAGTCTTTACACAGGATTTATTTTCATCAAGTCAAGAACTCATCAGTTTTACATTGAAGACTGCCAAAAACAAGAGGGAAAAAAAAAGATTTAAAAAAAAACCCAGCACTTTGACAAAAAGAGAGATTCAAGTGCAGATGCGTAATTAATAACAATAATAATTAAAACTATTCAAATGTACAATTCAAAATATTTAGAGTTATAAACAGCCTGCAACCTGAATGGAAAAGTTCAGCACACTTGTTATTTGGATGTTGGTTGCAAAGCATGTCGAAAAGTCAAATGTCTTGTGTAATGTGACAAAACAGAATAATGTAACCAAAGAAGAATTACAAAGGGGGGAAACACTTTTGCATAGCCTTGCAAGTTGCAAATAAAAAAAAACATCTTTATTTCAATTTTAAGCCATTTCTTTTCCCTGGAATTTTCTGAGGACAAAACCTATAGGCACACATTATTATTAAATAGCAAGACAAGAACATTGGCTAAAATGTTCACTTTCTCAAAAAAAAAAGAAAAAAAAGAAAAAGAAAATCACTTACCAGCACATTTGGCTGGTGCATTACTGGGATGAGCTACAACTTTTGGTTCATTATTATTCTAACAAGCATCTATCTGACCCAAACCAAGTTGTGCCATGAGTTATCTGGTCTTTGGTAAACCTTAAATCTGACACATATCTATCTAGATCTATATACAGTATATATATATATATATATAATATATATATATATATATATATATATATATATAATAATGGCATATAATGGCGAACCAATGGCGAACCAACCGGACATTGTGGTGGTGGATAAAGAACAGAGGAAAGCCGTTGTGGTGGATGTAGCTATACCAAGTGACTACAACATCAGGAAAAAGGAGCATGAGAAACCGGAGAAATACCAGGGCCTCAGGGAGGAACTGGAAAAGAACTGGAAGGTGAAGACCACAGTGGTGCCTGTGGTCATCGGGGCCCTTGGGGCAGTCACCCCCAAACTGGAGCAGTGGCTAAAACAGATCCCAGGAACAACATCAGACATCTCAGTCCAGAAATGTGCAGTACTAGGCACAGCCAAGATACTGCGCAGAACCCTCAAGCTCCCAGGCCTCTGGTAGAGGTCAGAGGTCAGAGGATGAAAGAGAGAGAGACCACCCGCAGAGGGTGAGAAGGGAATTTTTTTATATAGTATATGTTCTATATATATAAATGTCTATATATCTATATATAAACCAACCGTTTAGACCCCTCAGATCTTCTGATTCTGGTCTGCTCTGCATCCCCAGAACCAGAACAAAACGAGGAGAAGCAGCATTCAGTTTCTAAGCACCACAAATTTGGAACAAATTTCCAGAAAACTGTAAAACAGCTGAAACACTCATTTAAATCTCAAATTAAAACTCACCTGTTTAAGAGTTGCTTGTGGCTAAATTAGGGTTAGAGTGTGGGTTTTGATGTCTTCAATGTTTTTAATTTCTTTTTATTTCTTTTCTCACTGTCTCCATTTTTAATGCCATTTTTAATGAGTTTTAAACATTTGGGTCCTTTTAATCTCTTTCTTTTCGATGTCACATGACCTTTTTCTCTTTTTAAGTTTTTATTTTTACTTTCTTTTTCTTTCTCACTGTTTCTTTTTTTAAAATCTCTTTCTCATTGTTTATTCAATGTCACATGCTGTTTTTATTTGAAATGACTTGCTGCTGAATTGTGCTATACAAATAAAATTTCATTGATTGATTGATTGATAAAATTAAAGGCAACGTGCACACAAATGACAGTATAAGAAAACACAGCATTACATGTTATAGTGTACCATTTATGAAAGAAAAATATCTTTTAGAGTAATCTCTCCCAGTGGGAACAGGCAACATGCTTTTTGCCTGCAGGGATCGCTCCATGATAACAACTGTTTTCTTTTCTGTTTCTTTGCCCCAGCCTGAAAAGGTCAGGGCTTGACTTGATGCGTTACACACCCACGGTAATACCTTCTCAAGCTTGTTGCAACAGCGCCTAACCCGCAAGCTAATTAATCCAACCTGTCTTACAACCCACACGTCGAGCACTTCATCAGGTCCGGTCAGTAACTGCGGTAAGGGTCAGTGGCTCCCAAACGGCGAGGATGCTGAAGCGTGAACAGACCGCTGAGGAAGCAATTGCCAGCAAAGACAGAGGTGTCTGTCATGTGAAAGCTTGTACACACTGCATAGTTCATTCCTCTGGTCACAGGACTGATTATATATGTTGAAGATTAGTCTACTGAGAATGTGTGCGTTTTTTTTAATTTAAACTTTGTTTACAGTTTAAGAAAATAAGGTTTATTTATTTAAAGAAGTGTATTTTTCTCCTAAATTAAATTTGGCTATAAATCTATTCTTAGGCATGTGAAACTCGTTGCCGTGCATCTTTTGAGGTATCACTTCTGAGAACTATAGGTGAAATTAGGTAAAAAAAAAAAAAAAGCTGAAAATATAAGCAGTAATTTAGGACCTACAAGGTGCTGCACAAAGAAATAATAAACTGAAAAAAAAAATTAAAAAACTATCGTTATCCACAGCTTGGAACTAATAAATGAAGTTAAAATAGTTCCCGCAGGTGTGTTTGGTTTGAAGAGTTAATGATGCTCTCGCAGGCTCCCTCAGTAGATGCACAGTAATGAGGAGAGATTCAGCTAAACAAGCCAGGAGACTTTTGCAGAAGGTAGATTTTGGTGTCTCGTTAGTCGTGGCCAATCGATTGCTGTGTCACTGCATCCACCTGAGATCCAGCTCGGCCGTTTTATGCAGAGCTTCGGAAGTGAAAGTGATGCTTGTATTTTACAGCAGATAATCAGAATTTGCTGTTCTGTTCCTCGAAGACTGACTGTACTCTGGAGTTTGATTCATTAAAAGAAAGAAAGCTATAAATATTTTTCAGAGGTTAAATGCTTCAAGCCATTGGTTGAATTTTGGAAGGTTTTGTCATATTTTCAAATGCTTTATTTTCTTTTATCTTAATCTAACAGTGTAGTACTTATAATAATACAATAAAATAATATATAATGTGCTAAATACAAATGGTTGCATGCAGATTTGAACAAAGTATATAAAGAATATCCATAATGTTTTTTTCATTTGCATAAGTTAAATCAGAATAAATGTTTTCTGTTTAGCTGAATTATTTTTTGTGTCCTTTAACAAGCTCCTCACAAGAGTTTACTCTAATTTTGACCCATTCCTCCTGACAGTGCTGGTTTAACTTTGAAAAGTTTTCAACGGTACCTCGTCATCTCACCTGTTTTAGCTCTGGAAAAAAAAAAAGAAGAAAAATTCAATTCAGATCAGGGCTAAATTATGCTTTACTATTATCAATTTGTCCATTTAAAAGATTTGTGTCTGTCACCACACAATGGCTTACCCCACCTCACAGCAAGGCAAACCAAACCAAACCAGATCTCCCATCAAAATGTCCAGAGCATTTTGCCCCCTGAAGCTTTTTTACCCACATTGTCATAATAGTTTGCAGAATTATTTGATTAAATTTGGAATAAGTGAAAATGTACATCCATCCATCCATTTTCTTGACACCCTTGTCCCTTAATGGGGTCGGGAGGGTTGCTGGTGCCTATCTCCAGCTAACGTTCCGGGCGAGAGGCGGGGTTCACTCTGGACAGGTCGCCAGTCTGTTGCAGGGCAACACAGAGACACACAGGACAAACAACCATGCACACCTAGGGACAATTTGGAGAGACCAATTAACCTGACAGTCATGTTTTTTGACTGTGGGAGGAAACCGGAGTACTCGGAGAAAACCCGCACATGCACAGGGAGAACATGCAAACTCCATGCAGAAAGGCCGGGGCCGGAAATCGAACCCAGAACCTTCTTGCTGCAAGGCAACAGCTCTTGAAAATGTACATATATATATATATATATATATATATATATATATAATTTTTCAATAATTTTTCAGTCTGATGTTGTTCCTGGGATCTGTTTTAGCAGTGGCTAAAACAGATCCCAGGAACAACATCAGACATCTCAGTCCAGAAATGTGCAGTACTAGGCACAGCCAAGATACTGCGCAGAACCCTCAAGCTCCCAGGCCTCTGGTAGAGGACCCGAGTTCAGAGGATGAAAGAGACCACCCGCAGAGGGTGAGAAGGGAATTTATATATATATATATATATACAGTATATATATATATATAAAAATTTTCAACTGCATGACTATTTTGTACAAGTCAGAGTAAAAAGATTTCATAGTATTAATATTTTTTGCTTCAATAAGTAATCTTAAACAAAACTAATGTGTTCAGCTGAACCAGTGCAGCCATTGTATCCAGTGATTATAAGAAGAAACTACCCAAACACCTTAGAGGACTGTTTTTTTCTCCTTGGAGCAGTAAATCCAGTGATGACAAGACGTACCAGCTGACAAGGCATTACACAGGCCAGACTACCTGGCCTTCGATGTGAAACCATTATGCAGGAGTTCTCCCTCCTGCTGAATGCAGCTGCACTGTGGGACCTACTTATTACAGCCCAGATGTGTCTGTAATCCATCACTGTCTCCCTTACCACCATCATACTCAGGAGGATGTGTGAAGCAGCGCCCCTGGTATTTTTTTGTGCGTTTGTGTGTGCAAGAAGTGGAAGCATCTCATTGAAAGAATGTTGAACTGTCTAAGATGAGTTTTTTCAGTGCACAAGAAGAATAATTAATTTATTTTAATGCACTCTCTTTAGATGTGTCTTTGTGAGTTTGTGTATTGTTTCATTAGTCTGTCTGTGCCACAGTTTTTCTCTTCCAAGCATGGAGTTTATGCAATATTAATAAAAGTCATTAAAGGTCTCTTAGAAGTATTGTAAATATTAATGCTGCTCACATCGAGCATCTTAACTCCATCTTTTTAACCAGGCTCTCTAAAATTAGGCAGCTTATTAATGCACAAGTGAGTAAAATGTCCCTAACTCAGCCAGACGTGTACAGATATGGTGTTATAGTGAAACTGCACTCATTATTCTTGCAGCTTGTTGTTTGTTATTACAGATTTTTCTAATCTTCATCCACAAACAAAATTAATCATTTGCTTTGTTTGTTTGTCTGAGTTTCTACCTATCAAATTATTGGAACTACTCTGGAGAAATATATCTTGGCATGTTTTCTCGTAAATACCGGTAACGTTACAAAGACAGGCTTTGGAAATTTTAATTATTCGACTCAAGTTTTGTTAAATTCCAATGAAAAAAAATCAAGGCTGTGATTCCTTTAATTTGGACCTTCGTGAGGAGAGTCTTTAGTTGAGCTATAGAAATCTAATTAAAATTAGCATCACTGATAAAATGATGTTTTTGCCAAAATGTAATGGCTGTGAAAAGCTTTTTAAAATTTCCTGCTTTCCCTTTCACCTTGTTTTACTTTATTTTGGTTTAAAATTATTTTTTATTGAAAAACGTTTTGAGCTGATAGTTGGATGAAAGCTAAATTAAAACAAATGTAGAATGACTGAAACTACACATTTACTTTTGTATTCATGAAAAACATATACATATGCACATATATATATTTAAATAATATATGTATAATATTCAAATAAAGCAACACAAACATCGGTATAATTGATACACCTAAAACAAGCAATTTGAGATTTTTATTAATGAAAAGTGCATTATAAATTAAATTGATTATTATTATTATTATTATTATTATAAAACAAATGAATGCCAAGGCATAGTTCTGATTTGAAATTCTGGATGTAAAAAATTATTTCAGATATTTAAAAAAACAAAACAAATGTTTTCATGCTGTAATTTACACTTCATTAGAACTACTAATAAAGTGTGTTCTGAAGTTTGAAGCTAAATAAATCTTTTATATGAGAGGCCCATGTTGAAATAATTAGAAAAACATAACCTTTAATTTGAGTAAAAACTCAATTTACTTTTATTCTTTTTAATCAAATTATTTTCATTAACATGGAATAAATAAAATAATAAGAAACACTTCTGCCAGTATTTTGTTTAACCGCCTGTAGTTAGGGGACTGCTTGTACCTGGTGTCTGTGTTGATTTGGCCATGTATTTCTTACTGATATTAAAAAGTTCATTAAAAGTGAAAGAAACTTATGAGGAGAAACTAGGCAACAGGAAGGCAGATCCTGTACCACAGTAGTCAAGAGATGCTTTTCCACAAGAACATGCATTGTTAAAAAGCCACAATGACTTGAAGTCTTTATCAAATATCCTTCTCTTAGTCTCATCTAACCAAAGCGCATTGCTCGAACACACTTTAAAAAAACTCCACTTGTTTGCATTTGTGACGGTACAGAACAGGTTTTTGGCATAATGTAAAAGACGATAGAAAGTTGTTAAAGAAATTTTTTTCAGATAGTGTTGACTCTTTTGCCACAGTTCTCCAACAGTAAAGTTGTTTTCCTTTTTTTTAAATTGTTTCTTTTTTGTGGTAAGAGGATACAAATCAGTTTTCCTCATTATGAAACCTGAAATATCCAAGAGACCATTGCTCAGCTCATGCTGTTTGCTGGTGGCTACATCTCCTTGCAGCTAAGGAAAAGAGCCATGCTGTTTTGTTGGAGCTATAGCCAGCCTGGTCTGTAAAAACCACATGAATACTGAACAACATGACCAACTCCCCAGGTATCTTGGACCACACTACGTCCTCTGAGCACAAAGCAATTAAGTGCTAAACAGATCCCTCTTTTAACAGAGAGCTCTGCCTCTCTTTGTTGGTTTACATAGTATTTCACTGTGCTCAGCAAGTCTATATACTCTGTGGTCCAAATCAATACACAAATGTACCAATATATGTCCTACTGCTGCCGGCCACACTAATGAGCAACTGGTTTAAATGAGAAGAATCATGGATCAATTTTATCATGTTCCCCGCAAACCCTTTATGGTGAAGATGTTTAATTGTTGTTCTGAAGAGGGTCTGTGCACCTTAGGTGGTCTTCATTAAACCAATTTTCCCAGTGCCATAACACCACATGTGCTCAAGCTCTTTCTCTTCAAGGGCCTCTAACCTTAGCTGTCTGAAGCATTGCAATAATTGGCCAATCAATAAAAACTATGTCAATTGCATCATGCCAAGAAACCAAGGAGCAAAAAAAAAAACAAAACAGGTACAATCTGCCAGTGTTGTTTGCCCCCAGGGCATAATGTTTCACTGAATCAATACAAACAATGACACTGGGTGACAACACAACCGGTGATATAATCCTTCATCCAAAGCCACCAAAGGAGCCTTGGTACATGATATGTGGGCGCTTCACTGGATTACTGTTACGGATTCTGCCACTAATCTTCAGTGTGTCCAACAAACAAGGGGAAGTAGAGATACTTTTTTAACAGTTCATTCTGGAAATGTGATTGCAGATAAAACTCAGGTCTGACTCAAGTGCAGCAATCATGAAGTCACACAAAATTTAGTACATTGATACGAGCCAAAATTGATATAGACAGTTCATCTTTTTGTGTTTCATAACACCTAGAGAAAATTCAGCGTCTGCTGCAAAAGACATGCCAGGCAGCAGTTCACCTTTATCTTAGGACAGTGGTGCCAAACAGTTTCCAAAACTGTCACCTTAGTTTGTTTTCAGCTAATTTTGTAGATTTCAATAACCTGAATGTTTGTGATTTCTTTCATCGTTGACATCTTCAATCGATATATTGGCATGAGCCATGATTCCAAATTTACTAAACAGTTTTTAACAAGCTTAAACTCCTTATGCCTGGAAAACCCCTACAGACTGATATGTCAGCGAAGTATGTGCAGCTCAAGGCTAATCTCTGAATTCTCCTTTGAGATACTGCAGCCAAAAACAAGCTGAGGGGCGTTAGACATACACCTTGTTTTCAAAATCAATGCTGATTCCCGGTTGGTGTTAAATAACATGTCACTGTCTGTCTGGATTTATCTTCAGGCAAACTATTTAAATGTTACAGAACATAAACAGAAACGTTGGAAATATGGAAGTAAGACTAAAGTGTGGGCTGGCCTGGCTTTTCCAACCAGGGTCTGGCATTTTTGCATTATTACTTTGGACCCAGTCGCACCCCTCTACCTGGAATACCGAGAACTTGTGGTTCCACTGTGGCTGGTCAAATGGGAATGATTTGAAGTTAGCTGTTGATTGGTTCATTTAAAGAGCGGGCTGATAAACAGACATGTTATCTTCCAGATCTCTCAGTCAGAGGTTACCTTAGACTTTCTCAGTGCATTATCATATCCTGTCATTATCTATTTTACCCATCAATTCTTAAATGATAACAGTGAAAGGTTCAATTGCATTACATTTTTAGTGGGTTAACATTCAGCAAGATGAAGGGAAAATCCACAGTAAGCAATTACATATCAAGCAGAAAAATATGTTCCAACTTTTTTACTTATGTCTCAATAACTACATATGAAAATGGATTTAAATGATTGAACTTATAATATGAAGTGTTCATCTGCAGTGGCCTCAGCCACACAACTTCTTCCTGGTCTGCATAGACTTGAATTGGGCACCACATGTGCTTAAATCAAAGCTTTTGGTTTTGATGTTAATGTGAAGGATGAATCTGTGCTCTGTGCTACACTGGAGACTGGAATTACAAGCACCACTTCAGCCAAAGTTTTTAAACCAGGAGACATTTCTTTAATTGAATTGATCATAAGTTGGCAAGACTTTCTGAACGAGGGAATTTCCTCATCTCACTTCGATCCAACAGGGAAATTCCAGCAAACACAGCAGAGGATAAGATGCACCAAACACAAGTCCAGGTGAGAGAGGATTCTCAAAATGAGAATTTTTTTTAAATGAAGCAGTTAAAGGATAAAGCTGAGGTAATTATTTCTTGACAAGCATACAGAAGGAGCTGGACAGGACAATAAGGAACTAAAAAGTGTTCTGCTCTCTGGGGAGACAGTGTCGGTAGATTCAGCAGGAATATGCTGAATTTGCTCCAAAATGGGCAAAGATATGGTCATCTCATTTTTGAGGCAACACAACAGGGCCGAGCTCTGCAATACAAAAAGCTCTCAAGGGGTTGTGTGGTTGCCACATGTGGTTTACCATCAATGTATGATAAAAATCAAAATGTACAGATAATCGTTAGTGTGCAACACATGTTTGAGTTTTTATGTTTCCACACTACATGTGTCAAAGAGATAAACACTCACTTGTCACTTTATAAGGTATGCTTGTTTAACTACTTCTTAATAATGGGTCAGCCAATTACATGGCAGGAATATATTTGGACATCTAGATGTAGAGATGACCTGTTGAAGCTTGAAGAAGGTAGCAGAACTGCTAAGACAAATAGTTAAAGGGTACTTTAACCGCTAATGTCTAAGTTTATGAACCATGAGATATGAAAGCATCTGTTTTGCTGTCAAGCTTCTAAATTAAGCAATTTTTTTAACATTTGAAATGGTAGACTTCAAATACACCTGGAACAGCAAGAAAGCATTAATCCATCCTGCCTTGTATCAACAAAGCGGGCTGGTGTTGGTTGTATAAGGATGTTGGGGATATTTTCTTGTCTTACTTTGGGACTTTTAAGGATAATTTAAATAACACAACTTCATTCAGTGTTGTTGGTGACCATGTCTATCCCTTTATGACATCAGTTTACTCATCTTCTCAGCTCAGAGGGGAGAGGGCTTTATCTATCATGGGTCCTAAGTTATGGAACAACTTGCCTTTGCAGGTCAGAGAGGCCCCTTCACTGTCCACTTTTAAAGTTCGTCTTAAAACCCATCTATTTTACTTGGCTTTCAACTCCAGCGGGATCTAGTTTTAAATTGTATGTTTTTGTTTTTAAACTGTAAGAGTTTTTATTTTTTTATTATTGTTATGTTGTGTTTTAATGTACAGCACTTTGTATCAGCTATGGTTGTTTTAAAGTGTTTTGTAAATAAAGTTGGTATGGTATCTTCTGCTACCTCCAGAAGAATAATGCATCACGTCTTACATCCTCTGAAGCTGTTATACAAATAAAAATAAGTTCCCTGATGGCCTCCGTAGTCAAGAGATTTCAATCTAGTAGCATATCTTAGGGATAAACAGGTATTTACCCAACAAATATTACTGCTGTCATGTGAGTTTGGACCAAAATCTCAGAGAAATGTGCCAAAAGCATTTTGAATCTATGTTGTGAAAAATTGAGGCAGAGACGAATGCAAAGTACTCAGTACAGCAAAGAGTACTGAGTACTTTGTATTGAGTAAAGTACTGAGTAAAGAGTACTGAATAAGTCCCCAGTGTGTAAGTAAATATCAAGACACCTGAAGAAAAAGATGTCTGGAAAATTAGGTGACCATCAGGACTTGCCATTTCAAAAATAAGCAAAATATAATAAAATATGTGATATGGATATTCATTCCACAACCCTGACATATAATGGTAGCTTAACTTAAAATGTATGACTTTCTGACAGTGAGTTTTTTGTGTAATGAAAGCACATACCACAGCCCTCTTGCTGGCTGCATAATCACAGAAAAGTGAAAAAATATCTGTCATAAATAACACTATCATATTCAGTGATAAAATGTAACAGCTGAAGAGCACTGCTTGGGGAAAAAAGATGTTTCATCATAGATTGAGAGACATGCATTTGTTTGATTAGTACAAAATTGTTTGTAAGAAAGGTGAAAGGTTACTTTTATAGATAAAATAAGAAGAAATAAGAATTCCTGAAGAGTTGCTTCTGTCATACCTGTGGTATAACTTTTTATTCTTGAAAAAACAGAAACAGAAACATAACTTTGTGTCATCATACTTCTTTACCCAGGACATAATAGGATGCAGAGACATGTTCACTCTTATAAACTGTGATTATTGTGAACCCACTCACATTAATCAGGAGAGCATGCTGTACTGCAGAAAATTCCCATTCATGTCACGTAAGATACATATTTCAAGAATCTTTTCCTTACGTTTCCATGAATTCAAGTTACATAATTATGTAATGTCACTACCCTAAATATTTATTGACATTTGTACAATTTTTGATAAATCATGGATTGCATTATTATTTATTCAAAAAGATTGTGACAGTATTTTAATTCTGCTCATCCGGCAGTTGCCATTGTTGTTATAAGATGTGGCATATTCTAAGGCATACCCTGTGTCTCAAGATAGCATGATCACAG
Source organism: Poecilia picta (assembly GCA_033032245.1). Classification (NCBI taxonomy): domain Eukaryota; kingdom Metazoa; phylum Chordata; class Actinopteri; order Cyprinodontiformes; family Poeciliidae; genus Poecilia; species Poecilia picta. The sequence goes on from CM065355.1 coordinate 29,584,417, forward strand.
GTTTGATAGGGACGAGAGAAAATTTCAGTCACCTTATTCCTCACTGTCTTGCACAAGTAACAGGTCACAGAAAATCTGTTACACAGATCACAGAAAAAGAAAAGCAGCTTGCATAATAATAAGAAGGGTTTTCCTCTTTTATTATTCTCAAATTGCTCTTCAATTTACTGATGCCTCATTTAGGTAAAATGCTACTTGTGTGCACGCTCTGTGAATGAACCTTGGTTTCAAATTACTGAGTTATCTGGATGACGAAAGGAATCACATCAGTGACTGCTTTTAGTACGGCCTTAAATTGGGAGATGAGGAGGGACAGAGTAGGCTTGATTACATTCTCGAAAGAGATGACTGAATAATAGGCAGAGAGGATCCATAAACTTGTCATACACTGGTTGATCAACTGACTGGTTGACTGATGAAATGGTCGACTCACCAAGTGATAGATTGCCTCATTGATTTGCTTTGAGCATGTAAATGAGCTAAACCTGCTAGTTTTTGACTGATGTTGCTGCAACTAAATATATCGGTAGAACAAACCATGTCCAAAAATGTTCGGCTTCTTGCATAACAGAGGCTGATTGATGTTGTGGCACTGATTTTCACAGCGTTTGCATTTAATTTAATCAGAAGGCTTCTGTAAGACTTTATGACATTAATACAAAATACAATAATCTCACTCATATCCTCAAAGTAAAAAATAAAAAAAATGTTTTTATTAGATGTGTTTTCATGCAGTTTTTCTTCTTAAATTGCTTCAGCAGCTTAAACCTTTTTTATGATCCGTTAGATCAGGGATTATTATTAGGTTAAGAATGAGAAATGATCTAGCCTCTCACGATATCAGTGAGTGAACACATTTTATCTTCCAAGTTTCAGTGTGTTCTAGCTTTCCTGATGACAGATTTTATTTTTAGGAGAAAAAGGCCGTTGTCATTTAGAAACCTTCTGTAATGCTAAATATAGTATAGAAGTGATCATTCTCACATTACCTGTTCACCTTACAAGAGACTAAAGCATCATAAAAAGATCCTCTATAAAAGCTTCTAAACTTCTAAAACGTTTTCATCTGATCATTTATAAGCTCGATTTCCATTTAAAACCCACAAATTAATCAGTTGCTGTAGGGAACTGGAAAGGTTTTGAGATATTTTGCTTTTCTTACCACCGCTGCAAAAAAGGTTGAACATAGAGTCAACTTTCACTGTTCAGGAAACAGAATTAAGCTTTTTCTGTTTCCCTCTGTTTCCCGCCCAGAGACTTGACTAACTCTGCTCAGAAAGACGATTTAGTGGAAAAAAAGAATTACTGCTGGAGAAAAAAAAAACAAAACAAAAAAAAACTCTTGCTCTTGAGGTAAAAACAACGCAACATTTGTGCTATTTTGTCTGAGTAGCTACTTGCCATAATTTCTTGGCAAAACAAGTACATTAAAGTTTGATGTAAAAGTCCAAGCTGTGGAGACTCTTAGACTTTGTTAGTCTGCATCAGCTCCTGTGTTCATGTTGAGTTAAACAGTTCCTCTCATAGGTCTATACCACAAAACATGCACTGCATTTGAGAAGCTTGGAGGCAGAGTGGGAGCATCGTCTCTGGGATGAAGGGGGGAGATGAGAGAGATCCACAGAGATGTCTGGTAATCTGCACTTCTACAAACTCCATCTGGCTGTACGTCAGGAGCTGTATCCATGTGTCAAAAGCGAACAAATAACAAAACAGTACCAGATTATATTTTGTGCTTTGAAGTCAGTGAAATGACATCTGAACTCTTTACTCTATGTGCTTAGTTATCAGCAAAATGGGATCTTTGAAACACAGCTGATTCCCAGAGTCTCTTGTGAGCCCCGTCTTTAGTTTTGAGTAATCGTAGTTGTGCATCATGGAAAATGTTTTAGCATTATGTAACTACTGTGTCAAACACAACTGCATCATTGACTGGATGCGTCACGTGGGCCTTGAGATGATCATGTCTGCAGTAAATCAATCATTCACCCGTTTCCTATCTATATATAAATCCTTGAACAGTTTGTGTAGATAATATGAAATGCTGACCGACTTGATTCCTCGCATCAATTAAGAAAAACACTGTAGATACATTTTTATTGAACACACAATCTGACTACTTAAAGTCTTACAAAATGTTTCAAAAACGCTGGTACCTTTTTAACACAGGATAACTTTATGCGTGTCCTTTAGATGTTGAGTGATCCGTTTCTTTACGGACGGGGGTTCCCAGAAGAACTGTAAAGCCAGCATGTCAGTGAATATGTTTTCTTTTCAAATACGCACGGTTTCTATTCCTTCAAAGGCGTTGCATTGATCCTTTTCAAAGGCTTTTGCTACACTTGCGTAATATAAGTTACATAAGTGTAATAATGGCAGCTTTACCAGCTTTTCAAATGTGGTTATTTTATTTGTTGATCCCACCTTCAAATTTCATCTTCAACATTTAAAGCAGGCTTCAAAATTATATAGTTATCACTAATCCTTACAAATAGTTTTCTAAATATATTGCTTTGTTGTTGTGAAAATATTACCAAATGCTCAAGATCTCAGCTCAGGTCCAGTTCTAGTTTGAGACAAACAATTTTAAGCCTTTATTTAATTTTGATCTTAGTCGATCACCTTGTTACCATCTCTGATGCCTTCAGGTACTGCTGACTCAAGAAAAATAAAATAAAATACTCACTGGGTCTTGTTCTTGGACTTTGTCTTCCAGCCATGCCCCCAGCATCTGCTGTGGGAAATTCTGTGCCATATGGGACTTTTACTGCCACGCTTATATTCTGTTTTTGCCCCAGGTGTCTCCACCCGTTAGACAGATTCGCCCACAGGGTAACAGTCACATGCTATCCTGACAAGGTACTTGACACATCTGAACAGTCTGCTGTCAGTGTGAAAGACCTGTGGTTCCTCTTTGAGCTCTTCTGTCTGTGAAAAAAGTTAATCTACCTTCTCTTGGGCACATGGCATTAATTACAACAACCTGCATTGGCAAATCAGAGGTTTTCTTCATGTTTTACCAAAATGGTGCAATAATCGCACCATAGACATCATGACTTTTTTAAACAAAGTGTTCAATCTCACAAGTGCCTTTACCCAAAACAAATCACCTTTGTTCTTTAAGAAACTAAAAGATGTTCTACAATCTTAAAGAAAACTTTCATTGTAGGAATCTGTGTTGTTCTCCAGCAACAAGATTTAGATAAACTTAGTTAGGCCAAAACATCAGTCACCGTTTCCAATGAATAAAAAAAAATGAGGCAATTGGAAAGCTTCAAGGACCATTAAAGAAATGCGTGTGGTGGGACCTATGTCCCGAGTTGGGGCCTTTTGACCCAGGACTGCAGAAGTAACAACCTTTCTCCAATCCAAAAGAGTAAAAAAACCCTTTAGACAATTCCTATTTCACATGTCTGATGACTTGACTTTGCTGTTTCTTAATTTTAAATGTCCTTTTTCACTATGTTTAGATGACCGGAAATGATGGCTCAGGGGGTAGGTGAATGTCCTTTAAAACGGGGGGTTGCTAGATGGCTCACCTGCTCTACATTAGTCACTAAGCCAGGGCTTAAAGTAAAAAAAAATCCTGAGCCTGAAACTTATAGTTATGATAGAAATTTACTATAGTGTTGCTATTGCCACAGTTTAATAAAAAGTGTCTTTGAACAGTGCAAACAATTGCTTCTAACTATACAATTAAGAAGATAAACATTCAAACGTAAATAAGACTTCAGTACATTTCAACTCAAAACAAAATGTAACATGTCTGTGCCCTAAAGGTTTGCCTTACAGGTTAAAATTCCTCAATATTAAATAAGAATCCTTCCAGTCAATGTTTTAGCAAGTAATTTAGAACATGCAACATTCCAACTAAATCAGTGTTTCTCAACCTTTTTGGGCCAGCACCCCCCTAGCCTTTATCCAGGTCCCTCACCGCCCCCCACCAAAGAATTTGTAGGCTACTTAGCACTGACTATTATTTTATTATTAATATTACTGTCAGTATTGTAGATGTTTTTATTTTTATGCTGATTTCTGTATTAATCATCAAAAATAATTTCCCAAAGAACGAAAAAGCCATGTGATAAGAAATTATTTTCACAGACGTCTACGAAAAATGCAATGAACATTCAAGTTAAAATCGGTAGGTCTAACAGCAGCCAATTAGAGTGGAAAAAATATTATTTTGTGCCATCTTCTAGTTGCTAAACAGTGGCACAACTACACATTATTCAGGTGGATGCGAAAACCTAAATTGGCGCCCCCCCCAAACCCCCCTTCAGGGAAGGAAGTCAGGGAGAAGGAGCGACTCTTACTCGCAACCAAGATATATCTCAGTATTAGATATGGTCTCAACTCCTGGCGGCTCTTCTTGACTCCTGGCGGCTCTACTCGATTCCTGGCGGCTCTTCTCAACTCCTGGCGGCTCTTCTCGACTCCTGGTGGTTCTCCTCAACTCATGGTGGCTCTCCTTGACACCTGGCGGCCGTCCTCGACACTCTGGTGGCTCTTCTCAACTCCTGGTGGACTCCTGGCGGCTCTTCTCGACTCCTGGTGGCTCTACTCGATTCCTGGCGGCTCTTCTTGACTCCTGGCGGCTCTACTCGATTCCTGGCAGGTCTACTCGATTCCTGGCGGCTCTTCTTGACTTCTGGCGGCTCTACTCGATTCCTGGCGACTCTCCTCGACTCCTGGTGGCTCTTCTCGACTCCTGGTGGACTCCTGGCGGCTCTTCTCGATTCCTGGCGGCTCTTCTTGACTTCTGGCGGCTCTACTCGATTCCTGGCGACTCTCCTCAACTCCTGGTGGCTCTCCTCGACACTCTGGTGGCTCTTCTCGACTCCTGGTGGACTCCTGGCGGCTCTTCTCGACTCCTGGAGGCTCTACTTGATTCCTGGTGGCTCTTCTTGACTCCTGGTGGCTCTTCTTGACTCCTGGCGGCTCTTCTTGACTCCTGGCGGCTCTTCTCGACTCCTGGCGGCTCTACTTGATTCCTGGTGGCTCTACTTGATTCCTGGTGGCTCTTCTTGACTCCTGGTGGCTCTTCTTGACTCCTGGCGGCTCTTCTCGATTCCTGGCGGCTCTTCTTGACTTCTGGCGGCTCTACTCGATTCCTGGCGACTCTCCTCAACTCCTGGTGGCTCTCCTCGACACTCTGGTGGCTCTTCTCGACTCCTGGTGGACTCCTGGCAGCTCTTCTCGACTCCTGGTGGCTCTACTTGATTCCTGGTGTCTCTTCTCGATTCCCGGCGGCTCTTCTTGACTCTTGGCGGCTCTACTAGATTCCTGGCGGCTCTTCTTGACTCCTGGCGGCTTTTCTCGACTCCTGGCGGTTCTTCTCGACTCCTGGTGGCTCTTCTATTATTTTGGATATATGTTTGATATTGTGGCGGTTCCTCCACCTTTTCCTCAGTGTTAGTATTTATTTAAATGTTTTAATATATTTAGAATTTCACTTTTTCTTTGGTGGTGGTTATTGCATTTGGTTGTTTACTAATTTGGGTGCACACATTAGTAAACACCCTATGTTTTTTTTAAGATCATTATCTAATTTGTTTAGCTGAGTTGAAGGACTGGCTGACAGAAGGGGGTTGACTGAAAGGAGAACCAGGAAGTGGAACAGTCCATCAGGCTGCTGGAAGCAGGGGACTTGATATGAACAATCTGCCTCTCTTTACTGATGGCATACCTGCTAAAACCTTCTTTTTGGTATTAGGTTATTTTTGTTCTTATAGTTGTGTTAAAGTTAAAATGGTTTAGTTTAAATTAGTCATTTATGTTTATACATTATTTTTCTTTGTCTCCTTCCCTACCCCTCCTCGTTTGTGTAGGCTAGCCTGTTTGTATAAATTCCCCTGTGTGTGTTCATTGTGTGAGGTCAGTTTTTGGTTTGTTATCTTGAGTTATGTTTGCCTTAGTTGATTTCTTTTGGGCCCATTTTGTTATATTTTTTAGATTTGTTGTTGGAACTTTTTTTGTTAAGATTTTCTTTGGAAAAAATACATAGAAACTATTTTTTTATATATGTCTTTGTCCTTTTGATTTACTGGTCAGACCATCACAGATATATATTTATTATTTTATTGATATATTTATTCTTTTATTTATTATTATGTCAGGTTTGGTCCTCCATAATTTTCGACAGAATCGGGCTTGGGCCACTCTGATTTCTGTCCGTTTCTCCCTCCGTCAAATTAAATCCTTTTTCATGCTAAGCTAAATTTTTATCGGCGAGCCGGAAGGAAATTACATCTGCAGAAAGATTAAAATGTGAATGAAAACAAAATAAAAATCCTAAGTATAACTAATTTATTTTATTGAAGCAGCATATCTAATGTTTTCAGCTTGCTGCCACAGCATGACGCGTCCTCCACCTTACCTGACTAAAGGCTTGATCTACTTTAGCATAAATTCATCGTTTGTGTTTTAAGAAGGGATGAAAGTTATCGATCGAGTTAATCTAAAGTTGATTGATTGATAGGTCCATCACAACAAATTAGTTCATTATATAATAAATTTTAAAAAACCCAATGTTTTCAGTTTGCATGATTTATTGTTTTTTTCAAAAACTGGATAATTCTTCAGTTAGACATTTTTTAAGACAATTTTGTTTCCAGAGATTTCACAATTCATTTTATTTGCTTTATGTACACCATTTAAAATGTTTTCCACTTCCAGCGTTTAAAGTTTATTGATCTTTGAGAATGTTCTTGTATTATACCAACACCATTATATTAATTAAAAATGGTTTCAAAACAACAATGTCGTCGTTAATCGCAGTACCTTCTGGGACAATTTATCGTTCAGCAAAATGAAGGGCTAAATTTTTCATAAAACAATGAATTTAATAAAATAAATTACCATTTTGTCTCATCCTCCCCCAGTCTCACTTCCTTTTTTATTTTTATATTGATTTTTATAACTGTATGAAACAACAGAAGTTAACAAAAACAACCCACCCTAACTCAATAAGGAGCACTACAGTATCCGCAGAAAAGCATACATGTAGCATACATACACAAAGCAGGGCTTAAAGTAAAAATAAAAATAAAGTATAAATGATAGATATTTACTATAGCGTTGCTATTGCCAGAGTTTAATAAAAAGTGTCTTGGAATAGTGCAACAATTGCTTCTAACAATACAATTACCAAGCTAAACACTCAAACTTAAGACTTCAGTACATTTCAACTCAAAACAAAATGTAAAATGTCTGTGCCCTAAAGGTTTGCCTTATAGGCAAAAATCCCTCAACGTTAAATCAGAGTCCTTTCAGTCAATGGTTTAGCAAGTAATTTAGAACATGCAACATTACCAACTAAATTAGTGTTTCTCAACCTTTTTCCAGCCCAGCAACCCCCGCCCCCTTTATCCAGGTCCCTCACCAACGCCCACCAAAGAATTTGTAGGCTACTTTGCACTGACTATTATTATTAATATTACTATCACTATTGTAGCTGTTTTGATGTAAAAAAACAAAAGTTCCTTTAATGCCATACAAATATGAGACAGAAACATGCATTCTATCTTTATATAGACCTGTCTATTGATTATAGATTAATAGTTTTACTGGACAGAAATTACAAAGAACAAATCTGGTTCTTAATCAAATCCTAATGAGTCAAATTGAAAGTGTCATGGAGTCACCAGCCTCATGGCATTAACACTGACATGAAAAATAATATTGAAGAAATAAATAATTAAATCTAATTAAAAACATAAATAAGTGATCAGTTCTTTACTGTTATGGTCTGTAAGATTTATTCTCAGTATTAGATATGGTCTCAACAAACCCATGGCACTTCAACAATATTATTTTGCCTTTAATTTGGAAATATTGTGTTTATTCTTGCCATTAGGGCTGTATAATAATATTGATATCGCGATATATATCGATATTTTCTTTCCTAGAAAAAAAATCTATATTCATCTGCAAGTATCGTAACATCCAACTATCACCTTGCTCACTCATTGCTTGCTTCACATCAGGTCATCAGGCTTAAGAGTGATTCCTTCAGATGTTAAGTGTCAAAGTTTAAAAGGTATCAATCTATTCAGAGCAGGTACTTGGTTCACTTTATTTACTTTACAAATACATGTAAGCTACAGTTTGTACCATTTCAATTACAAGAACATGTTTTGTCATCACTTCTTTGATTCATTTTGTCCAGCTGTCGACATTTAAGTCTGTGTCCAACCAGAGCCAGGTATTGTGCAGTTGGTGCTTTTAATCAGTTTTCAGTTAAATTAATTCAATCCAACTTTATAACAGTCATAAAACACCAAAATCATCTGTCCCTCTAAAATCTTTCAGAAAATCGCCAAAGTGTATCGTTTGTTGAATATCGCGATACATATCGTATCGTGGGCAGAATATTGTGTATCATATTATAAGATTATTGTGTCACTACAGCCTTACTTGCCATACCAGTTTATTCGTCTATTTACTTGGGTTTCTTAGTTTATTCTTGCATTTTTTTCTTCATTCATTTCCATTTAGTTTCATTTGATTAGTATTATCCTCTCTTGGTTTATAGCTATGTCCACTTTAGTTTCTTTCCTGTTGCTAGATTTATTTTATTGTTTATTGACCATGAGTAATCTTCACTCATCACTTGCTGCGGCGCCTAATCGTCATCCGTTTCATATCATGTGTTGATTTTTCACTGTTCAGCGTTGGATTCTCAATTTTTATGGCATAATTCACATCTAGTTCATTGCTCCGTTTCATGTCCCGCTTCTTCTGTTTCAGAGTTTTGCGCAATGTAAGCGTCTTTTATTTTTTTTTTTTGTTTTTGCCCCCTAAGGTGCAGGGCGGTCAGGAAGTGTATCGATGGGTAAAAGACAGAGTGACATAAACCTTTTAAAGCAACAGAAACAATTTCTGTATTCTGATTATTAAAATTTAAAAGTTCTGTGTTGTTCTATCACACCAGACCACTTACAGCACCGGTGTTAACGCTATAAAATGAACGCTCTCTATTCTCTATTGTGGTATCACCATGGAGGGATTTCTTTATTTAAATGGGTTCATTTTTCAGAGGGACACACAGTGAGGGTATCGTGATTTTAGCAATTACATGTTTATAAGAGTGATTTTCTGTTGTCCTTCCATGGAAGGGGGCAGCATCCAGACCGACAATAAAACACTGAATATAAGTTGCTGCTTTGACATGATCACAGAACTGCCAAAACATATGTAGCGCTTTCTGGTGTCTAAGGCTAGACCTAGCACTCTGAGTTCTGTCTATTTAAGGTTACACCCCAAGAAACTGGTCTCACTACATTTTGCACTGCACGGAACGGAATGGGACGGGACGGAATGGGTGTGTTCGCATTACAACTTGCGTTCCACCCGACCCCAAAACGAGTTACCAAGGTTCAAGCAGTCTCCACCGAGTCTCCTTGTCCTCTCGCTTCTCCTCGTCGTCTCTCTCTTCTCTTCCTCCCTTCTCCAGATTAGTTCCGCCCCCCATCTGACCTTATTCAGAACAACCAAATAAAATATACACAGCACAATAGTCTGTCACACCTCGTGTTGAGCTGTACATTACATACAAACTACCCAATAATTGTTAGTTCTTAAAGTGACAGAACACAACATTTTAACAGAAGTTTTACTCCAACTGTTTATTTTCTTTTTAATGAACTCTTGCTCATTTCAATCTTCTACCAAAAGATTTGGAAGTTATTATATCTTATTTTAAGATATGAACTTTGCATACATTGTTATTTTTTTAATTTTTTTTTAAAAGAAAAACAACAACAGCAACTTACACTCCTGAGAACCCGAGGGGTTACACCCTCCCCGTCCTAAATGTCTAGATGCCCCCATCAGACAATTCTCTATATGGTAAAAGAGTTGACAAACTTTCCTAGCTGGGAACCCAACAGGTTACACATATGTACAAAAATCCTCAATAAAACATAAAATATTAGAAAATCAGACACCAGACAAAGTGAATTACAGCAACGTCATCAGCCGGTGTAACGCTGACCTGATGCATGAAGCTACTAGCAGGAGCGAAACTGCGCCAAAAGTTACAAACACTGAATAGAAGTGTCATGATTCAGTTTTGGTGAGGTGAGAGAGACGCAGGTAGACCGAGGTACAGTGATGATGGTTTAATGATAATAATCCAGAGGCACAGGGAAACAGACCGACAACAGTTATACACAACGTTACACAACGAGGATCCGACAACAGACAAGACAACAGGTGGACTTAAATACACAAGAAGGGTAATCAGGAAACTAGACACAGCTGTGATCAATCAACAGGAAGGACAGGACAGGACAGAGACTCACAGGGAAACAGGACTAAACACAGAAAATCTCAAACTAACTACACAGAAAAACACAGATCGCAACAAGAAGAGCTGCCATAGATACAGTTGCAGCAGGCATGATTTAATGTTACACAATACAGCTTTACCAAGTTGCTCAAAGTCTAAACTGGAATAGGGTATATGCCACGAGAGGTGGTGACGTATTTCCGTTTGAATTTATGTCACCTAGGTTGGTTCCGGTTCCTGCTTGCTCCTATAGAACCTTTTCACATGATGTCACACAACTTACGTTTTGATATATATATATGTAGAGAGAGAGAGAGAGAAAGAAAGAGAGATATAGATATATATGTGTATATCTGTCAGCATGTTGATCAGACAGAACACTGAAGCATGGAGTTTACAGTCTCTAAAACATTTGCCTAAAATAATATTTGAATATATATCACCATTTGCAAACCAATTTTCTCTGACAACAAAATCTAAGTTAGACAAAGGCTACAAATTCTTCACCAAACAATACCTGTTTGACTATGAAGGTAGGTATTTTTGTTTTGCGTAACCGTTAGCTTAGCATTAGTTAATTTTGTTAGCTAGCTAACTACGTGACATAGCTGTTCCTTAACCAGAACTTTTTACTGTTTTTGCACTATAACGTTTTAGGCTCTAATTTTGATCAGATTCTTAAATTATAGACTGGAGTTGCCACTCATCCAATAAAATAGGGGTTTGTTTGTTATAAGCAGATTTGTCCGGTGCCGCCGCTGCTTTGTAATGCCTTCCTCTAATCGGACCACTTTTTTGGTAACGAATAATCTAACGAGTTCGTATTTCAAATCCAGTAATCAGATTAAAGTTATTTATCCAAATCACTGCGCATTAATATTTTTTTTGTAATTATTTTAATTCCTTCTGTGTGTTACGCCTGTGTAAAGGGGAATAATGACAACACGGACACGATGTTACTGCTCTCGTCTCCAGTGTTGTAACGGAGGAACAGAAGCGTCGCCTTCCCCTACATCTGATCAGACAAAACCAATCGAAACTCGAACGATTAACAAACTCTTAAAACTTAGAATGTGAAAATGTCAAACTTTTCAAGGATTATAAACAATCATAACCGGAAAAGTAACATTAAAGAAAAATACATTTTAAACTTCATCAAACATAGGCAAATTTTTACTATATCAACCTGTAGCGCTGAACTTGAAAGACCAAAATAATCGATCGCAGATCACTAGATCTTGTTTTTCCTTTTAGTTATCTAAACTAGTTTTATAACCACTACATGTGCGTCTTTGGGACAGACTCTGTGACAGTTAGCAGCGACAGAAACATACACAGTGCATGGAGATGCGCATTTTGTTGCTGGAAAAACAAATATGTCGTCAACGTTGTTGGAAGCTGTCCTTTATTTTACATTAATACAGAAAATGAACCTCTAAACGTTAGAGGTTTAGAGGTTCATTTTCACTGACAGGCAAAAATGTTAGTGACAGGCGGCGGTGTTTATGTTTCCTAACTGTGGCTAAAGCTGCTGCTAGCTGGTTTACTCATGATCGGAGGCTGGTTCCTTTGAATAGAGTTGGAGAATGGTAAATTGACAATGACTAATAACGGTTATCTAACACGTAAACACTGTTTTATAAAAACCTCTAAACGTTACAGCACTGACAGAGTATATTTTTTCCTAAATGTGGCTAAAGCTGCTGCTAGGTGGTTTACTCTCTGATCGGAGGCTGTTTATTTTATACACAGATAGAGAATGGTGAATTTACATTGAGTAATAACAGCTATCTAACATTTAAATGCTGTTATTATTAAACTTACCTTTTATTATATCCTTAAGATTATGAGAATGAGGGAATTTTTCATCTTGGTTCCCAAGGCAAAATCACACCGGAAGTAAGGATACCCAGTTTTGAGTTATGGCGGTGTTCTGTCAGATAGCCATGCGTTGTCAGATCGTCATAAGCGTATGACAAACTGATGGCTATATCTGTCGGATCATCATACGTTGTCAGATTGTCATACGCTTAGCTCAGACATGTATGCGCTGTCATTACCATATGATTTTATTTAATCAGCAGCATAGAATCAAGACAAAACAATTAAAATTGCGTTGTCATACAAATACGGTTTCTGCCTGTACAGTCTGGTAGAGTGTGTGTGTGTGGGGGGGGGGGAGGGGGAGGGAGGGATAAGGACAGTGAAAAAAATTAAACAAATGGTTCAATTTCAACATTTATGAATTAGAAGTAATCCTAATAAGTAAACCTATGTGTTGAAGTTCTACCTGGAAAGCCATCACTGTATCCAAGCTAGCAGACGTGTTATCCAACCCAAAAATATCAAGCAACTGGGGGACGTGAATTTAAACAGGGCATGTTTTGTAGTTTACTGCAGCTGCAGCAGCATTAAATTTGATTTATTTACTTATTTGATTTATTTATTTACTTTTTATTGGGTCTTGTTTTCTCTTCTCGCGTATGACAAGCTGACGACTCCTCTCAATATGGCGGACCTCCTGCAGAATGCGCATGCGTGCGCATTCTTACTATGTGTATGCCATTCTGACATGTATGGCTATCTGACAGAACAGCGGCCATTGTCTGACGTCACTGTGAAGAGTCTAGCTGCAGCTGTGACTTTGCCGTATTAACCCGATATTTGCTGGAAACTGCTCCCCTTTCAGAAACCGAGGACATTTTTCAGATAGCGCTACGTGTGGCAAATTAAGGTACTGGAAATTTAGATGTGTCGCAGACACGTTCCGGTCTAGTATAAGGGTCCGGGAAACTAGAGTTTGGTTGAGGCGGAACTGTTTGGTCAAAAGCCGGAAATCCGGCCCCTGGCCGGAGCTCTTTAAGCCCTGCTAAGCTGTTGTATGCTTGGGTAAGAAACTTCATCTGCCTGGCTGTTAGAGAGGCCCAAAGGTTTCAGTGGTGCAGATTGAATGGCAGCCTTGCTCCTGTCAGTCTCTTCCAGAGTAATTGCTAAAAAGTCTATTAATGTCATTTCATTTACCATGTTGAACTAATGTAAGGCCAAATGCGTAGTCCGTAATGGTTTCTCCAGCTTTAGAAAAATTGTTTTCTGGTGAAGACATGTAACGGTAACCAATGAATTTTACATATATGTACAGTTGAATGGTATAACACGTTCATTCTTTCTTTTTTTTTTTTTACATTTTGTTCCCCTGACAAACTCCAGCCTGCAGGAACCAAAACATGTGTTCTTTAAACGGTATCGATGTATTTTGTTTACCGCCAATGGTAATCTTATTAAGATTATGAGCAATTTAATTTAGACAATGATTAATCTTGGTGAGGTACAGCCCTCCTTAGATAATCAGATAGGCCTTAATCAACAGCTATTCTCTCTTTTCATTTCTTTTTCTTTGTCATTTCATTATTTTTTCATTAACTTTCATTCACAATTTTATGATCGTTAATTACAATAACGTAACCTTAAAATTGCTTCAAAAATCATTTTCAAAAATGCATTCAAGTCAAGGCAAGACAATTAATTAGCATTGCACTATTCATACACAAGATGACTCAAAAGGCTTATTTATCAAATCAAACAATGTGGATACCAATTTAATATACCTTTCAATAGGAAAACACAGTTAATTACTGCGTTTAGTCATAACTTAATGGAACCAATAGCTTTCTGAAATCTAGGGTTTTTAGGGAAGAGTTTCACTGACTTCTATTGTTTAGTTTTTGTCTATTACTTAAAATAAAAGCATGTCTTTTTTGTCTCTTGATTTCATCCCTCCATCTGTTTTTAAAATGGCAATAGACTGGTTAAGTAGATGCTACATGGACGTCCAAATTTAGGTTCAAAATCATAATAATTTAATTTTGCAATGCTTTGTGTACCTTAGTGTAATGAGTCTGATCTATGGTCTTGCAGTTGTGGGGATTTATAAGATTAAAGTGTGTTGAGTGCAGCACTGATTTACAGTAGTAGCCACAAAGAGGTTTTTGGTGCATTGCTGTATGCATATCATTGAAAACTTTGACAAACACAGTCATAGTAATCTACTAGGAGAAGATGCATTTGCACTTCAAATTAGCCAATTTAAGTTGAACACAACCCTGTAATTGCTTATTTAATTTTTTTTCTACATAAAACTTCTGTAAGATCTTTGATAACTTTAATTTTATAGGCCTGTGGAAACAAACTTCAATAAAGTAAAGAATTTACCATGTACAATACTTCAGTGGGTTTCAAAGTCATTTAAAGGTAATTTACTTTATTTTCTTTATGTGAATTCAGTACTTCTATATGAACAGGCAATAGACAATAAATGCATTTTCTCTCCATGTGATATATTTCCAGATTTAGTGATAATGAGAGTGACAAGTGGTAGAGGGTGAGAAGATGATTATACTGGTTCAACCAAGACAACCATTTTTATAACTTATACAAGCAGGGTCGTTGTAACGCACACTACATCGACAGTCGTAATATACATTAATAAAACTTTTATTGTCACTATACATTCCCCTTAAAGTGACCTGCAGTAAAGGAATGTATCTAAAGTTAACTCAATAAAGTGATTACCGTAAGCAACCCTATAAGGAAATTCTGAATTTTTGGGGCAATATGCAGCCCATTATTAATAATTAAGGTCAACCAGTTCTTGGCTTAGAGGCTTATCCACAATTTGCTGATGCAGGCCCAGATATACTGTACTATCAGTAAAGCTCATTTACAGTAGGTAGCTGTCCAATTACAGGCCCAACCCATTCCCACAACTGGACCCAAAGGGCTAAAACTCCAAGGCCTAATTTTGTGTTTTAACAAGCAAACTTTAAATGTAGTAACCCATATACTTTAGCTATAATTGTGCGGCTCTTTGCTGACGCCTCCCTAACGTATTTGACAGTATGTCTGAGTACAATTCATGTAAGTGTCAAACAGTCTCAGGGAAATTGCTACACAACATGTGACTATGCAAGTAATAGCTTTAAAACAATACCAATGACTTGCTACAGCTAACTTTCTTGTTTCCGTAGCTCCACACACAGTGGCGCAAAAAGTGGGTATGCAGCGCATGCAACCCATAGGGGCGCAGCACCAGAGGGGGCGCCAAAACCCGTCTGGAGGGGGCGACTTGCCGATGATGCCCATACACTTCAGCACGCCTTTCGCTCCTCACCTCGCGCACATAACGACATAGATGTAGGGAGTTTTACCCTTCACGTATCGTCGCCTCGGTGGTGGTGGGGGGGGGGGGATTTATGTCTTTGCATCCACCTGAATAATGTGTAGTTGTGCCACTGTCCACACATCAAAATCAGACAGATCTACTTGTTTTGCTCTATGTCTTTGTAAGAATATACGATTAGATTCAATTCCTTTCTGCTGTTAGGAAGCTCCTGAGTGACAATATGTCCAAAGTGTTTAATCATTGTCACATTTTGTGTTTATGCTCAGTGCTTAGGACTGACCCTCTGGGATGTTGATAGAGGCAGAGATAGTAGAGACATTTATTTGGCAAGAAAAGTCAATAATAGACATGATAGGGTGACAAAACAGGAGAGGAAAAGAAACAAAGAAAAACTTTTTTTCAAGAAGCGCATGGAAGCAAATCAAGTTAGGTGAGGGAGGATAAGAGAGAGAGTTTGTGATAATGCAAGAATGATAATAGTTGAAATAACAGCCACTCACTCCTGCAACTTAAGGAACAAATTGTTCTGCTTTTCAGCCTGCCATTCCACACACAATTCTTGCAGCATTATCAAATCAGTTATTTTTGCTAAAAACGCATGCGTTCATACACACACGTGGCAAGATAATTATTTCAGGATGAGGGGCAATGAACAGCAGCCAGCATGCGGTTGTCCGAGTCTCAGGTGTTTATCAGGCTGTCACTATGAAGGCCCAGCAGTTCCCATCCTTCTCTCATCGACTCTGTTGACCTTTATAGTTTGTGTCTTTGTGTGCTTGTTATAATCGTAAGACTGTCTTTTCATATACTTTCCAATCTTAAAATTTTTTGTCTAAGTTTGAGGTCACTATGTTCTCCGATTTCTTTACGTTTCTGAAACTCAGAACAACTCAGAGAAAATGGTCTTTCCTTTTCCCATTGTTTCATCAGATTTTTAACTGACATATCAATCTATTTTCCCAAGCTTGTCGTTTTAAAGCCAAAATTGTATTGCTTAAGCTGTTAATTATCTGTTTTTGTGGTATAATTACTCCCTAGTGGATTTTTATAACTCAGGTAAAACATCATGGGTCTAATTTAGGCACAGCGCTTATCAAAATTCAGCTACTGGGCCATTTTGGTGCCCATTACTTTGAAAGGTAATTACTGCCTGTGATAATTATGTTAATGGACAATTAAGGGAGACTTACATTACCATAGTGTAATTGGGGATTGACTGAGTTTTCTGCATACACAGCTATTAGGGGAAAGGCTTGCACCTTAAGAGCAACTACATGATTTGATACGCAATTTCAAATTATCTTTTTGAAATATTGATATATATAGACAAGCACGTTAGAATTTAAATGGAGAAAATACTTCAAATGTACAAATCAGACTTGGAAGTAACTAATTAACCTAAATAAAATCTAATTCTACATTCCCTGAACATGTTCATACTTACATCTGTATACTGTAGTAGCTAATAAAATTAATCAGCAATCACTTGGTAACCAAACTTCATACCTTTAGACATCTAGACATCAAAACAACTTGTTGAGCTTCAAACACAAGCACACAAACACACAAACACAAACATGTGAATCAGTAAAAATTGCATTTAAAATCAGTGGCTATTCAACAATGACCAGCTAATCTAAATGACTTCTCCCTTAAACAAGAGAAACACAAGGCAGAAAAGACACAAACGTAAGCTATGGAAAAACCTAACACCACCAAGGTGATGTTTTTCTGAGTATCTGAAACTTTGCACCAGTAAAATCTCATGCAAAAACTTTGTAGAAAACTTGCAGCAATCTCCTGCTGTTTTTCCTCAAATCACAAGTGTCTGGAGAAAAGAAATTCTTTTAAGCACACCACAAATCGACATCTGAAAGAATAGGCAGAGTACATGTGTGCTAATTTCTTTCAGAAATCAATTGCCATTCATTTATACATAAGATCAACCAAAAATTCTAATTAAATTGCATAAATTTCCTTAAAAAGAAGCCATGCCTGATATTTTCATAAAATTCCTCCCTGTCACCAGATGAGTTTTAGATCTCTCACCTGAGGGTAAAATCTTGTTTTAAACTAATAGAACCTATCTACAGTCATTCTGTTTGTGTTGTAGCAGTTAGTAAACAGCAGGTGATGAAATAAAAAAAATACTAAACAGATTAATTATGCAATGTTATCAGATTACCTGTTGAATG
Organism: Poecilia picta; assembly: GCA_033032245.1. Classification (NCBI taxonomy): domain Eukaryota; kingdom Metazoa; phylum Chordata; class Actinopteri; order Cyprinodontiformes; family Poeciliidae; genus Poecilia; species Poecilia picta. The sequence goes on from CM065355.1 coordinate 29,602,085, forward strand.
GAGTTCAGCTCAGATGCCATGTTTCAAGAATGTTACAGAAGTCGAGCTCAAATTCAAGAAAAGGCAATATATAAATGTTGCTTATATTTACTGCATAATGCTTCCATTCTTGTGATGGGAAATAACTGCTGAATGATCTCCTTTTTTTGTCTGCTGGTTCATTTTTTTTTTTTTGACTGGCTCTCTAATATCTGTCCTCAAATTCATCCGTCGAGATTCCCTTTTTTATTGGAAATCATTTCGACTTCAATTGTGCCTCCATTAATCCTCTTTCTTCTAAGCTGTCAAATATCCGCCCGCACCTTTTGTAATTTTAATGTTCATCCTTTTCTACTTCTCTTTTTTCCTCCTCATACTCTTTTGTTCCATCTCTCACTTGAACTGGAGGTTTTCATTTGCAGTTAAATGCCCTTTTTGTCCCTCATTCTTTCATTCACTTTTTTTTTCTTTAGGTTTGAACCCTTTTCTTTTTCATATTCCTCTTTATTGAATTTTTCTTTTCCACTGTATCTGTGATAATAGCTCAGTTGATACCATCAATATCTCATCTTCGGGTTTACTATTATCAGTTATTTCCCATTCTCTAATCCTTATTCCCCTATGTTTCTATCTGCTTCCTGTTGCTTTTTCATTCTTGTTTCCATCTCTGTGGGTCTCAAAGCAGTACATGAAGACAAAAAAGCATTTGGTGCTGGTCCTTCTTTTACTCATTCCTCCAGTGTTTTCTGTTCATTCCCCAGCCCGACAGTTTCAAATTCTCTTTTCTCCTTTTCCTATGTGTCCAACTGTCTGCATCCCCTTCCCTAAGAGTCCTATCTCCCTTTCTCTTCCCCTCTGCTATTCTTCGCTGTTCATTCCAGTGCTCCCATGGGTGCAGGTGGTAGAAAATGACGTCTCACTTTGATTGCTGCATGGCTGCAGGCGTTCCTGGGGCACAGTAGCTGCGGCGCTTCAGATTGCAGGATGTAGTGGTAAATAATCCCGACTGGGGAGAGAGGAACAGAAAGATAAAGGAAGATGGGAAGGAAGGAAGGAAGGAAAGCAGGGAGTGGACATGCGGATGGAAGCGAATTACATTAGAATCTAGCACGCCTGATTTGAAAGTTTTGTCATTAATTTCTTTAAGAAAATAGTTAATTGTTGTAGTGAGGAAGAAGATAAACCATTGTATAATGTATATACCTAACATTTTCCATTTTATTTTGAAGGTTTTTAATTTGGATTTACTTTAACATAATTTCATATTTTGTAGTACTCTACCAAAAAACATAACATATAATTCCAAACACGTTTGTTTTTCCTAATGTATACATTCTAAACAGGGTATTGAAATAAAATTCAGATAATATGATAACTCAAGTGACCAAGTATACATCTTCTCTGGATGTGTTTTCTACAGAATATTGAATATATTCAAGAGTTTGTTCATTGCTTAAGTCTTGTTATTCCACCTTGACTTAGCTACAACTAACTTGCTTGATTTCTTATATGTGTGGATTTTATGGGTTGCAACTGATGTGTGAATTTAATCGCAGTACCCTAATTAGAAACATTTATTTAGAAAAAACATACTTTCTCTGCTCTGGAGACATCAGACACTTATTAGCTTCCACAAGGCTCTGGAAAATGTGACATTGTCATGGCGATTAAGATTCACATCAGAGCTGCTTGAATTTCAGAAACAGATGTTTAATTCATCAATGATATGGAAAAAAGCAGACATCGCACAGCTAATCAAAAGGCAGGAAGGAAAGAGAAAAGTCAGGATAAAAAAAGTTTTAAATACATTCGAGTGGCCTAAGTTTTCAGAAATATAACTGAGAAAACCTGATGATTCCTCTGCCATCAAATTTTTGAATGAAGGTTTTAGGGCTGGTGAATAAACAAACAAAAAAACCTTTTTTATTCAAAACTAATAGCGCTATGTTAGAAAACAGCAGGTGATGAAAAAACAGTACTAAACAGATTAGTTATGCAATGTTATCAGATTACCTGTTGAATGGAGTTCAGTGCAGATGTTTTAAGAATGTTACAGAAGTCAAGCTCGTATTCAAGAAAAGTAAAATGGTCACTAAGATTGCTATACAGATATAAGCATACTTATATGTAAAACTAGGTGAGTAGTATTGAGAAAGCTGGAGAAAAAATTTGGAGGCATAACTCCATTATTAAAAATAAATTGCAAGAATTGTGATTCAGGATATATTCTTCCAAACGGCTCTTGGTTATTTTCTTTCCACTGCAAATATGAATCCTTTTTGATGCATTGCATAAACATACAGTTGGTTTAATTAGAGGGAGAAGTGGTTTAATATTCAAATGTATGCTCTTCCAAAGCCCCTGGCCAAAGCAAGCAGGATGACAGTATAAAACCATGAGAGGTGTATTTGGGATTTTGTGGCTGGGCATATATAGAATTAGAATGCTGCATTTTATTATTTAGAAGTTTGAGGGGCTACAGTGTATACATTTTTAGATATTTTTTAGTTTATTTTTAATTTGTAAGATCTGAGCAAAGGTTTTGAAAGAAAATGTAATATTTCAATTGCTAATCTTGATTGGTTATTTCCCCAATCCAATATTTTTGGACAACTTCCTCTTGTTGTCCAAAAAATATTTCCTTTTTCGACATTACTCGGTGATCACCGAGGAATATTTTTGTCCATCTTCTGTAAGCCAATTAGTGTCTACTGCTTAAATGTCATAGTAAAGGCAAAGTAACTATAGCAACTCTGCCTTTTGGTCTCTGTTGTGCAACTTTCAGCTCTTCACTTCCTAATATGGATTCTCTCTGGCATCTTGCTAAAGCAGCAGCATGTAGATTCAGGGAAGTTTGACCTTTTATATTTTTCTCATCAGGACCTCCTCCACTAACTGTGCACGATTTTGCTTTCCATTTGACATTCATATGTCTGTTTTAGAGAGGAATGTTGTTTTTTTTGTGTGTGTTTGAACTTATTGCTTTTCTTCTTGACACCGTTTACCTATCACCTTCCTTGACATGACTACTATACTAATTGACAGAACAAATTTGTGAAGACAAGCAAAACAATTGATTATATTCACAGCATGAGATTATAGCTATGATAACACAACAATCAATAAAAAAATTGCAAAAATTACTTTTTGTAATTTTATATAGGTTTTCCAATCAAATCTCTAATTTAAGTCTGTCAAGAGCTCTTTGTATTCATTAAGATTTTATTCAGTTCTCTTGCATTAATGGCATTGCCATACAAGTTCATTCCTTTGTTCATTTTCCTAGTTTGTTTTTATATCATTGAATTCTATAGATTTTGGGGAACCAGGACATTATCAAGATTATATCAAACTGCTGGAATGCACCTGTAAAAGCAAACCCAATGAAACAGATAAATTGACTAATTTACCCAAATTGTTGAAGATTTGAGGAATAAGCAGATGCATATTCTGTATATATTATTAAATATCACCTGGCATAAAGGAGAATCTTTTCACCATCATGCCCTCACGAAACAAATAATTTAAACTCTATATAAAATAACAGAATACAAAATCTATCTTCTAGATTTTTACACTTGTCTTTGTTTTTAATGAAACCTCTATAAATATATAACAATAATAAATTGTGACTTGCAATCCGCTCCGTTTTCTACTTCCTCACAGTTCTGCTGCAACTCTGGAGATGGAGAGCCAAGTGAAACCCAGAGGCCAAAGGTGTGAAGAAGGGTCATCCCCTATTCCACAGCAGGCATCTCCTCTAATCACACAAGGTTCAACTCTGTTTCATCAGAGAAAGGAAAGGTCATCCTAAACAACACAAGAGGCTCCTCGGGGTCACGCTGTAACTTGCATGATCTTTGTTCTACCTGTTCTTCATTCTTTGTGTGCAACTAAGGCAGACTCCCACTAAAAGTTTTACTTCATGACTTTAATGTACTTAAGTCACTTTCCCAATCAACTTGGCTTTCTCGGTTTTCTGATTACAGGACAACCCAATTAAACAAAAGAACATTGCTGAGGAAACTAATATGTTTTAATAGGGATCTTAGAAGGACACGAATAATTTAATGTCATCTTGTAATTGTTCATTATTTCCTGCTGTTACTTTTTAATGTTAGACATATTTGTGGTCAAAGGCCTAACACTGCAACAGTGAAAATTTTGCATTTTTAATTATGTGCTTTTGACTGAATAAACTGTAATCAAAAACAAAATTGTCATGTTTGGACAGGCTTGAAAATTATTATTTCTTGCTGCAGAAAACACAAAGTTCTTCTAAGAAGAAGTCAGATTCAACACATATCTTAATTATTTTATTAGTATTATACTTGTATGAATATTATGTTACTAATGTATTAAGAGTGTGTGTTTAACTTCTGCAGCATTTTTCTATGAATGAACAAGTTGTATATCACTTGCATAATAATGTGTTTTTGTAATAAATGTTTTTTTATGATGCAGACCACAAGAGGATAATCCATTGTCATGGCAATGGCTAATGGGGATTCTTATAAAGACACATAAAATACCATCACAATATTCAAGAAAAACAATTGCATAATGTCTTAATGCCCATAATTCTACTTTGGAGTACTACAACTCATGCTTCATGAATGAAATGTTTTTCCTTTTAAAAGGACAAAATGAGTGAAAAACGATGCCTTTCAAAGCATTTTTTATATAAATGTGAACTCCTAAAGAATCTATTTATGGTTTGAATTCAGAGATGTGCAAAAAATGACTCTACAAAACAGCAAAGACAGAAAGCTACAGCTTAATCCATTAACTAATTGTCTTGTGAAACGATAGATTGGTTTCAATCATATCTAAATAGCAGGAAACTGTGTGCAAGAGTAAATCACACCTCTGTCCCCTTTAAAGAGAGTGTCATGGGAATGCCTCAGGGCTCGATTTAGCACCTCTTCTCTTTAGTCTATACATCAAGGAGCTCCCAATAGTGTGTGACACTAATATTATTATGCAAGCTGATGATACAATCTTGTTCATTCATAGGAAAAATGCTGCAGAAGTGACATTGATATTAAAAGAAGAAATCGTCACTTTTGAAAAATAATTAGGCTCACATTAAATGCAGGACAGACAATTGCAATGTACTTTTCAAAGAGGTGGACAATTATCTAGATACTCAAAAGGGAAGATCATTAAAAATGTTGAGTATACTTACTGAGGCATGACATTGGATGCAACTTCAATATTTAAAAATCATGTCAAAAATATAAGAAAGTCTTTAAAATTTAATTTAGCAAATTTTCAGTTTACACATGGACCTTTTACCATTAAGGCTTCAGATATTTTTCTAAACTCTATGACTTTCCGTGTTTCTTTTATTGCGTAAATGTAATGTCTTATTTAAGCATTTGTGTAGTCTACAAGATTTGCCATCACATTGCAGCTGCACAATTAAGAAGGTTTCTAGATAAATTACTTGAGTCACAAGAGCAACCTCCAGAGATGAGTGCAGGAGCCCAAAATGTAGGGCTGCTTAAATAAACTGCCTTTTTTGTAACAAGTCATTGGAATAATTTGCCAAATGAAATTATAACATATACTAAATACAAAATGTTTTCACATTTGTCAAAAAAGGCTATTAAATAAGCAGATTTGTACTCTACTAATTAGGACAAGCAATGGCTTTATTAATCGTCTGTAGGATTGTAGTTTGATTGGCTTGCTTGGTTTTAGTGAGATATGGGTAATGATTTATTGGATGTGTGTAATTAACTCTTATACTGGCTTTTCACTAATTCATAAACTGATTATTATATTTGATTACCATCAATGTGTCCAGGGACTGCAGGTGGGAATTAGTGTTTTTGCTATTACCTGATGCTATGCCTCTCTCCTTTTAAAAGGTTAATACAATGTTATCTCTGTGTAAAAATTAATAAGCAGTCAGGAAGATTTAAAAGGGAATTTGAGAATTTCTTGTGTTTTTCATAATATATTTCCAATAATTTTACTGTCATAAAATTCACAACAGATGTTGGTAACAAATGAAGTGCTCTACACTTATGGAAAAGAAAATATTTGTGCCAATTAAGTTGAGGAATCTGTGTTTATATGATGTAAAGCACTTTGAACTGACTTTTTGTTTAAATGTGCTATGCAAATAAACTTGATTGATTGATTAAGACCTTACTGCTGAAGACCTTAATGTTGAAGATCATTACGTTTGCTGCAGAAAACATAGATGATTGGGTGGAATACCGAACGAATATACACAGTCTCATCAGATGAGGCCGAAGCTGAAAAAAATCATTTGCACACGTCATTCTAAATAAGGAGAAAAATGGTTCTGCACATCACCCCAAAACACCATGCTGAAGGTTTGAAGTTATAAATCTATAGAAAGAACTGAACGTCAGTGTGTACGAAAAGAACCCAAAGAAACGTCAACGTCTGTAGAGTTTTTTTGTGGCTGAATGGGTCAAAATTACACCTTAGCAATACAAGTGTTCATCAAATGTAAGTAATTGTGTTTAACAATTGGTACTGTGTCATTCCAATTTTCCATAGTAGCTTCCTTTGTGGATTAATTTGTTTGTATGAGTGACTAATTAGTTAGCAAGGGCATCGTAGAAAAATTGAATATCAATAGAAATACTACAAATAAAATTTACCTAGAAATTGTTGAGATATTTAACACTCTATTTCCCACTGCATATTCTGTCCACTTCTTCATGTAATTCATTCATTCATAATTATCCCACAATGATGGTCCCCAATCTGTGCTGTTTTCCTATGTTAAATACTCATTAGATCAGCCCAGGTTTGGGCTATGATGTCCTTCATTTTGTATTCTACCCCACCACTGCTGCCACAGGCCATTTTACCCACAGGATTCATAAAAGTGTGAATGTTATTTTCCTGGCTGCCATTCAACTCATCCACTCACAGCTGTCTGTGCCACCTGATGATCATAGAATCCGCAAACAGTGGTTTTACAGTAAGCCATAAAAGAAGTACATTTATCATGCCAAAGTCAGTGATAATCTACGATAGGTGAGATTAATGGATCATCACCATTGCTGATGCTTGATCTGACATACAAAGATAACAGAGTGGATTATTATATTTATATTTTTATTAATGTCCTCCTGCAGTTTGCATCAATTTTTACCTAGATTTTAGACCACTATAGGAGCAACCCTCAATTATTGCATCCATCAATTATTTTCTAATAACATCACATTAAACTTGACACTGTTCAGTCTATTAGTGATTCATGAACAAAATGGATGATAGTATAAACAGATTCATTTCTTACATTTTAATGCTAAAATTCTCTTACAGTCCAATAAAAAATGTCCTCTTATTGTTTTACTGCAAGTCATACCTGATGCACATTAGGGTAGAATAAACTCTCAAGTGTTTGAGTGCGAATGTCTAAGGTTATGCGGTCTGTGTATAATTAAACCACTCTCACATTGCCAACCTCATTCATCAAACACACAATAACAGATGGAAAACACAAAGAGCCCTTTTCCAAATAATATAGGGTAAGAATGAATACACTCTATTAGTAAAATGTCAGTTCTCAATGCTGTGTTTTAGCCAGGATAAAAAAATATCTGGATGAGGCTTTTTTTTTTTTTTGCTTACCTTGTCTCTTTTGTACCATTGGTCTTTCAAACAGCTTGGCCTAATACAGACCACAAAGGGGTGTAAAATGTGAAAATGTTCAGTTTTCACGTTTTATGACAACCAGTTCAGAATTATAACAGCAACTGGGATTTAGCAACACAGACCTGAACGTAAAATTACAGAAAAAAAACTGGGCCCTGAAGGTAATGTGGATCCAAAGCTGAGTTTTTATGGTGCAATGTGGCTTTACTGTCATGAGCTGCCATTAATTTTCATTGCCAACAACCATTTGAAGGCACTTTAGTTTTTAAATTTTACATGCCAGTGGACCGCTTGGGTTGGGTGAGCAGGTTGCAGGGGCCAGTTATGTGCAACTCATGATATATCTGACAATTCTTAGCACTTCAGTCTTTAATTCAGTCTGCTCTTAGCTATATCACGAGAATGCAATTTAAGAACTCCTCCATAGGGAAGGTTTAGCACAGGCTTTCACAGTCTTCAAATACACGAGAATACATTCTGAAAACATGAGTTAAACTTTTTATCTGCATACTTATAGATTGGGAGATGTGCCACTAGCAATCTATGGCAATAACAGAAGGATTTATGAGGCAGCAGCGAGGTGTAGAGTCACTTTATGAGCTGGCAACCATCCTTTGTATGAAGGTGCTAAACCTTGTTTTTACTGCCATTAATCTCCTCATCCTCACTCCTCCATCATTGAGAAAAAAATAGCCTCATCAAGGACACTGGTAAGAGATACATTAGCCCTTTTGACACATCTGTTGTGCTTTATAAGCAGAAAAAAACACCCTCTTTAATCTGCTGCTGTTTCCCTTTGTTTATTCAGACAGATATTTGCTTACACACAACATCATCGAATAAGCTAAATGGCAACAGTGGTGACTACGGCTTCAAACATACGTGCTAGATTGGCTCTATGATGTGCTAATGCAAATGCAATTCAGTGTGTGAAGTGGAAAAATCGATGGCAAATCAACAGCGGGTAATAGAAGATATGGTCAGATCTTGCTTGAAATTATTTAATCAAAAGCACTACAAAGACACACGTTATGCCAAAAACTATTACTACCCCTGGTACCAAAGCCTAGCGTGCTTTACAAAGCAAAGATAGTGGTGGTCCAAAAGGCCTTTACATGGAGTGCAAGCCAATGTCCCCAGGCAACCAATCATCTGGGTGTGTTGTCACACTCAAACCTGCATGAGATGAGACTCCTCTACTCGTGATCTTTTCTGAGAGCTGGCTCTTCTGCCACGGCTCCCAATGAACCGGCTTTTTCAGCTCCCAAACGGCTCTTAATTTATGATATTCTGTCTCATCATATTTTACCTCAACTTAGAAAATGTAAATGTTTTGTATATTAATAAATCTTGTTTGCATTTAGTGTTTTTTATGAGATGCCTTGTATGCGTCTAAAACAGGCGTTGTCTTTTTTATGTTTAAGAAAAAAATACACCAACATATTTACACCGGGGAACTATGCCAAACCTAAAGCTATTGCTTATAAGTAAATCACCCAAAGGCAATAAACTAATGAGGTCAGGACTTTTTTTGCTGCTGCCTGGGGCACAAAGATTTAGATCAATCATCAGAGTTCATGATTTCCATTTACATGACAAATATGTACTCAGCTTCTTTGAAAATCAGCATTTCTTAAAATGCACTAGACGTTGATGCTTGTTTATTTTTTCCATTAGTGTAATATCAAGGTAGAGCTTGTGACAAGGAAAAGAATTTCTTACCCATTACTGCCCCTGGCTTTGGAAGGAGTTAATATTCCAATTTTTAAAAGACAAATACCAAAATAAGTGATATTACTCCCATTAATCCTACAAAATATATGTCTCGCATTTGTGAAGACATTTAACAGCACCAAAACCACAAGACAGGAGAGATAGATTTGCTCTTTTAATGTCCTTAAATGAACCACATCATTCTAGCAAGACCTCATAAACAAAACCATTGGCTACATTATTTACAGTGTTGGCAGGCCTTGCAGGTGCAGTCAGTTCTAAAATGCTTATTCACGTCTCATTTCTCTGCTTTTGGCTAGATCAAGTTCCCAACACTAACAAAAAGTCTTTATTGATATGAACAATATAACATCTTAATGAAAAGAGACTCTCAAAGACTGCGCAATGATTGTGATATGATGGGTTCAAATAAGTTTTGTGAACAACCAGCTCACAGTACTGGCACCAGACCACAGCTTTACAAGGAGGCCTTATGATGAGTTATGGCCTGCATGTATGAGCCAACTAAGAGTGCTCAGTGTGGCCTGCGGTTGATCTTTTGCTATTGTAATAGCCTTCAGGACGTTTGTTCGCCTACGATTTAACTTTCCTCTGAATGAAAAGTCTTGAGGTTTCCTTACCTCAACACTAGATGAACACATACAGACAGAATGTGTTTAGTTGGAGTATTGGTCTGATTCAGTTGATTAATTTGTACATTTGTAACTTTCTGAGTTCAAAGAAATCTCCAAGTGAACCAAAACCTGTTCCTGCAAAGTCTGTGAGAACGTTCAGTTTGTTCATTTTAAAATTGGTTCTAACAGTGGCGTGCGGTGAGGTTCATAGCTGGTGAGGCACCGACTTAATTATAATCGGATTTACAAATCTAGACCCCTGCATGTTATTGTTTACATAAGGAAATCTTGCGCATGCGTACAATGCTGGAGGGCAAAAAGTCTATTTTTTAACATGTGACGCTTAGCCGCGGCGCCACCGCCACAGAGTACTTCCGTTATCTCAGTCAAACTTAGACATGCAAATATTAATTTTGTGCTATGCTTAACAGCAAAGGGAGAAACCGTTAAAGTACAACTCAAAACCACATCTTTCTCGCTCTCTGTATCAGCGCAGCTTCTGTATGGCTAGATTGCTGTTACTGTTTCTTACTCTGCAGTTGTGGAGTCACAATGGGCGTGTTCACACTGCAGCCTGAAGTGACCCATTCCGATTTTTTGGCAATTCTGATTTTTTTGCCGGAGCCATTCACACTGCCAGTAAACCTGTATGCGTTCTAAAGTGTGAATGGGCCAACAACCTGAAAGTGTCCCGCCTGCGCAGTAGAGGGCGCAATAGCGTCAGTGTTCTTAGTGTTCTGCCAACCGCCATAAAAAGAAGAAGGGCTCAGTGTTTGCGGAAGTAAACATGGAGGCTAACGGTGGAGCTTAGCTTATATATTTGAAGTCGTTGTCGCACCGGAGAAGCATATTAACAACTTAATCATCATATAGTCCATAATGGTTGTTGTTTTTCTTCCCGCTTGTGCATATCAGGACACAGAATAGTGAGATTTGTTGAGAATCAGTGACGTTCACATCGGATGAATGCGGCCTGGACGTTAGGTCGCATTTGAATCGAATACATATCAGATATGGATCACATTCGAAAAAGAATCCGACCTGTGCTGTTCACACTGCCATGAAAAGATCGGATACAGGTCGCATTACGTCAAAAAAAATCTGAATTGGGTCAATTCAGACTGCAGTGTGAACGTACCCAATGTCTGGGTTCATGAGCACCCCCAGCGATTAGGCACAACTGCCTGCCTCACCTCGAATCTGTTCTCTGCCGTTTCTGATCGCTCCTCAGCACACGAAACACGTTACACACACAGTTGGTGACAATAAAAACACAGTACATTAAATACATGAGCTAAATTATCAAAAATCAGTTCATACATTAAATATTTTTAACCATTTTATTGGTGATGTACAGACAGGAGAGCATGCTCTCATAGAATGGCAACCAGTTAGCGAGAGGTTGCACAATCCCAGGTGAGGCTCAGTTCGCTGTTGCCTCACTGGCTTCGCTTCTAAGCATTTGAATGGGAAAAGGAGAAAATTCAACTGATTTTGAAGAAAAATAACATCAGATTTGGTTAAATTCTTTATAAATGATTTTATTATTATATATTATTTTTCTGCCTCACCTGCCTCCCCTGACCGCACGTCACTGGGTTCTAAAAGTTTGAGAAAAAATATAGATTTCTCCAAATAATACAACTTGAGCTTTTTCCGATGTTAGTCTGTTTTTGCTCAGACTAGCTATATAGTTTGAGCTATTTTTTTTTGCTTACACTTGCCATTTATTAATGATCCTATTAATGATTTATTAATGATCAAAATACTGAAATCTATGTGAAACATTTCCAGAGCACATATCTTCTGCTACTTTCCCCATGTCAGTTCTTTGTTATCTATGCAAGAACGTGTTAGCTAAATGGGCCCCATAGGGCGTCCCTGAGGGGGCCAGTTTGCTAAGTAGTAAACCTGTGTTCTGTCAGGTGTCATTAAGGTCCAGCGGGAGTCTGAGGGGACCTGTCACGACAAAGAGTAATGGATGTCTTCTTCGCTGATTGCTAGCAGGGATGGAGTCAGCACAAACAGCAAATTAGAAGTGACATCTTGATGGAGGCAAAGAGGGAGGCACAGCTTCCGAGCACACCATACAGCGAGGAGAAGGAAAGATCCAGAAAAAGAGAGTTGGGTGAAAATACTTAATTAGCTATTAAAATACAGAAAAATAAGTACTTCAGTTTCATATTATTGGTGAAGAGAGGGAGACCAATGTCGATACCCGCTTGTACATCAACACTAAAGAGTTGCACACTTTTGAATAATTCTACCTACATAGCCTTGGGTTAAGTGCTCAGTTTTGTGTAGTTAGTTGGAAACAACCCAAGCATTTATCAGTTTTAGTCCTACTTCAGGTTGTGTTTGTAAGTCTTTAAAAAAAACATACACAAAAGAAGCATATTCATATTTTATCAAGTTCATTCATTCATTTAAACAATATTATTTGCTCTAAAGGTTTGTCGAAAGCACTGTGTTGTAGTAGTACATCTCCAGCATCAACACCAGCTACGAACCAAACAACAGTAACAGTACTACCATCATTTTAGGCTAATAACTAATAGAAAACAACATCAAAGGAATTGTTCAGTGTCACTCAGCAAGCTTGAGGCGAGATGAGCTCCAGAGCAGGCGTTATGAAATGGATTAGATTCGAGACCAATTAAAAATGAATTGCTCAAAATGAGCGCTGACCCTCACCGAATTGGATGGCAGTGATCTCATTAGGCGAGTTTCTGGCTATCTGTGAGCTAGCAGCTGGAGAACAGACCCACCTGACTCGCTGTCAGAAAGGGTAAAAACCTTGGGGGTTGCTCTCCGCTTTGAGCTCAGCACTAGAAATGTTGTCTCTATGCTGCATTTAGTTGTATTCAAAGATAAACCTTTTCTGAAAGTGTGTAGCTGCATGTACACTGATTAATATTTCAGTCCCTTGTGCAGGATATTTGTGTACAATTTGATTGAAAATCTGTGAATGTAGTTAGTTGCTTGTGTGTTTGTACAACCCTTTTTGTGAAATTGCAGTCATAAAGTCACGGCACATTCAATAACACAATACCATGCATTTCATTTCATTCAAATATGCTTGAAAAATGAATGAATAAAGAAATCATTTTTAGGTTTGCTGTGTCATGGTTAAGCAGTGTCATTTCCATCCATCAATATTTTTGGTTTGTACTTTCTGATTAAGTTCATTTGTGATTATTAATCGCCTCCCCTCAGCTTGAACATTATTACTTTACCTGTGCATCATGTCCTGTTCTCCTTGTTCTTATGAGTTTTCTTATTTCATCAAGAAAATTGGGCCTTGATCTACCCAAATTTCCCTATGCAGTTTGGTCCAGTTTTTAAATACACTCTACATGACAGCTTTGGTTCTGACCCGGGTCTCCTCCCAGTGACACATGCTTGGTAAACTTCAGGAGGATATGCCAAGGAGGCCGAACCACCTGAACTGACATCTTTTAACTGCGAAGGAACAGTAGCTCCATTCTGAGCTCCTCAAAGATCAATGTTTCTCAATCCTAGTTCTTAAGGACCAATTTTCTTCATTTTTCAGGCGTTTCCTCTTCTGCCACACACCTGGCCTGAATAAGTGGGTGATTAACAGGCTTCTGCAGCACTTAATGGCATGCAGGAGCTAGCTAATAGCTGATGCTATCATTGTAAACAGATGTGCTGGAGCAGAGACACATCTACAATATGCAGGGCATTGGTCCCCGAGGATCAAGATTGAGAAACTCTGTCCCAGAGGCTGGGTCTCCTTACTCGATATGTAATACCCAGCCACTGCACAGAGGAACTTCAGTTTGGCCTATTGTATCCACGGTCTTTTTCTTGGATTTGTGATTCATATTTCTTGACCATAGGTGAGGACTGGAACAAAGATGGATTGGTAAACCAACAGTTTTGCCATGGAGAAGGAACCATACAGTTCCCTAAAATAGAATAAAAATAAATAGTTCTTATTGTCACTTTTATCATTATCACAATACTACCACAAAACATGTTAAGTTCATGTCTCTACTCGATCATATTTTATTTAGTAACATTAGCTTTATCTGAATTAAACACATACATATCACTGTATTCTACATTCTGTTACCAAGTATTTGAAAGTTTATGTATTTTTACACTTACAAAAAATGTTTTTTTATGAAACAAATAGAATAGTAGGACTTGTAAAATTATATAAAAAATTTGCCAAAAGATAAAATAATTTCCTAAGAAAATTACTAAAAGACATTAAATTTTCCCAACGTTGCACATTTATCATTTGAGACAAGAGTCTGCATTCAAATGTTTAAATGTTTATCTAATCGACATCACCACATGTTGATTTATTATTATTTACATCTTTATAACACTGCAGGTATTAGAATATAAATTGAAAGAACAAAAAAAAATATTTTAATCAAACTCAAATTCAGTATAGATAAGAATTAATTTGGTCCAAAATTTCAAGTGGCCACTGAATGTTCATTACTTATGTTCCAATGACCTCCAGTGATCTCATGGTCCTAAGTGGATATTGAGTTTCTCTTCTTATTAGTAATGCTCAGTTAGGATAAGCATACTGTGAAATTCTGATTAGTCAAAATTGCTGGTGTCTGATTTGACAGGCTGTATGACTGAGAAAAATCCACATCTATAAAAAGGAAGGTTGTGTGAATTTCGCTCATTTGCACAGCAGATATTAAAACTTATATCACAGAGAATTTTTCATTACAATATTAAAAACTTTATCTGCATAGCCTGACTGCATAGACTACTATGCAGTCAGTTTTTTCCCCAATTTTATTTATCTACATTCAGTACAAAAAAAAAAAAAAAAAAAACACTGTCTCTCATTGTCATGTGGGACCATGGCTGATGGACCAGTCTGTTTCCCCTGGGAGCATATTTAATGGACCTCCAAGGTCGTCTGCTCTTGTTCTAAGAAGCATGGAGTGCCAACAAGCCCTGACAGCGTCACTGGTCCAACGGAACCTGCATAAGATGGTTCCTGCTCTGGGAAGCATAGGGCCATTAAAAATGGATAGATCAATACGTAAGAAACCATGTACCTCCGGCTCTCTATGCTAATTTAGAGAGCAAGGGAAGCAGCAAAGGATAAAAAGCTGGAACAGAGGAGACATGAGATAAAAGGACAAGAGAGGCATGGGGAGCTGAGGAGTTTACAACAGCAGAGTTCAAGGAAGGTAAGTAAATGAAGGTAAAGAAGGAGGGCTCTAATAAAGAAAAGAGTTTGAGTGCTGGTGGTGCAGCAAAAAGATGGATGACTAGGAAGGAGCTAGAGGATTTAAAGAGGATGAGCTTAAAACCAACGATGGTGGACTAACGTGATTTTCAACGTGTAGTACCAGTCGTCTGTATGAGGAATGCTAGAAAACTCAAGGGGCTTCAAAGTAAAAAAAAAAGAAGAAAAAAGAAAGTCAATATAATTAATTATTAAAAGTAAATTATCTAAATGTGTAACAAAATATGGTTGCCACACACAGGAATTACATTTAGAAGAGTACACTAGTGGAGTTACAAATAATTATAAAATCTAGCTTTCAATCAACCCTGCAGATGCATCTTTATGATGAAAACAGAATCCCTAGTGGACAAATTCAGTCTTTGTGAGCAAATTCACAGTCCTAATGTAACCATTGTGTGCACACTGGAGAAAAGAGTTAGAACAACACCCCACAGACAGCAGGGAGGCAGATTGAAACTCTTGCGGCCCCATCCGTACATCTTTCTACATTGATTTGCAACATGCTGCAGGAAGAAATAAAGTGCAGCATTAACAAACTTTACATGTACTGTGGGCCACAGTGGTATGAAAAACACTTCCCTAATTATTGCCCCAGGTTTCTCCAGTTTCAGCTTATCAAACAAATTCACACCTCAGACTAATAAACCAACTGCTATCAGTCTTTGTGATTGTTGGCAATTAGTTGTTTTGTTTTTTTACATTACTATGTAGGAATTTTGGCCCAATGTTCTGTGGGGAATTATTTAAATTCTTGTGTATGAACAACCAATTAATGGTCAATTGACAAAGCGCTCTCACTATTTTTGACTGTGTATATGCTATAAATAAAGTAGTTCAGGAAAAAGAACAATAGAAGTGATAGAACTGTGTCAATTGACCATTAACTGGTTATTTGCTTGCAGATATTATGAATTAATAGGCATGTTGAATTAAAAAATAATTTGTAAACCATTTAATCAATTATCTGCATGTATCTTATTAGTTTTCTTCCTTCCATACAAAAGGTTTTTACATTTGCTGTCTTCCAACCTTTGTCTTCGAATTAAAACAAAGAAATAGGTTTCATTTCTTAACTCAAAATAGCCTCATATTGGTTCTAACTATTGGATTTTTCAATAAAACACAGCAAATATTAAGATCATGCAGTTTAAAATTTCTAAAACTCCCGAAATGATTAGTCGTTTAACTTTTTTATTGCTCATGCATATTGCACCCACATTTTGTGAATATCTTGCCCTGTATTAATAGTCAGTAAGAGAACAATTAACATAACAATCAGAGTGCCCAGTGGGAACATTGACCAGTGAATGAAAACATAACTCTTTGTCCTTTTCAGTTACAATCTGTTTTCTGAGAATCTTGTTAAACCTCCTCATTTTTGCTGAACTGTTTTAACATGTGGGCCAATTTGCATTTGAATTATCAAATATTTTAAAAATAAATATAATTCCCTCATTTTCTAATATATTGAATAGGTATTTTACTGGTTCTTCAGACAAAAGGATAAAATCATTGTAAAAAAAAAAGGAAAATAAACTCAGAAAATAGCATCGAAAATCAAATTCTGACCAGGTATTTTGCAACCAAGAGGCAAACATTTCCTAAGGGTAAAATTTAAGATTTAAGGCTGTCTGAGTTGGGAAATTATATGTGGGTGATGGAGAGCATTAACATTACTTTGATCAGTTTGAGCACAGGTGTTTCTCAGAATCAGCAACAGAAAACTTGATCACAGCACAACTGAATATCACTAGAATCCAACGTGATAGTTAAAGGCTAGAAACCAACTAAAAAAGATCTTTAGGAGATGTTTTCCCCCTAGGGAAGAAGCAGTTGCAAGGAGTTGTTGTTTAAGCAACCTTATTACAGGCACTGTTTGCAAAAAGCATTTATAGAACAAATTTGTGTATGACAGTTACTGAGTGTGTACTGTGCTCCATTGACAAAGAGAAGGCCAAAACTACACGATCATCCTCATTTTTACTCTTAGAAATGTTAATAATTATAGCCTTGATTGCAAACACAAATATCCTTACAATGCAAGATGAAAGCCTAGATGTTCTGTTTTGAATGACATATCACTCCTTTGAGGCAGATCTCAGGTGATGCAAGAAGCCTGCAAGGGATTATATCAATCTGAAATTGAAACCCAGGTGCATAAACACAGCAGCATTTGTCCAATCTATTATGCTACAAAGTCACATATTTAAAATAAAATGTGTAATTCCAATATAAATTTCAGAGAAGATGTAGCGTAAGTTTTTTATTCTCAGGAGTTTTTAGTGTTATTAGGTACATTTTGGGATCAATAAGGCAAAACGTTTTCTTATATGAGGGCAACCTTTCATTATGACAGTGTACATACAAAGAAGTCTCAATAACACTTTGTTGGAAAACGTCAAACAAAGGGCTTGATCTGCTAAAATGAACAACTCCTTTTTCTAGCATGCGCATAAAAAAATCACAAAAAAATCCAAACTGTATATATGATGTGTTGCAAAAACCCATCATAAGACCATCTGAGGAAAACCTAAAAGATGATGGTCAAGATAAAGTCAGTCAAACCAAGTCAACTGGAATATAGTTCTCAGGGTTAAAAATAACACTCTAGAAAATATGTTTTTATTTTTGTTTTTTTACATCTGCGTTTGCTTGGAAAATTATTGGCTGTTTTTTTTTTTTGGTTCAAGCCAGAGTTACTTAAGTTTATATTTTGACTTTGCTTTGGAGCCCTCTTTCATTTTTATTCAGTATTATCAAGAACAATCATGCTGCTGATTTTTCAAGTTTCATATGCATTTAACCAGACAACTTTTCTCTGGAAAGCTTTTGTACATAAATTGGTGCAAATAATATTTATACATTTTCTCTGAAAGAAAAATGAACAACTCTTGGAAAACTAACATGTAGGTATTTGTTTCCATTTTTATTCAGCATGCGATCATACATCCTTTTACATCCATAAGTATTTTGGCTTTTGAAAGAGCTTACAAATACAAATATGTTGTTGCTTTTAGAAGGGTTAAACCAAACTAATCATTCAAAAGAAATTCTAAAGTATATTTTTTTTATGCTGGAAATAAGACATTTGAGTAGGACTTCTCCGCACAGATTTCATATTTTGCACTAATTAATAGAAATTACTTGGAAAACGTTCAGTACATCCTTATCAGTAGTGCATTTTAGTTCTGTAGCCTACTCCTTACTTTCACACCTAATATGAAATCTCTTCGTTGCACCTTGCTAGGGCATTGCTGTGACTGCAGAAATGAGTGCACCAATGTGTGCTGCAAAAATCAGCAAATTGAACTAAAAGCAAAACGTAAATGATTAAATTGACCCAAAAATCCAAAGCAGAGAAGATAGTGTCTCCTAGCTCCTGCATTAAATTAGCAAAGATGCACATTATGCAGACAACTGGTTATGTACATGTGAAAGTATGAAGTTACATTCCTAAACTAAACACAGCAAGAATTCTTTATCCCTTGCAAAATTGTAAGATATTAAATCCTGTGGGTTCTGAAATTCTTATCACACGAATATTTACCAAGTTGGACAGACACAACTTTGTAGAAAAGCTCCAAAAGCATTTGATCTCCTGTACCCCAGAATATTATCTACTGGATCCAAGTAAAGTTTTTTACAAATAAAAAAAGCTCAAGGTAATTTTTTGGCACAACCTGTTAAGTTGTGTGTTTAAAAATGTGATGTCATTTCATACAATAACTAGACAGATTTGAGTAACTACTTCCTCAGGCAGAGAAGACTGAATCTATGTATAGACAACTTCACCCTATTCAATCTGCAGGAGGTTCATGGCTCAGTCTCCGAGCCTCTCTCTAATCTCCCTGTAATACAGCTTGAGTCATGATAAAACAACTCTGATGGAGGAAAATCCTGTTATCGAGGGTGGGGGCAACAGCTACCATCGTTACTTGTGGTAGACAGGCTCCAAAAATTAACTGGTCTTTGGATGTAGGATTAAGTATATCAGAGGGGTTTCTGAGAGCAAACACATGCATTCTACATATGTTTTTTTTTACTTTATCCACTCACCATTTACCTGTTTGTCACTTTGAGCGCACAGACACATCTCACATACAAAACACGTCAAGCTCAGAAAAACACATGCTGAGTTCACTGAGGTTGTCTGCTAATGGAAATACATTTTAGCCATTGCCACATCTCATCATTTGTATTGCGTTCTTCATTAAAATGTGGCATCTCTGACAGGAGAAATACAGATTTCATAGGCTTTTGTTCCAAGCTTCGTGTTTTAGAAGGATACATTAGGCTGTTTTTGAGAAATGTCACATTATTTCTCCTTTATCCCATTTCATACTGGTCTCTCTCACCCACAGATTTTGTCAGACAAGATACAAGCAAAACTTTGTGTATTTTTTTTCCTTCTAGTAAGAAAACGTACCGTTTTAGGAATTTTACACACAGTTGATTTTAGTTATTTTTCATATGAAGTAAGCATACATTTCATAACTATGGCATTTATTGTCCAGAAATAGTTTAAAGACAACAAGGAAGATGTTTTGGAGTAGACAGTTTGTGACAGAACTTGAAAGAAAATCTGCTGTTTTTCATGGTATTTTCAATTTTACTTCTATGAATTACTCCTAAAATAAAAAAAATAAAAAAGGAGGGGGTGGGTGTAAAGAAACAGAAAGTCTTAATTCAGGGCAACTACAATGACTCTTTGACCAGTATTAGTAACTGGAGGCTGCTTGACAGCCACTGATTATCCTCAAGTTCTGACAGTCACTGGCAGTGGCTGAAGGCCAGCTAATTAGCCTTTGGCCCACATAAAGTAGCACTTTGGCTGGTTTTGTTGTGGTGTGGTTATCTACAAAAACTGGTGTGAAATCCAGGCTTGATGTGTCAAGAAGCTGTTAGACGTTGTTATGCAGCCTGACACCAGTGCTGATCTAAGACAGGGAAAATAAGGAAACACACACAAAGGAAAGAAGACAACGATATACAGTATGTTATTTAGTGGGGTTCTCTGTTAGTTTTACACAATAAAACATATTTCTGTTTATTTCTAGAGACAAATCAACATTTTGTCACGTGTTGAAAGAACTACGATTCAATGCAGGATGGTTTTGAGAATTTTACAACGAAATCTGAATAAAATACTTTAAACCATTTGATGCACAACAGAATAAAAAGCAGCTTACATGAAACATAATTGTATCATTTGAGATTATTTTCCCTTTACAGTAATCCCAGATCAAATAATGCAATCTGTTGTGCTTGTATGCTTGTTTTTGATTGAGAGACCTCCAAATGAAAATGTGTCACCTCGTCCATAATCCTTGACAAGGGAGTATATTAAATGTTAATCCCTCACTATTAGGAATGGTGACAACTGGAGGATGGTAGACTGGATGAGAGAAGGAAGAAAAGGTTTGGAGCTGGAGAAGAATAGAACGAGGTATGTCACAGTACACACAAAGATAAGAAGGCAATAAAGGCTTGAGGTGACAGATTTTTTTTGTTATGGTCCTTAAGAACATACCCACAGACACACGAATGGTGTTATTAGCTTCCTCTTATGACTACATCCACCAAGGATGTGTAAGATTAGTCTTGGATCAGTGCTCAGTGTTGTTACCTTCTGTGGTCAATTTGTATTCACTCAAAAGTAGTCTTATAGGTAACAGCAGAGTAGAAAAACAATTAGAGCCATGAAAGCTGATAGCTTGGGGCTCTCCAGGGCAGCTATGCCATTACTGAGTTATTAGACACTGAGGGTTGGGAAGGAGTGTCTTAAATAAGGGCACAGGCAGAGGGAGAGGAGATAGAAATGAGGCTGGAAAATAAAGGGAGATGTAGTATATGTAAGCAAAAATGAAAAGCTAGAATGAGAGGGAATGTGAAAACAACAATGGTGTCACAAGAGAAACAAGGCATGTCTCACAGTGGGACACAGTGGAAACAAGAGCCGGATTGAGACATGGATTACACAAGCGAGCAAAGGGAGGCTGTACACCCGTGAATCCAGACAAAGAACAGCTGTTAAGCAACTTTGTTCAGAAAATCTCTGAGAGAGATGCACACAAGAGAGACAAGTGAGAACTTGAAGACGTCTATATGTTATATGGAAGCCTTTTTGCAGCCAGAAGGATAATCACTGAGCCACTAAAAACCTCATATTTGCTTCTTGATATAGAATTCTTACATGATGGCTACATGTATGTAGCAGCACACATACTGCAACTTCTGCAAACAGCAGTGCTGAAATTACTTTGCACGTGGGTCACACTTTTAATACAATTGAAGGTCATCACTTCCTATTTAAGCCCAACTGCTCCACATAGAAGACAATCCACAAATTTGATTTGGTCTAATTTAGTTTGCTTTAATGCTTTGTCTTGTTTCAGTTTGCTTTCCTTTACGTTATAGACAACACATTCAAGCCAGAAGAGGGTCTTAGAAGAACTGTCAATCATGCTTGCGTATGCAATGCAGCTATGCATCAACCTGTCATTACAAGAAAACTGTCACCAATAGCTATGCTAGCGTTTTCCCGGCAGAACACAAGGAAAAAGGTCTGAGCACCACATAGTGCCAAGATCTTACTCCTGACTCTTACTTGTTGATTCTGAGCAAGCGGTGCATTTCTGCAGATAGCAGTAGGACCACAGGGAAGAGCTAGATGTCTTCACAGTGTATCGTTCTTAAATTATACTGTCATAGAACAGTGAAAGTTCTAAGACGTATGTAAAAAAACAAAACAAAAAGAAAAACACACTTTTATACAGGTGTTGGACAATTTATTGTCAAAAAGAACAACCAAGAATTTAGATTTTGTTTGGTGGCACGGAGAAAATGCAACAATAAGTTGCACAGGGCTGGTAGGTCACAAGCATTCCCTAACTCATGCAGAAACTGATCTAGCTCATAGCATGTAAAACAAAAGTAGGGTGGCGGGTGGGTCAATTTTGAGCTCCACAAAACCCCTAGACAATGGCTCCTTTTCTTTACAGACCTTTTCTCCAACAGGAAATTTAGCCTTCCCACATGTCATGAAGAGTCATTTGTATATTTCACTATACATGTCATGTTACTCAAACGCCATACTATGTTCTGTAAATATAAGAACCTAGAACTGAATAAATTAGTCAATAATAAATCAAATCAATGTAATAAATACATGCAAATGAACATAAAATAATAGTAATGAACAAATATTTTTCCAACAAAAACTTATCCCGCAGCTTTTAACCAGCATATTTTTTTGTTTTTTTATTAACCTATAGAGCTCTACATGGACAGGGTGCATGTAGTATGTATTCTGCAAACATTGAAGTAGAGGCCTCTAGTGATCTGCTACACCAACCTTTTGGACTTGAGGAGACCGATCTCTCCAAGCTGTGAACCCCTGTAAAGACCACTCTTATTTCTGCAAAGTTTGGACTATATGAATACTTTTTGAAAGCAGTTAAATGGCTTTTTTTTTACAAGATTTTTGGATGGTTCTTTTTTGTAGGGAACATTTTGACAAGTGGAGACCCCACTGGTATTGGTTGGGCATGGAATCTTAAAGACTCAGTCTTGTCTCTAGGGAAATCCTGACAAAAGCTTACAGTAGCCCAATTTATTTTGACTCCCTTTTTATCTTATCTACTCTTATAAGACAAGTCAAAACAGCATTCCTGGAAGATCTAACTCTGAGACAAATGAGATGTGATACAGTTCTTATGGGACTGCTAATTGGGAACTAAAAGGTTCTGCAAAACAAAACAGGATTAAATGCACAACAAATACTTTTCTGGAGGCAACAACCCTGCTTTGTTTAAAAAAAAAGAAATCTATGTAAAGATAGGGTGCAGCGTTTTTTTTTGTTTTGTTTTGTTGGGGTTTTTTTCCACTTATGGGCTTCTATGTTTCTCAGAATTCAACACCAATGTGTTAAGGACCCTACTTGTATGTCTATCACTTATACTGCGTTGTACTCTTGCTCCCACCATCTTTTATTTTTCACTCTTTCAGTCCACCTGGGCCTGGCTATATCTGCGCTTTAATTGCCTGTGTTACAATCCCTGCAGTGAAATTCAGCACCTCGTTAAAGCTTTAGGCAAAACCTGATTCATTCAGCGAAGATCAGGCAATTAAAGGGATGTTGGCATGGTGTTCCTTTTGGCTGATTTATTGATTGGCTGACTGCGGTTGGCTCTGTCTTCCATCAAGGCTCTTTGCTCATGATGTCTCTCCAAAGTCCCATTTTTTGAGGCAAATTAAAATCCAGTGAGCTCGTGCTGTTGTGAGATATTGACGGCTGCATTTTAGACTTTGTTTATTCATTTAGCAGATAAGGAAATGATGAATTTAACATGTTTCTAGAAAATAAATTATTAAAAAAAACACAGATTGTAGATCATTTGAGAAATTATTATTTTGTCCTACAGCAACTGCCGTATGAGTTGCGTACATGTACTCTGTCTGTGTGAGCTTCTAGGCTGCTGCTCGTTTCTCTAAATGTAGTGAGATTGAAGTGAGACTTCTCCCGGCTGACTGTTTTCGTTTCATTACAATGCTACCATAGAGCAAGAATTTACATAGATGATGGAATATCATCTTGATTTTGTTGAAAACTTGAAAATATTGAAGAACTGGCAACATCATCTAAGTTTTCAGCTCACAAAAGGTTGGCCGATCTGACTTCATCATGTTTCTTTTATTCTTTATTACTGATGTAGTTTTAATCATCCTAGAATCTAATCAAAAATTGGCAGTTGCAATGCCAATTTGTGACTTAAAAAGTTGCAAAGAATAGCAGAATATGTGTTTGGAGATAAAAAAAAATAAATAAAAAAAAACAAACCTGTGTTAAAAATGCAGTGTTTTTCTTTTCTATGTCTGTAAGTGCAATGCTCGGTCTTTAATTTGAGCCGCACGCTGGCACAGATGATTAATGGACTTCCTATGCACTCAGATAGGTTCTCAAAGGTGATTTAAAGGTATAATAATCCTTGACGATATTGCTCTGTGGTTTCAGGGCCATTAAAATAACACCAAAGGTGTCAGAGGAACATAAACAGTTCATTTAAAACAGATTGCTGGTGTAGCATGGGACGGGGCCCGGGACGCTGGGGAGCTGTTGCAAAGGAGCCACTGGATGTTAGCACAGAGGAGAATTACAAAACATTCAGTGTGGCTCACTTCTCAGATTTCCTGGCTAATCCAGATGATACATGCAAATAGGTTCCTGAGCAGTTGATTACTTTACACCAACTACTCTATGTGCACAACTAATACAAAATGACTGCTTAACTCGGTATCTAACAAAAAGATGACTAAAGCATTTTTAGAAACTGTACACTTAAACACTAAAAAAAAAAATAATGTAAAAAATTAAGAACAAGATAGCATTTGAACTGTTGCTGGAAAAACTGTAGAACGACAAGTTTTTAAAAAAATGATTGGTTGCTAAAAAGTTGAAAAAGAAAATTTTAACTCTAAGCTTAACCTTATGCGAGTAATTTAACCTTTAAGCTTGGTTTATTTACGGAGACCAAGATATAAGTTAATTATGAAAGACATACAGGTGCTGGTCATAAAGTTAGAATATCATGAAAAAGTAGATTTATTTCAGTAATTCAATTTAAAAAGTGAAACTTGTATATTATATTCATACATTACATACAAACTCATATTTTCAAATGTTTATTTCGTCTAATTTTGATGATTACAAATGACAACAAATGAAAATCTCAAATTCATCAGATCAGAAAATTAGAATATTACTGAAGACCAATAAAAACAAAGGATTTATAGAAATGTTGGCCAACTGAAAAGTATGAACATGAAAAGTATGAGCATGTACAGCACTCAGTATTTAGTTGGGGCTCCTTTGGCCTGTATTACTGCAGCAATGCAGCGTGGCATGGAGTCGATCAGTCTGTGGCACTGCTCAGGTGTTATGATAGCCCAGGTTGCTCCAATAGTGGCTTTTAGCTCTTCTGAATTGTTGGGTCTGGTGTATTGCATCTTCTTCTTCACAATACCCCATAGATTTTCTATGGGGTTAAGGTCAGGAGAGTTTGCTGGCCAATTAAGAACAGGGATACCATGGTCCTTCAACCAGGTACTGGTAGCTTTAGCACTGTGTGCAGGTGCCAAGTCCTGTTGGCAGTGTTGTAGTACTCGGGAACGGTCTTGGTCTCGAGTCCGGTCTCGAGACCGTTTCTTGATGGTCTCGGTCTCGTCTCGGACTCGACCGCATTTGGTCTCGGTCTTGTCTCGTCTCGGTCGCTGAGGACTCGGTATTTTATTTCAAGACCGGTCGAGACCGCAACTGTGAAAATATCACTAAACATGCAGCATATTATCCAGTTCATTTGTTAGCATCTTTGTTTTCAGTGGATGCAAAACGCACCGATAAAAACACAACCAATAACGTGACTTGCCAATTACGTGTTTATGTTCTTCCCCCCTCCCCCTCCAACCCCCTCCCTCTCTCACCTTTCACTCACACGCGGCGCTCTGAGACATGCGCAGTGGTTTTCCCTCAGCGCAGAAGATCTAATAGTCAGTAATAGAATAAAGCTGCATAAATCATAATAAATCCGATGGTCAGCAGCGCTTCGCTTTCACAGACGGTGGGACAACGACTAACTTTTTTCGTCACATAGAAAAGTAGCTCAAAGAAGGTAAAGCTCTGTTAACGTGACGTTAGCAAAGCTATTTGTATAGAGACGCATAAGTACGGTGGCCGTGAGGTGCAAAGCAATTACAAATTACAAAATCACTACATTAACGAAAACACTACAACATTAACGCAAAGCAATTACAAATTACAAAATCACTACAACATTAACGAAAGCACTACAATATTAACGCAAAGCAATTACAAATTACAAAATTACTACAACATTAACGAATCACTACAACATTAACGAAAACACTACAACATTAACGAAAACACAACGACACTTACAAAACGGAAAAGGTAGGTCCCAGTGGAGACCTAAGAAATCGCTGATTGGACTACAGCTCGTTAGAAAACGGAAAAGGTAGGTCTCAGTGGAGACCTAAGAAATCGCTGATTGGACTACAGCTCGGTTTACTTTTGAACCGGAAGTTATTCTGGCTTTACATGTTTTTTTTAAAACATGAACGTGCTTGGTGATCCACACATAGACATAATATAAGGATAGACGCTTCATGCGCCGCTCTCGCCTATTGTCGCTGACGAGATTTACGGCGGCCATCTTGGAGCGGTAGACCACTCCACTCAGCCTTATGTGTTTAGCGGCCAAAATGACATATCAGCGCATTTAATCGATCATAACACACTTTTTTGTTACTGGAAACTATATTCAGACATCTATCAAAGCTACATTTATAAATAATTGTATTATTTAAGTATGTTTTTAATACATAGTTCAGCATTTTTAAATATGATTAGTGGCTATAACAATAGAATAGGAATGGAATATTCTGATATCGCTGTATGATGAGCATATTACAAGGCACACAACCTTGAATAATTTATTGTGAACGGCTCTGTGTATAATTTATTATAATAATACATAGTTATACAACTATACAATCACAAATAAATAATGATTAATACTGAATAATATATATTGGATGCATGTTAATATGTATATATATACACAGTCCAGTCACATTAATGTGACCATCTGTCAAAAGCCAGAATAACCACCTTTCGCAGAGCGAACTGCTACGAGACGTGCAGGAAGAGAGTCACTTAGGTCCCTGAAGGTCTTCTCTGGGATGTTGAGCCATGCCGACTCTAATGCCGTGGCCAGCTGCGCTAGATTACGCGGTTGAGGATCCATGGCGCGAACAACTCGATCGAGATGGTCCCACAGATGCTCGATTGGGTTTAAGTCAGGTGAGTTTGCTGGCCAGGGGAGGACGGTAAACTCATCCTGGTGCTCTTCGAACCACGCACGTACACTGGCAGCTGTATGGCACCTCGCATTGTCCTGCTGGAAGATGCCATCATCCTGAGGAAAAACAATGCGCATGTAGGGGTGGACATGGTCCGCAAGGACAGATGCGTACTTGTATTGATCCATCGTGCCTTCCACAATAATCAGTGAACCCAGAGAATGCCAGGAAAACATTCCCCAGACCATAATGCTCCCGCCTCCAGCTTGGGCCGTTCCTGCAATGGTTGCAGGGTGGTTCCTTTCAGAGGTTTCACGCCTTATACGCCAACGTCCATCTGTCCGATGGAACATAAAACGCGATTCATCTGAAAACGCTACCTGTCGCCACTCAGTGGACGTCCAGCTGCTGTACTGGCGTGCAAATTCTAGCCTTCGTCGTCGATGAACACCAGTCAGCATAGGTGCACGAACCAGGCGTCTGCTTCGGAAGCCCAGACGCAGCAATGTTCGCTGAATAGTGGTTTGGGAGACACTTGTGGTAGCCCCTTGGTTCATTTTAGTGGTCAGTTGCTCAACGGTAGCCCGTCTATCTGCCCGAACGCATCTCCGCAACCGTCGTTCGCCTCTGTCATCTATGGCCCGTGGTGCACCACATTTGCCACGTCGTTGATTTTGGACAGTCCCATTTTGCCATGCACGGTACACTTTTACCACGGCGGCACGCGAACAGTTCACAAACTCAGCCGTTTCGGAAATGCTTCCACCCTTGGCCCGAAAGCCAATGATCATGCCCTTTTGGACGTCGGATAAATCGCTTCGTTTCTGCATTACGCCAACGATTGAAATGTTTTCCGAAGCCCACACACACCCTTTATATACGCTCAACTGCACTGTGCTGCCACCTGCCTTCTGTGATTGGTTATTTAACTCTGAAGTGGAAAGTACGTGGTGGTCACATTAATGTGACTGGACTGTGTATATATAGCCTATATAAAAAAAAAATTCTTAGATTGTAAACAAAGATCAAGACAAATATTTCACTCCACAACTGTCAGTTAACATCTAATTTGTTTTATAGAATTACACTTAAATACAAATTAATTTGCACAAATTTCATTAAAAAATATATGTATATATACATACATATAAACATGCATCCAATATATATTATTCAGTATTAATCATTATTTATTTGTGCCATTATTAATTAATCATTATTTATTTGTGTTTGTATAGTTACATAAATATGTATTATGTAGTGACCATTTGTCCAAAAAACTTAAATTCAAAAATCAAAAAACTCAAAACTCAAAGGTGATCAAAACAAAAGGTGAATCAAACTCAAATAGTCACCTGATGCACATGGATTCTTGTTCATGCAGCAAAAAGAAATCAAAAGTCAAAATATGGTTCTTTGGTTTTATTTGCAGATCAGGCAAAAGGTTACAGGCTTCTGCTCCCACTCCTGTACCTGTTCACTGACTGACAAAATGAAAACCGATGTGACTGATTAGCTGGTAAAAAACCTTGTGACCACCACATGCATAATAAGCTACTTAAGACCCACCTACTTATACCGTGAAATACCCACATTCCAATCTGAAATTAATTAACTAATTAAGTGAATTACCAAACAAAAAACTTATTCTAAACAAAAATTAAAATAAAAATTCTAATGATAAATCAACTAGAAAAACAAACAAATGCTAAGAATAGACTAAACAATTTAAATTCTAAGATTTAACAAAACAATGGGAAAAATAGCTCCTACAGGTATATATATATATGTCTATCTTAGTTGTGAAATGTTGTTTGTGGAGCCTCACATCAATAATCCATCGATCTGAACAATATCCCTGTTGTTTTGATTGGCAAAGTAGGAGGGACTATCGCTCTAAGATGGCCGCCGTATTTCCTGCGCCAGAGCAGCCAATGCGGGGTCTACTCTTATATTATGTCTATGCTCACTCAAACTGAGCGTGCCAGAATAACTGCCGGTTCAAAAGTAAACCGAGCTGTAGTCCAATCAGCGATTTCTTAGGTCCCCACTGGGACCTACCTTTTCCGTTCATACAATAGAGACCACAGAAAGTAATAAAATCTTACACTTTTTTTCCTGCTTAGCTGCAACCATCCTCTAAAAAGGGCCCAATTTACTGATTCCGACACCAAAAAGGATTTAATTGACTCAAGTAAAATATAAACAAGATCTGCTTGCAGCTATTGAAAGCGAATTTGAGTTCAAGTTTGCCTACTCTACACGCAACATCACACCACCCATCATGTGTTCACCATTTGATAGTACCTAATTTTCATATAGTCAGATTTGAAGTTGCATGAAGAAACACACAGATCCTAAAGGTATAGCTGTTAAAAAAGCATTATGGCTTTGTAACTACATTGGAGAAAATTTTAAAAGTGAGAAAAAAATAAATAAGAAATTTGTTCTAAAATTCTTTAAAAATATTTTTGAATGATAGGCTTTCCATTTGAGGTTCAGTACTTGAATAGTAAAAAACATAGTAATTACGTAAAGAAATTAATGCAATGTACTGCATTTAAGACCTCTACCACTTGGTCTTGCATCATAATTTTTTGATACCTAATCAGCACGTAGATATTGATAGAAATGTGCCTGAAGTATGGAGAACAATATTGGTGTCAGTGAGTCAACTCAAAGTGTAACTGACCCCTAAATAAACTTTTTTACTAATAAACTGTCAAGATAAGTTACTTGGCCTTCTATCTTTGTTTCTGTTCAAATTGTGACATGTTTGTGTAAATTTGTTTATTTTAACAATAATCAAATTTGGCAAATTAGGAGTTGGAATAACAGGCTGGCCCTCAGAACTAGAAAGAAGGAATTCCAGGGAAATGCAGAGGATCCAAAAGGACTTTCCATGAGGAGCAGCTTTCAAATCAGCAATAGATTGGAAAAAGCTACAATTTAATCCAATCTTATATCATTTGCATTTCACGGCAATAGCTTTGTCAAGCAGTAAACTGTTTACCTTTGCCTGACCTTTACTTCTCTGAAACATTTAGGGGAGCTGGCAAAAGAAAAGATGTCAGATATGACACAAAAGGGAGAGGATACATTTTTTGTACTCTTGGCTGTCAGGTACTCTAAATACCAGACAGCAGTCAGAGTCATATAAAGGGGCACAGTCAAATCAAAAAAATATTTTCTAAGTCTTTCTCAGACTGGAGAACATCACTGTAAATTTTCTCACACTAAAGAAAAAACTCACAGACACAAATACAGCTATGATGGTTCATCTTTTAATTCTGTCAATTTGGTACATATTCAGTACAGATATGACAACATACATAACCTTGCTGTGGCAGGATTCATAGCAGTGCTTCTGTTATGACAGCTGTTTACTGAAGTTGTGAATGTAAATGTAGTTCTCTGTAAGACTGGATTGGTTGCTTGAAAACAAAGACGAGCCATTAGCAGTCCCAATCTACATAAATACACCTCTTATACATTTATTATAGCTATTTTCTGCTCAGATTGGAAATAAATCATGAGGATATGCCTATCTGTTGTCATGACTTCTGTGCTCTTCAGGTGCTAGACTGACATACGAGATGCCATATGTCCAAAGCTGCATCTTCATAGCTCTCTTGACTTGCACATTTTTCAAATGGATGCACCACACCAAAACTTGCAATGTAAGCAAGCATGTCCAAACCGAGCAGAATATCAATAACCAACCTCTTAAAGAGGTAATGGCCACCTCTGCACACTCTGCACTGAAGGTGACTCTCTTTTAGTAATGGCTGTCACAAAGACCTATGTTGCAACTTGAATTGATCTGCAGTTATATTGTCTCTCTTGTTCTTAAAACCTGTGCATCAGTTTCTGTGGTGCATGCTGATGCCAAGGTCATTTTGAACGTAAGAATGATAGAGTCTGACATTAGCCCCATTGCCTCTGAATGGGCAGATGCTTTGCTTCGGAAAGTAGGTTGCCAAGTGTCTGCTTTGATAACCCATCGGGGCTGGCTGAGAAGAGTTGGCAGGCTTGTGTAGAGAAACTCCCTGTGCGTTTACTCAGTGTAGATAGACTCGGCTGTGCTACCATTTAGAGGACAATGAACACACAAAATTGGTTAGCCACGCGCGCGCGCACACACACACACACACACACACACACACACACACACACACACACACACACACACACACACACACACACACACACACACACACACACACACACACACTTTGTTGTAATACCCATGAATCCACAAAGCTGTACAGCTATTCTATTATATGATGTACAGTTTCATGACTTTTTAAAATTAATTTTGAACTTTATAATTTATTAAGTTAAAATGAAAAGGCTATGTTTAACAAGAGAATCTTCTATTTTGAAATCTTTAAGAAAATTCAGAAGTTATTGAAAAAAAGAATGTCCCAAGACCAGCATAATTTTACATTTTACTACCTTTAGTTAATTACAGCCCATTTGTCAATCTACAGTACTATTATTCCATCTGCCACTTCTATTAAGAGCTAAAAAGGTTATTGCCTTTGTTCAGCTATTTGAAATGTCCCATATATTATCTTATATGTGTCTTCAGAGCATCACAGTCAGTATGGCACTATACTGACTGTAGTCATTCCCACATAGTCGTTATTCTCATTTGAACTGTACAAAAACTCAAAGCAAGTTACAATTAAAGTTTTAGTCACATTCATCACAGTGTTTGAATTATTTGCTCCTAATCAAATAAAATGCTTCAAAATCAAGAAGCTCTACACTTTTAGATATGCTCAGTTCATGCAGTGTAAAGACAATGAAAATCCCATATTGACTTAAGCAGTTTTATAAGCAGCCAATAAGATCTTGTGAATTTGTCAACTGCAACGTATGTCATGGCTAAGGAAATTAAATAACACTTAAGCCAATTGGTAAAATTTGCCATGCATATTTTTTGTTCCTATAAAGTGTGTGCATGTTAAAATGCTTTGATATAATAAGTCAACAAATTCATCATTCCCATAGCTAAAATACCTTTTATATTTTCAAGCCTTATCACTAACCTTATTCTTAAGGACTTTTGAGGTAAAGAAAACTAGGGGAAAAATAATAAAGAAAAGGTTGGAAGACAGGTGACTTACATTTTCATAAACATCTTGAAAATGCCAGGTCACTGTGATAAAAATAATGGGTTTGCTTACATATTATGTTTATCAACATATTGAGCTGAGGTCTTTTCATATCTCACTTGCGGACCTCAAACGTTGTTTTAATGCTGTCAACGTATTGCTATTTTGCAACCAATAATCTTGGAGTAATTAGAAGAACTAAAAACAAGTTGACAAATATTAAATGAGTGTATAGCTGAGTATCAAATTAGCTGTACACTATGCAATCCATGACTGTAAGCACTGCTATAGAAAACAGTTAAGGAATAGCGGAATTTATAACTTAATTAATGCACCAGGTGCACTTTTAGCTTTTAGGGACGCAAATCCTAAACTTTCAGGTGCTGAAGTTTGCCACTGTAACAAAGTATCATGCAATTTGTGTGAAGCTTCAGAAGACATTCAGAAAATACCACTATTATCTTCAAAATATTTATACTACCCTCAAATTGAAACCCCAACTGCAGTTTTAAAAATGGCCTGTCGGGCTCCCTCCATTTCCAGTTAATCATCTGTGTGGCTCATTTTGTGGTGACCCTCAAGTGACTGTCTATAGTATTGAGCAATAATAATCAAGGCTATAGCAGAGGGCACAGAAAACAGCGGCATGAATGTGATGAAGGTTGTCCATTATTTGCTGCAAAGACCCGAATGCTCTCAATAAGGTTCAGGTAAGACCAACATTATTAGAAAAGCTCAGAAAGGGAGGCAGGCCAGTGTCCCTTGGATTTACTGGGGGCAAAGTCAATCATAACCAATTTCGCATTTTTGTGTGCGAATGCATCTTGTCGTCCAGTGTGAAAGTTGCTGTGTGTTTTCAGTGTTTGTGTGTGCGCAGGGGGTGAGGCTCTGTCGAGTGGCACGCCTTTCTGCGCTTGTCTCTTTGACTACAAAATTGCTTTACAAATTAGAGAGCATCCCTAAACCAAAATTTAAATTATTCTTGTGACCCATTACTTTGTCCTCTAGCCTCGACTTGACCCCATCTATTGGCTTAAAATTCAGGATAGATGAGCATTTTAAACTGCAGGACATTATACCTGCTTACGGTAGCAACAATATGACAAGAAAGAAGCATAAGTGAGGCAACATTGTTTCTATCAAATGTGTTAAAAGATTATTTCTGGCAAAATATTTCTGAACACTTGCAAGAATATTATTAAAAGTCAAAACCTAAAATGTTAAATTCACCAATAAAGTGATCAAAACAAGTGAATACAAAATGCCCCTAAAATACACAAATAGATAATGCATAAGACATGGACGCACATAAGAATTTTAAATACAATAAGACTAAATCATAATTATGTTTTGAATATTATCTTTCAAACATGTTTCTCTGTATTCCCATGCTCTAATCTAACTATTAACAGAATTACCATATCATGCTTGAATCTAACCGCGTCCTGCTGCTTTCTCTTTTCTCTTATCGTCTTTGTCCATCGTTTTTGTTGTCTCTCCGCTCCCACACTGTTTGCCGCTTCATGTTTTGCCACAACATATCTGGCAAATGGATCTGGCACAAGTGTTAATGTCTTATCAAATGTGGAACAACATAATTTGTTTGATGCCTGCGCAACAGGGAGACCGACTCCAAGGGAGACAACAATCCAAGGATTTTAAAGACACTGATAGGGATTGTTAACAGAGGGTAACTGACAGTCTTCAAAGCCGCTTTTTCTAAGAAGTGTGACAAAAGAGCAGCAGTAGGGGAGGTATCTGCCCCTGTGCCAGATAGCATGTAAGTTTTGGTGACATCTTGCATGTTGACCAGTGGTGGTGAAAAACTGTGATGTTATCAGGGCTTACGAGCATATGGAGTCCTAGGATAACACACATGCAAGCCTTTGTCAGATGGCAAGATTACATCTCCCTCTGATCTTTTAAAAAAAAAAAGAAAGTGCTGCCCAGCCGTATAGGCCAGATGGTAAACAAAGATCACAAAATACTCCACTGTTGGAACGCAAGAAAACTCAAGTCACGTCTGGGAGACTAAACAAGCATTAACAAAATTATGTTCACAGTTTTATATCAGAGATTTTATTTTCTCATTATCAGTCGTTGCTGACAAGATTATTAATCAGCAGAGACAAAGAAATTGGACAGAGATTTCCTACAAGATACCAGAGATGGAACTGACGACGAGAGGGGGAAGTGGGAAAAAAAAAGTCAAAATAATTCGGCTTCGCTTGATAATAAATCTAACCTTTATTTAAATGATGTCAGAACATATGGGCGGCCGTCCATGTCGATTTGGCTGTTGCGATGACATGAGTTAGTGATGTTTGGATCTGGTGTAAAGCAATCCTGGGAGCCACTCACTGAGAATGAGTAACTGTGTGGTGGTAAATAACTGTGCTACTATCTTATTTTATCACATTTTGATTCTCAACAACTTTATCTCCTGATCCAGGATGTGTTATAAGATTAAAAATTGGATGAGGGCCAGCACCCAGGACTGTAAAACAATGTGCTTTGCTTTTGTCACAAAAAACTTTCCACAACAATGGGAGACCCTGTTAAAGTCACACAAAACCCTGCTAAATGCTACATAATGCATAAGAGCAGCTATGATCTGAATTAAATTAATTAATTAATTGAAGAATTAATTTAATTCACTCTGAAAGTAGAATGAATCCCAAAAAGAGAGCAATCAAAGTCCAAAATTACTGCTGTATCTTCCTACTGGGGAATGCTGAACAAACCATAATCCTGACAAAAAATAAATAAATAATTTAGAAACAAAATGCAGCATCTGAAACCACAGCTTGTAACAAGCTTTAAGTTAATCAATGCTAACAATCTTTGAATGACTTGGAGGGCAGCTTTGCTGAATCAAACTAAATCCCAATAAACATGTGTTTATTGAATACCTTCAATTTTGATAGATCAGAATAGATTAGTTTACTGAATCATCCTACACAGGCGAGGACTATCTAACAAACTACAGTCAATGTCTAGGGTTAAAGGAGCAATTCAGAACACATTGTAATATTAAGTTTTTCCCTCTATAGATTTATAAATGAAAATGGAAATTTTACTAGCTAAATTCTATTAAAACTGAAGAGAATAAACTAATGGCGTAAGAGTCCTTCCTATCTAAAAGAACTAAAAGATAATGATAGGATTAAATAACCACAACTACAAACATAAAATTAATCAAAAAATCAGAAGGACTTAACCAGGTTCTGCTGGAGCCACAACACCAAGCAAACCCCCACAATGTATCTGACAATCAGGAGCTCAGCAAAAGCTAACAGATATGAATATTCATAGCAGCTGTTTGTCTCATTCTAAATGACTGAGCATAGCCACATCTATTTTTTTATTTTTTTTTAGCTAAGTTGGTTCTTGTTTACACATTTTCAGTTTTTATAAATTTATCAAGTTTGAATCAATATCTTTAATGAATTTCACAGTAAATTTATATGACAGTCTGTTCAAAAAATTAAAAAAGGGAGTCAGAAAAAAGGACTTCAGCTCCTTCTTGTACAACACCACATCTGACCGAGCAAATATTATTATATCACCCAAACATTAGCATTATAATAACAGCAGAAACTCAAAAACAGCAACAAGAACATAACTAACAGTCAAAAAAGAATCTTAGCAGCTTGTATCCAGAGCAGCAATTTAGAGTTACGCTAACCAGAAAATCGCATGAACCGCAGCAGCAGCTTTCTGATTATCAGCTCATGAACACAAACAGTAAACAACACAAAAAGAGCAGATAATATGGCAGCTAAAACTAATAAATCACGCAGAAGAACAGCTGTAGCTTACCGGCTATCTGGAAAATCATCTGCATTCTCATTCACGGTGGAATAAGCTTTTCCTCGACTGCCGTTGTCATCATTTTGTCACCAACTTGCTTCGACCTTAGCGACACAAAACTTCCCCGCCACTTTCTTCTTTTCTTCTTCTTCCTGGCGTTTTCTGGCAGTTTGCAAACGTTGTGCATTACCGCCATCAACTGGACGGAGATGTAATTCAGAAATTTATTTTCTTTATATCTTCAAATCACAAAACATTCGCACACATACACATAAATCCTTTCGGCTAATTTAGTAACTACTTCTTTTTCGTCTTCTGCTTGATTTTTATTAGCGGTTGGAAAGAA
This sequence comes from Poecilia picta, assembly GCA_033032245.1. Lineage (NCBI taxonomy): Eukaryota > Metazoa > Chordata > Actinopteri > Cyprinodontiformes > Poeciliidae > Poecilia > Poecilia picta. Next base: position 29,638,478 of record CM065355.1, read on the forward strand.
TCGTTTGGTGTACATTGTCGCCACCTACTGGTTTACCCGCATCTTCCATGCAGGACCGACATTCAGAGGGATCCAAGTATCGAAGGTCATTAACTTCATTCAGCGATGTTGATTGGCCAAATTATTACTTTCCCTACCAACCACATATGATTGGCCACTTGGTATCCTACTGGGTTGATCGCTCCAGGAATCTGTCTGGAAAATGTATAGTTAAATGAGAGTTAGCCTACTTGGTGGATGTGTAAATAATTCTTAGATTACATTATAGGTCAAACTGAAGAACTGCTCAATTCAAGCCATATTTAGATTTTCCATCTCCCCCTCCACATTAGATAGGCCGGCGCCCCAGTGCCACCTAAAGGACCAGCCACCACTGGGGTCTCTGCTCATAAGGCAGCTAAGCTGTGATCCTTGTTGCCATAAAGTCTTCAAAAAGAGAGAAAAAAATTAATATAGTTTAGTTGTTTTGAAAAATAAGTTTTGGGGTCTGAAAAGGGCTTCTTTTGTCTGACCTCTGCCTCCTTTACCTGCCCATTCCCACACTTGTTCGTCTGTCTTAGTTCCCCCCACATTAGTGGAATTTTTTTATGTTTTGCCAGTGGTGAGGTTTTGCTCTCACAACTGTTATTATATAATATTGAATAGCTGTCGTCTTTCTAAATCAATAAGATAGCTCTCAGTCTTTCAATATTCTTAACTCTTTCCTTGCTGCTGCTTTCCCCTCACTCATCAAAGATATTTTTATTATTCTTTAGTGACACAGTCAACTTCCCCCATATCCTTTCGCAATATTTATTTCCTTTTTCTCTTTTCTTATACAATTGCTCTTGGTCAATTTTTTATGTAGCTGCCAGTCTGTAAAAGAGCAGGTCAAAAACACAGTCCCCTCAAGGGTTCATGCAGAGAGGTCACTGCCAGCAGGGCCTCTTGACAGCTGGATGCTCGTTATCCAAGGCGGATAGTGGAAACAAATTAGATCCCTGCAGTGGAGGGAGCTGTTCAGACTCTACAGGTGTGGATGAATGACAGTGAGGATAGCCATGAAATCTGCATTACTTGACACTACATGTGATTTTTTTAGGCACTTAGAAATGCTAAAAACATGTACTTCAGAAATGCTTTTATAAATGTCAATATTAACTATTTTCTTTGAACAGTATAAAAACCAAAGAGAAGTGATAGATTTAGCTAATAAGGTTTTAAACTGTACAGTTCTGCTTTGCTTTGTTTTTGTTATGCTATTTTGCACTAAAACCTGTTTTTGCAGGACCCAATAACCTCATACCTGCTCACCCTACACTCCTCAGCAAAAAGCATTTCTCTTCTCTTAAAAAAAGACATAGGCCTATTTAACAGGGAATGTGGTGCCTTGAACAGGGAGCAAAGGACAGGGAGCAGTTGGTGCACCATTAAGAAATGGCCTCTAAACCACATGTGACAATAGCCAAGATTGCATTTGAACCCAATTCATTGCAGTAAAGTGGCTATTCGAGCTGTGGTGGTGGAAAATTTGTGTTTCTGGAGTGAGATAGTGGAATGCAGATAGTATGACTTGTTTGCGATATCTATGTGCAGCTCCGTCTCATTCCTGAACAGTACCACTTATGTCCTAGAGAGTGTAATACGTCAACACTCAAGTAGGTTTGCATGGAAATACATTGAGGAAGAAAATCAGAGAAGGGATTTTTGAAGAGGTCAAATGTAATATCTATGTGCTTGCTTTTCAGGGCTGATGGAGGTACACCACTTAAATTTGGCAGTACACAGTTGTCTTTGCTCGGTTAAACATAGTCATTATGTCTTTGACTGACAAATGGTATGTAAACAATTGATGAATGCTCCCCCAGTGACAACTTAGAATGTTTTAGTAGTTAAAGTTTGTAAACTGACAAATCTTATCAAGGACTTTTAACTGGATGCAATGAACAGAGGACAGAAGTGTGTCATATTCCAGGGACACTCTGCCAATCTATTTTGCAGGGAGTGGGCCTCATTCTGTAGTCTGTTAAAAATTCAGAAAGCCTTTATAATCAATTCCAAACTTATAATGTTAGTAGTACCAGTAAAATACTAAAATGTAGCGGGTCCATTTGTATTGTTGGGATTATAATCTGAAATATCTTGACTCCACAGATTCACTGAGATATATGACCTACAAACACTTATGTACCATGTTGTAAATGCTTTTTATTACTTGTCAGACAAATGTATTTACCTGTTGAAGGATTGCTCTGACTTTGGCAAGGGACTCAACATCCAACAACAGCCAACCAAGAACATGTTGGTTTGCGTGAATGGCCATTTAAAATGTCTAATCCCAAAACGCCCATTTTTACAGCTGTCACTTCAATGCGACTTCTGTAGTGAGAATCCACATTGGAATGAAAGTGTCATCATGACCCTTACAAAATAAGTGCAATTTGTCAGATTGAGTAGCTTTACTTCCTGCACATGTTAAGCTATCCATCCATCCATCCATCCATCCATTTTCCTACACCCTTGTCCCTTAATGGGGTCGGGAGGTGCTGGTGCCTATCTCCAGCTGGCGTTCCGGGCAAGAGGCGGGGTACGGCCTGGACAGGTCGCCAGTCTGTCGCAGGGCAACACAGAGACACACACAGGACAAACAACCATGCACACATGTTAAGCTATTTTGTCAAAAAAAAAAAGTTTACTTATCTCAGGATTACCAATATGTAATATAATTTTTAAAATTCTGCTTTCTAAATTTCACTTTCACTTTTCACTTTCACTTTTCACTTTCAACTCGTCTTTGCCCTGTTTTAAAAGACAGCTTTTAAAACAGCTGCCCTGTTTTTTAAAACAGGGCAGCTGCTCTTTGAAGCGCTCCAGCATAGGAAGACAAAGTCATTTTTGTCAAACAGAAGCATTACTATGTTAGCATTTTTTTAGATACTGTACATGCCATGTTTAAGTATATTATTGTGACCCAGAAAAGAGAAGCACTGCAAACATTTGGTGAAAGTATACCTGAACTTTGTTTTGTAACAAATGAATGAAGATTTGCTTTTGAGTGCCAGTGAAAAAGTCAGAGAGACAGCAACAATCTGCAGAAGATAGGTATGTTGCCTTTGTTAGATGGATATTAGGCTAAGTATAATGAGATTGCATTACTTGTGTTGAGAAGAAGAAGGCACTGGGGATTCTGGTGTGGCAGGATTGGGATAAATTGATAGTGCTTAGAGGGAAGGAGGACTGGCAGGTGAAATTAAATTGTGTGAAAGATGTGGGACCAATACGAAAGAGGTTTTGCAGTTGTAGTTCTCTTGATACTTGGACAATATATTTGTTGGAAGGACAAGACATTACTAGCTTGATTCGGGAGGCATTGAAAGTGTGAGGAACTCAGAATGGAAATGTAGGACAGATGGCAGAGGCACTTGTGATAGGTTTAACATTGTAATATCACAGTATTACAGATTCCTAGATGGTAGTACTGTTCTGATGTATACTAAGATGCAGCCAGTCTTTTTTTTTTTGAAAAAAAAAAAGTTTGAAAAGAAATTGGAATACTTTCAGATTAAAGCACATGAAAATAACATTTGAGAAAAGATTCAAAAAGAGAGATGCTAACTGCAGCAGAGACATATTGTAGTGCAAAAGCAATACAGGAAAAGTGTGTACTCCAGTTGAGAGCATAAGATGAGTGACACAGCCTAATTTTGCTTTCACTTCTATATTTATGTCTTCAGTTTGACCATTGCTTTAAGACGAAAGAACTACTTTGACAATTTACTGCACAAAAACATTCCAGGCTTTGTATGTGAACAGATGTCTCCGGACAGATATCTCTTCATGGGTACCATAATAATGAAACATGTTTGATGGGTGAGTTAGAAGCTTCATCACTAGTAAGTTTGCTTTCTGTAGAATCAAGTGAAGAATGAGGAATGTATCAATAATGATCAATAGTGGATGTGGGATATAAATAAAAACTTGTGCAGTCTAATTTCAAGCACAACTTGGAATGGGAAGATGGTTGTTTTTATTTTTGGAACGCACAACCTAGAATCTATGATTTCATATCTTCTTTCAAAGATTTGTACTAGAAAGGTTTTCAAATGAATGCAATGGTATGTTCAATGCCTAAAAGGCAAGGACGTTTCTCTATGTGAACCAAGCAGATGACTCTGGGTTTATTGGCTGAATTCTCTATCTTTTTTTTTTTTTTTTTTTGTTTTTTACGTAAAATGATTTTCTAAGAGACACTGGAGAACTTTGCAATCATGGTCCTCAAGTAATCAGATAGATTAAGATAATAATCAAGAGACAACAAAACAAAACTCCCAGCAACCTGGAGTAAGCAACAAATAAATTCACACATTTGTTTGTGAATTTGCTGAGTCATGGTGGCCCAAAGGTTGCATCCAGTGGTTTGGGATCATAACAGTATAGGTATGTTGATTTAGGCTCCATTTTCAGCACTCATATTACATTGTTGTTGTTGTTTTTGTGTGGTGTCATTTACTATCAGTACAGCAACTAGCAACGATAAGTATGATGCCAAAATCATGGGTAACTGGAAATTAAACAGATTGTTCTATGTTGCACAATTATTTCCAAGTGGACCTACTTCTCAATATAATAAATTATAGAAAAAAAAAGCTTCTAACAAATCTGAAATATTGCCAAATCTTTTAAGCAGTCAAACATCACATGCAAATACAATTCTACCATTCAGTTGTGAATAATAACACGTTATAGTTCAAACTCAAACTGAAGTGGTTCAGTTAAATTGTGTCTGTGAGATTAATCTCTGGGTACCATTTGACCATTATTCCAGTGCATACACTCATGTGCGCATCCTTCAGGCACTCAAATTCCTGCCATCGCACAATGTCACAACAATTTTTTCCTACTTGGGAATATTCCCTTTCATTTCACTTCCTCTGAGGCATAACAAAGACCACTCAAGCTAGTATATTGGCAATCAAATAAATTTGCCTCTACCTCAATATTTAATGAGCTGAGCAAATTAGCCATACAAAACAATCTAGTGAGCCTTTCTTTTCCACTTTGCTGATACACGTGGTGAGAAAAGCAGCTTAGAAAGCTTATGCAGCTGAGCCAACACTTTAAACCCATGAGTAGAGTGAGGAGTATATTGTAGTTGCAAACATTTTTTAAAGCCTCATGAACAGACACAACACACACATTCACGCAAACATGTAAAAATCAACCAGGCTAATGCTACAAAGCAGTATATAAGTCTATTCACCAAACAACAAACTGTTACGCAAACTCTAGATTTATAACAGGGGCAGCACTTTTAAAATGGGTGAAAGAGATAACCATGATTACTTAAGTCAGTCACATCACAACCTCCCAGATCAGTGATGAGGTACCTGAGGTATGTGTTTCTTGACTGTTAATTAAAATGTGGAGTGAACCTTGACAACCCTCAGACGCCACAGTCACTTAATTAGCTCATTAAAAACCCGGTTAAGAAAACAGTTGATGAAGCTTTACCAAATGAGATTAAGTCAGATTGTGTCTCATTGTAAGGTTTTATAGGACAAATGGTGGTTATCAAATCTGCAAAGAGACTGCAGGATATGTTTCTCATGAGGGGTTAGGTTTAACAAAAGAAAACGTCACAGGAAGGGGATTCAATTATATATATATATATATATATATATATATATATATATATATGCCGTGTACGGTCCGCCAATGTTTTGGGTACGGTCTTTTGGGTACAGTCTTCCAATGTCGCTTTTGTTAGCACAGACGTCTAGTTTTTACACTCAGCTGGAGGAGTTGAGTGTAAATCTACCGCAGCCACAGCCACAAAATGAGGACAACAGGAGGGTTAAACCTTTGTCAAACACCTTGCAAAAACATTTTTAGCAGGACGTTTTCACTGATATTTTACGTAGCCTTTGTCAGTAGGTCTATGAACACCGTAGATGTTGTCTTCTCTTGCTCGTCTCTGTTGCACACAGGTTAGGATTTAAAAGTCACTTCTCTTCTTCTTAGATCAAACTTCCCCACCTGGGGAAGCTTGATCTTTGAGATTGGTCAAATTGTTCCCTAAGCCAGATCTCTTTTGGGTACGGTCTTCCAATGCCGCCATTGGTAACGCAGAAGTTGAGAAGTTGAGTTGAGTTTTACACTCAGCAGTCTCACAGCAAACCTACTGTGAGAAAGTTTGGGAAAAGTTTGCTGTATATATATATACACAGTCCAGTCACATTAATGTGACCATCTGTCAAAAGCCAGAATAACCACCTTTCGCAGAGCGAACTGCTACGAGACGTGCAGAAAGAGAGTCACTTAGGTCCCTGAAGGTCTTCTCTGGGATGTTGAGCCATGCCGACTCTAATGCCGTGGCCAGCTGCGCTAGATTACGCGGTTGAGGATCCATGGCGCGAACAACTCGATCGAGATGGTCCCACAGATGCTCGATTGGGTTTAAGTCAGGTGAGTTTGCTGGCCAGGGGAGGACGGTAAACTCATCCTGGTGCTCTTCGAACCACGCACGTACACTGGCAGCTGTAAGGCACCTCGCATTGTCCTGCTGGAAGATGCCATCATCCTGAGGAAAAACAATGCGCATGTAGGGGTGGACATGGTCCGCAAGGACAGATGCGTACTTGTATTGATCCATCGTGCCTTCCACAATAATCAGTGAACCCAGAGAATGCCAGGAAAACATTCCCCAGACCATAATGCTCCCGCCTCCAGCTTGGACCGTTCCTGCAATGGTTGCAGGGTGGTTCCTTTCAGAGGTTTCACGCCTTATACGCCAACGTCCATCTGTCCGATGGAGCATAAAACGCGATTCATCTGAAAACGCTACCTGTCGCCACTCAGTGGACGTCCAGCTGCTGTACTGGCGTGCAAATTCTAGCCTTCGTCGTCGATGAACACCAGTCAGCATAGGTGCACGAACCAGGCGTCCGCTTCGGAGGCCCAGACGCAGCAATGTTCGCTGAATAGTGGTTTGGGAGACACTTGTGGTAGCCCCTTGGTTCATTTTAGTGGTCAGTTGCTCAACGGTAGCCCGTCTATCTGCCCGAACGCATCTCCGCAACCGTCGTTCGCCTCTGTCATCTATGGCCCGTGGTGCACCACATTTGCCACGTCGTTGATTTTGGACAGTCCCATTTTGCCATGCACGGTACACTTTTACCACGGCGGCACGCGAACAGTTCACAAACTCAGCCGTTTCGGAAATGCTTCCACCCTTGGCCCGAAAGCCAATGATCATGCCCTTTTGGACGTCGGATAAATCGCTTCGTTTCTGCATTACGCCAACGATTGAAATGTTTTCCGAAGCCCACACACACCCTTTATATACGCTCAACTGCACTGTGCTGCCACCTGCCTTCTGTGATTGGTTATTTAACTCTGAAGTGGAAAGTACGTGGTGGTCACATTAATGTGACTGGACTGTGTATCTATATATAAAAACTTATAATTTAAACATGTTAAGGCTAGTACAACCCTGTACAAACAAGAAATGTTCTTCAATGAACAATGTTGATTTCTAATATGCAAATGAGTTTGTGGTTCAGAGCTCGCTTGCAGACCATAACATGCTGCTGCAACTTGCCGATTGACAGGAAACATGGCACGAACAAGAAAGCTGTCAGCTGCAGTTATAAAAAGGATTATAAAATTCATTCAGGAATGTAATTCAACACTTTGTGTTGCGAGATGTTTATCCCTGTCAGCTGTGTACTTTAATCTGAAGCAAGCAAGAAAAAATAAATAAACTGGGGCAGTTGGGATATAAAGTGGTAGATGAAAGAAGACAAAGTATCAGGGTAGATAGAAAACAGAAATCAATATGTGTTTAAGACAGGAAGCACACCACAAAAATAGGTAAAACATAACCAACAGGAGTTAATCATTTGTAGTAAACTTCAAAAAACCAATCTAAAAAAAAATTGCTGTTTCATAAAGCAGCTATTTACAGATTTTTTTTATCAAATAGGTTCAGCTAGTAAATTAAATTGGTTACATGTTGTTAGTGATCTCTTCTTTTTCCCCAAAATGAAAATAATTAAAGAACTGACGTTTGCCTCAATATTTAGTAAGCCGAGTCTGTTAGAAAGTTAAATTAGAATGTGTAACAATGCCTTACAAATAGAAGGATTATAAACAACTTGCTACACAACTAAAAAAAATGTAATTAATTCCTTTAAGCAAGGAAATACAATGTCAAATACTAACATTGTATTTTGAATGTCTTAGGATTATAGTTTAAATTTCAAATCACTAAGGGCTGCACAGTGGCGCAGTTGGTAGAGCTGTTGCCTTGCAGCAAGAAGGTTCTGGGTTCAATTCCTGGCCCTGGCCTTTCTGCATGGAGTTTGCATGTTCTCCCTGTGCATGTGCGGGTTTTCTCCGGGTACCCTGGTTTCCTCCCACAGTCCAAAAACATGACTGTTAGGTTAATTGGTCTCTCCAAATTGTCCCTAGGTGTGCATGGTTGTTTGTCCTGTGTGTCTCTGTGTTGCCCTGTGACAGACTGGCGACCTGTCCAGGGTGACCCCGCCTCTCGCCCGGAACGTTAGCTGGAGATAGGCACCAGCAACCCTCCTGACCCCACCAAGGGACAAGGGTGTCAAGAAAATGGATGGATGGATTTCAAATCACTGTCCTTGGGTTTATGGGAAACATTTTTTGGAAAACTAAAAACTAATTAAGTAGAGTTAGGAAAGTTTTTCCTAAAAAAGCATGCTAACAATATTATTTACAAAAAAGTTTCAATAATTATAAAAATTGAGAATGAAATCAAGATTTTGCAACTTCTTCTTCTGCTGGATTTTCATAGAAAACTTAGAATTATACAGATTTTAGGTCAAGAAAAAAAATAAAAATTCTGTTTGCAGCAATTGAGAGTAACAGGTTTCAAGATTGTGCAGTGACAGATGCTATGTCATCATCCTTATCCACCTTAATCCTTGATTTAGTGATGCACTGCATGCATTCTGTTGGCATCTTCCTCTACATGTAAACAACCTTGAAGAGCAAATGGAGGTAAAAGAAATATCTTAAATAGGATAATATTGTCATGACAGTTCCTTCAATCTTTAACAAATTGGAAGGGTGACCTAAACAAATGGACTCTGAGTACAAATGCCATCATATCGATGGCATCATATCGATCAAGCTCTTCAGCTAAACAGCTAATAGAGTTAAAAATAAAACTCAGAACATCATGGATTTGGTGTTTTCCATTTTCAAATCACCAAGAGTGTATTTGCTGTCTTTTGGAAACACAGTCAGAACTGTCACAGATGAACTAAATACTGAACTAAACCAACTGAGTAGCCCGTTGATGTTTGCTTAAAGTTGCAGCTGCAAACAGTGCAAAAATTAGGAGTATTCAGATCCAAAAGGCTTGTGTGTCAGAAATACATATCTGCCTTGAACAAAATAGAAAACCTCATTGGGATTTATTTTTACCTCAGTCTCAAGATTTGTAGATTTTCTAAAAGGATTCTGACAATTAGTTCAACATTTGGCTTTACTCTTATGATCTGTGAGCTTTCTATCATATCTATCTATCTATCTATCTATCTATCTATCTATCTATCTATGTATCTATCTATCTATTATCTATCTATATGTTCATTTATTTTTTTATCATTTAACTCCAGGGCTAAAAGACATCGGAGGCATGGATGCAGTTTTCTTTATTTCTACTCCAATTCCCCGTTTCTCTCCAGTTGCATCAAAAATAATTTAGTAACTTTCACATTTTGTGTCCCTCTAAATGATGTTATCTTTTAGCCCCTTATCATTATTTTGCCTTTCTTTCACTGAGACTCATTGTCACACTAGTCCTTGTCTGCAATTCTGCCTGCGGCCTCATTTAACTGTTTCCATTCATTAGGGCAGGATTCTGTCCTCAGATCTTCTAACACCTTTCCACTTCGAGCAGTTCATTGTAATTAAACAAGGTTGTTGAAGAATGAAGTCTGAGTTGCAGCTAACTGGTTTCTTTTCCACCTACTTTAACCGTGACTCATTTGTTCGCACTGAGCTGAGACACTGCTGTAAGACTTTTTTATGAGGGAACTGTGTTTAAGTGTCTCCACTAAAACTAAAGATGATGGATGGGCTGTTTCGTCTTAGAATTCATGATTTAGTACTACACAAATTTAGCTTTTCAAATTTTGGATACAACCATAAGCAATGCACTAATGCAGAATGGAACCAGTTGTTAGGTGCATATGCTTAAATGTGGGGAGAAAATTAAATAAGTAATTCTTGAGAAAAACATTTGTTTATGATCTAGCTGGATTTCTCAAAAGAATTGTAATGCCATTGTATATAAAGACAATGAAAAAGGAATAAGAGAAAAAAAAGCCTAATTTGGCTGCAATCAGTTACTTTTTGTTAATATACATCAATATGTTTGGGATCTTTAATTAGCATTAATTGTTAATTAGCATTTAGTGCTTTGACAGTGCAGGAGCTCATAAAGCAGACATAACATACATCCACATAGCTGTTGCCATTTATTTCGTCTGATTGAGCAATTCTCTTGACAGTGTGGGTGTGCATACATTATAAGTAAGCATTGTATTTTGTAAAGTTTAACTACGATATTTGTTGTTAGAATGTGTGTGTTTGTCTTAGATTGACAACTGACATAATCAAGGCTAATGGCTGTTAAAATGTTTCTACTTATGCAAAGTGTGTGTGTGTGTGTGTTTAAAGAGTCTAAATTTGGGGAGTTTCAGCCATAGTTATGATTAGGAATCCTATTCCAGCTATTTTGGCATCTCTGACATAGTCAAAGCACATGCAGGCTTCTTTTGCTGTCCTGTGGATTCAGTTCTCCCACTTCCAGCTGTCACAGGGCCCAGTCTGTAACACTGCTCTTTCCTGCTGGCAATAACCAGCAGACCTGAAACCAAACCCACTCGGTTTGGTTAGTGGACCAGTAAAGCACAAGGCCTTTCTCTGGGGGAACTTAACGGGGAAACGGTGAGATGCAGGTCCTGTTTAGCCTCTTTGTATTTTTGTGAATTTGCACCTTTACAAATACGCTGACGCAGCCTGTATTTGTGACACATTCATGTTTTAAAACTGTGTGAAGCCGACAGTTTCAAGGAACATTTAGTTTTTATTATATTTAATGGGGTTGTGTGACAGGCTTGCAGGGCTAAAATTCTCTTTAAGGATTGAATGGATTAATAGGCATACAGGGACAGGAACATTTTCCAAGGGCAAATGTTGATTGGTACGTTGATTCAGTGGTTTAATGCGCTCTTTTTCCTTGTGATGTCTTTTGAAATCTCAAGTTTCCTTCTTTTCTCTGATCCCTTTCTCAGAAACTAAGCAGTGCACCTTAAAAAAACAGTAAAAGTTTTGTTTTTGCAGCCAAGCTATTCGATCATTATGACTTTAACATTTCAATTCGAAAATGGGATTAAAACATAACATCTTATGTGATTAGTACTGCTCACAAAGAAACTGAAAATAATTCAGTTTACTGTCCCGCAAAGGGAGGGGAAATTCAGACAGATAAAACATTTCTTTTAAATATTACCAAAAGCACAAGGTCACTTGTCTTCATACACATGAATTTGAGTGACACCACAGTGCTAAGCCTGATGTTGTAACTCATAACTGCAGAGGCTGTTTACTTTTTTTTGGATTTTCAAACACTCTAAACCCAAATCCCATTTATAGACCTTGCATTGTGCACTGATCTTCTTGGGAGAAAGGAGTTATCCTGAAACTGTTTCCGTAAAGTTGGGAATGTAAATTTTACCCAAACGTCTTGGTAATATGAAGCAATAGATCATTTTGCTTGAACTGATGGGATGAGACTAACATTTGAAAAAAACTGATCCCCTATAGATCAAACCTGATACTTATCCTAACCAATGACAAAAACTCAACATTAAAATTATTGTCTTAGACTGTCTTCACTTCCTGAAAAAAAGTTAAGGCATCTTCCAGTTGGAAACGACCATATAAAAAAAAAAAAAAAAAAAAAAAAAATTAATTCATAAAGTGGCTTAAAGGAGGAAAAAAAAATGTTTTGCAGTGGTTACAACAAAGCCCTCATCTCAACTGAAAGTTTGTAGATGTGTGTGTATTCAAGGTAACTCAGTTGCACCAGTTCTGTCAGGAGGAATGGACTACATTTCCAGAAAAATACTGTAAGCAACTTGTGCAGAAGAATTCCCAAATTGTTTGAAGTGCATTCTCAAAAATCAATTCTACCCAATGCTAAGGAAATTTCTGAATGTGAAAAAATTTGATTTAATATCAAACACAGAAAAAAAAACAAAAAAAACACTCTTTTCAAAGGAGTGCATGTGTGGCGACACTAGATGGAAATTCGGGTTTTGTGGGATTTTAATTTCAATAGGTTGCTCAACAACGCCACACTGGGAATTTCACCTAGAGAATATTACCTCTTGTCTGAGGCACACAGGTTCGGTTATGCAAGAATTTAAAACATCTGAGACAGTTCAATTATAGAAGTTTTATTAAATTCTCTTAAAAATGTTAGTTTTAAAAAACAAGTTCTTTTAAAATTGACACCAAATCAATCCAAATAAAGCAAAGAAAAAAAAGAGCTGCAGCAACTGAGGTTACCGGCCAGAAGGGGCGCTATGGGGACGACATCCACCAAACACCGCAAACCAAAAAAAAACATTTAACACCAGACGCAGTGAGACAACCCAAACTCAAGAATCACAGCACGCAAACGAGGGAGACGCCGTCACCACACAGACACCAACACCAGACCTCAGGAGCTGCGAGCAAAAGAAGACAAACTGTTAAAAAAAAAAAAAAAAAAAAAAAAAAAAAAAAAAAAAAAAAAAAAAAAAAAAACCAGCTCGGGCTAAATAAAGAAAAACAAGGGGCTGTGAACAAAAGAAATAAAAAAAAAAACAAAAAAAAAAAAACAGACAAAACAAATTAAAACATCAGGACCCGGTGTGGCCCTCTTGTCACGCCACAGCGGGAGATGAGACGGGCGCGGCTGCCGCCCCAAACGCTTCAATGAAGGCGGAGACGCCACCGCAGTCCAACTTCAAAAACTGTTGCGTAAAAATCCGGGAGATGAACGTAGACAAAAGCAGAGCAAATCAGCACAGATCCGGGAAACGCACACCGATGGTCCAACTGTGGGGACTATAAAAAGATTAGTCACTAAAACTAAAAGAAACCGGAGCTTAAATGAGTGTTAATTTCTTACCTGCCGATCCACACACACACACACACACACACACACACACACACACACACACACACACACTCGCAGACCGAGGAAGAGGAGGGCAGCGCTGAGGAGTTTTTTTTTTTTTTTTTTTTTTTTTACCTATAATCACACTTTAATTGAGATTTTCTGACCACGATCAGCTAAAGTGCAGGGAGGGAGAAAACCTACCACCAGATCATCAGCGCCACACGCACCAGCCAGCAATTTGTTGCGTTCCGCTGCCAGAGTCCACCGGACGCAAACCACACAGAGGGAGAACAAAGAGACACACCCTGAATGAGCGTTCAGCTCCCTTATATACACCACGCCCACCTTCAGAACCGGAACTCCTCACCTGGAAACTATTTGTGGAATTACGTACATTTCTATACCATTACACATGTAAATCTCTGATTCAACCGTTGATCTTCCTTGTGTGGAACACATGTAGTCTCATCACTTTTATATTTCCTGTAAAAACTAATGCTCAACTATGCTTTCATTAATTTATTCAAATTCATTTTAAGTCTTAGTGGAGCTGTGTGTAGTTAAAGGTTATACAACATCCTTCTGAAATCACCTACACACCTCATAGTACACATGGGTTAGACTTAAGTGGACTTGTGTGGGTATTAATCAATGCTGATACTGAGGACTTGCATCAGGTCTTCCCCAGTCTTTTGCACAATACGACGGTTAAAGTGAAAAGTCTAACTAGGTCAAAGGGAGTTTGAAGACACCACCATGTTAGGGTCTTTGAAGACCTGAAGGGAAGGCCTACAAACATTTTGCATGTAAGTCCTGTGCTGAGTCAATTTTGCCAGGCTGGAGAAGCATATTTCTAATCAGACTCAGGGCCTTCACTAGTGACTGCAAGCCAACACGACAGACTGGAGTGAGAGACTCCTGGGGTAGAAGGGCAGCTTGTGACCACAGGGAGATTCTGACTTGATTTCTTTATCAGCAGGTGCCAAAGTCCCCTGACACTTGGACACAAGCCAGTTTGCACACATAGTAACACACCGAGGATGTGTTGCAGGGCCATAAGCACATGCAACCACGTGCACACATATTTGACCCCATTCAAGCGAGGGTTGAGTTCTCGTGTTTAGCTTACACGCTGAGGCAACCCTAGAAGATCCCATATGATGACTTGGGTGTACATTTGACCTCGTTGATGTCATCTTCCTTTTTTTGTGTGTATGGGTTCACTGCATTGTCTGGATATTTTCAGACAATAAATGTTGACAATTCTCTTAAGTTTCTGTGTTGAGGCTGTTGTAGTGTAATCACATTTTGCTTCAGTAGCTCATAAAAAGGTTTTTCAGCACTCTGGATGCTATTGATTGTATTCAATCTACACAGTTCAAACTTGCTGTCCAGCTTGGCCTGCCTAATGTCATCATTTTTGATGTGATGCCCTCTCACCCATGTTCTATGCTCAAACAACAGTCAAACTATCTCCATCTCCATCCTTTCTGGTCTTTTTCCTCAACATGAATCATTATTTCAATTTAATTTGCTGAATTAAACAATGGAGCAGCGTCATCAATGTTTAAAATGAACTTCTGCATTCATAAAAGCTGATTATTTTCCCAACCTTTTTGATGATATTCAGTTATAAACATAACTGTTTGCTCAGGTTTCATTCCCACTCAAACAAAAACAGGACTAAATATAGCTATGGTATTGTTCAGAATTGTTCATTTAATGTACAAACAACAAGTAATGTACAAAAACCAGATTCATGTGTTAACAGTAATTTTGTTTAAATTATTTATCTATTATGATACAATAACTTTATAATTTTGGAAGTGAAAATGTAATGTAAAGCCAGTGTTTCACAAAAAAAATGCTCACTTATTTTGAACAGCACCTTATAAGTAGGGCATAAATGTCCAATGGTTTTCTTTTGACACACAAAGTGTTCTATATTGTGATAAACGTTGATGTTACACAAAGGTGCAACTGTGTTTTTAAAGTGGACTAAATTTATGTGGTCTACTAACCCAGTTCTTTGAGAGGTGCTGCCGAGGGAAGTTTAGAACAATGGACCCCAAACCAAAACCTCAACGAAAAAAAAAAAAAGAAATTCAAGCTGGGTATTTGTCATTGTCATCTGTGAGGAAGCCCCAGATCATAGGGATTTATCTTTGCTGTAATAAAGTGTAGTGGTTATATTTCCTGTGCATTTATCTAAAAGGAGCAACCTACAACAGTCTGATTTCACAAGGCCAGTTTTCCTTTGAGTAAACCCCTCCAGTGTGCAATAAAGGCGGAATACAAGCCAGAAATACTGAAACACGATTTGTGAATACTTCCCAGGGCATTGTGGAGGTATTAAATTCACTTGCTGACTTTCGAAATCTCGCAAATGATCAATCCCTGCTTTTGCAATTAATTTCCCTAAACTCTACTAGCACTATTTTATTGTTTTGCTTTAATTTTGAACAAAGTCTGAAATATTACATTAAAACTCACTTAAAATCTGATATTCCCATCTATTGCAAACTTGCCAACTTGCAGTGAGACAATGCACTACTATGTTATTGAAATACATTTCAGCCTGTATCCTAATACTTAAGAAGGTTTTCAAATACAGAGAATAAATGTTGACAATTCTCTGCAATTATAAATCTAAAACATCTTCATCACAGAAAGCCAGCCAATCTGGCTCCTGAAAAGAGTAGCAGATCCAGGATGTGTCATCGTTAAAACAACAAGCATATAACACATAGTAACACGGCTACCGAATACTTCAAGTGGTGCACTTTTTCTTTTAGTGTGACAAATTTTCTGGAATGATTCATATGTGACAACACGTCCAACACCCAGCAGGGCTTTATGAATAAATAATGTCATCTAGTTTACATGTACACACAGCCAAGAGAGAGTTGGAAAACCCATCCAGGGTAAGACTCTCACTAGTCTTGGGATGAGTTGTGCAGATGAGACTAAGAAGAAATTATGAAGAAAAGTTTAGAGAAATTAATGTAGTTTTATTCTGGCAAACCCCATAACATCTTCTTAAAATATCCACCATGCCATGGAAAGTGTCATTACAGGATGCCATCAAAACATGATAAAACTGTATGCAAATGTTATTAGTTTTATATGAACCAACATTGCAGTCTGTGCACATTCAGCTGAAAAGGATGCATGAGCATCTCATTAGTTTTTTTCAACAACTTCTTCCAATTCAGTTGTATTTTTTGGATTGTAGCACATGATGGTCATTTTCACTCCCATATCCAAAAATCAAGAAACATATACAAAAGGAGCGATAATGTTACCTCTGGAATAATAAATAAAACACCTTAAGTATCATCAAAAAGTATTTCCAACAGAAATGTTTCTCCTACTTGATGAGAAATCCTTTTTACATGTTTATTTTTACAAAGTTAACTGTTTTCTGCATCAAGGATCTTTGAGAAAATATAAGAGGGTTCCTTCTTCCCTTTCTGTTGCCAAATGCAGACACACATAGATTTGACATTTTCTCTTTTGTCAGAAAAACAATCTATGTTCTATTTACAGCAAAAGACGGTGAAAGTGACAAAGACCAATATACAGCAGAACTCCAAAGGCTGTTGTTGTGTCATAAAAGCATATTCTAATGTTTGTTTTTTCTGCTTTGAAAACCAGAAATGGATTGTTTAATCCAGTGGTTCCCAAACTTTTTCTCCTGGGCCCCCCCCAGTAGTTTCCAAACATTTTCTGGGGCCCCGACTATGGATTACAAATAGCTGTGTAGTTGAACGACATCTGTGAGCGGGGGAGAGAGGGTGAGGGGGGATTCTTAGAGATTCCCTGTCTCTAAGAACAGGGGCTGCAGGGGTAACTGACTTTTTTGGGGGCAAAATGAATGTACGTAGCTGGACATAGACAACAACACCAGTAGCCTACAGGCTACTTGTTAAGCTTAAGGTGATGTATTGATATTAGCTAGCTAGTCATCTTTTAGCTAACATTACCTGCATCCAGCAACTTTACTCAACTCAGTCAGTTAGTTTGGGGAGAAACTGTGAAAAGTTATTTGCTTTTTGCTGGTTTGCTGCCGTGATTCTAACACACCTGCGTATCTCTGCACAGCAGCAGCATCAGGTCTCCTTCGCTTCCACACAGGTCTAAACCCAGAGCGAGTGACGTAGTGTTCATGTTGCGTTTAAAGGCGGCTCGGAAAACCAGGTTACCACATGTTAACAACGGGTTAAACAGTTTTAACCGCTGATAAAAGTGACAGAGGACACAGATATGGGAAGTGTGGAAGCTCCTACTGTATCAAATTGACATAGGAATAACAGAGAGTTGGCCGTTCTAAGGTAAAAACCCAGCGCATACAGTGTTCATGTTTTGATTTGTTTTTTTTTTTTTCATCCAGACGGCTTCCCGCGACCCCCCATGCAATGGCACGGCGCCCCACAGTTTGGGAACCTCTGGTTTAATCTATTCCAAATATGTATTTTCTGGCTTTAAAATAAATGATTTGGCATTTGATGTTGGTTGCAACAACTCCAGAAATTCCAACCGTTTATGACAAGATACTTTGGAATAGATTTCAGTATTGTTATATTTTCAGTTCTATTTGTTTCAAATACTAATATCAGGGTTTGCCATGCTCTATTCTAACTGTATTTTGTAGTTCAGTCATGAGGTTAAATGGGATCGTGTTGGAAATCTATTGCAGTGCTTTGGTTTTATTTCGGTTAGTCTGGTCTCTGATTTGTTTTCTGTTGATCTTTATCTTATGCACAAACACATACTTTATCTGATTTACTCACTGGTACACCTTTTAATATTTTAATATCAAAGTGAACTACAAACAAAAAAATTATAGTAGGGTAAATTGGACATTTTACAGTTCAGACAGTATCACAAAAGTTCATGGACGTTGATTAAGCAACTTTTATTCAAGATATCCAAATACTTGTTTGATTCATTCCTCAGACATAATTAAGTTGAACAAAAGTTAAATACATGCAAAAGTAAAAACAAACCCTCAGGTAATTATAATGAGAAATAATCTCATTTATGTATTTGTGATGGATAATTAAAATGTGCTTTGAGTTCATAATAGTCAAACTCGTATTTATTTGGCATCAGTAACAAATTCCTTGCAGTATTTATAAAACAAATCTACATATAAATGGCAAAATCCCAGAAACCATAATTCAGCTTTTAATCTATAAAGGGGAACTATGTTTATTTGATTTTTATAATATAGTTAAAACATTTTTACAATTTAAAATTACTTGCACTAAGAGCACAACATTTGGATCTGGGGTGACATTTGTGACGACGGTAGGAGTTTATTCTGTAATCAGTAAGTTGCTGTCTGAACCGGTAGTAGCAATAGTATCTTGCCACCATAAGCCTGTGAATGTGTGCATGAATGAGGTGAATGTAGAGTGAAGTACTTTGGGGTCCTCTGGACTTGATAAGATGTTAAACAAGTACCAGCAATTTACAACTCAGGTGAAACTATTAGAAGGTGCTTATGTTTTAGACATAAAACTTATGTTTTAGATTTCCATATTGAACATTTGTTTTTAATCAAACCAAACACCACTTTTTAAGTTTACCTCTCTGCAGTCTCACAAACAAGTCAGGGTTGGGCACCAATGTTACTTTGTCAGTTTGAGAAACCTTTAAGGTTTGAAATAAAACATCAGACAACAAAACAGTAAGCACTTCTTAAAGGACACACTGCTTTCTGCAACAAGCTTGTGTATTTTCTCATCATTGCAGAATATTTTGCTTTGGCCATATATAATGTATTTCAGAAGTTTGGAACTTCAACCCTGCACTCCAAAATTAAATAAATTGGGTAGCCCCTCTGTTAACTTTGACACAAACGTTTTGACTTATGGAAATGGAGAGCTAAGCTTTGCTCTGACTTTAATAGAGAAGACATTGGAACTTGACATTACCTCGACAAGCAGTGCTGTCTTCCTGCCTCTAGCTTTATTTTAGATCCTCAGAATGACCTTTATGAATAATGAGGTACACCACCAGTAGCCCTGACAACAGGTCTACTTCGGAGGTGGTTAACAGACGCTGAGATAAAGCAATTTAACACCTGACAAGGAAGTGCAGTGTGTCTGTTCACCCTCTGAAAAGAGGGATGAAAGTCTCCTGATTAACGCTGACAATCTGAAGAGCACATTGTTCGAGCGCATTAATAATAAACTCCTAAAAAGGCTGAACATGCTTTTACAGCCTTGAAGGGAAGGTAAGATGTAGGAATGAAAGATGAGGGAGAAAAGAGAGAGAGGTTAAAAGATAACTTGGCTTGGTTTCACATGCTTTATTTCCACTCCATGTCCCGTTTGGAGGACTTTGAAATTAAAATCTGTGGGTACTGATGAACTTATTTTCCCTTTTTCCACCTTGAATAAAGGTGAATAATTGAGGAGGTATAACCCAAGAAAATCGAAAAAACAACTGGGTGGTGTAGACTTAGATGCCTCTAAATATTATTAAATCAATAGATCACTAATCAAAATGGGAAGGAGGATATCTGGTTAGTAGAGACAAATATTGAAAACCTATAGAACGGATGTTTTGTAGCATGTCTATTTGGATTTAATGCTATCAATCTTGGATGTTTGGGTTAAATGCCATAAAGTGTCATCAAGTCATGCTCCTGTAAAACACATATCCTCCAAAAGTCACAAGAATAGTCCAGACTTGAGTGCATCAAAGGTTTACAGAAGAGGGTTGGGGTCACTGGAAAAAAAAAACAGTTATGACTTTAATCTCAGAATTCTGAGATTCTGAGATTAAAGTCATATTTTTTTTTCTTTTTTCTAGTGGCCCTAATCCTCTTCCATGGAGGTTTATTAGGGAATGATAAAGAAACAACATGACTCCAAGGAAAGTTGTGGAGAGCTTTGAAGCAAGAATAAGTTCAAAAGAATACCCCATACTGTGGACACCTCACCCAACCCTGTTCGGTTTATTGTCTAAACAAAAAAGCTGAATGAAGCACAGCTGCAAGTTTACAAAGATGAAACTATCTACCTAAACTGACAGCTAAAGCAAAGAATTTATTATTCAGAGAAGCTGCCAGTGACCCCAGGGTAACTACCCAAGAGGAGCAGAGATTCACAGCTGAGATGGGAGAATTTGTTGACAGGACCAGTATTTGTCTTACACTCCACAAATCTGGAATTTCTGGTAGAAGAAAAAGAAGAAAGAAAAAATTATATCACTTCCTATTTAAAATTAGTCTCAAGTCATGTATGAAGTGCAGTATGAAGGTGCTTTGGTCAGATGAGACAAAAAAAATTATCTTCTTGGCGTACATGGAAAACAGTATGTGCACATCTTCAACAAATCATCCATATAGCGGCAGATGTGGATTAATCCCTCCCTCTACACCTCCCCACAAAAGATTGATCTAAATACAAGCTAATCTTAAAAATATCTTTTAAAATAGCACAGTCAGACTCAAGAGCAAAATCCAATTAGGATTTGTGGAAAGACCTGAAGTTAAGACCTGAAGTTGTGTCTACACTCATCACTCTATCTGACTGAGCTTCAGCTATTTCGCTAAAAAGAAAAAACTAAAAGTAAATATTTTTAAAAACTCTGAAACTGGAATACCTCAACAAGAAGGCAACTTGGATTGCAGCAAAACTTAGCCATGAAATAGTTAATGCACTCTAAATTCACCATAAAAGGAAAAGTCAGTTAAATTTGTAGTTGTAATGTTAGAGAATATGTGAGCGAGTTCAAGTGCTATGAAAACATTTGCAATGCACTGCATGTTGGTTTGTGTGATGGCATTAACATATATCTCAAACACTAAAGAGCTGTGGCATTTAAACAAAAGTGACACTACAAAAAGCAATGAGAAAAGACCCATTAGAACGTTTTTCTCCCACTGTTTGTAGTGGCCAGCTGCAGACTACACTTAAATTGATTTGTGTTTGAGTATTTTTTGTTAAATTAATCTCTTGACTCTGAAAATTTGAATTCACTGCAAATTTTGTAGATAAAGAAAAAAAAACAGTAACTCACATTTACACAAATATTCACAGCCTTTGCTTAGTAATTTGTTGATCCTCTTTTGACAGCAAATTTGTTCTCAAGTCTTTTTCCTGGTGAATATGATGCTACATGCTTAGTTTGCCTTTCTTTAGGCAGTTTGGCTCATTCTTCTTTGCACTTATCATTTTATTTCTCATGGCCCAAGAGTACTTCATGTTCCTTTTGGTAAACTCTGGATGGGCTACCATGTGCCTTTTGTCAAGAAGTGGCTTTTGTCTGGCTGCTCTGTACTGGTCTGACTGATGGATTGCTACAGAGATGTTTGTCCCTCTGGGAGGCTCTCCTGTCTCCACAGAGGAACACTGGAGCTCTGACACAGGGACCACTGTGTTCTTGGCCACCCCTCTCACTAAGTCCCTTCTCCCCTCAATTTAGATGGGCAGTTCTAGGAAGAATCCTGCTGGTTCCAAACTTCCTCCATTTATGAATGTTGGAGGCCACTGAGCTCAGTGGGACTTTCAAAGCACAAACCTTAACCAGATTTGTGCCTCAAGACAATCCTGTCTACAGACAATTGCTTTGATTTCATGGTTGTTCAAGGTCTAACAACTGTGGGTCCTTCCATAGACAGGCGAGTGCCTTTCCAAATCACGCCCAATCAAATGTATTAACCACAGGTGAACTCCATTTAAGCTGTAAAAAACTCAAGAATCATCAAGGGAAACAACTGAATTTTGAGATTCTTCAACAAACCGTTAAGCAAAGGCTGTGAATGCTTATATATCTATGTATTTATTTATTTGTAGGACACTCCAAAAAATATTCTCAAAGGCAAATTTGTGTGCAAAATTTTGTGGAAGGAGATTAATTTAATTCATTTTGGATTAAGGGTGCAGCCTCACAAAATGTGGAAAATGGGGAGTGCTCTGAATACCTTTTGCATGCACTGCAGCATTAACAACAGAGAGACTAGATTTATTTTCAAAATGAACCAAACTGAGTCAAAGCAACAGAAAAAAGGACATTCTGTGATTATAGAATGTAATGGCGACATAAAAGAGTTGAAGATCACAATTTTTTCAATCGCTTTGAAAATATTTACTAATTTGAAGGCACCCTCCATATGATGTGTTGTGCACCAAATGTGCCAAGCCAGTGTGCCAACTCAGTGGGTGAAACTTCCCTGGTGTCAGATGACCAGGTTGTGAATCATTGATCTGAGCAAATCAATAGTCAGCACGTCCATCTCCCGTTCACTCTCAGTGGGTCACCATCTGTGTGTGTGTCCATATCCTGTCCGAAGCTGTCGCATGGAGCCCACCAGCACACGCCAGGTGGTCGCCATCTGGGTTTCACTGCTTAACACACAGCATGGTTCTCTGTGTAGGAGAGTGTTATATGGATGCATGTGTTTGGGAGATAGAGAGACAGAGAAAGATAGACTCTTAAATGTCACATTTTTGGGTGTGTATCCACAGTAACTGCTGAAAGTGCTCAAAGTAAGCTGCCTGGTAGAACCTTAAAACATCTCTGTTAAAACATCTCATCATTCAAGCAAAGAGAACATGAAAGAAGGTGCTATTTGGTTTGAAGCTAATATGATAATGTTCGGAAAACTATTGTGGTGTGGGCTCATCTTTATATAAATACCTTATGGTAGAATAAAATCTCAGACACAGTAAACGTTTACATTTAATGGCGACTATTCCTGCAGTCACACATTGTTCCCCATTATTTATTTATTTATTTTCTGTGACTGTGTTAGAAAAGTGTGGTCACTAAAACGATCAACCAAACTAAATCACACATCCTGGAGAGTCTCCTCAAATGTTTCTGTACTTGTATGCAAGGATCTGTGAGGCAGGAGTTTGGAAAACTGCAGCTCTGATGAGGAGCTGCGCTTTGGTCCACCCAGGGATTTTACACAGCTGAATGGTTGTCAAGAGAGATTAATGCATTTTTCAAACATGCACAAAAGAATCAAGGCAACATTCCAGGTATTTTTTTGATGAGAGACTAAAATTATAACATGATGTAAAGCTCAAAGAGTCGATTTTACATAACGCTGCCTCTGTTAATACGGGCATCGTGCAGGTTTTCAGAAACATCTGCACGTAGGCAGGAAATTAACTTATTGCAGAAGTAGCAAAAATCTAACAGTGAGCAAAAATCATTTTCATTCAAATCAAATGTCATACTTTCCACAGCTGGACTCTGTCTGGAAATGTGACGACACAAATGAATATAAGAAAAGTGAATATAAGAGAAGGTTAAAATGATCATAATAAACATTTTTCCAACAAATTGATTCACCCAACACTCTTCCACAAGGCAATTTCCCGCTCTAAATCAATGTTCACCTCACTGAGTTCTCTTTAATGTTACACTCAGACTTCTGGTTGCATATTTAAGATGAATAAATATGCAGACCTGTTCCACATTCTGCATTCATATGTTACTTAAATATGACTTTAACAGGCAAACATATAGCAAAATGAGAAGACAGCTGAGATTCCACAACAGCGTTGATTTCATCAAATCATTAAAAAACTTTCTTATTACTTTTAAGTTCAAAACAGATCCAAAGCTGTAACCAGAGGTTTATTACCTCAAACGTATTCAATGAAATGACATCACCACAGTTAAACCTTAAAATGTCCAATTCCTCTGTGATTAATTTTTTGACATACCAAGCATGTGGAGTACAGAAATAACATCGTATTGTTTCTATGTAATATATTCTCAGTGTGGTTGACATGAGATTATCTCTGTTTAATTGCTTTTATTCTCAGTTTGTGGCTAAATAGATGTATTCTCATGTTTTCTTTCCACCTTGTATCCGATTACATGTACAGTATATCTATTTAGCACTCCATGCTCGTGCAGGGGCTTTATCCCAAATCCCAAAGCAGTGCTACCTGCTATCAGAGTTGCAGTTACTTAAGCTGCACTGTGGAGCAGAAAAGTAAACACATTGTGAACTACTCTGTGTCCCCAGGCAAAAGCAGCAAGAGTCATACATCACAAGAAAGTGACCTGGAACAAAAAAATAAATGAAAAGCAGACAATTTCAGGTTCATAGGTTTGGGTGGCTGCGCTGCTTACTAAACGGAAATGCATCACTGTGCTAAACGGTGAATCTCTGCAGGTCACTTGCTAATTAAAGAAAAAAAAATGTTTTGAGAGGATTTAATGTTTCATGAAGAGATAAGACCTTATAGACTGTTGTTGTAATACATTTTAATTTTTCTTTCTTAATGTTTACTGACCTCCAGACGATTTTAGGGGCAGAACTCTTCCCAGGTTTTCCTTCTTCATGCTGGTTTTATCTACCCATATGGTCATTGTGAATTTCTCTAATACTGTTTTTGTTTCCCATCAAGTATCACGTTAACTTTGGAAAACATAAAATTGTGTTTGTGAGGATCGCATGGTGATAATGTGATTAACAAAGTGTCTTCAGACCAAGATGTGATCAGTGCTGAGTGGTTACATAAATACTTTTATTCTGGGTCATCATTAGAAAAAGTCATGTGGGAAAAGTTAATTGAACTCAGATTTGTGATCAATAACCTCATCTAACAAAATTAAGCTTAGTTTCTTGACCAGACTAACACAGATGAAGAAAGTCATTGTCACTACATTTTCATGTTGGATTGTATTTGCTAATGTTTCACTTGGAGATAAGAATGTGTTTCTAACAAGGGTAACCACAAACATTTCTAGCAGTATTATCCAATTTGTTGAATTTTATAAAGCATTGTCATTTATCATTTAGAGAACATTTTTCTTTTTCTGTGTAGGTTTTCCTACTCGTCCATACTCAGCATGAGCTCTGTTTCGGAGGTAAGATTAATTGAAAACAACATTTGTCTTCTCCAGAATTGAACTACAACTTTTCACATACATGCTCTAACTTAGAAGACAGCAGGAAGCTTGTACGTAAGGAGGTATTGCTAATAATAATAATTAATTCTACTGCTTTTGTCATAGTTCAAACTGTGTCATTATTAATCTACATACATGTATTTAGTTGTTTTTTAAGGTACTGTTAGTTCAGAGGTTTTCTTCAGAGTTCTAAACATCTAATAAAGCTCTGATGGTAAGGATCCACTCCATCATCTTCATCTTAACACACTGGCACTCGCTTATTTCATGAACACAAGCAGGCATCCCACTGTGAAATGAAAAGGTATCCTAGCTGGTAAATGTTTAGTTTATTTCCCTGTTTTAGCGTGTGACAATTAATTAAAAATTGAACAAACCAAGTGCACAGGCCATGTGAAATGGGATGACGCTGTATTTAAACATTGCTTGTTTTGTAGTGTAATCTAGATCGGACCTGACCTTAACCCTAAATCTGAATAGTTATGGATTTTAAATCATTTTTTATGCTGAGCCTGTTTATATTTAACAGATATTTGATATAATACACACTGCTAAGCTGGTAAGTGCTAATTTTGTTTTCATTTTAACAGCTCATTCACTCTGCACATGTTGCATGGATGCAAGCAGTTTATTAAATATAAAACACAAACACTAATGGAGCACATAATTCTCCCTGCGTTGTTTCTGCTTATAACTATAATGTGGCTGTTGAACTGTTGCAATAAAAAAGATGTGGCAATCAATTTTCTCTTGTTCTTCACATGTAACTTTTTCTGTTTTTACTTCTTCATCCATCCATTTTCTTTACACCCTTGTCCCTTGGTGGTGTTGGGAGGTGCTGGTGCCAATCTCTAGCTGACGTTCTGGGTGAGAGGCGAGAGGTTCTGGACAGGTCGCCAGTCTGTCAGAGAGCAACACAGAGACACACAGGACAAACAACCATGCACACACACACACACACACACTCACACCTAGGGACAATTTGGAGAGGCCAATTAACCTGACAGTCATGTTTTTGGACTGTGGGAGGAAACCGGAGTACCCGGAAAAACCCACGCATGCACAGGGAGAACATGGAAACTCCATGCAGAGAGACCTGGGGCCGGGAATCGAACCCAGAACCTTCTTGCTGCAAGGCAACAGCTCTACCAACTGCGTCACTGTGCAGTCGTTCTTATTTCTTCCTATTCAATAAAATTCTGTTTTATTTATTTTGTAAAAAAAATGTTTGATGGTCATAAATGTCTCATTTTAAACAATGAAGTATAATAACATAACAACAATAAAGTTCTATGTATCCATTTGCCTTGCAGTAGCTCATTTGGCAACATAGATCCACAAAGACAATTTTGTTCTATATGCTACGGCTCCGGAAGGTCATCATAAGAATATTCTAATGTATTTATTGCTTAATTTACTACAGCAAACTAAGTCAAGCGAAGCTCGACTTAGTTTGTGTAGACAGAGAGTGTAGAGTGTAGACATAGAGAATCAAAACAAATAATCATACATAGACATGGGTACACACATAACCTCATGCTCATGAGCAGTCAGAAGGAAAATTGTTTGCTGCTGATCTACCATGTATAGGAGCCATGGTGAGAAAGACTGAGAAATGGAGAGACTTTTCAACAAATCCATGTTTATAGTTAGCAGCACACATTGTGAACTACACAAAGATTTACTGAATGAAAACCACCCTGTAGTTTCTGCACTACAATGCATTAGTTGGTCATCTTATATATGAATGGGACTATAAAATGCTAACTCACCTCAAATTCCATAAAGTGCATGATTGATACAAAATCATGTATTTTTATCAATCAAAATATATATAAAAATATAAAAATTTGTAGTCGACTGATTGTTTTGTTGTTGATGTGAGTATGTGGCTTATTTCCATGAAAACATTGTTAATTCCTTTCTCACAAACAAACACAGCTTTGGTGGAAACGTTGTGATGGTGAGACTCTCTGGAAAGACGAGGCAAACTCACTGTGAAGAGACGTTGAGGGAAAATTCTGCAACCAGTGCACTGAACTGAGCCTTATTCGAGATGCCGACGTCTGCCCCCACAGAGCAGGTTTTATGAGAAACTAGAAGCAGCATTTGGGAGAAGAGAGAATAAATTAGCCAGCAGTCCTGACCTCGACCCCACTCAACAATTTTGGCATCAGCTTCACATGCTGTTCCTGCGATTGACCGGTTGAAGAATAGGAGTCTATGCGGCAACAATATACGGCCAAGTTAGTGACTACTATGAGAAGGAAGTGCTAGATGTTGTATGGTCTCCCATGCAATGTTGGGGTCACTGATGCTTAATTCAATAGACTAAATTATCAATATGTATGTTTTTTTTGTTATCTTTCTTTCTTTTAATCCAGAATCTAACTGTTTGACATCGCTGGAAAAGTTATTCATGGATTCAAGGCGCTTACTGAACTTTGTAGCACAACTTGCTCTTCATCAATTAGTTTACAGATCTTGTTCTTTGCTATACATGTTGGTACATTTCAAAGCAAACCTTTGACATTTAAGTGTGTAAGATTTTTCTCAAACTGACCAAAGCATCTTGATTTTTTCAATATGGCTTGAGATGCAAAGGTTGATGATAATATTACTATACACATTAAAATTCCCTTAAATAATTGGATTCAAGATTTTTTAATCAAAGACACGACAACTGTGAGTAACTCCAAAAAGTGTTTAAAAAAGTAAAAAGAAAAATGTAATTTTTTAAAGGATTAAATTAATTTAAATGTCTTTAGCTTTCAAGCCTCTTTTCTATGCACTTCAAAAGTGAATTGTAACAAAATTAAACAGTTAAATTAATGTCCTAAGCACCCATCTGGAAACCACAGAATAGAGCCTCCATCCTTTTGTAATACTTCGTTAGTAATAATTGAGTCCATTGCAATGTCTGAGTGTGACATGATGCATCACACACATATCGATGTTTACTTTCCTCATCGCCCCCAAAATGACTCATCACAGAGTCATGGACTTCATCTCAGTTATTGGGTGAAGCATTAATCACACTGTCACAACAAGCCTTTGATAATGTTATCTCCTCTCCTGGAGTTGGGGCTTGTGAAGGCATGAAGCAGAATGGTGAGTTTGTGATTTTTAATTACAGCCGATGGTTATATCTTTGGCTTGATTATATAACAGTGCAGCGCTGCTCTGTTTGGAGTGAAAGAAAGAAGAGGCTCCCTCACATCACTTCTCATTAGAGACACTCCCGGGGCCTCATCAAAGATTTCCCTCCTCTCTGCCACTTCCCTTCCTCTATTCTTCTATAATGCACCGTTTTCCCAGAACACCACTCCCTACAGCTTCAGGACATGCTCAACAAACACACCAGCAAAACACTCCTCTTGATGCTAACTTTTCAATATTTTACTTTACTGGAGTTTAAAAGAAATCTTGGCAACTTTCTTCAACTTCCAGCTTCGTTGGGTGTTGTTTGCAGATAAAAGATGGTTTTCGGAGATTGACGATTGATCTGTTCTGTGTAAGACAGGGAACCAAAGCTACAATGCTGTTTTAGTGGAGTTGATCCAAGATTGAAAGGCACGTCTCAAAAGGAAAATGTGTGAACCCACCGTTTATTCTGTTACGTGAGTGAAAACATTTTTTGTTCAGTTGCTCACAGAGGAACAAGTGTAGCTGGAGGACAAATCCAGCTACACAAAAAACGTTTTGCATAAAGTGAGTGCGTGCAACCCAAAATTCACTTTTGTCTATTATTTTCCAAACATCATTTAGGAGGAAGTGATCACCTGCACAAACAAAAGTGGGAGTAGTTGGATAAAGAAGTTGCTGTAACTTACTTTCTCATGTTCACACTGCAGGAGTCGGGCTTAAAAGATCTAGTTTTTCTCATATCAGGGATTTTTTGTTCTTAGTAGTAGGTGCATTCAGTCCTCAAACGTAATCTGAAATGTTTAAATCTAAGAAAAAATAAACTCCTCAAAAATGTTCCATTTCTCATCAAGAAGGCTTTTTCATGTCTGTTCAGGATTTGGGAATTTGCGGTTTAGAGGAAGAACAAGTGAAAGAATATTTAATTAACTAAGGTACTTTGCTAAAGCGTTTAAACACATTTTCACTTTTCCACATTCTGCTACATCACAACTTATACCTAAATGTATTTTATGTAAATTTCAAATGATTCCTAATATCTTTTATGAATAAAACTCTAAAAAGTGTGGCATGCATTTATATATTTTTTTTCCAAACCACCTTTTGCTTTCTTACAGTTGCAAATGTTTATTAGTTCATATTGTCATAATAACTCAAGCTCAGTCAGATTATCAACAGAATTTTTCATCTACTCCGCTTTGCTCAATTTAATTCAAAGTTAAACCAAATTAGAACCTTGTAGGGTTATCTTAGGAAACAGATGCTGCCACCACCGTGCTTTACAGAGGTGTTTTAAAAGCAATGCAAAATACTTTTTTTTTCCTCTGCAGCTCCTCCACAGAGGCTTCTTCTTCTTCTCTGGTTCTTGGCTCCCTTCGCCTGTCATGGAGGGCAATGTGTCAGAGAAAAAAGGTTGTTTGAAATTTTTTTTAAAAGAGTTAAAGTATCTTTAAAAATTGCGTTAAACACTGGAAAATAATATTATGCACAAAATAATGCCTCAAGTTCCATCTTTACAGCACCGTGACCTCCGACGGTGCAATCTGTACTGTAGGATGGAAAGCTGGGCAGTCATGTGACCTTCACAGCCTTTGTTGTGGTTTTTGCAACAATGAATCATTTCTAAAATTCTCAGTCTTTAAAAGGATGAAGGACACAATGTCTTTAAAAAAGGAGAGCAGATTCAAATGCCTTTGTGTTGCCATGCCCTGAACTAATAATTCACACCACACTGTAAATTCAAAGAGATAATCTTAGTTCCTCCCATCTGATTCTGTACGTTTAAACTATTTCTGCATGCTTGGTATGGCGCAACGAAACGAAAGGGAAACATGACATGGAGTTCGAGAAAATCTGTGACTGTGAAGATTTTATCAACATACCTCACTTGATTAACTGTCCAGTCCCCCATGAACTGTAAATAATGTCTGTAAATGCAGCTCTCTTCATCTCTTTCACAGACATGTCTGAATGAACTCTGAATGATTAATGGTTACTTATTACCATAGATCTTTAACAGACTAATGTAGTCAATAATGTTGTACATTTCATGTCAAATCATAAGATGAACATGTTGTTAAAATACTTCAAAGGGAATGTGAAAGTGACAAATATGTCCCGCCCCACCCCTCAAGAAAAATCACTATAAGTTTTTTTTCAATAATTATTTTGAGTCTGCCTCTCAAAAGGTCATCTGTTTATTCCTTTGCCACTATAAGGTGGGAAAAAGACAAACAACAAGTATACATAAAATGCAGAGGCTTTTGTTGAGCATATAAATGACAGAAAACAATGTAGGAGTTCCTTTATCCTTAACCTGCCTCCCTCCATGCCTCCTTCTTTATATTCCTTTCTCGATTCACAGCAAATTGCTCTGAGACTTATAAAGCTCCTCTAGCAGAGTTATCACCAGGGAACTGGCCCAGGTCTGAGATCTATTCCTCGTGTACCTCTAACTTTAAGTGTGATGCCATCTGCTCGGCCAATTAAGTCTCTTGTTCCCCTTACGTTCTACATTTTCATGCTGAAGCTGGCCATTAGCGAATGAAAATAAGGCAAATTGTTTTGGCAGGAGCTGCACAGTGGCGCTGTTGGTAGAGCTGTTGCCTTGCAGCAAGAAGGTTCTGGGTTTGATTCCCGGCCCCGGCCTTTCTGCATGGAGTTTGCATGTTCTCCCTGTGCATGGTGGGTTTTCTCCGGGTACTCCGGTTTCCTCCCACAGTCCAAAAACATGACTGTCAGGTTAATTGGTCTGTCTAAATTGCCCCTAGGTGTGAGTGTGTGTGTGCATGGTTGTTTGTCCTGTGTGTGTCTCTGTGTTGCCCTGCGACAGACTGGCGACCTGTCCAGGGCGTACCCCGCCCCTCGCCCGGAACGCCAGCTGGAGATAGGCACCAGCACCTCCCGACCCCATTAAGGGACAAGGGTGTAGGAAAATGGATGGATGGATGGATGTTTTGGCAGGAAAAGAGAAGGCATTCTTAGCAGTTGAACATATTAGGTTTTTGATGTGGTCAAGATTTAATGAATGTTTATATCAGTGATACTATATTCATTTAATAAGGTTAATATATTCCTTGTTCCCTGGGGAATTTCAATGCACAGTCAGCTATTATTAATAGTCTAATTTGCCCAGATGAAAGATAAAATTGGGAACAAACATACTTGCATTAAACCCCGCAAAGATTTCCTATTGAATAGACGTAAGAGAGAACATTAAGACAAAGTGAAACACCATGTTTCTGAGTGTTAATAGTCTCCTTTGAGAATACATTGGATCCATTGTTTAGTTCATTGTAAATACATACAAAAAGGTGGTTATAGTATATGTGCCTCAATTTGTTGTGGAGCAATATAACATAAGTACACAATTCTCTGAGCTGAAATAAGCTTAGCAAGTAAGAAATATGGCAGTGATGCACATCAAAAAAGCCTTTCTCAATTTCATTTGGAAAATTCAAACATCGTCTTTGATGTAAAAGCATTTTAGTCGAGTTAGCAATTTGAGGCTTTTCTAATTTAACTTTTTTTACTTATAACTCTTCGTATATTTCTAAAACTGACAGACCTTGTCGATATGTGGCGCTCAAGCATTCGGCAGAATTTTAAATAAAAAAAAGTTATGTGGCGTTTCGGCAACGAAAGTCATTTCCTTATATCACCCAGTGCAATATAATGTGTAAGATGCAGCTATGTAACGAACATTGCAGCTGGACGTCAGAGCAGCTGAGACCTCTCTATGTAGAAGCGTGATGAGAACCATTTCCCAATAAATTACTTTCCCTGTCAAGGTTAGAATAATGGAATAATGTATCAAAATGGGATGATCGTGGCGCATGACAGAAAATAAATATGCCTGGATTTATCTCTTGTCTCTGGTCTCATTGCCACATTCGCATCATCTCAAGGATTTAGTCATTTAAATATAAACAAATCAAGCCTTACTTATTGCATATTAAAGAAGTTGAATTAAATATTCAAAATTACTGAAAAAAACCTTTGAGACTAAAGCCATGTAGGAAGAAATAATTCAGCAGGCTAAACTGTTCCCCACATTCAGTGGCCCTTATTCTCTCCCTTCACCTCTCCTGATTGCTGTGATGTTCATTTGCACCCCGTAATTAACTCAGCATATCGCCGTCATGATGTGGAAATAAACCACAATTTAGCTCAGAGGGCAATTATAGCATGCGTGTGTGTATGTGGAGCAGTAATGGTACAACAAATGATATGAAGAGGTTAATAGGAAGAGAATTAAAAGTGAGATTATACACTGATTAGCCTGCATAGAGCCGGTAAAACCAGATGATGAGTGGAGGAAGTAGATGAATGTGGATTAGGAAAGAGGCACGTGATAAAAGAGTGAGTGACACTGAGTAATGAAAACAGGAGGAAATACAAAATGATTTCAGGTGCAAACACGGGACAAGGAATATAATTCTAGCTTCTTTAAGCAGCTTTTATAACTCAGATACTGATTTTATACCTCTCAACGAGTGATTTATATTGCGCTGATCTAGATTTCAAAGGACTACAAATAACTACAAACCCTGTGGTTATGGAGAAGACGCTATTTGATTTCAGAAAGGTCAAATTACTGGCATGCATCAAGCATTAGTTCTTAACCTGAATACTGGTTGGCTTAAGAGTGGTTCAATAAATTACTAAAAACTGTAAGGATAGTGGGGAAACCGCCATCTTTGTAGGAAAAAAAAATCTCGAACGATTGCCGATCAGTTAAACGTTTCGTAAAAACAAATCGCAAAATAAACAAAAAACAACAAACAGAACTCAAAATTAAGGACTCAAAAAGAATCTGGTTTTGCTGCAGTAAGTCAAATCAAGATTCTTTGTGTGGCACATTTTAGCAACAGGGCAGTTCATGTGTTATCAAAATAACTCAACACTGGAAACCATTTTGCTGCAAACCAAAAATAAGCACCAAACATTGCACTTTGTCAAATACCATAAAAAACGAACATGAATAACATCAAACACATCAATCTATTGAGCAGCATTCCAGCTAAAGGCAACTCAAAACAAGTGTGTTTTAGCCTTGAATTAAAGAAACTCATTGTTTCAACTACACCTGTGAGTGTGATTAGAGAAAAAGCATGGTCTGAGACTGAGCTGTTTTCTTTTCCTCCCTCACCATAATAGAGATCTGTTTTTCTTCCTCATGTCCTCATGCAGCATAAGACCAAGTGAATCTATTGCAGAGGCCCTCTGAGGCTGTGCAGAGTTTAAATGTAACGCCATGAGCTCCACTGAAGTCTCCATTAACAGTGGCTGAGTACTTAAGCCTATTACTGAGAGTCTGAAACTAACTGACAAATTGATGAAAACAAAACAAAAGAAATTGTCCATTACCTTACTTGCAAAAGTGAGTGAAATCACCTTAAGTCTAGTAATTGCATGTCTCTGCTTTGAGCTAACCTTTTGGGAGTTAGTGTGAGTGCAGGAGTAGAAGTATATAGCAAATTATTTTTGGTCCACACATGCAATGGTTGTTTTTCAGTGAAAACAAAGATGCCCTTTTCCTTTAGTTTTATTCTGAGATAAACTAAAAAGAGAATGATTAGTTTGTGTCGAATGTAATGCATACTATGCACAGCACAGGCAATAGGGCAGTGCTTGCATCAAAGACCATGATTAAACTTTAAAGATTTTCTCCAAGCCATTCCTTCATCGCAACACAAATATGAATGAAAAAGAACAAATAAATGGAATACATAACAATTTTTTTAGCTTGGGAAAAATGCTGTATTTCAATCACATTTCTGAATGTATACAAAATCATTGCAATGCTGAGATTTGTAAAAAATATAAATAAATTATCTGTCCCATCTCCTTACTCCTAATCAAGATCAATTCCCCTTTGGTGCCACAAACATATGTTATATACACAAGGAATCTGGAAGTACACTTGCCTGATAGAATGAGCTGCAGTAACTTTAAGTTTTTACTGGGAAAAACTACATTACTACAAGGTTCTCAAAAATGTGAGCTCCACTCAATACCGAGTGTTTTCACTAAGTTGTGTGACTAGAAACCACAAAATATTTCTGGCAAAGTTCCTACACCAAGCTTGTTTTCAGTTACTGTACAATATCCTGCAGACATGCTGTGTGAAAGACCTTTGAAAATGTACAAAAGTAACCTTAACTATCAGTATCCTATACTGAGAA
Source organism: Poecilia picta (assembly GCA_033032245.1). NCBI lineage: Eukaryota > Metazoa > Chordata > Actinopteri > Cyprinodontiformes > Poeciliidae > Poecilia > Poecilia picta. Next base: position 29,672,900 of record CM065355.1, read on the forward strand.
ATGTACTGGTACAGTTCTCTAGCTTTGAGCTCTGGAGAACATTTTACCTCCAATCTCCTAACCCGTATGATCGGAAGACAGACGTTTGTTTCTGCCCAGTCTTGACACAGTTCCTTGTTTAAACTTGTTTAATAATTTCTCCAACTGTAAATGTGAGCAAATTTGGGCAAGTAGCTTGTTAATTTATGTTTCCCAACTATAGACGAATACACAACTGCCTTGCCTAAATGACAAGCTCTCTTTCTTTCTGATGTTGAAGAATATTAAAAAAAGCCTCTGTGTTTTATCGTTCTTAAACTCCAGGGAAGCATGGAGTAAGTAATTACTGTCCCTTGACTCTTTTAGTCCAACTTAATTGGCAAAGGGTAAAATACAACAGATCTTCGGTCACATTTATTGGCTGCCACTAATTGTGGCACAAGCAACTGTATGAAAAAAAAACCCTTTATATGTGATTGTTTCCTCACAGAATGAATGTACTATAAAGAGCATTTTTCTAAAATGTTCAATGTGAGATTGTGCTTTCCCTATTTTGTACTTCTTTTCTATCCTTGAGCTTAATCAGAGGGACATGTATGTTATCACGTCCCCCGTCCAGAGAGCCCGTCGTTGCATTTCTTCACAGATTTGTCATAAAGTTTAAATATTAATATGTTGGTGGACATTAGCAAAGCACAGATTTCTGACAAACTAACAAATATTTATTTGACTTTAATCACTATAATGAAAATGAAGTGAATTTAAAAATGTATTTTACAATAACGCAAAAGGAAAGATCAATGGTGTTGTGTGGGAAAACACAACAAAAGAGTCAGCTTTATCTTTGCTCATTAAAAATGTCAAGCTGACTCATCCATCACTTAGTCTATTGTAAATTGTTAACTAAAATGGAAACAACAGCGTTAGAAGCGGCAGAAAAACAGAATTACACCTTGTTGTTTACTGTCAGCATTGCAGTTTGGTTGTAGTTTCCTTTTCCTTCCAAAGCAAATTTGAATGCAACTGGCCCCAAAGCAAAGCAGGTTTGTTCATCTCGTTTTATGTATGCATCCCCCTTGTTTGTTTGCTATTATTATTGATGGGTGTTCTCTTTTGTATTACCAGAACAAATTTAATTAGAGCTGAAGGAATACAAATCAGAGTTCACCCACCAAATGCTATTTGTTGTCCTAATAAAGGACTTGGAGAGAGGAAGGGAAGTATTACAAATGCATTCAAGGGCTAGAAAGAGAATTGCTTGAGAAAAGTAAGTCTGTTAACAAATGTAGGTAATTTTACAATTTAGCCCCACAGGCCAAAAGGGATGGAGTGACAGAAGTATAAAAAAGTCTGTTTTGGTCCATTACAATATCAAAGTTGTAAACAAAAATACATGAAACATTTGAGTTGAATTTTAAGCATTTCCAGTGGCTGTGACATCACAACATTAAACAAATTCAGCCAAACAAGTTAATTATGTTTATGTTCAACAGATGTTGCAGATATTTTGTTAGATACATGAGCACTTTGGTGGTTGTACCCCTTATCCACAACCAAAAACACCATGACGTTTTGAGTCAAGGTTGACAGAGGAAGTCCTTTAACAGACTTCCTCTGTTTAAGGAAGCCCACTGTGTTCATACCCGAGACTTGAGCTTGATTGGCCACGTTAATGTCTACATTATATTTGGGAAGGAGATGATATGGGATGATCTTTAACAGATTGTGCTAAAAAATACTCCATTGTGGTTGAATTAAAACAACGTTGCAAGAAAAGAGGCGACATTCCTCTGCAGATATGTTAAAGGCTGATTGCCTGTTAACACGATGCTCTTGATTGATGCCAATGGCTGCATGATAAGTTATTAGGTTAAGAGAGCAATTCCTGTTTCACTCGGGACTAGCTATTTTACCAGATCTTCTGGTTCTGGTCTGCCCTGCATCCCCAGAACCAGAACAAAACGAGGAGAAGCAGCATTCAGCTTGTAGGCACCACAAATTTGGTACAAACTTCCAGAAAACTGTAAAACAGCTGAAACTCTGGGTGCCTTTAAATCTCAACTTAAAACCGACCTGTTTAGAGTTGCTTATGGCTAAATTAGGGTTAGAGTGCAGGTTTTGATGTCTTCGATGTTTTTAATGTTTTAATATTTTAATGTTTTAATGTTTTTACCTTTACTTTTCATATATTTATTAACTTCTTTTTATTTCTCTTTCACACTGTCTATGTAAAGCCCCCCCGGAAAACGTCCCAGTTAAACGAATCAATGTGTCTTAACTAAAACTCTGAGGTGTGAGAATCATTGTTAAATGGCGTTTTAACTAAAACTCTGAGGTGTGAGATGTTTAACTGAAGTCCTACAAAGGGTGCGGGTTTTAATGTTTTTATCTTTTTTCTTTTTCTTTTTAAAAATTCTCTTTGTCTTTCTAACTGTTTATTCATGCTGTTTTTATGTAAATTATGTAAAGCACTTTGAAATTCCTTGCTGATGAAATGTGCTATACAAATAAAATTTGATTGATTGATTGATCAATAGATGAAATTGTTTCTAAACTGCAACTGAAGTGATACTCAATTTATCTTTGTTTCTAAGAAAAAATTAAGTGGAAAGGGACAAATGCCTTTCACAGTAATTCATTATGTTAAGCACCAGTTCCCAGAGGAATTAAAAATGTTTTTTCAAAATTACAAATTACCAAATTGTCTATTCCATTTGTGCTTAAAAACAGTTTGACAAGTATAATGACCTACCTTATTTTTAATGAAGCACTGGCAGCAATTAAAAATTAAGAATATCAGTGGGCAAAGTTTTAAAAGCACAAGGTTAATCGTCTGTGACGTCTCAAACAGCTCTGGAGGCTTACCCTTAGATAGGCCACCAGTATCAAGTTATGAATCACACTTACGATCTCACACATTGAAAAAACTCAGTGGTTATTACCACAGTAGACTTATTTACCCTGATAACATCCTGAAAGTGAAGAGCCCTCAACAAATCTCAGCAAATAAATCTTGAATCGATTTCCATTGCAGATGTAATGCAATCAAACCACAAGTTTAGTCAAAGCAAGTTTGGCTTTGTGATGCATAAAGATATTTTGAGGTACATTAAAATATATCATTTTTGTACTCCATTTTAGTCCAGTTTAGATCCAGCAGAAACATTTGGTTGTCCGTTTGTTGGAGAGGTACTATATATAACCATAGGCTTCCAGTGGAGTCGTGTGAATGTTTTTAAAATATAAGATGGTCTCAGATAACTACAACTGTGTTGTATGACTCCCTATTTTCTGTTATACTGCATCAACTGGTAACTAAGTAATCAGATATTTGACTTGAAAAAAGTAAAATGGGGGAAAGAGTCCAATCTTTTTGGGAATACTGGAACAAGTCTCCTAGTAAAGCTAAAATCTCACACCAGCCGTTTAATTAACTTACTTTTATTTAAGTGCCCTGAATGCAACATTACGGACCAGTTTTATAATGATACTTTCAGTTACTGTTAATTTTTCAAATTTTTAGCATATTAGAGAGAAATAGCAATGGCGATTTGCATTATTCTAATAAGGACAACACTGGATTATATTTCATTTCTAATGAAACATGATTTTTAAATAATCTTTCCAACTTTTTGTGGCCCTGCAGACACTGCATCAGCCTAGCTGATTGGTTGCTGCGGCCGTGACCTTTTCATGAGAAGACTGAACAGATCAGTGTCAAGTAAACACAAAACCATGGGTTGTTTCTAATACTGGATTATCAGCCAATATTGGCTCAGATGTTGGTCAGTAACAGTGAGAAACTCTGTTGCTTTAGGGCACAGGATGAGAGTTCAGGCTGTCTTGGCTCACAGGCCAAAAATGATAAATACATGCTGGGAGTACAGCCTGGTGCCAGAGAACCCTCTCCAGGAAAAATACAAGTAAACAGCATTCATAATATTGTCATCCTGAAACATCCATAAATCTTTTACATTGTATACAGTATTTCAGGTACAGGGGGCATTAATTCTCCAAGATGGAAGCCATCTGCCAAAAACAGTTTGGAATAATTATTATGGTGTTTAATGCTATATTTACTCAGCAAGGTTGGCAATATCCTTGTTCTAGTTTGTTATAGATTCACTCATGGGCTTTGGAAGATAATCTTTTGTTTAAGCCAATTTAATCCAAATTTCAGATGTTGGAGAGATGGCTGCATATTTGACTCTAGAGTATTTTCAGAAGCAAAGTAGACCATAATTAACTCACAGACTGAAGTTATCTAAATGTACGAGCAAAGCAAGCCTTAGTCTTATATGCTCTGCAGCTGTGCTTTGACTGTAGCCTGGCCACTGCATTGTTTACACAGCAGGCAATTTCCTGTTAGCTTCATATCGCAACATCAAATGATACTTATTGATGAAACTTATTTATATTTTGTTTTTAAAACCTAATCTGAAAATTGAATTGATCTTTACTTCTTATGTGCCAAAGTAGAATGTCCTAAAGTGTTTGTTTCTATGTTACAGTCAACTTTCCTCAAATCTATTGTCTATTAACTATTCAACAAAACAAGCACTTCTGAGAAAACTCACCTCATTTATCTTTTGTAAACCCCTCTTATTATCATTTTTGAATAAACAAGGACCAGTTATTTATTTCCCCCCCAAAAAAGGAAAATCAAACAAAACAGATTTTGCATCCTCAACCCGAGAGATGGTTTCTCATCCATGCTGTACCCACTTTAGGTTCTTTTTGGCATTTCATTCTGTGGATAATACCATTCCCAATTCATTAAACTAAGCTTTGTTTTTGATTGAGTTCAAATTAAAGTACCGGATGCACTTTCTTCATCCTCCTTCCACTTTCCATCTGTATGAATCCGACTTCATCTTTTACACAGTCGAGTGTTATAGTGAGCATGACTTTGTCTCTGAAGCACTAATATACAGTCCATCTCCTCTATATGCTCCATGTGGCCCCTGTGTGCATGCTCAGAATCACCTTTATTCTTGCAAATGCAAGCAGAGGTGATATTTATTTTTCCATATTTAATCTTGTTTCAGTGGAAGCTTCAAGCTCACACGTTATAAACTGAGTGTGATTGAAAAGGAGTCAGTTTATCTTAAGGTATTGCTATTCATTTTTAAATTTCCCTCAACTGTTACTTGTTCCTTTATGTTAACAACATGGGAACGAGCTTCTGTTATTTGATATGTTGCAGGAAATAATGTAAAGAGCATAGTATTTCTGAAAATCTAAAGTGTGTTCACAATATCGATTGAATCCATTGTATTATCAGTCTTTGATCATCACTAGACAAGCAGCACTACACATACAGAAGCTAACGCTAATTAGTTGATGCTGAATATATCAGAAGGATGTGACAGCTGCCGTGGCGAGTCTTCAAAAGTTTGATGTTTTCTGCAAACAATTTTGATGATAAATGTATGTCTGCATTAGGGTCCATATGGATAATTTCAATTTCAATTGCACAGAAGGGGTAGATATGTTTGATAAATGTCTTCAAATCCTTCTCTTTCAATTGACTTGAGAAATTTTTTGATTGCAATGTAACAAATTTGCTGATTTCACTGAAAACTTTAGGCACCAAGCTTTCCTGAAACCTTTCAGTAACCTGAAATGAAAGATAACACATCCACTTTGGTGACAGTAAAAACTGTTATCTAACAATAAACACCCTAAGAAAGCAAACATACTTAACGCAACATCCTATATCTGGTCCACTACAGAGTTTATACTGTACTGATTATGCCTGTGGGTGATGGAGAGAGCCTGTTTATGCAGAGAGTGTGCAAACAGAGGAGCAGATAAGCAGGCGTTTCAGTGAAAGTGGAAATGAGACTAATTGGCCTGCAATAAAACCTTTGGCTAATTACTCACACAGATATTCAGCTTGTCTGAAGCAGAAATCACGATACTCGAATAATCTACACAAGGTCAGTGATTATCTGTGGCAACTTTTCTGCTGCTACACACCTACTGCGTGTTTAGAGTCAGTTGGAAAAACTAGAAATAAGCTGATTGCAATTGATAACCAGCGATAAAAGTTTTAAAGGGGCAATTTAGATTTCTTTAGGAAGCTATGGCTAGTCACTGTAGCATCTGCTGTGGATAACTCTGGTCTTCAATTTCAAAATTCCATATAAATTTATATAAGCACCGTTTTCTAAATTATAACACCAATTATGTTCCCATTAGATTGTTGTTTGCTCACAGGTTGATGATTAGCAATAATCCATCACGATACCCTTCTGCCTATGAAACAACATGCACTGCAAAACAGAACTTGTTAGTTAAATCTCCTAACTGTTGCATTGTTGCACTGCTGTGTTTCTGCCATGTCTATCTCACCACCATGTCCTAATATTTTCTATTCTTCGTTCTTCCCTATATTTTATCAGGTAAAACCCCAAGTAACAAAACAGTTTAAAAGCAACGACATTGGTTAATAGAATCACATTGCTTGTCTATGAGAGCCTCCAATGAAATAAGATATTGAGCTGATTCCATAACACTGAATGCTTGATTCTCTTGTTCTGTTTGGACATATGGAACATGTAAAAGAAACATCTTGTTGGAGCGTGAATAATGTGCAGTAATTGATCATTGTAAAAGATCATTTAAGTAAGCTGGAGCAAAGCCAAGTAGTGTCATAAATCATTATCATCAGGTGATTGTGTCTCCGTATGCTTGGAGGAGACCATTCAGCTTTTGGATACAACTCCCAATGATGTGTAGGATTTCTGCTGCCAGTTAGAAACCTCAAAGAGCAAAATCATAGGAAGCATTCGAGGATCAGAGACATTTGGTCAAAGCATTTATATACAGTAACACATCTCCTTAATTCAGGATTAGTGACAAGGTACTGGAGCTGATACCAATATTCTTCTAGCTTTGAGAGAAAAACGGGATCCATTCCTGGTAATAAAACCCAATCTTCATTCTAAGTGTCCTGGTGCCATGTTCACTGATGAATGTAGGATTTAATGACATGTTTGTTGTAAAGAGACTAAGTTAGAAGACAAGGTGCCAAAAAAAACCCAGCATTTCAAGTGAGGCAAATTTTATTCAGCTGGTGTCTCTGAACTTTTCAAATGAGCTTAGTCAATCTGATAAAACTTTGCTTCCACCTTGGCTTGGAGAGAAGCTCAGCTGAGACACTGCTGGGGCTTCAGCTAATAATTTGGACAGGTACGGCCTGGGATTTGTACGGTCCTCCGTCACACTAATCTCTACTCTGGGGCTTTCTGGAAGAGCGAGGGCTTTCATATTAAAGCGACTGCACATTATTATGTTACAGTGGAATATTACAAAGTAATTAGAACAGTAATAATATTCAATCTTTGCAGCAATGAATGCTTTTACATTTATTTAATGGCTTTGTTTTTCGTGCGCATTTGGGGCTTAATATTCCTACATAATTTTGGGAAATTTTAGAGCTTTTTGCATCTCTTCTACTTGAAAAATTTACAGCAAAAGAGATTTAGGTTTATTTACACTAAGAAGTGAATTCTGCAAGTCTGACTTGATGCAATCTAATTAGTTTCATAAGATAAAATGTTTTAAACTACTTTGAGTAATTAATTGAGTTTACTGTACTGTTGGAGAACAAGGATACATTGGAATGTATGTGTAATTAAATTAAAATTATTTTTAAAGTACTCCACTTGTAGTGAATTGTTGATATATAAACATACTGAATTAAATTGGAGCCAAATGAAATATTTATTAAAATCCGTTTTCATTATTTATCTACAACTACATAGTTTTTTATTACAAGCAGCTCTGTCATTGCAAACAAATTTTATAGAGAGAAAAAATATATATATTTTAAGGTGAGACTTTTAGAAGTTTTTGCTGTGTGTCCAATTGGAAATATTTGGAAACAATGACAAAGCAGCTTCTTTTCAGAATGACAGCTCAAGCTTTAGCTAGTATCCACAATAGCAGTAGAGCTATAAATGATGTCAATCAGTGCTTTCCATAGAGCCTCTAGTAGGCTGAGGTCAGGAGTTCCTCGCAGGTCGGTCAGGTTCCTTCAAACCAAACTCACTCCTCCATATCTGTGCCTTTGTGATTTACATCACTGCATCTGATGGTTTATATCACACTTTCTACTGCAACTGCTAATCTACGGGTCACAGGATGTGTGGACGGTTGTAGATACTGACCATGCAGACAATTTGCGACTTCGTGGCACTTTGCCTGTCAGCGCGAGCTGATCCTGCTGTGTGATATCATGAGGCCTGCGACTCCATGGCTGAGTTGTCTTGTCCCTAAATCTCAATGCAGTCAAAGATATTTTTTAAAGGTTTAATTGGCTTTAGTGGCCTTTATTTAAATGTGGTCAGACAGGAAAGTGAGAGGGGGAAGACATGCTGCAAATGTCATCAGGAACTCAAACCTGTGACGGACTAAGGCCTCTGTATGGGAGAAGCTTTACCCTGCGGCACCACAACACCCTTAGTTAAGGACATTTCACTGCACTCTTTGAAAATAACCATTCTTTCGCAAATATTTGTAGAAGAAGTCTAACTGCTGGATCATCTACATCTTTTTCCATGGCCCTGAGCATCTGAGGTCAGTGATTTGTTGGGGTGTCTGAATACTTTTGGAAATACATATTATAATAGGCTGGATGTAACCAGTTTAACATTTTACCTCCTGACTTTTACTTCTGACAACACATTTAAAGAAGAGCAGTATGTAAAGAATTATGTAGTCAGCACAATTGTCAGAATGTAGACATCTTCTGTCCCCTATACTGAGACTGTCTAGACATGAGCACATAAGATATCTTATGATTGAATACAACACAAACTGAATATTCTCCTCAACCATGACAGAAAGTGTCTTAGTCCTTAAAGAGGAATGCACACAGTGAGGCTTTTATTTTAAATTAAACTTTGGTTTGTTTGTTTTTCTCTCTCTCAGGGAACACAGCTAATGGAGATGAGCAGGTGTTGATTTGTGTAAAGCAGGTACAGAACATACCACAACATGTGAATGTTAAGTCTCCAATTGTGCATGTTCTGAACATTTTCTTCCTTTTTGTGTTTTAAAAATTAATATGTGTCATATTGATGATTTGGTTTGGAGTTTGTGGCTTAACTTTCAAAGTTTTGAAACTGAAAATAAAAACCGAACACGTGAGTTAGTGTGAGCCAGAGACATTTTCTTTAAAGCATATGTAGTTCGGGGAAAGACAAACCTAACTTTTATTTTAGATGCCACCACATTCATTAAAGTACAACTAAAGAATAACCAACATTTTAAACACATAAAATACTTTGAATACTCATAATATAATTAATATGCTAATTTTGGTCCATCTGTCTTTCCCGCCCTTTGTCTTTACCTATGTTTTATATCTGTTGTTTTTTTCTCCCACTTCTCTCTGTCTGCGTCAGGCTACAGTCTTAGAAACAGCTGCAGAATGCAAGAAGAACTTATTCTTAGAAGCAAGACCATTCAGGACAGACTGCTTTGCTCTGAGTTCCTGGAATACATTTGCTGACATTCAGCGATTCTGTGCAATAATGGTACATAGCCGATAGGCCTAAAAATACATATTTCCAAATTTAAAATCAGTTTACTAGTATCTAGGACACCAATTGTAAGACCATCCTTGTTGCACTTTTGCCTTAATGTCTAACTATAGTCTAGCTCAACAGTTGCTCAATGAAAGCCTGCTGTCTCTTGGCGTTCTCTAAGGAGTCTCTAAGAATTTGCTCTGCAATACAAACATTGAACTCCTAGCTGTACCAAGCACTTAGCATTGGATTGCTAGCTGTACCAAGCACTTAGCATTGGATTGCTAGCTGTACCAAGCACTTAGCATTGGATTGCTAGCTGTACCAAGCACTTAGCATTGGATTGCTTGCTGTACCAAGCACTTAGCAATGGATTGCTAGCTGTACCAAGCACTTAGCATTGGATTGCTAGCTGTACCAAGCACTTAGCATTGGATTGCTAGCTGTACCAAGCACTTAACATTGGATGCTAGCTGTACCAAGCACTTAGCATTGGATTGCTTGCTGTACCAAGCACTTAGCATTGGATTGCTAGCTGTACCAAGCACTTAGCATTGGATTGCTAGCTGTACCAAGCACTTAGCATTGGATTGCTAGCTGTACCAAGCACTTAGCATTGGATTGCTAGCTGTACCAAGCACTTAGCATTGGATTGCTTGCTGTACCAAGCACTTAACATTGGATTGCTTGCTGTACCAAGCACTTAGCATTGGATTGCTAGCTGTACCAAGCACTGCCTCTCCTCGGGGACTCAGATCACAACCAGGTTCTTCTCCAGCCTGTGTATAAACCCCTCGTAGACAGAGACCCATCTGTGACACACAGTGAAGAGACCGTCTGAGGAAGCTCTGATAGATAGTTGCAGCTCTACTGTGTGGAAAGAGCTCTGTCCTCAAGGGGAGAATATTGACAGCATTACTGACTCCATCACGGGCTGCATTAACTTTTGTGTGGAAAACACTGTATGTTGAAGTAGTGGCTAATCAGGAAGGCCAGTTCTGTGCTAGGATGCCGCCTCGACCCAGAGCAGGTGGTGGGATACAGAAGGACTTTGGCTAAAATGACGATAATGATGAACAATGCCTCCTACCTCATGTATGAAACTGTTACTGAACTGGACTGTCATTTCCTGTATGTTCCCGTGTGTTGTAATCTCAGTAGCTGTAATTAGGAAATCCTATAATTTCTCAGAAAAATATCAGATAGTCATTGCCACTGCTTTTCATATAGACAATAATATATGTAGAACATGTCAGCCTTGAAAAATCGAATAGAAAGGATTTATGCTGCCTTTTGTGATGTGAACTTGAATGAAAGCAATGATCTCAAAAAGCAAAAAAAACAAACAACACATTTTAAGATCAGATCACCCAGCACAGCAGTTTGCTGTTGTGTGTGGTGCTTTTATCACCATATGACACAAGACTGTTGCATTTTCAGTCTTACTGGGATTAAAGAAAAAAGGGCAAGATCAGAGGAGGCTGGAAAGATCGTGTGCTAATAACACAATGTGTGAAACTAATCTATCTTTTACGGGAATAAACAAGCATAGAGCTTGCTGCAGGCAAAGAATCAGATTATGACAAGCCTAATTACTGTGGAATGTCACATTGTGAGCATGTTGCCAAGTGAAATGTAAAAACATCAGACATAGAATTTTATTCAAATGTCAATAGAAGTAGAAAAAAAACTCCATTAAAACAATTCAAAACATGACTTGTGTACATAGAAAATAAAAAGGTATGTGTAACTAAATGGTTTTCAGAATAAAATTACCTCTGCTGAGACTCCTAATGACCCTGAAATTAGTCATAAAGAAATCAGATCATGAAAGAAAAACACTAGAGGATATTATGTTATGTTAATTTTTTGCAGTGTCTCATTTAAATATAGGTGTATCAGTATAGGAGAAGTGGAATAGCTGAATATCATTCAAGTGATGAGTACAGTCCATTAAAATAAGATGTCCCAATCAGTTAGATGGTTTTTCATATATTGATATAAAAACCAAATAAAAAATAATTAAATTAATGGCAACTTTTTTCTCAGTTTAAGTCCAATGAGACCATTCACATCAGGAGTCAGCCCTTGGAGTCCACATCCAAAAACAATTAAAATTATTACACAAAAACACTAATGGCTAAATAAAATAAGCAATGAGTATTGAACACATGAAGAAAATGGTGAGCAAAACTGCACAGAAAGCCAAACCTTTCCTGCTGCTATGAGACAACAATATCTCCAGCTTAATATTGACCAAGGGCCTTTAAAAAGTTTCCTTTCACAATGAAGTCTTACTGTTGCAAAATATGTGAATGAAAATGGTCACAGCTGCATTTGTCAACTTCTAAACGTTCCAGTGAACGCCATTTGTTCCATAAACCACAAATGATGAATATAACAATTTCATAATCACCCATCAACAGCTCGGTGCCTCTTGTATGATTTCTCTTTGGTTTTCAAAAGCGAGACCAAAAGCTCACAAAACGCTTAAGAAATGCCTGGAAATAGCAGGTCCAGTTTTCCCCATGAAAACAGTAACTACTGCACTCAGCCACAACGACCTGTATGCACAAACTGCACTGGGAGAACGGCCAGGTCAAAGCTGTGTTCTCTGGATAACAACAGAGAGAACATCACCACAAAAATACCAAAAGACATAAGTGTCCGTTCCGTATTTTACTCACTGTACAGCCCTTCTAGAAATGAAAAGCCCTAGCACAGTCCAGGAGGATCTAATAAGTGTTAAAAGGGAACAAACTCTCTAGGTTCTAGTTCTTGACCTGCTGTCTGAATGGACAGATGGGTGATAAAGGATTTATAGATAAAGGATTTACCATTTTCATTTTAACACTGACGGCAAAAATGACAAGGACAAGTTCTTGGTTGACATTTATTCAGACCTTTTTGTCATCTTGTGAATATATTGTCATGTTAAATACTTATGTATTTGACAGAAATACACAATATGCAGCATTATTTGTTCTCTCTGTCTCATTTTGCTCAGAAAATGCTCCTTTTAAATGCTTACTTTCCAAATTACATTGTCAAAAGTGTTTGTGAAAACCTTTCTGGATGTATTGTCATAGAAACAAACACTTTCCTTAAACTCAATGTGAAGACGATGCTTTTCACAGTAGGTTGAAACAGTCTCTTGAGTCATTAAGAAAAAATAATGCAGTGTATAGGATTTTAAGGCGTATCGCTTTGAAGCTCCTTGTTCGCTCCCATTAAACGCTTTTGCACAAATCAAAATGGGCCATGCTGGCATGTATGCAGTTGTGTTTTTACAGTGTTTTTAACTGCTGCTTCAGTTCGACTCAATGAAACGTAAGCTTAAAGTGGAACAGCTGTTAATGTGCACAGTCTTATCAAAGCTTAGGCTACAAAGTGGTCAACTGCAGAAAAACCTGGAGGGCCTTTAAGGAGTGGTACGTATAAAAGTATGTACAAAGGCTAACAGTGGACAAAGGAGCTGTGCAGAAGTCTTAAGCAAGAAAATGCTTCACTGACATGCTAGGTTTCCTTTAATTATGGAAAAGGACAATTGTATGTCAAATGTTAAAAATATGTGGCAATTGCATTTGAGCAACCTGCATTTTGTTTGCCAAGAGAAATACTATCATCACACAGTTATTGGTGAAATGAATGTAATTAGAGAAAACAAAAATTATGAATGCATCCATCCCAGGTTGTCACGTACATAAAAATGGACTAAGGTTTATTCAGATATTTCTATAAAAGGAACGTGTTGAATTAACTTCCACCACTTGACAATTTGGTGCATAGTGGCACCCTTCTTGTAAATGGCTGCACATGCAAGTTTGTGTTAATGAATTAATGAGCATATTGCTAAAAATATGCGTAAAAGACAAGTCACTAATGCAAACAATCTGGTTCTTTTATTTAAGAAAAATCTGTCTAAAACTCTCAGAGCCTGCTAGGAAATAAAAGAATAAACCACTCATTGTCATTTCTGGGTTTTACAGTGAAATTTTTCAGTTTCCTGTCTTTAGATTTATCACTTCATTAAACAACACATTTGATCCCACCTAGTTTAGCAACTAGACAATTCCCTAGAAGATTACGCAAATCATAAAGTTTGTTTCTTAAAACAATAAAATATTATTTTGGTTTTCATACAAAATAGATCGAAGTGAAATTTCATGTTCTTCAGAATGTGAAAAAAGTGAGTTATGCTTTTTATGCTATAACATTTGAGTGCAAAGGGACAAAGGTTTGTTTTACTTTACTGAAAAAATTAGTGTCACTTAATAAATATGTGAATTTTTTAGCATGTCACTTTATTACGGAACATGTATGGAACCCTCCTGTTGCCCAAAATAGTTCTGCTACAAGCTTAATTACATTCTTATGAACTATTAAGTTCTAAGCAACTACTGAAAAATTTCTAATTTGAAAAGATGAAAATGTACGTACCCATAGAAATAACATTTATGACTTAGCTACTTAAACAGGAATGAAACCACTGTACTACTTCATATGTCTTATGGTATTGGATTGCGATGGGATTAAAAAATGAAAGTATCTCCCCTATCAGATTAAATGTCCCCTTCCAAGAATGTTCTCCCAAAGGACTATTTTTAGAAGCTGTCTCTCTTTTAAACTCAAGTTTTAAGTTGTCATAAAATCTATATTAAAAAAGTGTGTTTCCTATTGATTAAACCAAAATAAAGGCTCATATGCTGCACTAATACCATTAATAATTTCAAAAAGCGTCATGCTCGCATTCAGAAACTGCGACCATAAACTTTCACCACTCACTACTTCTACCTAAACAGTAAGAGGAATGGCTGGACAGTTAACATGTCATGTCATGCATATGAATGCCTTATATGCCATCAACATACTTGCAGCCAAGTATAAAGTAGTGAACATATGTAATGTGTACTCATCAGCGTGGAATACTGCTTATGAACAACTTAACCTGGAATTAATCCCCCAAGTAAACAACTCTTTAAAAGTTACTACAAAACAAAAGGTATTTTCTGAAAACCTCACATAAGACGGATGTAGTCAGATAAGATAATGCACAAATCATTTCTTTTCCCCAAAACCCCCGTGAAAACTTAAATTTGTGTGAATGTTGACGCTGTGGGATCTTACAGATGTGTTCTTATAGGCTCAAACAAGCATAAATGCATAAATGGGGAAGTCGATATTTAACAGACACACAGCGCCTGTGTGCTACATGCTACTTATCCTTCAACAAAAACAACAATGTAGCTTCGTAAAATCAAATAAAGAAAATAATGAAGACAAAAAAAAATGATCAACTCAATGTTAACATGACACAGGTAAGAAGTGAGTACAGGAATGAACAGACAGGTTCACATGCAATATACATGGCAATGAATGTGATCAGCATACAGAAACACATTAAAAATAAGTTTAACAGCGGACAGTTATTTTAGTTAAGACGAACCATGGCGTAACAAACCACAACTGCATTCAATTTAAGTAACATTAAATAAAAGATGGATTATGCCTCCCTTAACTGGTTCCTTTGCACATTGGGGTTGATATATGATGCTCAGATTGCTTAAATTTAACAATCATGTAAATGGAATTATGAAATCTGATTAGACACAACTACTGCACAACTAAAGCAATCTACACACCACCACCTGGCAGACAGAAATTCTGCTGTGAAATATCCATACGTAGCATCAAATGTTAAAATGAAATCAGGGAAAATGGTTTTCTTAATATTTTTCAACACTTTAATTTTCTTTATATAAGGAATTTTGTTTCTATTTAGTAATTTAAACATTTTTTTTTTTTTTACAAAAACAAGTGCATCAATATAGTCGTTAAAATCTTGTCGACCATTCTTTTCATTTTGCTTTATTCAAGAAGCGGTCTTTCTGCAGGGTTTACGGTGAAGGCAACAAGGATAGATGAGTGTGTGTTTGTGCAACGTATGTTTAGAGGTGTGTATCTTTTAGTGTTAGTTTCTATCCAAATGACTTGAGTCATGTGTGTATTCCCTCCGGGTGCTCAGATAAGGTTCAGGACCATAAATCATCCTCTCTACATCGTATAGATATGAATATAATAATACTTTATTACTCATTGTTGTTGATCCTTAATATGGTGAAACAAAAGAAGCCTCCAAAATATCAAAAACATTGAAAAGATTTGACTGCAACATCACATAGGAAGTGAAATAAAACTCAAAGGTACAACAGAGTAGTATAAACATTGTGCTTCTTTAATTTTACTTACTACAGTCCTCCATTGTCCTTGTAGTCTTTAAGTTTAAATTTTGTTATATTTAATATATAGATATATATATATATATATATGTATAGAGAGATAAATGTACACGTATAATCCGCACTGAGGTTTGTCTTTTGTGGCAAGCAGAGAGGCTACTGGGGGCATCCAGCTTTCATCATCCTCTTTATATGCGTCCTTTTTCCACAAACAATTATTTTTGCTTGATTCATTCATATAGTTCTTCATCTCTTTGTCAGTAGTTCCCAACTACCCCAAAGAACGATGCAAAAAGATGGCAGTCTTTGTAAAAAAAAAAAAAAAAAAAAAAAAAAAAAATCCCTTTTTTTATCTTCTGCTTCTTTTCCCACTTTTCTTTTTGGAATCCCTGTTTTTTGTTTTATTCCCTCAGGTTCTTCGTCATCTTTGGTAGCGTGTCCGACACTTTGCTGTGTCTGGAGATAGGGTGCCAGGAGTGTGGGATACGGTGGTTGGAGGGGAGGGTGGATGGTTACAAACAGTATGCACATGGACAAACAAGGCTGATGAAGCACAGAGAAAGGCAAGAAAGAGACACTAATATGAATAAGGTGTTCCTATCATAGTGTTTGAGGTGAAAGATTTACTCTTCTACACGTATGTCAACCCTTAATACAGATTGTGAGTCAGATTAGTATAATCTGAGTTTAAATGCTGCAACAGTCAAAGAAAGAGGAGGACAGAAAGTTGACAAACTGTGTGATCTTTGTGACATAGGAATGGAAGGCAGGAGAAATATGACAGCGAGCGAAGAGGAGCGACGAGTGACGACACATGTACTAGAGAGGAGGAGGAGGGGGAGAAAGGGGGGATTTAAAAAGCGCGAGTCAGGGCAGTGTCTGTTAGTACAGACAAATGGTGGTGCTGTGGGAAGTGCTCATCATCTGTAGAGGAGTGAGAGGGAGCAGGAGAGGCCAAAGGTCAGCCACCTGACCAGTGGGAGTGACCGTGATCCTCCAATAAGAACTACAGGAAGAAGGCAAACAGAAAGAGTCATATCAGTTTATGCAGAGAGGCAGTGCATTTACACTTGACTTCTGAACAGTTTAAATTATTTTTGTGAATCAAAACACTATAAGGTGTGTTCACAAAGTTAATTGGAGGTGCTACATTTGGCCAAATTTGAGTTTATTAATGATTTAAATTCTCAAATTAGTGGCATAACTGCTGTTAAAACAGCTTCACAGAGCACATAAAGCACAGTTTGCTGACATTTACAGAAAGTACAACATATGAATTTAGTTTGAAAAACCAGAGATAGAGGTATGCATGTGTGTGTTTATATTACCAGTGTGTATTAAAAAGAAATAAAACATCTTTCTATGCTTAAATTTCATAGTACAATGCGGCTACGCACACTTATTGATTTTCAAAAATGGTGTGTGTGGCTTATATTCAGGTGTGCTCCATAGTTCGCACGACACATAAATGTTAATTACAGAACACAGTAAAAGGTATAGAAATGCATAGAAATAAACTTTGTTCATTTTCCTTATTTTTAAAGTTTAGAGCAGTGCCTCATCAGATCAATAATTGGATTAATGAAAGTAACGAAAACAACAAGAAACAGAAGCATTTGTATCTCAAAAAATGATTTATTTCATCATTACTACTGCTGTGTTTGTAGATGATGTAAACTTAGGTGCAAATTGCTTCCATCTCCTGAACTGTGTGCCCCTGCATGCATTTAGTGCAATTTGTTTTGTAAATCAAGGGCAAAATGAAAGCAAATAGTTGGTTGGTCAAAAACAGGAGGCTGCAATTCCTCATGAATTCCCCCGATGGGGTTTTATTGGTGAGTTTAAGACTGATGTGCTTAAAGGGACTAACATTTCCTTATCATGATGATGATGGATGATGTCATAAAATGTAAATGTGTTTCTTGCATGAGCAAAGTGAGCTGAAATGAAAAAATAACAAATTTCAGACTCATTACAATTAGTCCAAAGCTCTAATCGTTTTTTGGAATAGTTGTTCAACATGTTTTTAGATAAACTCAACCATCAGCTGGACATTCAGGATCAACTGAAGTTTATTCTACAATGTTAAAATCTTATTTTCCTACCAAAGCTATTTACTACACTCATCTCATCTCATCAGCCATCATCTCTTCCACTACACAAACAGAATAGACTTGTGCTTCATAAAGAAATTAAAATTGTTACCTACTTCAACAAAGTTTTATGAATTAAAGAGTGTGTTGTGTATTCCAAAATCAATATGATTTCATAAGAACTGTCCATCCCTCAGGCACAAAATCAATATCTATAATAAAGCTTAGATCAATAAACAATGCACTCCACATTCCTGTAGCACAGTAGATGGACAATAAATTGAAATAGAATGTGGTGTTCTTGTTAGGATCAATGGATTTTTTATTTTGACCATTTAGTCTGTTTTGTTAGTGTGTTTTTGTTTGTTTTGTTAATGCAGAAATCTGTTGAATGTTTTGTGATCTTTTTGTTTTAACTTTCTATAAAGTCACATATTCTCTTACTGTTTGTCTATTTGGTCTAGAAATCTATTCTGAGCAGCTCAATAACCAGGTGTGAGTTACTCATCACTACCTTTAAATTAGCTGTTTTTGTTCCCCTCTTATCATAACCGTATTATTACGTTCGGCTTGATTTCTGATGGACATTGAAATATTTGGTCTGTCTTTCAAGTCTTCATTTGGAATTTTAGCGCACGTTTATTTTGATTCCTCATTATGTTTCTGTTTGACTTTGTAAGTCCAATTGAAATGCTCAACTGTACATTATTTATACCGTTGTGCTGGAATAGTGTGGTTTGCATATACAGGCATTTAGTTTTATATACAATTAATGTCAGTTTTTTTCTAAACCAATGCTTTCATTTATTTTCATTTCTGAGGGGATCATCTCTAAAAGCTTCAGAAAATTCTCCCTGCTAGTATCATCAGCAAATAGTATGGATTTTACCATGTTCAACACTATATGTGTAGTTTAAATATATCACAAACAATTTATATCAGACACATGATCTGCTTACAAAGTGGTTTTGAGTCAATGAAGCTGTGCCAGAAACATTTTGGATTTCTAAAATTTCTGCTTGTAAAGCAGACTAAAGCTTCGTAAGAATGTAGACTAAAGTGTTATGTGTTACTGGAAATGTCAATTCTGATAAAAAGTCACTTAGAGAGATTTATTTAATTTTTATATACTTTTTGTAAAGGTAAGATTTTCTTTTCCCGTCTCCTTTGCTCCGTGAACAACATAAGCCAGGTGGAGCTCTGTGATTTGTGCAGCTGGAGTTGCACTAAATAAGTCAGAGGCAATCATCTTTCATTTAGCACAAGAGTCCCTTGTGTATACACTCTGTTAACTTGATATAAATGTGAGCATTGTTAAATGTAGGCTACTTATCCATAGCGGTAACAAATGGAAAAACCTTAGGTTTTGTTTTGTTTTGATGTCATTTTTACACAGCATGTGGTGTGTGCTTATTTGGGTCAGGATGAAGATCAAAATGCCGACCACTTGTTGGCCTGGGAAATCATCACCTTATGCCATGATAGCCAGGCTTTTCAACATATTTTCAGCCACAAAACTGAAGATTGTGCTTGATGCTGAAAGTAAAATTAGCCCAGCAGAACACTTTCAGACTATCCTTTCAAAAAATACAAATAAAATCTGCAGGTGAATCTTTTTTAGACGCGGGATTTTGTGTGGTTTGTGCGTGAGACACAGCTTGGTTTTCCATGATAGGGGATACAACTGAGCTTGGTTCCTCTCCCACAAAAGGGGGAGGCAGAGTGGGGCCGGTCTCTGTGGGGAAAACAAAGTCCCAGTGGAAAAACAACACCTGCACTTAAGCCTATTTAGGAACTTTGGACGCAAAAAACAAGGTCAGAATTTGTACTTTTAAGGCTCAATACATGAGAAGTAACTTGCATTCATCACGTTATTTTATCTTCTTTTAACCGTGCGTCCTTTCTACTTCATTATGTGCTGAAAACTCATTATGTGCTACTTATTTTACCTTGCAGAACCAATGGAGGTAACGTTGCAAGAGACATAACTATGTTATGTCTATGTAACATAGTTATGTCTCTTGCAATGGCAAAGACCTTCGTGTCGCCCGCCTGATAATTACCCATCTGTCTGTGCCATGCGAGTCTCAAAGAACCCGTAGGACACAATCGCACATGCACACTCTTTGAGTTCAAGAGCTTTCCTCTTCCTGTTTATGCCATCATCTATTATTTACACCATCCGCCAGTGTTGTTACATGCACATATGTGTTACATTGCAGCACAGGCTTGTAGGCGTGCTCATACACATGCATCTCACGCAGAACGCTCCAAAAGGTTTGAAAAGAAAACACAAGTTGTTAATAATTCATTGACGTTTATATTTTTTTACTGTTACGAGATGATTTTGAGGCTCTGATATTTTCTCTGTCGCAAATCCAAGCAAAAGTTAACAAAGCCCTGTAGATTCCCACCACATGTTGCTGAATAAAATCAAGCTTGTTGCTCTAATACTCAAATCACACATCTCACTTTTTCCTGGAGTTGCCGCTCTTTTGATCTGCTTGAGGTTTATTTAGTGTATTTGTCTGTTAGCCTGTATTTTTCACAAGTTTAAAAGAATTAAGCGCACAGGAACACTAAAAGCAGCGGCGGCGTGGACTAAGCCAGCTGAGTTAGTGCTGAACCTGAATCTTCTATGGAATAGTTTTTGAGTTTGAGTCTTGGATTCTAATTTTTCAGTACCAACAAAAAGTTACTTCCCATCCTTCTGACCACATTTTAGCAGTCTAAAACAGGGTTTCCCAAACTTTTTCCTGTGAGGGCCACACAACTTTTTCCTTCTCAGGTTGGGGTCGGAGTCAGTAACAGAACAAATGTGACGATTGCAGGAGTGCCTAAATGTAAAAATTTATTGTTTTCCAGAAAGCACAATTAAATAACATTATCTGGGTTCTTTACAGAAAAAATCCAGGAAGGATTACAGTCCATATTTTCCGGACTATAAGCCGCAACCCCAAAGTTTTTTTTTTTTTTTTTAAACCAGTAAACATACACATACTGTATAAGCTGCAGTTATCTCTGCCGCTCCAGGTTTTCCACAACGATGCAGCAGCAGCAGACGGGGGCGGACACCCAACATTGGAGTCATAACAGGTCAATTGAATATCACATTTATTATGGTTAAAAAAGAAAAAGTTGCCAAGATAAGATTTAACAGAACTTATCACGGTAGTTTCCGAACTATAACTGTAGTAAAAGTGCTGATCCTTCGTGTCTGCTACTAGCATGTGCAAAATGAAAATGGTCTTCTTCTTCTTCTTTAGATTTCAACAGCAGCTTGCATCCATTATTGTTGCACTACTGCCATCTATTGGATCCTAATATCTATGCCTCAAATTCTCATAATGATCCCAGTATTATTTAAAAAAGAAAAATCTTCTTTTTCCCCTCAATGCTATTTAACTGATCAACAACATTCTCAAATTTCAATAATCTTTTAAAACCTAATTCCGTTTTAATGGGCACTTTCTTCTTTTATTTCCAAATTTGACTTCCAATGATTCACTTCCTGCTCAAGAGCCCCCTGGTGGTTGAAGAAAAATCCACATATAAGCGGCTTATTGTCTGGAAAATACTGTATATGAAAAAAAATCTGAATGCTCTCTGGTATTGTTCAGGGGGCCGGATCAAATGTGGAGATGTGCCGGATCCGGCCCCCAGGCCGTAGTTTGGGGACCACTGGTCTAAAGCATATGTATTCACAGACGTTAGTCTCTCTATGTCTTTGACCTTTTGTTCTTTCTTTGACTCTTGAGGCTAGTTGTGTCACTCCACATATTTACTTTGACATGAAGTGTTTTGCTGAAACTGTTTTTGTGTGTGTGTGCGTGTGTGTGTGTGCATGTCTGCGTGTGTGTGTGTGTTACCCTCAAGGTAAAGTTGCTTGATAAAGGCCGTCTTCCTGTTTTAGGAGTTTAATCTCCGTTCATCAAGTGGCTTTTTTCTTTTTCTTAAAATCATTATTAGACAGAAGAAGGCTTATGTTTGCAGGTGCAAATTTATGTGAGGTACACACTAGTGCTACCTCCATATCCACCACCCATAGCTCACTATGCTAAAATAATGCAAAATGGCTCAACATGTAGCACAAATTGTGAAACACAAAACATCTCTTATCGGTTTAAAGTTGTCTTGTTTTTCTGTTTCTTTGTTTGTTTGTTTTTTTACCTCTGGGTCATTTTCAATCTTGAAATTACGCTTATTTTATATAAAAAAAATATTTTTTAACAAATGGTGTTCTTTCATTTCCTTTTCACGCCGAAGGGTAAATAACTGAACCTCTCCAACATGAGGCATGGTGCGCAGAGGCAAACATTTATCAGAGGGGAAGATTGAGCCAGGAGGAGAGGTGAGGCATAATGAAGTTGAATATAGGCAAGGCAGTAGGAGTGTGATGTGACAAATTAGAAATTGAAAACAGAGGTAAAATTGGGTGAAACAATTGCTGCTAAGGAAAGACACAAAGAAAAATATTTCCTCTATGTTCCTAAACACTGAAACGGGTATTTACTTCTCTTAAAAGCTAAAGAGAAATAAACTGTTTCTTTCTCTTAAGTCTATATATTATGCGTTAGCTAATATTATTTCAGCTTAAATTAAATTGTCTACCTTTTAAAGCATTCTGCACTGGCTGTCTTAGTGAAAATTGTTATGCATGTTCAGAAACATTTCTCTTCACACACACTCGGGCACCAGTCATATCCCATCAGTCACATCTTACCTGTCTTACCTGCGTTGGCTACCGTGTTCTCCTGCTTGCACTTTCCTATGGTGATGGACACATCGTCAATGGCGATATCTCCCTCAAAGCCTGCGCCTCGGATTCCTTCAAACACAATCTGTTTAGGAAAGACAGAGACGGGCAAGATGCGACGTCAGGTAATTTAAAAGGTAAACAACAACCAGAACATCCGCCTCAGATCCACACCAGTGCAGTCGTCAGTGGTAAAAATGTGGTGGGAAATTTTTGTGGTTGATTAAGGGCCTGTTAGTCATTCACTCAATCATGTATAGTTGTAATACATGGTACTACATTCACCTTGTATTGCAACTATTCACAAAATGTTCTACATTCCCATAGGAATATATGTGAAAAGAGAAAACCTATCATTGTTTTTCTCATTTCCTGGGTTTCTGAAATTATACCTTTAAATATTTAAACATTTAGGGATGAACTTAAAATTATAATTTTTTAAAGAATCTTTGATCTCAAAAGCTCTAAACAGATACACTAACAGGAAACTGGAAAGTATGAATACAATATTCTTAGCATTCACGCTTATGTATAGTAATGTTTTCTGGGACCACAACAACAAGACTAAACAGGAGTCTCATCTGAAAACTTCCCATTTTAGCCAACAGCCATCTGGTTTCTGAGTGACAGCCTAATTACTGCGGTGTAACAAAGGCACCAAAAGCCCATTGCACCCAGCTAATCAAAAAAACAAGCACATTCTTTCTGAGGAAGGAAAATAGAACAAACAAGGAAACTTTGCTGCTTCAAAATACGGAAAAAAAATAGAGACCCCACATTTCTAGTCACTGCTGGAGTTTAATATGTGGCAAATGCAGCATTTCATAAGGATAAATAATAAATAATAATAATAATAATAATAATAATAATAATATAATAATTTTTAATGCATTAATAGCATTAATAGTTTAACTGATTTTTCAATTTTACAGAAATAGCAAGCTACTTTAAGTTTGGTCAGTACATACAGTAATATTTCCAACATCATCTGTCAGCTCACTTTAGAGCAAGGCTCTCTAACTTTACAGAAAAAAAAACACAAAGAAACAGGTGTTGCTGTGTGTTAAAATTCCCTGCTGAAGAGCAACCTGCCTGCTCTGTGCTTATATACCACCTCTATACATATAGCTAAAGCTCGGGTTAATAGGAGCAGGTGCAGACATAGAGGAATGGCAAATAACGCCTGACTTGTTTCACTTTACAAACTCCATCTGTTCACGCTAACATGGTGCAGTTAGGGGACATGCCATGCCATCAATTTGCGAGTAAATATATCAAACTAAAACAAGTGTGGGTTCCATTAACCTGATTCCGACCCAGCGAGTGGAACAGCCTGACCTCAGCGCTCATGCTCTCGGTGGATGAAAGGTGAAGAATGGGTGAGCAAACAGCACAGCTAACACACCTCATGTTTGATGCCTTCCATTGCCTTTGCTTTCATCTGTGAGCACTGTGGTGTTAGTGCCTAACAGGAATGTCAAGTTGAGGTATCAAACATAAAATTCATTGGGCAGAAACCAATAATCTAGCCATGAACGTGTGATGCAAGTTCATTCACATCTGAGAGGGAACCTGAAGTCTGTGAAAGCGATGTAAGATTCCCCCCAAAGTTTGATTCATTTCTGATTAAGAGTATGTATAGATTTACGAAATGTTTCCTTTCTGGGTATGCTGATTACTTTATGCGCATAATAATGACTGCGACTATTGAAGAAGTCTTCTCTCACTCTTTGTCTGAACGAGACTTTTAACATTTTCTGGTTTTCAGTCGCCTTCTCTCCAAATAGAGTCCAATCCATTACATTAATAAAAGGAAAGGAAGAACGAGTGCAGTGCCACCCTTGCACTATTTACTTTAATTTAGGTGAGGAATGAGAAATCTTCTCGTAATGAACAAATAATATAACTAGGAAAACCTTGAAGCTGATTGGGTGGCATTTGGGGGGGATAAAAAGAAGCTCGACAGCATAGTATGGATTTAGGTGATCGGCTCATTTGTGCAAGGGATTTGATTGTTAGGCAGACTGGAAGCTGTGAAGAAAACTTTAGGAGAGGGAAAAGGCTAATTGGCCAAAAGTCCACAGTTCTCTAATTTATATACACTTCCAAGCAGTTTCGTCACTGCTTAGCTGTGGTGAAATGTAACACACTTTTTTGTGGAAACGTTTCTGCCAGCTGAATCAAGTTTTACGCATTCATACAATAATACACCTAATGACAACTAACTAGAGCTTTAGATGCGTACATCCATACACCTGCGACTGCTTCCTCCAAGGAGCATACCAGATTGTCGTATAATTACATTAGATGAGAAAAATAACTGAGTCAAGAAAACCCAGAACTGTAGCTGGGTTCGACACACAAAAAACACAGAACTACAGCATATTTAAAGTACAGTACAAGTCGTGCAATGTGTAATTACTCCTGCAAAGACAATCAACATACTACAGAGTACACAGAGTGTATAAATATGTTTTTCATGGGGGATATGGGCTTGTGCCCTTTCACAGAATGTGTAGTGTAAAAACAGCCAACTGAAGTGTGAGTCGGCTGTGTCAGCAGTGCCTCACACTTATAAATCACTGCTGGTGACTAATTCGAAGTCAACTACATCTGTTTCTGAACTTGGGGAGCAGCAAGGTTGTTCATGAAAAGTTTTCTAGACTAATACAGGGAGATAAAAGCCTTAAATAATCAACAGTAAGCCTGCTAATTACAGAACAGAGGTACAGAAAATGACATAGAAACAAGAAATACATTAAAAGTTTCATACAGTAGAAAAGACATGTTAAAAATATTTTTTTTAGGTGATCAATTGTAATTTTCTCCAAATACAAAGTTGTTATTTGAAAAATACATCAGTAGTATTGTTCTTTAGAGATTATCTGATGTCACAATATCTTTTTTACCTGCAAAAGATATGGCCAGTAGAAGGAGGGACCGGGTTGGTCGGCATGCTTTAAATCTGTCGATCATATTGGATTTAACAAAAATAAATTTCTTTCATTTGCAGCTGATGGCCAGTAGTTGATAGTGTATTTTATGATGCATTAGTGTCCACTTCAGTGATCTGTGTGCATTTATAACATAAAAGTTCACAAGAAGCACAAGAAAATGGATAGATAGCTATCCACTGCAGTGACCACTATGCATGAAAGGGTTAAAACTCAACCTTAAATTTAACTTTTGACACTTCCCTTTAAGTCACAGATAATGTGATTTAAGATACACCCTATATTAAGTCCTTAATACTTATATCATTTGTTGCAACAAGACAAAACTCTCAGTTGGGACTTCCTGCAGTACATCTTTTGTAGATGTAAAACAAATGCACTTGTTTGAAAATGTGCAGAATTGTTATCAACCTGTGGGAGTAAAAATGACCCAGATGGACAACCTCTGAGTGTGTAGGTGCAGAAAGAGATTCCAGGATCAAAGGAGGTACAGTCAGGTGCCAGGCAGGAGCTGTGAGAGTGTTGTTTTGTCGAGTCTTGTAACCTTTAATGTTCCCATTGATGTGCTGTCCACACACCAGAGGGGACACGGTCTTGGGAGAAGGAGGAGAAAAAAATGATTGACTTTGCATGTGTTAGAGAAGGAAAAGAACTCGCAGATATACAGTGAGGACTTTGAAATGCCAACGCGGAGCAGACTCCCCCCCCGCAATGCAAGGCATGAGGAAAATATAGGTTGGCCTGGTTTCCCACATGCCCCTCAGGTACAGGGACACTGTGAGGAACACAGATGGCCTTGGGTTAATCCGAATAAGGGTCAGAGGAAACGAATGATCTACTGTGCTTTACGGTGTTTGTGCTATGGTGGCACAAACACAAATCTATTTTATTTATTTTTAGAAATGGATTTCACTGTGAGCTTACAGAAGAGGAATAAAGCATTATGGATTTGTTTTAATGTGATTGACGTCTTTATTTTCATGTAGTTCATTTAATCTCTAAATATGTAGGTATCTAATTAAAAAAGAGAAAACTTTGCAGGCAGGAAATGAATTAAATTGCAACGCTAACTTATTGGATACAAATTCCAATACATTTTTGTTTTAACATTACACAATGGGGTGAACTACATATTTTTGTAAGACAAATAAGCAGCAACATTATTCAAAAGGTATATTTACATTTGATGGATGGAGCAAAAACAAAGTGAAAATGCAAAGATGAGCAGCAGCACCTAAAAGGCCTGTATGCAGCCATGGAGCTTTACATGGGATGAAAAGGTTTGGGCTTTCCATGGACACTTCTGCACATCATAAAAATTAATATTATCATCACACTAAGAAATTGAGTGAATTTAAATACCGTATTTTCCGCACTATAAGGCGCACCTAAAAACCTTAAAATTCCTCAAAAGCCGACAGTGCGCCTTATAACCCGGTGTGCCTTATATATGGACCAATATGGAGCCACAACAGGTCTAACAACTACGGTAAGCAGCTGCCGACTTCATTTTCCCCGTAGAAGAAGCGCGCAGTGCATGCTGGGATAGTTGTCAAAAAACTGGTTTGTTAATAAAGTTTGACTGATCTATCTACCCACAGACATGTCTATATATCTACCTTCCCACCTAATAATCAGGTCGTCTGTAGGTCATCTAGCATCACGTTCTCCACCAACATGCTGTGCGCGAACGGAGACGGGTGACCATCGTCCGGCCCAGACGCCCCATTCCAGTCGCTCTCCAGGCTCTCCTCTCCTCGCCGACCAGAATCGGACTGTTTTGTTGACATTCTTTATGTCAACAAAGTAGCTTTAGACATTTATCCGTTAGCTTCGGCTAGAGTTACCAAGGGACCAGCACGTATACATTTAAAGCCGTGGGGGTCGGTGGAAGAGAGACAGAGGCTGCGGCGGCAGCGTGTCGGTTGGTCTGTGCTAACCAGAAAGCAGTTGGGCACAATTTCACAACACCAAAACCGTGAGTGAAACAATGACTGGTGCAGATGCTATATATAGAACTCAGGGACCAATTTTTTATTATTAGACATCCATATTTGTATTGAACGGAACAAATCATGTCCCGTTCAATACCAGACAGGTGGCAACATAACTGTGGCGTCTATTCTATGCGCCTTATAATGCGGTGCGCCTTATATATGAAAAAAGTTTTAAAATAGGCCATTCATTCAAGGTGCACCTTATAATCCGGTGCACCTTATAGTGTGGAAAATACGGTAACTTATATATCTTTGAAAAAATTAATGGGTCCAGGAATTTGGGCAAAAATGTATAATATTTTAATTGGTGGAAGGAAAAATACTCAGGAGACGAACAAATAAGTATAAAATTTAAATTGATAAAAGTTAGACTGTTGTAGTGAGTCAAATATAATATACAACTTATTAGTTTTATGATTATTACGAGACAGAGTTAAAACCAAATAAAGTTTATTCTGAAGCAGCAGTGGAAGTAGTTGATCAGGTCAACATAAAGAAAACAAGTCAAGTCAGATCTCTGACAACATAACAGGTCAGACGCTAAAACAGCCAAATGAAACGTGAATCAGGTATTTGAATTTTTTTTTTAACTTTTTTAAAAAAACAGAGAATATCACTAATGAGAAAGCAATGGCTGCTCTTTTAAAGAATTGAGTGAAATATTGTTAGTCTGTTGGTTGGAAGAGCAAATAAGTAGACTAAGAGGATCAAAAAGGAAAATATTTTGATAACTGAAAAATAAAAGCTACAAAAAATCCCACCAAAGTTTTGTAAAAAAAAAAATATAACAAATAGTCTCCTATCAATGCAGCCATCCAATAATATCCTGAGTTTCATTTTATCACATATCAGCTTAAATTCTCTGCAGTGACTCGTTTTTTACTCTGCATCATCATTTTAAAAACCTGTTTGTTATCCTGCATGTGAGGCGTCTCAATAATAAAGTAAAACTGACATTTAAAGTGAGGCTAAAGATAAAATGAATATCATTTGAAAAACATAAATACACCAGATTTGAGATGAACGTCCCTACCATAGTGAAATCACAGCTTTCCTCACTACAGTAACACAGCATTTATGAAGCCCTATGAACATATTGACTTAGTGGCAGAGGCAGAATGTTGTTGTTCAGTTTAAATAAATAGCACTAATTCACAACAAATGTTGCCTGGAGACGCGTTACTAAAAAATAAGTAATTTAAATTCAATTGCACATCTATGGCACTTGAAGTCATCAAACAGTAAAGTAAGCTCAGTACATTTTTCAAAGTAGTTCAAAAGGTTCCTATCTAAAGAAACAGCAGATTGCATCGGATCATTGACTTGTAGCAACGATATAATTTTCTTTTTTTAAAAGATAAAATCATCTAGAGAATTTTTATTTCAAAAAAGACACAAGTATAATCTGACATTTCTTAAAAGTAGTTGTGGCGCCATCTGGTAACCGTGGCGACTGAGTATGGGGAGGAAAAAGCTTGTTGCTTTTTGTGGCACCAGCATGCAATTTAAACACATTAAATGCCTCCACCTGAAAAGCTGGTCTAGGATACATTGACAGTGTATTATTTCTGTGAGACCAGGTTGAAGAAAAGACATACTAAGAATTGGTTGGAATCTCCAGGTACAAAAAAAAAGAAAAAAAACTACTTCAGCTAAAAGGGTTTCAAACAAATGCAAGGGATGTCTGAGCTGTCCATTACGGCTTAGAAAGTGCGAGAAGAAAAGTGAATTGTACTGTATTCAATAGCCTCACTACAATACAGAGAGACAAGATGTTATTGTATGGTTGTCTTGACAGATGCTCCTTTCAGATTTGGTAATAACGCTTGAGAATTGCAAAAGCAATAATTTTTTAGTTTTGTTTAAACACTTTTTTTTTCTAAATTTCAGAAGTAAACACATTATTGAGAGGAACATATGTTATGTTAGGAGATGCAGCAGGAGTCTTCAAATCCTAACCTGAAGGCCGAGTGTCCTGCAACTTTCAGATGTATCCCCGGTTCAACACCCTTATAAGCAGCCAGTCAAGTCATCTAAAGTCTTGCTAAGGACTTCATTATTTAACTCAGGTGTGTTGGAGCAGAGACACATTTATAAGTCGTGGGTCACCAAGACGATGAAGCATCTGAGGCCCCTGGAAACTCCAGGGATACAATTTGTTGGGATTTATCCTGTGATGTTTAAGGTGGAGTTCTGGGGATTAGATCTGCATTAAATAAATAAATAAATAAATAACATAGTTTAGGGAAAAAACATTTATAATAACATATGTATGAGTTCACATAAGAAATGCAGAGATTTGTAGATGGAAGGCAGGGTTTTCCCCAGAAAACCGGCTTAGCCTGGCGGTCTGAGCTTCGGAGGGGGGGGGGGGTGGGGGGGCTGCGCACGATCCTTTGAGAGCGAGTCCTCCAATTCTGTTGACGGGGGTGGGGGTGGGGGGGCGGGGGGGGGTGCACGATGCGTAGAGAGTCCGATAACGCCAAGACTGCTGAGGACTTAACACGAGCCAATCAGAAAGCGCGGATCAACCGCCTGCTTTCTGAGGGGAAATTACCGAGGGGAATCCCAAACAGCTGAAACGCTAGGCCTGGCGGCAGGGGTAGCTAGGCATGGCGGGCCGCCATGCCTATAATACACTGGGGGAAACCCTGGAAAGTATAAAGCATACTCTACACCCACTGATTCAGAAAATTGTTGACCTTCACAAAATATATTGTTGCAAAAGCATCATAAATACTGAGGAAATGACTTTAACCCACATTAACAAAACACCACACGTGAACAGCATGTGAAAACAAAACTAGCAGGGATCCTTAACTCAGATACAGCTATCAAATGATCCCACAGACTGATTCCAATGTGATGATTGTGTGTGAAGTTCACTTAAGCAAATAAGTACATAGTGAACAATTGAGGGGCTGTCAGCACAACAGTTGAAAACTTTAGTTTTTAGATTTATTGTGTTATCAGCCCTGAGACAGGTCAATATGAAGCAATTGACCCATCTGGTTCCCCACAGAAAAAGAGGAAACAAATGAAAAACAAAATCGGAAAGAGATTGCACAAAGGCTGTCAATGCTATTTCCTGGGTAGCATTCTTGACTACGGTAGACACACCTTATCACAAACATACACACGCAATGAGTAAGCAAAGATGGGAAAATGAGTGTGATGAGGGGATGCATGGCGTCAGTCGGAAAGCTGGGCTGAGTCATCGAGTTTGTTTTGCCTACAGGGAAAAAAATGACGACACGCAGCCGGAGAGCCAAAGATGCTCAGTGATGTGTCAACAGACAGCACTAAAACACAGGTCCTTCTTTCTGCCATGTCTCCCAGTGCACTTCCCTCAACATTGACTGAATGTGACCAAGTCATTTGAACTTTGACTGTCCTATAAACTTGAAAAAGACAAAGTGACAACTAAGTAAAGTCTACAAAACAACACTTTTTTTTTAATCTGTGTAGTATTACAAGTCAATTAGGTGCTAAGAGTTCTACCTTACAGTTTAGCTCTGACGCCTGTGGTCATAAAAACCTTTGAGCACCAGCTCATCTGAAAGACATCACAGGCCCCATGCCGGACCCCCTGCAGTTTGGTGACTGAGCCAGCAGGTCGGCAGGGGATGCAGTCAATTTGGGTCAGCGCTTCATCCTGTGCCACCTCGACCAGCCAAGGACATGTGCCAGGATTTTCTTTTTGTAGACTTCAGGTCTTCCTTCAGCACTATCAACCCAGACATCTTACACCAGAAGCTAATCCAGATCAATGTACCAGACTCCACATACTAGTGGATCGCCAACTTCCTCGCTGATCATCTGGAAGGTCATTTCTCCAGCTCAGGAAGCATCAGCAAATGTTTTACTCCCCTTGTATACAAATGCCGGCAAATCAATTAACCCAGCTGTTCATTATCAGGACACAGACTGTATCAGGACACTATCATTGTCCTGATACAGTCTGGATACACACATGAGGTGGATCGGTTGGTTCACTGGTGCAGATAGACCCACCTGGAGCTAAACCCACTAAAGACAGTGGAGATGACAGTGGACTTCAGGAGAAACCCCCCCTACACTGCTTCCTCTCAACATCCTTAATGTGACATCTGTGAATAACTTCCAGTCCCTAGAATCCACACTCAGATTTCCCAGCAGAGTACATGTCCTCCGGCAACTTAAAGAGTTCATCTTTCCACATGAGCTGCTGATCATTTTCCACATTGCCAGCATACAGTCTGTCATGTGTTCATCCATCTCTGTGCAGTTGGGCTCATCCACATAACAAGGACAGACTCAAACTGTAGCAAACAATTAGGACTGCAGGGAAGATCATCAGGACAGACCTTTCCTCTAAACGTGACCTGTACAGGTCTAGGACCAGTGAAACATATCTGTCGATCCAACACATCCTGGTCACCTGCTATTTAGTCTTTTACTTTCAGGTTGGCATCCATCAATGCTTCTCTCTGAAGGTATTTAAGCCTAATGGTGAAAAGTAGCTATTAGGGTTGCAAAACCTTTTCCTCAGCTTCAACAAACAATTTTATTGATCTCTGTTAATGAGCAAAATTACACCAATATGAGATGACTTCTTAATAAAGAACAGAATATTTTATTGGGTGTCCTATTGCTGTGAGGTAACAACCTCTCCAGAAGAAAATATGAGGCTGTAAGTCTTTATTCTCTGATTTTCCTTTGCAGATTTAAAGTCACTGCAGAAAATACATTGTAAAGAAAAAATTTGATTGAAGGCAAACTTTCAGGTCCAACTGTTTGTGGGATTATGCGTACCACATAACTCCCCTGTTAATTTCTGGCTGTATGAGAGGTCTTTCTTCTGGGGAAGACATAGTGGAGAAGAAATGTCTGCACTAAAGAAATGTCAAAAAGATGAGAGAGAGATGACGATTAAAAAGGAGTTGTAATTTATTTTTCTTTCTTCTGCCTCTGTTGAGTGAGCCAAAGCGACAATGGTGGGCCGTGATGAAAATCAAGGAGCAAACACTGGGAGCCAAATTGCCTTTAGAGGCTGGATTCTTCAAAACTCACGTTAACAGTAGAGAGGACACTGCATGTTTTTCCCTTACCAGATGACTGGGTCATACCTGCAGGTCACGTTCTGAATTTCACGCAACACATCTCAATTGTTGAGTGTGATGAGGCAGGGCAGAGGGGGAGGGGCCCTACTGTCATTCAAACAAACACACACGCAGGTTCCCATCTCAGAACTGCTGAGGTTTTTCTTGAGATATCGGTTTTATATTTGAAATCCTATCGAAAGATTTCAGTGTGCAGGTTTTTCACTGCCATATTATTGACTTTGCTGTTCCCTGTGTTGGAGAGAAGACCGGTGATAAGAGGTTTTACCTGGAAGGGTCCGCTGGGGCTGATGTCAAAGAAGGCTTTACTCCAGTCTGGGCCCTGATGACCTGATTTTGTCCACACCACTGAATCCACAGGCGCAATACTTCTCACCCTCAGAAGAACATTGAGCGTGCCTGTGAAAAAGTTACACATCGACGACAAATGGTGAATCTGTAACTGTCATGGTCTCACTGAAACAAAAGATTTATTTTTTCCCAGAAAATTCAGGAACAAAACAATAAACAAAGGAATAGATCAGGTTAAAATCTGGAGACATATGCAGAGAAGTAGGCACAGAAAGCAAACCTTTATGACATTTAGGTGAGATGTTTAATCTGCAAGACTTTCTAACGTTCAGATTTCTCCTAAAATGTGTGAAATGGCAACACATCGAAAAGACCTACTTTGACACAGCTGTAAAGCACGGCAGAGAACATGGGAGAAGAATAGGAGAATGTGTTAATTAACCAGTCTCTTTTAGTATATTTACAGTATACACACTTCGGTCTCGTGTGACGTGTTAGTGTAAGGAAAGAAACACTGTGTGAGCTATGAGAAGGGGCCTTAATAGGCTCGCTCCCTCTTGTCTCTATCTCACTCAGCCCTCTAGGATGTGAGAGAATCATTCATCTTCTTAACGACCACCAGCCAGCCCCTAATTGGAACATTAACCAACCACCAGTCTTCTAAACAAATACACAAGCAGGGGGCATCCGTGCACTACATGTGGCATTAATGGGTGTGCACACAGAAGTAGTATCTATATGTCTGCACATCAGAAATCCCTTCTGTAATAAATGTGTGCTGTGTTTGCATAGTAGAATTATTTAAACCTTGATTGAGATAAAACCTCTTCAGAAGGCTGAAAAATGCAAAGTCCCTGTGCAAAGAAACCCCTCAAGTAAGACTAATTTCATGATATGGGAATATTAAACAAGTTGGGCTTTTTTTTGCCAAATAAATGGTAATAATATAAATAGAAATATATTGATATCAGGCTGCACAGTGATGCACAGGTGGTAGAGCTGTTGCCTTGCAGCAAGAAGGTTCTGGGTTCGATTCCCGGCCCCGGTCTTTCTTCATGGAGTTCGCATGTTCTCCACAAGGGTGTACAGAAAATGGATGGATGGATATAGATTTGTGTATTGTTTTCAGACATGCCTATTTTTGTTTTGAGTGTGATGAAGAGATATAAACTCAAAGGAAGCTGTATTCAGAAGTGAAGTTTGAATCAGCACAAAGGCTGGAAACACTGTTTTCATCACTAAGCAACCACAGAAATGATGCGTATTAGAAATATCTTCTCCAGATAAATATTACGTGGATCTTGGAGAATGAGTAAATTAAGCAAAGGAAAAGCAAATATTAAAAAAAACACAGAAGAAATAAAATGATTACAAATAACAGAGGAAATCACAGATGAGGTGACTGAATGCTGTTAAAAGTAATATGCTATCTATTTTCATAAACACACACCCACACACACACCCAGTATTTCAATCTACAACCACATATTAAAGCCTCATATTGTTCCTTTTTTTCTCCAGCTATTCTTTTTTGCCACCTACACACACACACACCACACACACACACACACACACACACACACACACACAACACACACACACACACACACACACACACACACACACACACACACACACACACACACACACACACACACACACACACACACACACACCCCTACTCCTGCAGGTCCACATAAACTGCACAGGATAAAGAAGACTCTGATAGGCAGCCTATTGATTGGTCAAAGGCATGGCAAAGTGTGGTGATAAAACTGTCAGAGGAACAGCTCCATCAGACCTATTTATCCACACTGTCATCAGAGGAGAGCGTACAAGAGAGCCACAGCCTCTCAAACTGACATGCATGAACTAATGCTTTTTAACTCAAATGGGTTATTTCATTTGGATGACTGAAATAAAGCCTTCATTCCCTGTAACATCCCGCTAACCCTTCGTTACCACTCCATTTTTTTGCAGTCATTTATTGTCAGAACCAAAAGTAAAATCTAAAAAGGGGAAACTAACTGGAAGTCACGCACGTGGAAGTCCTGTATGCATAAAGTGATAAAAGTTTTATCCAAACAAAAAATTACATTTGTTCTAAACACTTATCCAATGACCAACAAAAACTAATTAAATGTAGTTATTGTTGCTGACAGTGATCCCAAAGAGGAGCAGAGAAACATTACCTGAGGTATGTATATAAGATTCAGTCCAACTCTTTAACAACTTATAACAGTGAGAATAAGGCTGTCTTCCCGTTTTAGCTGTAGCAAACAACCATTCTTTCTTTATCCTCCCCTGGAGACATTTAATCAGTACTGCCTTTTTAAACAACATTTAAGTGTTGAATCTTAAGCATAAAGGCATAAGACGGGGCCTGGAGACTTTATTGTCCAAAGAGCCATTTAAGTCTTTGAATTTGTCCAGATCCAGAAAATACAAACTTATTAAGGAGAACTTCTGTGTGAAATTTAATGGTTAAACAGTTAGTTTCATTTTGAAGTCTAAAACTTAAAAATATGTTTTTAAAACTTATTGTTTTAAGTTTTTTAACTTTTAAATTGTCTTGCTGGTCCTCATTTTTTTGTAAGAACCTTAGCAGATAAAAGAGTAAAACAATGTAATGAGACTTTTTTATGTAATAAGGTTGAATAGACAAGATAATTGAAGAATTACAAGATTTAATCTATTTTTCATCTGCATTCTGTTAGTCAAAATAGTTTGAAAGAATACATGTTTTTGGTTGTAATGTGCTGTAGATCGACAATGGTGGGAGTTCTTAGTTCTGATTAAATTAATGAGGATAACTGAAGTTCAGATTTATTTTAAACTTTTTTCTGGCTGCTTGATTTGACAGGTATTACTTTCTCATCATGCCTACATTTTAACACATTGATCCATTCATATATCACTTTGCGATACACACTGCTGCGTTAGCTGTTGGACAGGCAACATCGGTCAAAATATGGGCTACTTTTTTCTACAGTGATCTTGAAAAAAACCTCATAGCCATCAGCTTGACTTCAAACTCATCTTTGTACTAAAATATACTTGAAATATTTAAAATGACATTTGTTAAAAACAGCTAAAGTTTGACAAGAATCGGGTAATCAGCAGAACATTTGGAGCAGAAAATGTATAAAAATTTGGCAAAAAACTCTGAGAACAGAAGAGTAAAATTAAACCACAACGAAATGGGCAATGTAAAAAAGTGGAGCAAATTCCTCCACAAGATGGAGAGAATGATGATCATGACCTTATAGTGTTCTTTAAGTGTCTCTACAGTGTTGCTGCTGTTTGTGTTCATGCATATACATTATTTAAGAACAGTGAATTGAAGCCACTGTTTTCATTTATTAGTGTTCTGGTCTGTGTACATGTGTGTGTGCAACTGTGTGTGCATTCTAGCATCGTGACAGAACATATTATGATGAACAGCTCTGCCAGATGACTGATTGTATCTTGCCCCACCATAAATCACAAATCCTCTGCCCCCTTTAGCCACCTCCGAATGCACACAAATGCAGACACACTGATGCACAAGCAAAAACGTGCAAACAGAACAGTGATAACATCCTAGGGCACACCCTTTAACATCCCCCCTGAATAATCTGTGTGTCCTGCAAACACACACACTCTGGTTTAGGTGTCACACAAACTCCACACATAGGGGTTGAGCTCCAAATTCAGCCTTTGCCCGAAGATAGACGTGAATGTTTCTGCTAGTACATTCTCGTGCAATGTGCTTTTTATATGATAAATGAAATTATGTGAATGTTTGTGAGCACTCACCAATATGTTTGCCCTTCATGTGATAATAGAAGGAGACGCAGTACGGGACTCGGCCGGAGCCCTTGGGACCCCTGACTGAAGACACATTAAAAAGTGGAGAGAGAAGACGAGCCTTGTCGCCTTGAGCACGCGGCCGTGATGCTTCGATGTACATGTAATACCCTGCAATCAGCCAGGAAACAAAAAGAATTAGAGCTCAGATTTGATTCTGAACTGTCAAGGAGTCATTAAAAGTCAAGACAGTGAATCAGTGTTTAAACAACAGGGTCACAGGCAATGATTTGCAATGTTTTTGCAATTGCTTGGAGATGAAATTAAAACTGAAAACCCAATTTAATTAATAGCATTTCCTTCATTCTCCAGCATGGTTCAACAATCAACAAGCAAAGATCATAGTTTCCTAAGTCTTAATTTTTAGTCTGCCATAAAAACAGAATTATATTAGCTTTCTTGTGCTTGTTTGTAGTGGCATAATTATGCAAAACATATACTCTACTGAAATGTTATATTTGTAAACTATTACATTTATACAAGCTGCTACAGCTTCATTTGATCATTCATTGTTGGATTTCTGTTTTTATTTCTCATATTCCGTTTCTGCAGGATGAATATTTTGATTCACATTAAATAATAATTTTGTTTAACTATCAACTGCTTTATGCCAGATAGTTTCTGCATTTTGGTGCTCCAGCAGAACATTGTATAACATTTTTATGGAGAACATAAGCTTTGAAAATTGTTTTAATTAGTCAAGTTAATCTTTATGCAGATGCTGTCAGACAGGCTGTGACAATCAAATAGAGCCACTGTTGACACTGAATAATCTAGCAGTTGAAGACACAACTTTAACTTTTCAGCAAATACTTTTGAGCCATTATTTTACACACATTTTTGTGAACCTTTGATGTGAATGTTGCATCAATATTGGCCAATTTATTCTTTTATTTTAAATACTTAATTATGACATGGTTCAATATCCACTCATACACACATTTAATTTTATTTCCAATTATTCTTGAAAAATGATAAGGCTAACTCAAAGTATTTCTCCAAAGCCAAAGCTCAGAATTCCTTTCATGCCTGAGTTTCTGCCTCTTCAACCACTGGTTCCATGTTTCTCTGCAGAAAGGAGATCAGTTTTAAGACGACTTCCCCATTTCCTTACCCTCTTTTGTTCCACTGCGGTCAGTCTCTGGTCCAGTATTTGCAGATCGTTTGGGATTGTGCGTCAGATTATTCTGTCTTGTCCAATCAAAGTTATCGCTCCGGTCTTGAGAGAAGCCACATATCCGGTCATCCTCAAACCCACACACCTGGTCTTAGATGTGTGAATACAGGGATGAAAAGAAATGAGAGACAGAAGAAAAAAGGGGAAAAAAACCCTTTTATTCATAATATATTATTTTGGCGATAGGACAAGCAGCAGGTGATGAAATGTCTTTGATCAAGTTTCCCAAAACATGCCAACAATAAATTTGTAAAAATACCTCCTCGAAATGAACTACAGCGTCAACAAACTAGTAATTACTAACAAGATGATAGACACTGTGTGGAAGGCAAGTTAGATATTACAATTTGGCATCTTGCCATCTTATGTCTGAGAAAAGCAGATCCCACTTTATGTACACCAACCTGAAAAAATGTAGATTTATTTTCCAAATCAGTTCTTATTTTGTGCTGCACATTCAAAATCCTCCCCACCCCAATTTAAATTACATGATTGAAATAGTAACTAACACTAACATGTACATTCAGGACGTTTTTGATTGACAAAGAAGCATAAGTTTAAAGAAAAAAAAATCCCCATAATGTACAATATAATTGTACTGAGAGATATAGACTGGTGATGTGATCAGATTTAGTTTTACTGTATATTTCTTCTGGGATCTTTGGAATTACTTTCTTGTCTTCAGATGTACTTGTTTCCTTTTGAGTTACAGTGCACGTCAGAAACAACATATTCCATCATTCCTAATGCTGATGTCTCTTGTTAAGCAAGATAAAGTGGCTTTTCTCTATGGTGTTGTCACCTTCATTAGCCCATCTGGTGGGCTTTGCCATTATCAAAGACTAGACACAAGAGTATGACAACAGCCGTCTAAAACCATCCAAGCTGACAGCATCCCGGAGACACGCAGACATGCAATCTGATAAAGATGCTCGTGGTTCTCGCTCCCCATGAGGATGGCCCGTGCGCTCTCTTTTGTTTCAGAGAGCTAATCTATTACTATTCACACCCTTCTCCACTTCATGCACCGCTTTCAATTTACACCGTTGTTCCCGCAGTCTGTTCCAATCTGCTGTTGTTTTAATTGCTTCACCCTGGCAAGCCAACTGCCACTCCTGGCAGGAAAATGCAGTGTGTCTCTTAATGAACAAAACACAGAAGACCCGACTGACTGAGAACGATGGGGATGAGATGCATGGAGACAGTGGAGTGTGTTTAATACAACCAATACATGCAGGAGAAAAGGAGGCTAAATTGTACAGTTTGATATGTTTCAACGGAATTGGTCCATAACCTGATAAAACTTTTTTTTTTATAATTTAATTTTATATTATATTTTATTATCTTTTCACATTTTTAACTCCCTTTTGTCTGTAACATAAAGATATGCTTGCAAATCAGACTGTTCCACTTTAGTAATACAGGTGTCATCTAACATTTACCTATGATATAGTTGTTTTTACCACAGAGAGTGTTGCATATTAAGCATTTATTTCTCAGAAATTTGGAGATTATTCTTTATAGCTAATGAAAAACCCCAAATTCAGTTTTTCCAAAAATCACAATATGACATAAGACCATTTAAAATTTGTTTTTGATAAATACATATTATTATTTTCTATAAGTCACTCCATCAATGTATAGTGGGTTGATGATGATCAGATAGAGGCTCTGCTAATGTGTTACGCCCAGGTCAGTTTACTAGCAGCCTTCAGCTCAATTG